>OX381714.1:71423720-72023720 GCA_947462335.1 Harmothoe impar | reverse complement strand
GAAGAGGGAGTGGCCTATGTTGTTCACAGGTGCAGCTTCGTCACCTACTGCTAGAGGTGTCCCAGCAGCATCTACAACTTCTATTTCCAAGTACAACTCTGCTTCACTCAAATCTGTGTACAGAGTAGTTGGCTCAAAAGTAAAGTCGAAAGAGTCAGTGTGGTCAGTCAAAGCATTGTTAGTTGTCTTAGTGACTGTCTGACTTTTCAGAATGTCTTTTTGAGTCACTCCTACTGCATGGAGATCTAACTCTCCTACAGCACATGTCTGGCCATGAGGATGTAACAGACTCATGATTAGAACAGTAGTGCTTTATTGCTAGCACGACTCTGCTTCTTCTTCTTGCGCCCTTTGCCTGTCTGCTGCTTAGTACGTCCTGCACGTCGGACTGTCGCACGGCGTTTGGCTGGAGTCGGTTGAGACACTCTGTTTATGTAGTTCTGAGCTGAAGAATGAGCTCTCTTCAATAGAGCTTGGCTTTGACCTCTGACATGTTTGTTTACACTCTTCTTGAGTGGTTTTCCAGCCATGACATCTGAAAGTACTCCTGCACCTGTAGAGAGTAGTGCTGTGCCAGCTGTCTAAGCAACTTTACGACCAATAGTGCTCAAAAGGGGGACAGCTCCTCGCAGTAATCCTGATATGATAGATCCAATACCATGACCACGTTGCCTAGCTACTCCACCGAAAGCTGGTAGAACACCGTGACCAAACTGAGATTTAGCATAGTAAGCACCATACTCCCCTCTAGGGGCTAAGTATGGAGGTGGGCCAAAGCGCTGAAGCATACTGTTACTATATGTGGTTGCTTATAGGCTTAAAAGCTAGTACTACAGTCACTGCTCCACGTTCAAATGGTATAGGACGACCTGTGCTGTCTCTTAAGTAGATCTGAACTTCAAGTCTACTACAGCTTGACCTTCAGTCTTATTTATCAAGAAGACACCACCTCCGAACCCTAACTGCACACCCAAGTTTACTGGTAGTTGTATCACAACATCAGGAGGTAGAGCTACAATACACTTCATTGTATACCTGTTGTATGTGAACACGTTAGATTTATTGTTCTTGTGGTGTGTCCTCAGTTTCTTGATTATACTAGGGTGTTTCCTGTTTATACACTTGTTCAGATAATTTATGAAGTCAGAGTTGTCTTGTAGATATACACCTTGCAGAGAGAAAGCTGTATACGTCCGGACTGCTGGGAATTGAAAAGTGTTGACTAGTTTATCTAAATACTTCAACTTTAATTCTATTTTCACTACTCTGAGTTCTTCCTCAGTCAAAACTTCTGACTCTCTAGTAGTAAGCCCGTTTATGAATGCTGCTTTTTCTGTGTAATTTAAGTTGAGTGAATCTCTCACAGCTGAGACTGCTGCACTCGCACGGTTCTCGGGGTTCAAACCGCGTACTATTCTGTAAGTGATACTGTCTGCACCAGATGGCGGCACTTCTGCTAAAGGGTCTGGTTCAGTTTCGGTTTCGCTGTCCGATTCGACACTAGGTGGCGGCGCAGGTCGCGCTTCTTCTCCAGAGCTTGGGTCTGATTCTACACTAAGTCTCGCTGTAGGTTGTCGTACTGGTACTTGTTTAGAGCGTTTGATCTCTACACCTCGCTGTAGACACTTCTTAGCTACGCTGTCATGTATACTTGAACTTTTCCTATTCAACACAGGATCGTTCGCTGTGTAAGGAAAAAAGTCTGAGCTTCGCTTATGTAGTGCTTCTTGTAGTCTTTTAGCACTCATGACGCTCTTGGGTATAGTTGAGTCTGTTTCACCTTCTATGAACAACAATGTCTCACATTCTACGTTGTACCAACTAGTAGGACACGTTATTTCTTGCAGAGCACACTCCATTGGAGTACTAGAAGATACATACTCAGGTAACAATGTGTTGTAAGTTGTCAGAGTGTTGTCTGGGAAAACTTTCATAGACGAGTTGCTAGGTAGTGTCATTGTGAACGCCATTTTTTCACGTTCTTAGCAGGTTCCCACGTGTTGAACTTATCCCCGTAACCTTTCCACTTGACGTATGCTTGACGCTTACGACCTGAGCCTCTGTACTTCACTACTTCCTCTATGTCGTACCTCTTCCCTTGACGGACATGGACCTTTTGAACTTCAGGCTGGTAGAAAGTTCCTTTTATCTCTTCTCCTAGTTCATCTTTCAGTTGGTATCCTTTAGGTTTGACAGAATCTATAGTGTATACTTCCTCAGTCCAGTTAGGTTCGTAACCTCTGTTGAAAGCGCGCTTCTTAGCAAGCATGCGCACTTTAGAACCTTTCTTCAAAAGTAACTTGGGCACAGTCCTCTTGTCTGGTGGTTGTTCATATAGCCTGTAGAACAGAGCATCAGAGTTCTTGTCTGTGATGTCGACTGGAGCTGCACCTAGTGTCTTATGCACAGTACTATTGTAAGAGTGGACTAGATCTTGAAGTATGCCTGTCCACTTGTAGTTGTTGAAGTAAGCAAAGCAACGCCACAGCTTACCTTGCAGTGTGGCGTTAAATCGTTCAGCTATAGCACATTTCACGTCATCGTTCTCTCCAGTGAACAATTCCACACCAGTTTCTTCTAGATGACTTCTGAAAGTTTGGTTCAAAAATTCTTTTCCTTTGTCAGTCTGGATTTTAACAGGTTGTCTACTCTCAGTCATTTTCTTGTAAGCTTTTAATACATCTACAGCTTTCTTACTCTTGACAGGTTGAGCAAAGCCATATCTTGAGAAGACATCTATACCAGCTAAAATATACTGGTACCCCTTGTTCTCACGTGAAGACTCTCTCATGTCAATAAGATCTAACTGCCATTGTCTATCTATACCCCAAGTCTGAGTCTTGTGTCTTGTGAACCGTCTCTTGTAAGGTTTGTGTCTAGTGTAAGCATCCACATCTTCTAAAGATTCAGCAATGTTTTTTAAGTCAGTCTTCTTAAAGTGATGGTGTCGCAATTTACTCACGCTAGTGAAACTTCCAGGTTCTCTGACTGAAGTATAGCGATCTACTACAGCTTTCTTCAAAGCTTTGTCCGCCATAACTTTGCTAGTTGACGAGGTGTTATACCAGTACCACTCTGTGCAGTATTAGCTTTACGTTTACGCTTTGGTGTTACACTATATGAACGTCTTCTGAAGGGAGAGCCAGTCATAGAACTAACACTCTTGAAAGATTCTTTGTTTCTGACGAACTTCAAGTCTGGGTTCAGCCTTTTAACAGCTGCGATGAAGGGCTTTTGACCTATGAGAGGTTGCTTCTTAGTAAGACTATTTTTCCGAGCTGCATCACCTAGTAGATCAATGATGTTACTCCCTTCTATACGCCGCCCGTGCACTACTAGTTCACCACTAGGAGTCCAGTTGATAGTACCTCGACCTTTGTCAGAGTCTGCCAAGTGTCTATACAGATTCATAGCAGTCTTCTGATAAGTATTAGGTACACGCCTTTGAATTAAAGCATCCATCACCATGACACCTTGTCTACCTATAGGTCCTGTGTCTTCTTCTTCTCCTTCTTCTTCTTGAGACTCATATTCATCGTCTCCACTACCACCAGGTAAACTTGGAGTTGGAGTTTGATGACTAGTAGTAGAAAACATATCGTCATCCTCGCCTGAACTAGCGTCATCGTCTGCTTCTTCTCCTCTTCTACCTTTTCTGCGACGGTGTGGAGTAATATTTCTAGGGTTCATAGAAGAAGCAGCTTGACTCACAATTTTAGCTTTTTTGTATAGTATAGAAGATTTAGTCATGAGCTGGTTGTATCTACTGAGTCTCTCACTACTGTTCAACTGAGAGTCATTCAATACTCTAGTTGCTTCTTTCTGTAAGTGACTCAATATCTCCACTAGACTACTGTGTGGGGATAGTTTTTCTCTGACTAGTTGACTCTCATAAAACTGAGTTTGAGGGTCTGGTAGCACAGCTGGAGCAGAAGACGCGAGTGTTGCAGTAGGTAGTGGGTCAGTGTTAGTAGTAGAAGAAATGGGGGTGTCGCTTCTACCCACTAAATCAGGTCTCACTAAAGCCATACGTGTGTAAGACATGACTACCGTTTGACAGCTGATCCTATGAGACTAGTAATAAGAGGTAGTGCTACACCTAGTAGTGCACCTATGAAGCCACCTTTCTGCTGTAGTATTCGTCTCTTAGCTATGACAGTAATCTTAGGTTTTGTTATAGCCTTCAGTTGTTTCTTGTACGGCGATAACTTCTTGACTGCGTGAACTGAGTTCGGTGTCAAGGTTTTGTTCATTACATTGACACATATGACACTCATTAGTCTGATCACTTCTTCACTGAGACCTCTCACTAAATGTTGACAGTCTGTAGTACTACATTTAGCTATATGTTTCAACAGAGAGTAATGACGACGTAAAGAAACTAACTTTTGGTAGTAAGCACTTCTCTGACGGCGCTTAAGACTCTCAGCACGCTTACTCTTAGTACTACCCTTCATTTCTTCTGCTTTTTCCCAGTAGGAATGAATACTACGCTGTTCCAAGGTGTTGTTATACTGTTCCTCACTCGCAAGTTGTCAGGTGTGCTCTGCTTACAGTCCAACACTATGTATGAGTGCTTAGCTGTAGTCTCTTTGTTATATACCTGAGTCAAGAAAGATGGTTGTGCAGGGAAAGCTTGTCTAGATATATAACTTATCTGACTCATATCTCAAGGGTTCTTGAAAATAACTAGATAATGGCTGTTTAAACTGAGAGTCCTGAAGTCTTTGTTAGCAAAGAATAAGTTCTGAGTAATGAATATTACATTCATGTTCAGATGATGAGAACCTTTGATGAAGAGGTCTTTAGCTATAGGTGCATATTCCGGGTCTAACAAGTCGTCTATGATGAGCATCGAGTGTTTAGTAGTATCTCGACTAGAGTTGAAAAGTTCATCTCTTGTAAGAAGACCTTTGTTGAATTTCACACCTGCACTTTTCAACTTTTCAAACTCTGGTTGCCACTGGCTGTAGCAGTAAGTTATATCGTGTACTTCAGGTGTGACGAGAGTCTTCACGTTATTTATCACTTCGAATACTAGACGACTCTTACCACACGATGTAGGTCCAGCTATTAGCATAGTGAAAGGTGACTGTAGTCTAGGATCGAATTCAACAGATTCCACAGTGCTAGGGACGTCCATCTTAGTGCAGTGATCAGACGAGAGTGGTCAACACTGGAGTGACACAGCTCACTTTTATGTCTTTGGGTACAGCTGCATACAACCCTTGAACATACATTGCGACGTCGCTGCGACCCATGTCGTCTTGCAACACTTTCATCAGAGCCATAGGCTCAGACGTCTCGTTGTACTTCCAAGCTCTCAGCACTTCATAGACAGGGTTCTTGACAGTTCTGTCAGAAGGCACAGGTTGAGAGATGAAAGCTAGTTCATGAGAAGTCAACCCTAAGTAGATCCCTATGGTCTTCCAGTCTCTAGGGCAGAGCTCAGCTAAAAGAGAGAAATATTTCTGCACTTTCCACTCCATGTCTCCACTCTCTAAGCCATCCCACATGTCATGCTTGTCCATGTACTCACGTGAGAATTGGATGAGGTCCATACGGTAAGATTCTTCCAAGGCGTCTGCTAGTTCCTTCCACCTAGTAGTACAACTTTTCTGGTACCAATTAGTGAACATTTCTCTAGCTTGAGTTATGACACTTCTCTCACAACTGAGATATCCCATGTCCTTCAAGTTCACTTTGAGGTATGAACCTAACCGTATGTAATCTGATGTCGGCAACTTACTACTTATTTTCAGTAGCATAGCGTCTGGTAAGTATCCTAACGGCTCTCCTTTGAAGAATGATGATACGGGTACTACTAAATTGAAATCTGCCATGATGAGTGAGTGTGTGAAGGAGTAGACAGGCAGGTAGGTAGGTAGAGCGTTGTATGGGGTGTTGTAGGTTAGGGGGAGCTTTTATATAGCTCTTTAGACTAGAATACGTAGGGAAATCGTGTAAAGAGTATGCAAAACGTTCTGAGTTCGAACTCCTCGCCCCCCTATCCATTTCACACAAGAGGGGTGCCCCCACCCCATACACCCTATGCTAATACTATACACACCCCCCACCCCACCCAACTCTATACGATGCACTAACGTTTCACTTTTTTATCAGAGTGTTTACAATAACATTCTGAGCGCTAAACCACTACGATGAGGGGACGTTGTAATATCACGCTCCCACTGACTTAAATAAGTTTTAACTCTGTGTCTGTCTGCTTCAATGTAACGTTCTAGATACGTATCTGGGATTTTGAAAATGTCTTCTACTTTCAAATCTGAACGACCTGCTAAGTTCCTTTGAAGCCGACAACCTAGCATGTCTATGATACTCTCTAACAAGTAATGTGTCGGCATGTATTGATTAGAGTGGTACTAAGGATGATGAGGGTTGTTTGCGTAGTGATGTTTCAGCGCTGATTCCCACATTGCAAGCTGGTCAGAGTTCTTGAGAGGTTTTGAACTCTTAAGGCGGCCAAACTTCCACCCGTATCCAACAGCTTCTACAGCTGAAAACTTAGACAAGTCGTGCTTCATTATCAACTTGTCTCATTGAAGCTATCACTTAGCAGAACCCAAGTGTAATACAACTATTTCCTATGCTCTAAAGTCTGTTTGAAATGATTGAAAATGTACTGTAAAGTTTTTACAGTGCATGTGACAGACTCTTTTCTTTCACACACATACTGTAATACTAACTCGTCTTCAGGGTATCTAGCTTTAACTAGCGTGTAGAGGTCGTGAGCTGTCTTCATGATGACGTTGAAAGGTCGTTTGAATGAGTGAGTGCACTTACACGACCCTATATACTCTGAGTGATTTATGACTTGACAACTAACCGTTTAAAACACAGTGTGCATGTAAAATTTTTAAGAAGTAGAGTGACAGTTTGAAGGGGGGTCTCTCAATATATGAGAGACCAGAGTTAGTTTGTTAGTACACCTATACCTTTTTTTCACTTTTTTTATTTTTTTTGTGAAGCATCTAATAGACTTTTGGTCAAGGTTTTTTTTTTATCAGTTAGGGGAGAAGGATTGAGTTGGAAAGGCTGTCACCAGTTCATACAAGACTCCTTGGCACAGTAGAGTAGGGTTTTGACAACGTTGTACAACTACTCTTACAACGTGACAACACCCGTTTGCATTGTGTCCAATCTCAGTCTTGTATGCTCTTTCATACAAAAACCGATCTGAAGAGTATTTAGCACGTGTTATCTTGTCAGGAGCTGATACTGTGTGCTTGATTAAGCCATGTACCATACTCGTAGAGATGAACACGGAATTTCCCAGCTGGTGTGATTCGAGCTGATTAATTTTGAAGTAGGGTTTCGTCCTACATTTTTGAAAGTTGATAGCTGAAGCTACTACACTATGAGAAGTTACACTGTGTTGTAACTTAGAAACTAGCAGTAACACGTTACTCACTACTTCAGATTGAGTAGCTTTCCCAGTAGAACTAGTTATGAACTTCTTGAGAGAAGGACTACTAGCATTTATGGGAGTCGTGTTGTTATGCAGAAAACAATTTGAAAAATCTAAATTTGGAGGTATAGACTGGTGGGCCAAGCCTCAAAAGTCCTCTAGAAATCATTTCTAAGGGCATGGAGCAGTAGAGCTAGGCAACATGATTTTTTTTCACCTCTGGAACGTGCTGAATCTGAATATCAATGTTGCCCAGCTTGAATTTTGGGTCTTCTTTGTTTAATCTTCAAACGAAAAAAAAAAGTAAGAAAAATACCAAAAATTGAAATAAAATCTAAAATAAATAACAAAAAGCCATAATGATGACTCAAACTCTTGGGATATTCATAGCTGAGTGTCTCCTCAGCAATCATTGATGATATGGTAATCTTAGTTTGAAGGTCAAGGTCAAGTTGAAGAACAAGAAAGGTGGGAGATATCTAGTGAATCAGAGTGGATATTTTATATCTCATCTTTCCATTTGTGTTCTTCACTTATAGTGCTTATTACAGGTAATATCTGAATCAAAGGTCAAAGGTCAAAGGTCAAAGGTCAGAAATCAAGGAGATTTCTGTTATAATTTCTATATTCTACAGGGCCAATCTGTACCATGCTGAGACTTCCCAGGAGACCTGCCTGTAGAGTCATTGTGGGACAACAGCAGCAGTTGCAATGTCAACTGCTAGTATACATATATTTTGGTCCATTCTATGACCTTTCCTACATGAAGGAAACTGGCCCCAAGCAGAATTCAACTATTATGCAAGAACTTGATCCACACTATGATTGGAGAGTGACTGGAACTGCTAGCTCCATGTCATCATTTACGGATTGCAGACAGAATCCTACCCCAGAGAGCAATAAGGTCTTTGGTAAGTCTACCAACCATTTTGTGCATTCAATCTAATGATAGGTACTATGGTAAAAGGGTATTCATTGTTTAATGTAAGGCTGCAAGACCTTACAGCATACAATTGATATCACCACACCCTAGCTCTGCAGGCAGGGATCATGCAGTCAGGTCCTACAGACTGATTGTTTTTATACCATCAGAGAGCTTGCATTATGTAACAGGTGGGTCAGTGGATTGAGCTGAATGGTGAGCTTCGCACTGGCAATAATCACTGACAGACAAATTACTCAGTGACATTGATTGCTCTGAGAACATCAACTACATGGATGCATGCATCATCATTGATGGACAGGCAGTCATTGCTGCAATTGGTAAACCAAAAGATGCTAAAACTTTCGATGATCTAGCAGATGTCTTTGTGAAGACTGTGATGCACATTGGCAAGAAGTACAAAAGAATTGATCTAGTATTTGACAGATACAAACAAGAATCAATCAAAAAACAAAACACGGAAATGACGCAGCAAGGCAACAAGACCAATCAGGCGTCTGATAGAGAATGATCGTGATGTACCTATTCCCAAAAGCTGGCCCAACTTCAAGGCCATGTCCAAAAACAAGGCTGATCTCAATTAGTTCCTCTCAAATGAGATCCTTAAGAATGTGTCACAACAAAAAGTGATAGTAGTTTCTGGAGGATTCACCCTCGCTACTGATGTAAGGTCATCAGATCCTGCAATGGACATAGCCAGTCTCAGAGGAACACATGAAGAAGCCGATACCAGGATTGTTTTGTATGCAATCAGTTGTGAGTATGAAACTGTGGTTGTTCATTCTAATGATACAGATGTTCTCCTACTCCTCCTTAGTCATGTTGGCAGTGCATGTGCTCAAATATGTGGATGATATATGGCACTGCAAAGAACAGAAAACACATACCCATTCAGGATGTAGCAAAGACATTGCCGGTAGATTCACTAGATGGACTGCTGGGATACCATGAGCTTACAGACTGTGATACCACATCATACATATCAAGCGAAATTAAAAGATCTACCTGGAAAGTCTTTCTATCTCATCACCAACTAGTCCGATATTTAGGAGAAGGAGACCTTACTGCAGAGAAAGAAAAGAAGGCAGAGGAATTTGTGGGCAAGACGTACAGAGCTCATGAGATAGCAGATGTTGATAAGGTACGCCATATTATGTTCTCAAAATCAAAGAAATTTGAGGCACTACCACCAACCAAGGATGCACTGCATTTCAACATCATGAGGGTCCACCATCAGACCATGATATGGAAGCAAGCCGATTCTGCAGAACCAGACATTCCTGATCCAACTTCAATGGGTTGGACCAAGAGAAATGGGGGACTGGAACCAATCCTGATGTCATTAAGCCCAATCCCAAAAGTGTGTATGGAAGACATATTCTGCTCCTGTAAAACAAATTGCAGAACAAAGCGTTGCAAGTGCAGAAAGGCTGGGTTACAATGTACAATAATGTGTAAATGTAAGAAAGATTTGGAAAACCTGTGCTTGAATAAGCAGTAAGACTTTCACTTGATTAAGTCTTATGTATCAGCGAGATTTAGAGGACATAGCTGAACTTAATCTATTAAGCATCGAAACTTTCTATGCTAGTGACTTTCACCTACACTGAATTATACATTAGAACAATGTATGATGTAAGCGCATAAATTTGTTAATGTTATGGTAACAATTTTCATCCAGAAAGCATGATTAGGTGTGGTATAAAAGCAAATTAAAGATGAAGATCATTAACTTTCCTGTCTTTACTATCCTATACAGTGATTTACAGTGTCCCATTGCAATTTGCTAGCTAAATGGCCTTCCTACTCAGTCATACTGATGAATTTCCTAAGACAAATATATGTCAATACTACATACATATAGTATATAAATGTGTTTCATCTCCATTAGTGCTTTAGAAAATGGGTATGGAGTATTGAATATCAAACATAAAGTGCTATCAGAAACAGCCTCTCCTTTTCGACTTGGTTGACCTTGACCTTTAACCATATCAAACATAATTGTTGAGGTGACACTAGGCATTGTATATCCCATGAGTTTGAGTCATTATATGGCATTTAATTTTTTTTTAAGCATTTTATTTCAATTTTTTGTCTTTTTGTCACTTTTTTTTCCGTTTGAAGATTGAACATAGGAGACTCAAAATTCAAGCTGGGCAACATTGATATTCGGATTCAGCACGTTCCAGAGATGAAAAAAAATCATGTTGCCTAGCTCTACTGCTCCATGCCCTTAGGAATTTTTCCCAGCGTGCCGACCACCAGTCTAGTATGTAACTATCTCTGATGTACTCTTCAGGACAATATCTGAACAACTGCTTTTCCTCACCAGTCTCTACTCCACTCTTGACGTCTGAAATGAACTCCCAAACTGACCGCCTGTGTTTAGTGCTGAGTGAAATCGGTAGAGGTGTACAAGCTGCACTGGACATGTTGTCTCAGAGCTGCTCAGTTTGAATCTGATCACAGCCGGTTGTTTTCAACGTACACTAATCGTTTCCCCCACCCTCTCTAGAAAAGTAGTGTTCACAAATTAACTCACTTGAACGAAAATCTTTCAAATAAACGTCAAGAAGAAAATGTAAACTTCACCTTCAAACTTGTCAATCATATAATAAGTTTAAACAAGAATTGCGGTTGTTGCCGCGTAAAAAAATGCCTCAGGCATTTTTATACGCGGCAACAACCGCAATTCTTGCATTCGAAGAAACATAATGTTGACATGGTTGGTATGTTTGAAGGGAACCCATTCAAGACAGCAAAAACGCAGGCCCTGGAAGGGGTTATCAAGGGGGGAAGGATGATATTACTTCAAAAATGGCATTTCCCATGAGTCCATATTCCTTGGGTCCATGTTAGGGGGTAAGAAAATGTGTGTTGCTAGGCAGATAAACAATTAAAATAGATGTTGCTAGGCAACCAGCTGGATTAGCAACAAACTAATAGAACCATTGAATTCCTTGGGTCCATATTAGGGGGATAGGTTTGATTATAATCAACCTTAGGACCATGGAAATGTGCGTTGCTAGGCAGATAAACAATTAGAATAGCTGTTGCTAGGCAACCAGCTGTATTAGCAACAAACAGATAGAACCATTGAATTCCTTGGGTCCATATTAGGGGGGGTAGGTATGATTATAATCAACTTCAGGAGCATGGAAATGTGTGTTGCTAGGCAGATAAACAATTAGAATAGCCGTTGCTAGGCAACCATCTGTATTAGCAACAAACGAATAGAACCATTGAATTCCTTGGGTCCATATTAGGGGGGGTAGGTGTGATTATAATCAACTTCAGGACCATGGAAATGTGTGTTGCTAAGCAGATAAACAATTAGAATAGCCGTTGCTAGGCAACCAGCTGTATTAGGAACAAACGGATAGAACCATTGAATTCCTTGGGACCATATTAGGGGGGGTAGGTATGATTATAATCAACCTCAGGACCATGGAAATGTGTGTTGCTAGGCAGATAAACAATTAGAATAGCCGTTGCTAGGCAACCAGCTGTATTAGTAACAAACAGAAAGAACCATTGAATTCCTTGGGTCCATATTAGTGGGAGTAGGTGTGATTATTATCAACTTCAGGACCATGGAAATGTGTGTTGCTAGGCAGATAAACAATTAGAATAGCCGTTGCTAGGCAACCAGCTGTATTAGTAACAAACGGATAGAACCATTGAATTCCTTGGGTCCATATTAGGGGGGGTAGGTATGATTATAATCAACTTCAGGACCATGGAAATGTGTGTTGCTAGGCAGATAAACAATTAGAATAGCCGTTGCTAGGCAACCAGCTGTATTAGCAACAAACGGATAGAGCCATTGAATTCCTTAGGTCCATATTAGGGGGGGTAGGTATGATTATAATCAACTTCAGGACCATGGAAATGTGTGTTGCTAGGCAGATAAACAATTAGAATAGCCGTTGCTAGGCAACCATCTGTATTAGCAACAAACGGATAGAACCATTGAATTCCTTGGGTCCATATTAGGGGGGCTAGGTATGATTATAATCAACCTCAGGAACTATCAAAGGTTGATTTATATTATTGTTATCACATAGCATAAATTTGTGTTGTGACACCTTAATCCAAGATGGCCGCACAATCCAAGATGGCGGCGCCCGTTCTGACTTCTGGCAAAGTGCAAACATCATATACCTCGTTCTGGTGGTGCCTGGCGGCACCACCAGGTGGCTACGCCACCACTTCGGCATAAAAAAAAAATTTAGACTGTATTTATATTTTTTCATCTTGAAAAGTGTAGTATAAGATACATCATTCATGAACGTTCCTTTTATGTTGCAACGCCCCATCCAGCTGACAGCCACTGTGCTATCTGAATAGAGTTCACATTTCCAACTGTTGTTTTTCAACTTTTTGTTTTGCTCTCCGCAGAAGCACCAGTCTGTTATGGGTTATCCCGTGCTTATTTATGTAGTGTGGTTGATAAAGATACATTGTATCTAAACTCAGCCTAGTGCTTTACTATAGTGACATGTGCGTATAATTGTCGTACAATAACAATTAGAGATGAAATATGAAAAAAATGTCAGACGTCAAATGTTCGTCTATTGTCGTTCAACAAACGTGTGACAACGTTTGACAATCGTTCTCAGTAAAATTAGTTTATATACCCTTGATTTGCTCAGTTGAAATCAAACCGCTCCTGAGCTGCTCAACTGTGACGACTACTCTACTCTACACCTGCCACTCTATACGCTGCCTCTACTTTTCAACTTCTACAAAACTAACTGTTTTAGTTTAGGATGCGGTCTGCTGGCAACAAGAGCTCTAAGAAGAGTTCTAAAGTAGCTAAGAGCAAGAACTTAGTTCTGGACGTTTCTGTGGAGATACCTCCTACAGTGAGCAATGAAGTACAGTGGATTCATCGTCCAAGTACACCTGAAGAGCAGAGTGCAGCTATCTTGGGGTTACATCACGATCTGGACTGCATGCTGGCTCCTTCCACTGGCGTACTGGACCGTGATGTATCTACGTCAGCACCAGCTTTGAGCTCTACAAGCTTCAGCAACCCTGAACCACCCCAAGATGTCCTCACTTACCAGACCCTGTCACACGTCATGCCCGTAGGCCGAGGCAATGGAGCTCTTCCCACTGCCGCTACTCCTCCAGTCATCATCGACTTGACTGGTGATGAGATACTTCGACCCAGTACACCAATCGTCATCGACTTGACAGAGGACGAAGTAGAAGAAGGTGAAATCATCGGGCACGACTTGAATGAAGTACTAGATGAGTGGTTCCAGAAAGCTGAAGCTGAAGGACGCTGTGCGCCACCTTCCTCACCTGTCACTACAGCTGTACCAGCCGACATTGCAGTGAGGGATAGTGCCGGGGCCGTCATCACTCCTGGATTGACCGACACTGTCGTCGTCATCAACGGGGAAGCTACAGTAGTCACGGATGAGTACTACTCAAGTGTAGTAGGTGACACAAGTGGTGAAGTGAATCCTCCCAAGGGCGTGACGACTGCTACTAAAAGAGGTCCATCTCCACAGATTCAGCCAGAAGCAGTTGTTGAAAAAAAAAAGAAGGGAAAGTACACCAAGAGTGTGGCTACTGTAGCTGCAGCTGCTGCACGTGCTGCAAAGGCTGGTGTGGGAAGTGTTACTTCCCAATCTACGGTTGCTACTGCTGTTGTGACACCGCTTCCGCCGAGGAATGGATCCAAGAAAGTTGGGTCTAAGCTGGCTAACTTCCGCATAGTCCCTTTGACTGGTGAGAAGTGGCCTAGTCGGTTTGGTTTCCCATCTCAACAAGCTGAAGGTAGCATTGTTCCTGACCAACTCTTCTACCCACCTGGGGATACATGCACGCTGCTTGAAGTATACAAGCTCCCCTTCATCAGTGGCGTCTCAATAAAGCAATATTTGAACAAGCCTTACGAGAGGCGCGTCAACTAACGGGCAAACGACTTCAGAGGGCTCTTCTACCAGAGCAAATCTATCATAGAGAACTATGACAGGATTAAAGAAGAAGCCAAGAAAGGAGCGCCAGCAGTCCAGAACTATCTGAACTACTTAGACAACCCTGTCAAACACACAGGTGTCTTAGTCAACCTCTACAGGGGACAACCTAAGATCCACATCGGAACGTCGTCGTACGTGGAAGAAATGGATAAAGCGCTGCCGGCAGGTCGAGCAACAACAAGCCCAATGTACACTGTGGGTACACGGTGACTGTCAACACGATCAAAGACATACTGGAACGTGTTGGGCCGATGCTGGAGAGTGACAAGAACTTTTACAGAGGTGTTACCACTTGCGATGAGACTGATTAGGTGAGTGCTCAACAATTAAATTACATCAGTTGTAAGGTTCCTCAACACTGTATTGATAGGGCTGTAAATTCTTTGCATTATGTGTCTGTCTGTCTGTCTGTCTGTCTGTCTGTCTGCTTGTTTGTAAGTGAGTATGTTTTAGTGGAAAAACTGAAAGAAAAAAAAGAAGGAGAGAGTGTATATCTGAAGAGTTTTTAAAATGCATAGACACGTGAATACTATCAGTTGTATTCGGTGTAATGCACCTAGAATTCCTAGACAAGTTACTATACATAACAGTAGTAAGAACTTGTGTACTTCAGAGACTTGCTTGAGAGAAGTCTTCTCTAGTGAAACAGTTTTACCTGAAGAGATTGAGAAAAACTCTCTTTTCTTAGAATATTACAAATCAAATTTCAGATCGATAGGTCAAGGTTTAGTTGTGTTAGGTTGTGTACAAGCTATATATAACGTCAGATTAACTACTTTTGAATCTGATCAAGGAGTGAGTGAGATAGTGACAGCTCTCAGAGCTATACATGAGAACCAGTTATACAGTTATAGAGTAGCTGTGTCTTTTGGTCGAATTTTGACTTGCACTGAAGACGCTGAGCAAAGAGTCATGTATTTTCATGCTTCAGCTAACAACTCTTCAGTTTTTTATGACAGTGAAGACCATCAAGACCCTTACTTCTTAGTTAAGAACTCTGAGAGCTTTGAAAGTTGCATAGATCTATTGAAAAGTAAAGTGAAAGTTGACACAAGTAGACCTGACACAAAGTGGACAGTAGTAGGTAATGTGAATGTGAATCTGACTTATATTAGACCTACAAATGTGTTCTTAGGTAAGTTAGAGAGTGTCCCTCCTAGTTTCAGGAAAAGAGGTATGTTACACTTCCACCGAGACTCTTACAGTAAGAGAGTGTACAGAGACAACTTGTGTTTCTTTAGATGCTTGTCACACCACTTGTATAAAACATTAGATAGAACTGTAGAGCTTTTCAAAGAAGCTTATCCAGACACTTGTCAGAAAAAGTTCAAAGGTATTCTCTTAAGTGATTTAGATAGATTAGAGAAAGTATTCAAAATAGACATACGAGTGTTCAAGCTGTCTAGTACTAATAAAGTGACTGTAGTGCGTAGCAAGCTTTGTAGTGGCAAGAAAGTCTTGAATCTCAACATGTACCGCAACCACTTGAGTCTGATAGTAGACATGTGTAAATATGGGCGCGTGTACAGTTGTGAAAAATGTTACAAAGCATTCTCTTCTAATTACAACTTGAAGAGACACACTGCTGTAACAAAAGACTGTACTAAAGTACGATTTATATACAAAGGGGGTGTGTACAAACCTAGTAGAACTATATTTCAGAAGTTGAGTGAGCTAGGTGTACATACACGTGCTCACTTAAAGATATACCCATATAAGATTGCTTTCGACTTTGAAAGTTATTTTGTAAAGAACGGTGAGAAAAGTTGTAACACAACTTTTGAGTTAGATCATGTACCACTGTCTGCTAGTGTAGCTAGTGACTTTCCAGGGTATACAGAACCAGTGTGTTTTGTCAGAGAGAGTAACAGGGAAAATGATGACTTAGTCAGTCGTGTATTAGGGTACATAGATATGTTAGCTTGTGAAATAGGTGAATGTGTCAGAGAGCGTTTTAAAGTAGTGACAGATCAGCTAGATGCTCTGCAAGCTGAAGAGGAAAGGTTAGAGAGTGCAGCTTTGAAAGCTGCTAAGTTAGAGAAAAGTAAGTATAATTTATCACCTGTTGTCAGAGCTAAACAAGCTCTGACAGCTTATATGAACAGAGTACCTGTAGTAGGTTTTAACTCAGGTCGATATGACTTAAATCTAATAAAGAGAAGCTTCCACACTTTCTTCTCAGAAAGAGAAAAGAAACCTATGACGACTATAAAAAGGTGCAACCAGTACATTGCTGTATACACTGAGCACTTAGTCTTCTTAGACATGGTGAACTATCTAGCTCCAGGTTATAATTACGCTAGTTATTTGAAAGCTTTTTTGAAAGACACAGAGAAAGGTTTTTTTCCTTATGAGTGGATGGACAATATCCGAAAATTAGATAACACAACTCTCCCACCTAGGAGAAGTTTCTATAGCTCTCTGACTGGGAAAGGTATAACTCAAGCTGAGTATAGAAGCTGTAAAGAAGTGTGGGTGAAAGAAAAAATGAAAACAATGAAAGACTACTTAGTGTACTATAACAATTTAGATGTAGCTCCATTTGTCAGAGCTATAAATGAACATAGCAAGTTCTTCATAGAAAGGAGTGTCGACATGTTCAAAGATGGTTTGACACTTCCAGGTTTGACTTTGAAGTTCCTCTTTCAGAACACTGAGTTGAATGCGACACCTTATGTTCTCTTTTCACATCATGAAAAAGAAGTCCACAACTTACTGAGAAAGAATTTAGTTGGTGGACCTGCTATAATATTCCACAGACACCATCGTAGTGGTATAACTAGAATAAGAGAGCGTAAGTATGGAGTTGAGAGTAAAAAGTGTGATCACATTTTAGGAGTAGATGCAAATAGTTTGTACTTGAAATGTATGGGTGAAGCTCATTGTACAGGTTTCTATGTAGTGAGACGTCACGAAGATGATTTCAAGCCTGTTCTCAGTCAGCAAATCAGTTACTCAGCTGTAGAATGGCTCCGTTACAGAGCTATAGTAGACAAAGTACCTAATTTACATCAATACAACTATGGTGAAGTCAGTGTAGGTAGTCAGCGTATAAGAGTAGATGGGATAGTCCCTGATCGTAAATTGATATATCAGTTCCACGGTTGCTATTGGCATGGTCATACATGTCAGATCAACAAGACATTGATGACTAGTACGAAAGGTCGGGAATGGATAGAAGAGCGTTCTACTAAAACAGCTGCTGTAACTCTGTATCTGAAAAGTTTAGGTTACACAGTAGTAGAACAATATGAATGTCAGTGGATCAAATTACGAAAAAACACTCAGTGTTTGAAACTGAAACCTGAATGGAGTGTTAATAGGCCGTCTTCAGCTGGTAAGATGAGTCAAGCTGAGATAATAGAAGGTGTGAAAAGTGGTTCAGTGTTTGGGTTGATTCAAGTAGATATTCACACACCTGAACATCTCAAACCATATTTTGCTGAAATGACACCAGTTTTCAAGAACATTCTTGTCAGCAAAGAAGATGTAGGTGACCATATGAAAACTTATCTAGAAAGTGTAGGGAAACTGCGTCAACCTCAGAGACAGTTGATAGGTAGTTTCCATGGATCAGGTCTTCTACTAGGTACTCCGTTACTTAAGTGGTATCTAGAGAAAGGTTTAGTAGTTAGCAAAGTGCACTTGTTAGTTCAATACACACCTGAAGAAACTTTCAGACCTTTTGTGCAAGAAGTGACAGCAGCTAGACGGAAAGGAGATGAGAATGTTGACTGCAAGATCTTGTCTGACTTGTATAAACTGTTAGGTAACAGTTCATATGGTAAGACTATATGTAACAAGCAGAATTTCTTGAATACTAAATATGTAAGTCCAGATTTTGCTAGTCGACATTGTCTGCACTGGTCAGTACAACAAGTGCATGACATCAGTGAGAACACTGTAGAAATGTCATCTCTCCCGACTAGTATCACATACGACTTACCTGTTCAGATTGGGTTCATGGTATACCAGTATGCTAAACTGAAAATGTTAGCGTTCTACTACGACTTCTTGTTGAAGTTCATTGACTCAAAAGACTTTGAAATGTGTGAAATGGACACTGACAGTTTTTATTTTGCATTGTCTAAAAAGAATTTAGACGAAGCTGTCAAACCTGATATGCGTGAGCAATACTTCAGAGAGCGTCACAAGTGGTTACCTTCTGAATCTTGTGATAATCCTGAACATAGAGAGACGTACATTCAATGCAGAACACACAACTACCCATGGGTACAACCACCGTGTTGCTATCGCCGCCTGGTGTTTGACGAGCGAACTCCAGGTCTGTTCAAGATAGAGTGGGAAGGAGACGCTATGACATCTTTGAACCCTAAATGTTACATGTGTGTCAGTGAGACAGGGAATAAGACTAGTTGCAAAGGAGTTATCCAGAGGCAGAATAATCTTACTGAGACAAATTATCAGAACGTTTTGAAAACAGAAAAGACTCATGTAGTGACAAACAGAGGTTTCAGAGTTATAGACCATCACGTCACTACATACTCTCAGAACAAGCAAGGTCTAAATTACCAGTACATTAAGAGAATAGTATGTGAAGATGGTGTCAGCACTGAACCTTTAGATATATGACTCTCTCTTTCTGTGTGTGTGTGTGTGTGTGTGTGTGTGTGTGTGTGTGTGTGTTTGTGTTTGTGTGTGATAAAGACAAGTGAGTTGTATCACTCAAAAGAAAGTAAAAAAAAACCAACAGTATTTTCCTACAGTAAAAAAAGAAAAGAGAAAATAGTTAAAGAGAAAAAGGAAAATTTTCTGTGAAGAAAAGAAAATTTCCACAAATGGAAATTAAGTAGTACTAACTATATAGTAAAAAAAAGAAGGAGTAAAGGAAAATTTTCTGTGAAGATAAAGAAAAAAAAATTATATAATTGGAAATTAAGTAGTACTAACTATATAGTAAAAAAAAAAAAGAAGAAAAGAGAAAAATTTTCATGAAAAATTTTCATAAAAATGTAAATAATACAGCTTCTATAAAGAGAAAGAGAGAGAAATTATAGTTGAACATTCGAGGAAATTATCCAATTTCTCTCCGAATGTTTCACCTCAATTTCTCTCCTAGTGAACTATATCGCTAAAAAAAAGCTCGTAAAATAACAAAAAAAAGTGAACTGTATCACACCAAAAAATAAAAGCAGGCGTGAAAAGAGAGTTGTTACAAAGACGCCACTGACTGATTTCAGACTACTTTACTAAACTCTCTTTGTCCGTCAAATTCATCAGAGAAAATTTTTTTTTTTCTGATTAGTGTCAAGAAATATATACAATGGCTGACAGCAAGTTGACGTCAAAAATAGACGATATCCTTGACTCTGTCAGTATGTACAGTTCTATATATGGTAGTTGTAGTTATAGACTTGATGCTTCAGCACCAACTCTCTCAGCACGTGAAAGTGAGAAAAATGTTCATACACCCCCACGCATTACAACTCATGTAAAACCAGTGTCACCTCGTAACTTCGACACAGCTTTGACTTGTGGTTGTAGAGGTCATTTCTTCTGGGAGTTCATACCTGTAAATAATATTAGCTATTTTAGAGGAACCTTACCTGATGTTGTTGAGCGCTGTTTTTCCAGTATACATGTGTACAGAGATTTCCATGAAGCTTTCTGGGATGCATACACTCAGTGTATAGAGCAATCCACATTGAATCTGCCTATATTCGTTGCAGATTTCACCATTGCTGTGTATCAAATGCATAACTCTCTGACTTGCCCCAGACACTATGCTAGATACACTCTAGGGAGTTTCAAGAGCTTCATGGAGTTCAACGAAGTCTTACGTGAATCACCTATTATAGGCGCATTCTGTAGGTGTAATGTTCCGATGAACCCTTCAGATATCGCTTACAATGTGTGTTTCACGTGTCTGCAAGCTACTCTAGAGTTGAAAGCTTTGTCTCTCACAGCCGTGTTACAGCATTTCTCGTATGAAGTCAGTTTCAAAACTGATTACTTGAATGCCCTGACTCCAGGTGTGAGAAACAATCGTGAATACTTTCTAGCTCAGTCATTGTTTGATGTGAAACTATCTAAAATTGTGAAGATGGGGACTGGTTGGGTGAGTACTTGGAATACTCGAGGTGTTTCTTGGAAAGGCCAGAAAGGTTTCACAACCAATCGTTCTTTCTGCATCATGTGTAACATTGCAGGGAATGGTCATGACTTGTTTGTGTGCAAGAACTGTACAAAGTATAAAATGTGAATAAAGTAACCAAAATAATATTTCTTGCCTTGTGTTTGTCTTTAGCATGTGACGGCATTACTCAATGTCATTGTTGACATTTATTTCAACCACGTGGTCTTAAACACGTGTCATTGTTGACATTTATTATAAGCACGTGGTCTTCAACACGTGTACAAGTGAAGTAGGTCATGTTGACATTGTACTAGCCAATCAGAAGCTTGTAAAGTATGTCATGACCTCTGATGACGTCACTTCCTGTCATTTAGAAGCTTCTGATTGGTTGACAGAGGTCACTTCCGTTCTGCAAGTGTCAACTGACCTAGATGCACCCGTTAACTACGCGCTGAATATGCTCCTATATACTACTCATAATCGCGCCGATCGACGAATCTATCCAAGAAGTCGTATGTGAACTCTAACATTTTCAACTTCGCGTACTGGTATACCATGAACCCTATTTGAATAGGGAGGTTGTTCTTGACTGTTTTCGGTTGTAGTTCGACTTCAAACAGACCAGAACTCAACTCGGACGCCTTTTTGAAGCGCCACGAATTGGCCAATAGTTCGAACTTC
This sequence comes from Harmothoe impar, assembly GCA_947462335.1. Classification (NCBI taxonomy): domain Eukaryota; kingdom Metazoa; phylum Annelida; class Polychaeta; order Phyllodocida; family Polynoidae; genus Harmothoe; species Harmothoe impar. The sequence goes on along the minus strand of OX381714.1, from coordinate 72,002,574 downwards.
CGACTGTCAGTGTATCTCACCGCCGTGTGTTTTTCTTTGTTGCAGATTGTTTTACCGTACTTGGCGTTTCCCATTAAATTGTAACAGTCTGACAGAATTTTCTCGTTCTCGTTCACGTCGCCACGTCTTCGCGCCGCCGTTACTTCGTCCGCGAAACCGGCAAAGGAGCGTTTAGGTAGGTATTCTACGACCAGCTGCACTTTGGTGACTATCAAACCGTGCTCTAAATACCACTTGAGAAGCGGCGTTCCCAAGAGAATATTTTTTCCGTGGTAACTCCCTATCAGACATCTCTGAGGCGTGTTCAACAGCTTTTCTTCCTGCGCAAAGTCTGACATGTGAGGTCCTATGTCCGATTTTGAAACGGCCACGTTCTTGAAAACGGGGGTCATTTCTTCGAAGTAGTCTCGTAGGTGAGGCGGCGTAGTGATGTCCACTTGAACTAAACCGAACATTTTCCCGTCTTTCACAGCGGAAAGGATGTCGCTCTCGCTCATCGCGTTTCGAGACACTTTCAAAGCGTCAACCTTCCAGCGTTGTTGGGAGGCCTTAACCCTCTCATCTCGACGCTTCATCTCTCTCCATTCGCACTCCCACACGACGACTAGCTTGTGACCTAGCGCTTTCAAGTAAGCGCTTACTCTAGTCGTTCTGTCGCGTCTCTCCTCCCTCAGTGTAGCGCACTGATATCGGTGCGACGGTATGCACTCGTGAGCTTGGAACTAACACCCGTGAAACTGGAAAACCGTATTAGAGGCTGCGTGAAACCCGTCCACGCGAATTCTTCGACAGCCTACAACCATCTCGCCGCCGTTCAAAGCGTGGCGCAGTTTCACGTCGCGGTCGTGCTCTACGTTGCGTAACCACTCCAAAGCGCTGTGAGAGTTTCTTTGCCTAATTTCAGGCTTGAACTCTGTCTCAGGTCGTCTCACCGCGTAATAGCCCGTGCAGTGCGCTTCGCTCATGCAGCGCAAGTACAGAGAGTTAGCGTCTAGTCCAAGGATGTGTTGGCACGGTCTCGCTTCTTCGCCGTACTTGTGCTCCCTTATCCGCGTGGTGCCCTTCTCGTGAAATCTATGGAAGATGATGGAAGGACCGCCGACTAGATTTTCTTTGATCAGAGCGTGGAGGATGGCGTCGAACTGGGGGAACGTTGTGAACGCGTCTTCTAGGTTTTGGAAGAGGAACCGTAAAGTCAAACCGGCGAGAGAAACCCCGTCTTTCAACATGTCAATGCCGCGATCTTGGAAAAATTTAGCGTGATTTTTCAGAGCTTCTATGAAAGGTTTGACGTCTTTGTTGTTGTAGTGGATCAAGTAATCTCCCATAGTTTGCATCTTCTCGTCGGACCAAACTTTCTGACATGCGGCGTAGTCAGATTCGGACATTTTGACGCCCGTCAGTTCGCTGTCAAAAGCCGATCTCGGTGGCAGTGTTCTGTTTGCCAGTATCCTTGTAGACGTCATCCATTCGTAAGGAAAGTGACCTTTCTCTTCGTTCCTGGTGAAAGCTCGCAAATAGGTCGCGTAGTTGTAACCGGGTGCCAAATAGTTGACTACGTCCAAGAAAACCGTGTGCTGTGTGTAAACCGCCAAGTATTGATTGCTTCTCTTTATGACGCTGAATTCTTGGTTTCTTCGGTCTCCTGAGGCAAAGAACGAGTGAAGGCGTATTTTGATCAGGTTCAAGTCGTAACGCCCCGAGTTGAAGCCCACGACTGGAGCTTGACCGATGTATCTCAGAAGACGCTTCTTCAGTTGAACTAACGGGTGTCTGGTCTGAGCCGCAGCAAAGCCGCCTGGAGAAGGGGTGAATGTCGCCTCCTCCAGCAGGAGAGCTTCACCTATCGCCGCATCTAACTTCACTAACGTCGGTCGGTAAAGTTCTAGCACAGCTTCCCCGATGACTTTGGCGTTCTCGTTTATGTGATTTAAAACTCGGTCCAACAAGGGGTCGGAATCTGCGTCGGATTCTCTAACGAAGCAGACTGGCCCCTCCCACCCCGGAAAGTCGGATGCGACACTAGCCGACAAAGGGACGTGATCCCACAGCAGGGACACGTGTTCCGTCGACGGTTCTCTGCACGGTCTGAAGAAAGCCTCGAAATCGAAGGCGATCTTGTAAGGGTAGATTCCGGAATGTCCGTCGGGGGAAAAATGGAGAAGTCTGCTAGCGCTTCGAAAATCGTTCTCGAATTTTGGTAGATGCCACCTACGTAGCGCAACTTGACTTGTCGGCAAGAGGAAAGCTGGTTCCTGTGTCTCTTCAGCAAGAACTCGGTGGTGAACGCCGCCTTACACTTGCAACATTCGTATATGCCCGCGTACGCGTTGAAGTCCGTGACGAGAGAGACGTGCAAACCGCCTTTCGCCGTCAGGTGTAGGTTGACTTTACCTCGGGCGGCCAGAGTTCTGGAAGGCGGTCTGATCAGAGTAACGCGTCTTCTCAACTTCCGCCCCGGCACCTGACGCGACGCGGTGTAAACCGCTATTTGTATGTCAAACAAGTTCTTTAACGCGGGTAAGTCGCGGATGTTCAAACCCGGAAAGGATTCAGGTGTGGCAGCAGGACAGAACTGACGTAACAAATCTGAAGCGCGCTTGCTGGTGTTGTATAAGTGAAAGGAAATGCAGTGGAAGACGCAGAGGTTGTCCTTGTTGGGAAAATCTAACACGCCGCTTCTCTTTCCAACTCGACCGGCCTGAGTGATCCCATGTAAACGCAAATGTTCAAATTGGTAGGAAAAAGAACGTGCCACTTGGTGTCAGCGTTGCAAAGTTTCAGTACTTCCTCGCAAGCGACGGTGTTTTCCACCTTTGAGAGGAGCTCTTCCAAAGTTTCTGAATTAGTTATAGTAGGGAGCGGTTGTATGAGAGTTGCGTTGTTCTGGGAGGCTTGAAAGTAGCGCAGTTTGCTCTTGTCTTCTCTGTGTTGTAAGAGTAAGCCTACCGAGAAACCCACTTTGTATCTGAATCTTTGTGTCAAGTGAATGCGACGCATAGTATCTACAGCGTCACTCAACTCGCCGGTTGGTAGCCTGAAGTTTGTTACTCTCACGCGAGTCCCGTGCATCCTGACGCCCGTTTGTATTGCAGGCCAATTCGCCTTGAACGTTTCCTCACCGTTCGGTACAGCACATATGCGCAGAGGGATGGTCACCCCGTCCAGAGATTCGCTTCGACAGGCGATCTTTCGGCAATAGCCTTCGCTGCATAGAGGGCAAAACTTAGGTATTACTCTACATTTTTCTACGTGTCTCTCGTGGTTGTACGGTCTTTTAAAAATTTTGAAACACTTTTCGCAGACGTACTGCGTCATGTTTTTTTTTGTTTTTTTTTGTTTTTTCACTCAGTTACCAACTACTTAGCCGTCTAACTATCTATCTATCTATCAATCTATCTGTCTATCTATCTATTAATCTATCTGTCTATCTATCTATCTGTCTGCTGTCTGCGTATCCGTCTGTCTGTCTCATACAGCGTACGTCAAACGCTGTGTGTGTGCGCGCGTGAGCGTTGAGCGTCTCTCATTCCAAATCCATACCGAGAAATTTGAGAATAATCTCTGTTTTGTCATCCAACTCTTTGAGCGCTCTGGCGGACAGTGTCACCCCCTGCTGTGTGGGTTTTTTGTCAGGACCTTCGTACTTGCGCAATTGGATGAGGTTCTTACCGCTGTAGTAGCTCACAGCTGCGTACACTTCGCCCTCCTCATCCAGCACTGCGAACCAGGGGGTGTGATAAGGTCTTCCTTGCGCGGACGCTGTGTCCCGTATGCGCACCACTGCGCGGATATCGGTGATGCGCGCTATTAGCTCGCGCAGCGCGTCGGCAGTGAAGTGCACTCGCTTGCTTCTGGTCAGAGACGCCTCTTTCACCTGGCCGTCTTTTGTGTAGCGCGGCCTCCTAGACAGTCTAGCCACGTCCTCCAAGATCTCCAGCGTCAAAGTCCCGTCTAAGCAGAACTCTAACCCGAGAGGACGGGAGGTTTTCTCTGCTTCTTCTGGTCCATCTCGTTCTTTTTCTTGTATTTTTCTCTTCTTAGTAGGCCTTGTTGTTCTGGAACTCACCTTAGAACGTTTCAGACCCGCAAGAAGAGTAACACCATCAGCGTGAGCTGAATCAGCAGCAGAACCGATAACAGGAGCAGCGTCAGCGCTGGTGGTATCCGAGGCCTCGTTGTTGGAACAGAGCAGCCACACGCCGTCGGTGCTGAGTGTAGCGGTAGAAGATGAAGCGCCGCCGCCCTCGTAAGGTGGCGGTGAGGGCAGTCGCCACGGACCGGACGCGCTACCAGTGGAAGTGAGGTCGAAAGCTGTGAAAGAGGGGAGCCGAAAAAACGTACCGTCCGCCCCTTTCCCTTCGGGTTCTTCGTACACCTCGTCGTCAGCGTCGTTCTCTGTCTCACCCTGTTGCTGCTGCTCCTCCTCCTCCTCCTCCTCTTCTTCTTGGTTTAGGGGCTAAGTGTCCGAATAGCTGTAACTCTCAGCGCGAGCGGCGTCGAGGGCGTCGGTCAATGTAGTGGTGGAGAGGGGCTGTGCAACGTGCGGCAGGTCATCAAAATCAGCAACAGTAGTGGGGAGGTAAAAACCCGGTTGCCAGTACTGCGCTGTGCCAGGAGCGTTGTCGTCAGTAGTAGTAGCGGTAGCAGCAGGTGCAGCAGAAGCAGCAGCAGCAGCAGCAGCAGCAGGCGCAACAGTAGCAGGCGCAGCAGCCTCAGCAGGCGCAGCAGTAGCAGGCGCAGCAGTAGCAGGCGCAGCAGCAGCAGCAGCAGCCGCAGCACGAGGATCACCAGCAGCAGCAGCAGCAGCAGGCGGGGCAGCAGTAGCAGCGGCAGCGCGCTTAGCAGCAACGTGTACCGTCGCGAGTGTAACAACGTCGCTAGCACGACGACTACTACCAGTAGTACTACTACCACTACTACTACTACTACTACTACTACTACTACTACTGCTGCGAGCGCTCGCTACAGCGGGAGGGTGATAAGACCAAGCGGATGCGGCGGTAGTCTCATTTTCAGTAGCAAGAGGAGGCACTGACGCTAAACGAGCACTGTTCCGCGTAGTCTTCTTGTTCTTGAACTTGCTTAGATCCTTGGACGGAGCTAGGTGTTGTCTTTTGCTCATGGTGGTGACTGTAGAGAGCAGCAAAAGACTGAGTGAGTGAATGGGGGTTTTCAGGCCCCTTATATACGCCTTCTCGCTTCTAGAGCTAAGCTACTTACTGCCCCTGTTCAGCTGCCGCCGGCTGGCCGGCGGCCATTCACAAAGAGAAACAAAAGACATAAGGCATGAGGTTTTCAGCTGGATCCCTTTCCCCCCTTTTGAGAGATCGACTGTCATGAGCTAAGCTACTTACCACCCTGTTCAGCAATTCAACGCACATTAGCTGTATAAAGGATTAAGCGGTTGCTGCCGCCGACTGACCGGCGGCCATTCACAAAGAGAAACAAAAGACATAAGGCATGACGTTTTCAGCTGGATCCCTTTCCCCTCTTTTTTGAGGGATCCACTGTCATGAGCTAAGCTACTTACCACCCTGTTCAGCAATTCAACGCGCATTAGCTGTATAAAGGATTAACGGTGATGAGCTTAGAGTGTGTATACAAAAAAAACTACAGGAGGCGTGTGGTGTGAAGCAGGACCCCCTAAGACGAACGTGTCTGTCTGTGAGTAGAGGCGTGTGCATGTGGTGAGTGACTTAAGTGTAAGACAAAAAAAATCACCGCCTCCTGCCGTGGTGAGTAGACCGGGCCGGCCGGCGGCGGCCGGCTAGTTCAATAGGGGTGACAGCTGACTAAGGCTGTGCATGAAAAAATCCGATTTTCACCTGACCTCTGACGTTTGTTACAATGAATGTCAGAGGGAGAGAGAGGCGGCCTCAGGTAGGGGGTAGGAGATAAGGCTATGGATGAGGAAAAAACACCATTTTCAGCTGGTCTCCACCGATAGCGATGACATACCCCTTGTCATCTAAGCTCTTAAGGAGCGGAGCGGCTGAAAAAGCGTCATGCGGACAGGTCGCTAGACAGCTGGAGTGCTGTTGGAAATAGGATTAAACTCCCTCTGTATAAAAGCTCTGATTTCTGTTGGAAAAAAACCATATCGCCTCTGACCACAGTAACGTCTACTACCACCACCACCGCCACCACCGCCGCCGCCACCACCAAGACGAGACGAGATGGCTCAAGCTATTCCACTTTCAAGCTCGCCTTCACCGCCTTGTCTACCTGAAAAAAAGTTAATGCGGCTTGACGACGTGAGACCCCCGGGGCAGACCGATGGGGATAACATAGAGGTAGGACAGCGTCGCTTAGCATATAGCGACGCCTTGCTTCGTCAACTAGGTAAAGAGTTGAGCGGATCTTGGAGAGAGTTGGGCAGTAGCTTAAAAGTTACCGCCGCCCGTATGGATGCTCTAGTAGAGCGCAGTGTCAAGACACCGGAGGAGCTGTGTACGGTGATGTTCTGAGTCTGGTGGGGTGAAACCCCGCATCGTCATAGATGGGGAGAGCTCGGTCGCGTCTTCACCCGCATTAGACGAGTGGAACTGTTGGCTCAGTGGATGTCCCTTCTCCACAGACAGGGGTTGGATTTCGAAAACCCCGACTCGAGCGCGATGCATAAGCACTTGGGCGCCCTCGGCAGACGCCTAGGTAGCAGGTGGAAAGAGGTGGGGGACCATTTAAAATTGTCGCCTGAGAGGTTAGATAAGATCGCTGAAGAATGTGAATACGGAGGAAGTCCCGCTGAGTGGGCCTTCCGAGTGTTGAAAATGTGGCAAGCTGAAGCTGACGGTGCCGGCAGTACGCCTTTTGAACTCCTTCGAGTGTTGACTGAGGAATTGGGAAAGTTTGACCTCGGCATCGCGATATTACTTGACTTTATCAAGCAAGAAACAACGAGAACGACGGATATGTGAATTGTTGTGTTTTATTTTCATACGTCTTCTTTATTAGTAAGTAAAAAAAAAATATTATAACAATTAAGTAGCGTGTCCTCTTAAAGTGTCACTTCCTCCAGTCGCAGCTGATCGCCTCATCGAGGCATGTGATAAACAAAAAAAAATGAAGAGACACGCTTCTTCCTCTCGAGAGGAAGAAGCGTGTCTCTCGATTAAAATCTTTTCTTTTCTTTTTTTCTTAAAAGAGACAAACGCCCCTTAGAGCGCCCCCCCCACTAGAGTGCCCCCCTCCCCCCTCCCCTCCCCTCCCCTCCCCTCCCTCCCCCCTACCCTCCCCATGCATCCTAAAAGCGCCCCCCTCCCCATGCATCTTAAAGGGGCTCCCCTCCCCCCCTCCCCCCCCTCCCCTCCCCTCCCCTCCCCTCCCCTCCCCTCCCCTCCCCTCCCCCCTTATACACTCTAAAGAACGCTTCTACCTAGTTCAATAAGTCACTTACAGTCGCTCATAAAACAATAAAAATGAAAAAACAAACTTATATCGTAGTGTTTTTTATTGGTTTACCAAAAAAAAAAAAGAGACTCGCCTCCTCCTCCTCCTCCTCCTCCTCCTCCTCCTCTCCTTCTCCTCCTCCTCCTCCTCCTCCTCCTCCTCCTCCAAAAAAAAAATATATCACATTTTAAAAGCGCGTGACCCCTTAAAGACGCTCATCTCTTCATTAAGTCGCGTGACGTCACTTCTTCTTCTTCTTCTTCTTCTTCCGGTCACGTGATCAATCAGGTCACTTCCGGTCACGTGATCCTCAATGAGGTCACTCACTTCCGGTTGGCCATTAGGTCATGTGACGTCACTTCCGGTCACGTGACTCATCAGGTCACTTCCTGTCACATGATCCTAAATTAGGTCATATGACGTCACTTCTGGTCCCCTAAGTAGGTCATATGACGTCACTTCCTGTCCATAAGTAGGTCATATGACATCACTTCCGGTCACGTGACCAAATGGCGGCCTCTGATTGGCTAACTAGGTCACGTGGCGTCACCACTAATCCCCTAAGTAGGTCACTTCCGGTCACGTGACCAAATGGAGGCCTCTGATTGGCTGCATGTCGATTGAGTAATAAACAGTAGTTAACCATAGTCCCGTTCCGATACATACTATACTACTGGTGTATGAGGAGAGAGTTTGTGTGTGAGGAGGCAGTTATGACAAGAGGAACTATAGGAGTCACAGTCTGAGGCGTGGGGGTGCGACATTTCTCCACATGATACGGACAAGTCTGAATGAAATTAAAGAGAGAGGGGACTTATCATAAAATTGTGTATATGAATATGTAAAGGCCACGTTGGTGTCCAGGACAACATTTGGATATCAGCCCTACTGACTCTCTCGGGGAACTTAATCTTTGACCTAAAACAACCCAGATTTCGCCAAACTAATTCTGTGTCGCCTCAAATTGTTATTTATATAATGGGATGAATTATGTATTCATCATCTCCAATATGTTTCTGGGAGCCTACTTATGATACCCAAACGGTAGCAGAACCCCACTGGTGGTGATCGTAGGTATTAGTTAACAAGCCTGGACATGCATTGTGCTTGATGATAATCGGCAATAATATAGTGTTGTATGTGTTATCCCCGATATGTACATTTGTATTAATAGCAGTTAAGTATTTATAATATCACACTAGAAAAATGTGTCTTTGACCAGCGTTGAGGTGGCCACCCCGTCAACACCCCTCTTAGAGTTGCATTTTGGGAGTGAAAACCAGATTTCCTGGTGTGGCCCCAAGCGGGTTGCCAGAGTTGGGCTTATATCGGGTTTTGGATGGGCTGCCAAAATCGGGCTCAGATCTGGTTTTGGACGGGCTGCCCGAATTTGGATCAGATTGGGTTTTGGAAGGGCTGGCCAATTTGGGCTCAGATCGGTTTTTGGACGGGCTGGCCAATTTGGTGCCACAGCACCACCTGATAATCCATTCAATCACTCCCCAATATTTTCTTGCATTTGTTGAATAAGATAGGTCTTGCTAATCAACCCTAAGGCATTATCATACTCTTTCTATCTAATTATGAAAGTACCAAGCAGACCTATCATTATAAGGTTTAAGCCATATGCAGTGTTGGAAAGTTTCTATAGTTCTATTTGTCTTCAAATCAATAGTTGATACCTGCATGGTGCACATGAGTCTGGTGTTAAGTAAATTACAATGCCACAGAAATAGTGTCTACACCAGCTGCTTAGAGAACCTTCCTTTCATCATTCAAATATACAGCGTAACTTATTTCCAAACTGTGAGAACATCTATCTATTGTTTCCTGTTCTACATCACTTTAACCTTTTCTTGTATAGGGGCACGAAAAATACGTGTATATATGGGTTCGTAGAGTCAGAGCGGAAAGTGCCTCCTTCGGACATTAGGTGGCAACACCTACGCCATGTCCCTTCGATTATCCAGTAGCGGAGCCAGGCAGGGCACTCCAGACGGCGCTACGGAGGAGTGCCACGTCGACACTGCTTGGTCCGCGCTCAGGGTATATAAGAGGCCGAGGTTGGCTACCTCAGGGAGTTCCTCCCAGGACGAGCTCAGACCCACACCTTTCGATACCTTTGTTACCTTTTCGATTACAGGGCACCTACATCCCTCCCACTCTCTGGCTCCTGTACCAGCCATACTGGCTCAGGACCAGATCATCCAGCTTTGCTGACTTTTAACTAAAGGTAGAATGCTGTACATCTTCGAGTTGGTTATCTAACTGAACCGAGCAAACCTTCGTGTACTTTGAGGCTGTGATCGTGACTGAATAAAACCTGTTGCATTCAAACCGAATTTAGAACCTGTGTTCGTGTGATACTTCAACAACCCCTAATCTGGCTTTGTTGGAAAAATCTATATATATAAATGCAATGTAAGATCTAAATCAAAATAATGTGGTAAACTGTTTAAAGAACTGGTGACACGATTTTTTACATATTTTCTTTTCCCAAACACTGTTTAGATCATAACCAGCCAGGTAAAGTAGTGTAAATCTTTAGCTCTATCTTTGCACAGAATCCCAAAGAGATTTACAGCTTTTTAAGTGGAATTTACATTTTTGAGCAGTGAGATGTAGTCTTATAAATAGATATCCCTTCTAAAGAACTGTGAATATATCAATCCAGTGAATAAAATATGTAATGGCATTTAATATTCGAAGACTTGTTCACACTTCTTGGCAGGTGACATCTAGCAAGGACTGCGTTGTTGGCATGGGATATTAAACCCTATTGCTATTTACCCTAGTAGCAAACACGGTGTGGCCCCAGATGGGGCAAGACCATGTTTGCAAGTGTGGTCCGGAGTGGGCTAACTGATGGCGCCCGTTGGTCTAAGGCGTTGGGATTTGGTGTGGCCCCAAGCGGGTTGCCAGAGTTGGGCTTATATCGGGTTTTGGATGGGCTGCCAAAATCGGGCTCAGATCTGGTTTTGGACGGGCTGCGCAAATTTGGATCAGATTGGGTTTTGGACGGGCTGGCCAATTTGGGCTCAGATCGGTTTTTTGGACGGGCTGGCCAATTTGGTGCCACAGCACCACCTGATAATCTATTCAATCATTCCCCAATATTTTCTTGCATTTGTTGAATAAGATAGGTCTTGCTAATCAACCCTAAGGCATTATCATACTCTTCCTATCTTATTATGAAAGTACCAAGCAGACCTATCATTATTAGGTTTAAGCCATATGCAGTGTTGGAAAGTTTCTATAGTTCTATTTGTCTTCAAATCAATAGTTGATACCTGCATGGTGCACATGAGTCTGGTGTTAAGTAAATTACAATGCCACAGAAATAGTGTCTACACCAGCTGCTTAGAGAACCTTCCTTTCATCATTCAAATATACAGTGTAACTTATTTCCAAACTGTGAGAACATCTATCTATTGTTTCCTTTTCTACATCACTTTAACCTTTAGAATAGAATATGGGGAGTTGTGGCATGTCTGCCATGCAGATGATTTATGGCACAAGGGATGTAAAACGTGAGTAGTGAAGCATGATTATTAATTCATATAATATCTAAAACATGGTGTAGTGCAGTATTCTTTATCATTTAGATATCTCAATATGCAAGAAAAATCTCTAAGCCTATAATGTTGACATTTCTATTGCAACTAAAGTAAAAACATTGATAGGCTGCACAGTTATCACTGTGTGGCAACTTGCAAGAAGCACCTGGAAGTTATAGTAGAAAGCTGACACTTCTCTCTGTAACTCTCAGATAAAAAGACAGAGGTAAACGATGATTTGTCTGATTGAGAGGTTTCTCCACAAGTGGTACATTGGATCATATCACACAAGTGGAGAGACCAGGAATTCAGACTGATGAGAGTTGATCTCTGTATATTTTCATATAGTAATTGATAAATCATATTTGAAAACAACATTTGAATATTTATTTCATAACTTTTTTTGTGACGTCATCATAGAGAAACACCCAATCGAGAATGAGCATCAGTTTCTCAATTGGGGTGTGGAGAAATGGGCATTTTAGTAACTTTGTTTCTCCACATAAACTGAGGGTTACAGCTGTAAGTACTATGACCTTGCCCTACTGTCCAATGTTGCTTGAGTCTCTCGTGATTTATGGATACCAAATATACTAGGTTAAGATTTCATTCCACTAGTACATAGTATAACTAGCTAGGAAGGGATACGCCTAATAAATGTTCAGTTAATTACTACAATAGATATAACATGGCAACTAGGACACTTACCCCATAAAACACAATGGTAACTGAGTTCAGACAGTCAGCCACTGCCATACCAACCAGGATCACGTTAGTTGTAGACTGCAACTCCTTTTTTACCAATACTGATACAATGATCAACATATTTCCTGAAATACAAGAATCTGGTTATGCATACATTTTGTATATGAAACTAAACCTGATGATATAATGTTTGAGTATCAGTGATCTGGTATATCAATAGAATGTTCATTAACATATATGAACAGACAAAACATAAAAAACTGTACAGTAGTTAATTGTGGTAAGTTGTTATTCTAAGGGGCTAGGTAATTTCCCATAGTATAGGTGTCTTTACTTTTTTCAGCGGGGATGGCTCATACCATGAGATGGCACATTTATAACACTTTCTTCAGCAGATTCTACCTTTAGCAAACTCATCACATTATTCAATACCACCAAACAACTATGTGTGTGCCTTTTAGCTGGCCTAACAAACTTAGTTTTTCGGTCTGGTTCCTAGGCTACCTGGAATATGTGGGCCTTTGTCTTGTCCTCCAACAAATTGTTAGTCTGCTTGTGTACATTGTTGGTAGATGCGAGGCCAGGAGTGCTAAAATATACTCTGAGGGCTCTATTTTGAAAGGTCTGTTATTTCTTCAGTAACAACTGATTTGAGTTATAGTAAAAAATCTCTCCATAGTTGAATCCAAATGTTGTTAAAGCATGATGGTTGTGTAGTAACCTTGGTACTTGGATAATAGGCTAGGACTAGGGACAGTTGGGGATCTGTCCAAGTATCTGATTACTAGTAACTGTAATGTCATATTGGGCCATCATCATCTAGTATTTAGCCACTATGATCTAGGATAGGACATGCATTACAAATACAGATCGCAATTAGCTGTGTAATTTGGGTTTATGCATACATACATGCAGTGTAGATGTTGATGTTTCTGCATTATGGAACCAGAGTGAGTCAGTACCTGCAGTGTGGGTTCAATATATGTTCAAGCGGTGGCACAGGGCCATGCATTGGCATTAGGTAAGAAATCTGTATATCTGTATATGATAGTTGGCAATTGTGAATCAGTACAATGTGTGTCATACTCAATATGTATATGTTAAGTAATAGCAGGTTGTATGATTTCCACATACTATCCTAGGAATGGACTCTGCTGACCAAAACAGCAGATCTCCCTTTTTGAGTTCCAGAGAATGGATCTTCTCCATGAACAGCTGCCCTAGTCAATTTCTTGATTCTCTTTTCTGCCTATTAGATTCATCCCATTCAGCAACTAGGTTAGTATTTCTAGCTTTATTCAAGGCATTAATCTTGTCAATCATTTTTTGGACATGGACAGGGTGGACAGGGTGAACAAAACGGACAAAGTGGAAAAAGGGGATGTTGTGTTTGTTCCAGCTCTTGATGCCTTCATTCCTGCACCTGTTGTGTAGGCTCCTGTGGTGAAGGCTCCTCTAGAGATGGCTACACCACCCTTTGTCCTGGGGGCCCTAACGCCATGACCACCTCCCTCCAGGCAGCGCTAGCCGCCAAGTTCAATCGGAACAGCAACATCAGTAGAGGCATCAATATTCATGTGCACTACGGAAATGTAGCAGCCACCCAAACCCAAACATAGCTGAACATGAGCCCCACCTTGCCACTCATTCAGGAAAATACTTTGAATCAATTTCCTCATCTGGCCTCCTAATGAACATTGTAATTACAGATTGAAGTATTACACAGGACCTCTTAGGTTGGGCAACTGTGTTACGGACCTCCTGTCTCCAGTCTCCTGTGTGCTGTGCTTGACCTGTGACATAGGTGGTGAACAATTCATGCCTCTTGTACATGCCTCATCTGTGGGACTGTCACGAGAGAGGCATGTGCGACACAACAAAATTGGATTTCTGTTACATTTAAGCTTGTATCACCTTCTCATTGATGAGTTTTATTAAAATTGAGCAGTCTCTTACGATAACTCCAGCGTGATTTCAGCTGGCCTAATTGGCGATGCTTTGCTTAGGTCAGATGGACCTAGGTCAGAGTAACATGGGTATCAGTGATATCATATTGGGGTAATAACAGGGGTGACTGGCCAAATAATCCAATTTGCTAATTTTTAAACGTCATTCAGAGAAAATGATTAAGTCCTAGGTAGACAATAAAGTCAGCTATATATATGTGAGTGGGCTTGCATTTTGTAAAATTAAAAGATTTGATTTACACAATATAGCTGAAATAAGGTATATTTATGTGTGGACTCCCCGTTCTCTTCACCACACAATGCCAGCCATATCATAGATTGCGATGATGACACTTCTAGAGTCCATGACCACCTTCAATTTGACATGAAAAGAATAACAGCCTGGTGCCAGCAAAATGACCTCACTATTAAAAAAACTAAGGTGGTCTGGCATGGTTGCAAATCCCAGATAAATAGGTTAAAAACACAAGACTTGAAGGTCAAAGGTATCTCACTGTAGAGCCCAGAGAGCTATTAATACTAAGGGGTAGAAATTGATAGTGAGTTAACTATGACCAAGCAACTGATGGTCCTAGCAACACATCAATAGCACCATTTGATTACTTGGGTATGATTAAGGGGGGGAAGTGAGGTTAGAATGGTTCTATGATGTATACTTAAGCTATGGCAGATGATATTCTGATTATTTGGCATTGGTTGCTATGCAAAATTCAGGTTGCTAGGCAACTGTTTGTCCTAGCAACAAACCAATAACACCATTGGATTCCTTGGGAGATGGGTGATGGTTTTATGATGAGACTATGGGAGATGAGATTCTGATTATTTGGTGCTGTATCTACTAGACTATTGCAGGGGTTGTGAAAGAATGAAACACAGGTTCCAAATTCGGTTTGAATGCAACTACAGTGGCCCAAGAGGGCCAAAAAGTGATTTCGAAAAAACAAAGTGATCTCGAAAAAAACACTTTTCCTTTTGGAGAAAAAAAAAAAAGTGTCTGAAAAAAAACATCATTTTTAAAAATTGTTAACTTTTATTTTGAAAAAAAAAAAAGATTTTGAAAAAAATGAAGGAAATGGGTGCTGTCAACTGTCAACTCAATAAATTGACAGTTGACAGCACCCATTTTCAACAAACCTGATGAAAAATGAAATTCCAAATGGTTGCTGTCAAGTGTCAACTTATTCAGAACAGCTTGTGACAGCAAAATTCAGTAAATTGACAGTTGACAGCACCCATTTTCAATTTTTTTTCTACAGTCCATATGCTAATTGAAATTCCAAATGGTTGCTGTCAAGTGTCAAACTATTCAGAACAGCTTGTGACAGGTCTGTCTTCCTGCCTGCCTGCCTGTCTGTCTGTCTGTCTGTCTGTCTGCCTGCCTGCCTGCCTGTCTGTCTGCCTGCCTGCCTGCCTGTCCGTCTGCCTGCCTGCCTGTGTTAGTGTGTGTGTCTGGCTGTCGGTCGGTCGGTCGGTCGGTCGGACAGTCCCATGTTGAAATAAGGTTTAAATTGTAACACAGTTAACTGGAAACACTTATAGCAGGTAAGATAAGACAACAGATTGTTAAATTGGCTAAAATGTCTTTGCATGTGCCTCTCTTCTGATCTGGTTACCCAATCCCACCACTAACTACCTGCGATGCCTCAGTTGCCATTGTACTTTAATGGATACCCCCCCCCCCCCCATGGTCAGCTAAGTGGGATCATCTGGCAAGTGGGACAACTATATTGGCTAGTACAGTTGACCCTCACTTCCTCGAGTCCACACTTCCTCGGATCCCTTACTACCTCAAACATTGGCCTTGACTACGGACATTTTCCCTCTTTATTTATGCTCACTACCTAGGATAATTTACTACTTCGACTTTGGATGTGTTTTCCATACTCCTTTAATAACTTAAGTACTAGAAAATGACTCACAACTTCGAACATAATTATAATTTAACTCAAAATTTCTGCAAGAGAAATAGGCCATAGTTATATATTTTGACTGTTTGTGGACTAACCCTTTTCTCCAACCCAACAGCACCACAAAGTCATAGTTTTATCACCTCAAATATCTTGCTTCCTCAAATATTATTCTGGGGACAGCCGATATTTGAAGAAATGAGGGTCGACTGTACTTCAGACTTTAGCAGGCATGTGTCATAACACCAGACACACCCGTTTAGGCCCTTTCATTAAATGTAACATAACCTGTCCACAAGGACCTATCATGTAATTATACTCATTAATTATTGTATGTTCATTGAACACCACAAGCTGGATTATTATCAAAACATGCCCTGGGCTAATGTAATAATTCAGGATAAATAAATGAAATTTCAACTTCAACTTCAACTTCACCACTATAACTCGCTATTCATATACCACACACAATCCCAAACTGCAGGAAATCTTGAACAGTTACTAGGAATAATTCACCCTACATGGGTCTGGCTGTTTTTTACACAGAAATAACTATCTTTAAACGGACGGTCCTCCTGCAGTAGATCCAAACCTCTAGGCCAGCCTTGTTAGGTCTATATAACACCTTAGTTATATTTAGAATCCCCCAAACATAAACCTTGAACATGCAGACATATCCTAGCCCTGTGAGCCTGTATTCCCCAGCACCAGTACCCCACGTATGAAGGCTCAGGCAACCAACAAATAGTTTGCTGGTTGTTCCTTCCCAGCAATGCTCTGGCCTAGATAAATTGCACTGGTATGACCAGCAGTTGGACTGTGCCAGTGGTATAGTTTTGAGTACTAGTGATACCCACCAGTGTACTAACTGCCACCAGTGTGCCCAAAGAAAACGGTATACTCCCGCTTGAATAGACCACATGCTATTATTTTGGGTAAAGAAGAACATCTATACACAATGGTACCATTACACAATGTCTATATCTAGAAGCCAATGTGTAATCATCAAATCTAAAAGGGTGCTATAGTTTCATTATGCCTTTTTAGACTATTTAATTCCAAGGAAAGCCTGATTCATTGTCCCCCTACTGTCACCCGGCCAGGACAGCATGATTACCTGGTCTCACTGCTCACTGCACCCTTCACCCATACACTGTAAAAAATGTGAATATAATTTAAACACTTTTTCCCAAACATGTTTGATGGCAAGCTTTTTTTCTAGCTATGTGTAGGGATATGGCCGCCAGTGAGGGGTGAGCTACAACAATGAAAAACCGTGGGAGAGGGCAGTTTAACTAGCCCACTGGTTTTATTCTCCTATTCCTTGTTCAGGCTTTTGCCCATGTACAGGCTCGCCTTAGTCAGATATAGTACCCATTGTATTGGTTGACATCAATGATAATTTAGATAATGTCAACAATAATAAGTACATAATGCTGTCCAAAATATTCCAGTGGGCCAGCCAAACTGGCCTTGTCCACCAATATTTCAACCACCACAGGCAGCCATATCCCTGCACCTGCTGACAGAAGAAAGTGCTGAGATTCTGAGATTCAGTTAATATGTTTGGGTAAATGTGTTTAAAAATTAGAAACTCTTTTTTACAGTGTATTTTTGAAGGCTGTCAGCACACTCAAGACTGACTGCAGTCTACTAAGTGGCCTTTGGTGGCTAGGGGTCTTGTTTACAGACACATCTGAAAGGTCACTTGGTTATGAACGACATGCTCTACTTTAAGCTGTTAGATCTACGCAGGAGGACGGCCCCTTTAAGGTCACTAAGGTAAAAAATACCTAGAAAATAGGGTCTGCAATAGTGGACATGCAAACATCAACAAAGGTAAGTAGTTATAACAAAATAAACACGGAACTTAAAATCTGGGCAAGCCTATATGGGACCAACTACGTAGCTCAGGACAAAACTATGGTGAGTCCTATATGACAGTCAACTGGGAAACCCATTAAGCAATGCTGATGGAGTTACTATTCTCCAAATTATATAATCTGACATAACAATACAATGTCTTGTTCTCAAAAGTAGTCATGTTGATTGCAGGATGTTGACAGTACAGTAATTGGAATTTATGATGGCCATTTTTCGAGTTTTCTGTCAGAGTGAGGAATATTTTATGAATAATCCCTAACTACAGAATCCCAGAAAATACACACCTCTGGAGATAAGCTGCTTAAGAGAGAGTTAGCTAATCCTGTTTCCACCTGGATCCTTCCCACCCTGGATTCAAATCTTGTTTTTGATCTAGAGGTGTGTTATATATGTAAGAGGATTAAGTGTCATAAGAAGATTAAGGTGTTCAAAGAGCGTATACAAAAAACTTCATACAGCAAACAGCAGGTGATAATCTGACATGTTAATAAATTCACTTCCAGTCACGTGACCACATTTTTAAAAATTGGGTCACTTCTGTCACTTCCGTAGGTCACGTGACATCACTTCCGGTCACCTTAAGTAGGTCACTTCCGGTCACGGGGTGTGGTCTATTATGCAAATGAGGGGGCAACTTCCGGTCAAATGGAGGCCTCTGATTGGCTGGTACACCGGAAGTGACCCATTATGCAAATGAGGGGGTCACTTCCGGTCAAATGGAGGCTTCTGATTGGCTGGGTCATAACCTTGACCTCTAAGAAGGTCAAGATCACGTGACGTCACTTCCAGTATTCCCCTAGGTAGGTCAGTAGGTCACCTAGAATGCTGGCCTCTGATTGGCTGAGAGCCTAACTAGGTCATGTTACCATGCCAACGGTCACTTCCGTTCAAATGGAGGCCTCTGATTGGCTGAGAGTCCTTACTAGGTCACATTACCATGGCAACTGTCACGTCCGGTCAAATGGAGGCCTCTGATTGGCTGCAAGTCCAATGAGTAATAAACAGTACTTAAGCATAGTCCCGTTCCGATACAAACTATACTACTGCCATGAACAAGTCCGTCAAGGATGTTCTAGCTTTCCAACTATTACAGGCAGCTTGTCGCTCATCCCTTCGGCCCTCAATGAACTGTGAAATCAGGTCATCCAGGAACTGGGGGTCATCCAACTCCCATTGTGGCCTAGCTCTTTGCAACAAGTTATGTAGCTCAAATACACAATGTGACTCATTAGGCTCTTGAGTCCTCTTTCGAAATTGACATATATCCTCATTCCCAAATGACCAATAAGATAACTAGCACATTCCACCAGCTGGGTAAACGACCTGCCCAGTAAACAAATAGTCATATACACCATTTCATAACGTTATACAACGTTATATGTCAACGTTTTTCTAAGGCTCTTTAGTATGATGTAACATTATGTAAAATTAAAAAAGTTATTTTGACGTAAAATAACGCTTTTTTGTTAGCTTGGTGGCCCTGTGTCTAGTCCTCCATCTAGAAACTGCTAACTTCCCTGGCCTATTTCTGTGCGCCCGAAGTAGCTCATCCAATGACTTTTGCTCAGACCAACGGTTATACCTCATGTCATCCATAAAGTCTGCAAACCATTTCTGCCATGGCTGTCTGCCAGTGAAAGAAGTTGGAGTGCTCGCCGTTTGTCTAGCCACATTGTGGTTGTTTCTGTGAAGCAAGCGTGTCTGTTCAACGCTCCAATCTACGATATCAGTGTTATCAGTATGTCTGCTGACACGATCAACTCCCATGTCTGCAATGCACAGATTTGAATCGTAAATTAATTTCATCCCTGGGAACATTGATTCAAGATGGGATACCTTTCTTCCAGTATTGATAGGGGGCCTCCCTGTTCTCCCATGGGAGAGGTTGGAGCGTTCATTCCGATCAGACCATTTAGACCACTAAGATAATTTGATAACTATTATTAGTTATCTACAAATCACCAAAATGACCGTATGATACACCCCTTTTATTTTTCTTGAATAAGAATGACCGTTGCTAGGGTTGGAATGTGAATGGAACAAAAATATTCTTTTGTAGGTTATTTTTCTTTAAACAACCCTATGGGATGGAATATCCATAGAATATATAACTTTGTAGCTATGGATGCAATCTGGATATAATTTCCTAGGGAACACTGTCTCATTTTACGGATATTCCAATTATTAAGGTCTACAGAGCTGTTCAAAGTAAGAAAATTGAAAAAAATGAAAAATTACCATTTTTCAACCTTAGAACAGCTGTGTAGACCTTAACAGGCGGAATTTCCACAAAATGAGACACAGTTCCCCAGAGAACCATGTCTAGAGGATACTAGAACCATCAGATATGCTAATTATGAGAAAATTCCATCCTATAGGCCTATTTAAAGAAAAATAGCCTAAAAAAGAATGTGTTTGTTCAATTCACATTCCAATCCTAGAAACCACCCTTTAAACTCCATAAATTGTAATCAGGCATAACATACGGTCATCATGGTGTATTATACACAATGCTCTGTCCCTAAATCATCAAATTATAATTGATTAAATGTCAGATTTTTGTCTGAGATAAGGAGGGTGCACAGTATCCTTAACGTCTGATAGAGCTCATCCGAATCTTGTACAGCTTGATGTTGCCTTCGTTCCAGACTTCAGTCCTCCGACGCAGGGTGTTTTGCTGTTGGGTGTATTGATCCTCCATCTGGTTTAGCTCTATTTGTGCACAGTCCAATTGATTTTGCTTCTTCATGGTCTCCCCTTCCAACTCATCACCTTTCATATGTAGCTGGGACAAACGGTGACTCAAAGCTTCCAACTCAGCATTCATCTTATGCATCTCAGCAATTCTAGCCTCTTTGAATCGACTGTCCACCTCTGCAAAGTGGCGTCTTGAGATCTCCTGCCGCTGATGACGTTCAGCATGCAGGATATTCATAGCCTTTGTTGGCATAGGAGCAGCATGTCAAAGAGTTGAACTGGTACGACTCAGCCCATAGTGCTTCACTAAAGCCGCTATAACCTCAGGATCTAGAATCGAAATGGGATGGAGAGACTTTCAACCTATTGCCTGTTTTCCCAACAAAACTGTGCGATTCAACTTTCTACCCAAACTGGTCACGGTGCCAATGTAGAGGTTGTGAAAGTATAAAAACAAACACAGGTTCCAAATTAAGTTTGAATGCAACAGGTTTATGCAAGTCTCAATCCTCGGTTCTCATGTGAACACAGCCTCAAAATAGTATCAGGGGTAGACACTAACTTTTTCAGGTGTGGGCCACCCAGGCCCATAGCTCCAGAATCTTTCCAACGACATATTACATGACTATGCATCCTAGGTATATTCCACTCAAATATGTTGCCAAATATCTTGTGGGCCACCCAGACCCATGGGAGGGTAATTCTGGGGGAAACTACATGCCCGGACCTACAATCACCGGCCATCCCAGGTAACAAACAATGTTAATCCAATGTTGAATCACGTTAATTCAAGGTTAATCTATCAACATAAATTGAAAAACGTTAAATTAATGTTGATTTAATGATGCCTTAATAACCTCCATTGAATGAGGTTGATTTGATGTTAAACAGATGTTAAGTGAATAAGATTTTTCTGGTTGAGGTTAGATAAATGTTCACTGGATAACCTCTGTAAATAATGTTGTTTCAACGTTAAAACAACATTTTCTAAACCATCCTCTCTCACCATGTGCTACAAATATTCCCTATTATCGCACATTGCAACATATATTTCTGCTTTTGGCTTGAGATATAGACACTTTTATTAAATGGAATTTTGATATATGGCTCTCTACCCCTAATATTTCTCATGTATCATATTATCAGAAGCTACATTTATGTATGTGTTCCATAAAACCTTTAGAATGTAATTTCAGTGTTAAACCCCATAGGAAATAGAAAATGAGCATAATTCGATAAATATACCATCAATCAGGTCTGGGACTGCACCAAAAGAGTGGACAGAGACGCTCTTGACCCCGACCTTAGATCTGTGCATGGTCACATGATGGTGTTGTAGTGCTATTTCTATATTGTGATTTAAACTGATTTTTCTTCTTAAAGTCCTAAATTCAAAACCCTATCTAGTTTATAGTTTATCAAATTCTCTACAAGATTCAATCTTTTATATTGCAAGGGGATTTCGGGTTATTGAGAAATCATACATTTTCTTTTCACTAGGCCCCCCCCCCCCTAGTGTAGCCACGGCCGCAGCACACTCAAGAAACCACATACAAAGTGTGACACTCCGCCCCCCCTCCCTCCACCCCTCACGTGCACACTGCTGCTGAGTGTGAAAGCTGGGTGAGGGGGGGGGAGGGGGCTGGGGACTCGCACATGCACCTTGTGTACATGTAGTACAAGGGAAAGGGGAGGGGGGGACAGAAATGACGACGGGCCTGGAAGTAAAGCTGAGAATAGAAATGGGAACAGGGTCATTTCTTGGCCACGTCTCAGACTTGTCAATGAACAAAGCATGTTGTTCATGAGGTTCCTTTATATATACATTATTAATTAGAACGTGATATTTTATTGAACTATGGCTTAAAGACAGACAAACTATATTTTCTATCTAGCATTGCAAACGCTATAACAGATGTAGGATATCTATTAAGTATCAACTCATCTGGTTAGTGGTTGTGACCTGATTTATACCTGCAAATTTCCCTGTAATCTAATTGATGCAGTAGTATATTTCCCATTTTAATTTAGAAATGCATGATATAAGTATCAAAAATGTATTGATAGGGAATTAAATAATGTTGAAATAATGTTAAATCAATGTTATTTTGTGGTTCCATTGAATCTCACTCAATGGCATCTCTGTTGGTAATAGGAATAAATTATGACTACACTGGGTACTAGGGTGTTTTAATAACCTTTTACAAGTTATAAAAGCTATGGCAGCATTAATTCTAATAACCATAGCATTGATTTTTATTATTAGAATATGTCTGAGCAAAGATCCTATGCTGTGATGTAACCTATGTAAACACCCATCTCATGGAATTGTGAGTTAGATATATCCAATCTGGTATACTCCAGGGGTATATGTCACTGCATAAGTCTAACCAGATGCTAGATAAATTGGGAAATCACCAATAAATTGACGCTAAATAAAGGTTAAACAATTCACCATGATACTATCAATGTTACATTCAAGATAAAATAACCTTATATCAACGTTCTATTAACGTTCATGTGATATTAATGACAACAGGAAAAGGTCGAGTGTAGGTTTTTCTCTGTATAGTTATCCCAACGTTATTTAAAATTGAAATAACGTTGAAATAATGTTATATTAACCGTAATCTAATGTTGAGAAAACGTTTGTTTGAGTCCACGATTTTCACTGCAATCTAACGTTATTTCCTAATGTTTTTCCAACCTATTATTAACGTTAGATCAACGTGGGATTAACGTTTTTTTGTTAGCTGGGATTGGCTCCTGGGCCAGCGTTAGTGTCTACCCCTGTAGTATTCAATAACTGTACAGGTCATAGAAAAGGTTCAAAGTACACAAGCAGCGTCCTCGCTAGTTCGAAGTCAGCAGAGCTGTTTGGACTGGTCTTGTCCCAGGAAGGGCTGGTGCAAGAGCCAGGAGCAGGAGGGCTGTAGGGGCCTCGGTAACAAAGGTATCGAAGGGTGTGGGTCTGAGATCCCCGATGTGGCCAACTGTGGCCTCTTATAAACCTGGGTTGCGGCCCAAGCAGTGTCGACTTGGCACCCCAGC
Source organism: Harmothoe impar (assembly GCA_947462335.1). Classification (NCBI taxonomy): domain Eukaryota; kingdom Metazoa; phylum Annelida; class Polychaeta; order Phyllodocida; family Polynoidae; genus Harmothoe; species Harmothoe impar. Next base: position 71,979,414 of record OX381714.1, on the reverse strand, counting down.
GGCACGCCATCCTAAGTGCCTTACTTGAACTCGCAACCATGTAATCGTTCAGGGGACATGGCATAGGACGCCAGGTGTTGCCACCTGGGTAGCACCATGCCATTCCCGCCTCGAAACCACAAACCCATATTACACTATTATACCTATTTGTCTATGTTGTATGTTTGATTATGCTTGACTGTATTTGATTGTCTTTGACTACTTTGACTACTTTTTGGAAGCTTTACTTTCGTAGTCACTGTCTTTTTGATCAGCTCATATTCTTAACATTGGACACACCAATTATATCCTATCCTTTTGTTATCTCATTGTATCCTATTTTGTTGTTGTTACTTCACCTGTTGTCATTTATCATGTAACTAAGCTGATCGTGCCATGCAAAGTAAGAACCTTATGCATTCCACAGTGAATGACCAGAACAATAAACATTATCTCAATGGACAACAACAACCTATGGCAGATTATCACTACCTGTACTATTGTTGATTACTATTTTTGGATCAACAATTTGATGTACATCTGTATATTGGATTGCAAGAGTATGTGCTTACCATTATAATTTTGCGAAATTATATTTAAAATCTGAATCCTTGTTAACTAATAGTATATACAGTCAATATGCTCACATCAAGCATATACCGAAATAGAAACTTGACGTCATATGAAATATAATACTTTTCTTCAGTTACAAGTGAAAACATCACACAGCTTTACATCATGTAATACTTTGTAATAAAAAAAGTCTCCCTTAGAGCTCACTGAAATGAATATACTGCACTGGGAGAACCTGTATAAGGTGTCGACTGGTAGCAGCTATTATCTCTGTAAGGATAAGGGCAAGGCACCTAATGAGGGGCTGCCTTAAGTATGGGGAAACACATTTTCACAACAAACCATGTTAATCCGCTTCAAATATATTGTTTCCATATATTTAAGTGAATTGAAATACAATTACAAATGCAATTGAAACTTACCAAATATTCCAAGAATCAGTGATAGAGATGCCAATATTGCATTGAATACAGATAGTGTGATATTGTCTCTCAGCATCGCAATAGGAGATTCTTTCCAAATATTAAGAAAAATTGTAGAATTACCAGGTATACATTGCAGAGACCACTCTCCCCAAAATGGGTAGGCAATGAGCTGGCAATATAACTTTGCCTGGAGGATTGGGTCAATTGCTATTACCTTGGCCTTGTTTAGCACAAGGGTTGAAAAAACTATTTGACCAGCCACACTTCCAATAGAAGGATAAGCAAAGGGCCAAAAGTTACGCAGCCCTTCCTGAAATATGAGGGTATATTATGTACAGCACAGAATGAATTTAAGCTTCAGAAATACAATTGCTGTATAGATAAATTCATAATAATGAGACATAAAAGAAAAGCCAATAATAAGAAATATGATTAAGTTTGAAAAAAGCAGTTGCTACAGAGTTGGTTAGAAAAAATGGTAAAATATATTCTTAGAACAACTACTTAATATAAGGTCACAGAATACTAGACTATAACCTTTCTCATGCTTGGCATGACTACTACTATGTCACAGCAGTAATCTAGGGCTCAATTCTCACGGTTGTAGGACTCAGCCATTCCCTGGATAATCACCCTCTAGCTAGGCAACAGCAAGATCTTAAATCATATTAGGGTATGGTTCTTGTGTAACATTCCCAGTATTGTAGTATCACCTTTTATCTGGATGTAGTCAATGAAGAATCAACCAACCATGTTCTGCTTGGACGAGTACAATGCATTTATTTAAATATCTTACTCACAAAGCAGAGACAAATGTGGATGGGGAGTAGTATAACCAGGAGAATAACCCTTTACAGCAAGCCAAAACATTTCCCTAATCCAAGACATACACAATTTAATAGTACTACGCCCAGTGTTTAGCATATGCATAACCTGAGTATTATCAGTCACAAACACAAGTTCACAATCCTCCAACAGATGGCCCCACCTCTCAGCAGCTAACAACACTGGCCAAAACTCCAGTTCATCTATATTCTCATTATGCTCTGATGGAGGGGGAACCCAATGATGATGAGCCTCATCTGGATTGGGGCTGCGCCCTTACCCTTCCACAAACCCATTTACCAGTCATCACCATGTAAGGCAGCATACCCAGCAAAGGAAGCATCGCTATATACAGACAAATGGGTACCAATAGGACTTACAATTTTCGCTGAACCGTTGAAAGTCTTAGAAAATTCCAACCACCATACAATATTGTCTCTGGCAGCGCCAGCCAATCTAACCTGGTAATTCATTTTACTAACCACATTGCACAAATCATAAATACGACGATCCACTCGTACAACCTTACTAGCGGGTACCAGACTCCCAGCCAGAGACTGAACCTCACGCTTGAACATTTTAAATTTGCCCTCCGCATCTCGCAGTTTTGCCAATAAGTCACACATCTTATCATCAGGCAATGTCAGTGTCATATTAAAGCTATTAATTTCAATGCCCAGGAAAACAACCTTCTGGGAGATGGGTGTAATTATTTTGAAGTAAATACTTAATCCTAATTAGCAAATAACAGGTACCAAAGCATGTTGAGCCTTTATGCAGCTATTTTTATCAAAAGCCATCAATAGGAAGTCGTCAAGGTAATTAACCAAGGAGACATAACCTCCTCTCTTCATACGTCACACAATAGAGTCAGAAATAGTGTTAAATATGTGGGGGCCTGAAGCCATACCAAAACACAGGCGACTGTCTTCAAACAGAACTTCACCCCGACCGTCATCAAAGTCCCAGCGTAGGCCTTGAAACTGCCTGTCACCATAATATATTTGGGCTCCTCTGTACGCCGTGTCTGCGGAACACATCCATGTATCATTAACTGTCATGTCACACACGTCATCAAACAATTTACATACAAATTTTTCAGATATTTCATCACAAAATTCATTCACAGAGGGCAAATTGAACCCCCCACCCTGGATCAATCGGTGATAGGTCTGATATTGACCCCTTTATCAAAAGAATCTTTCTTCTTATCAACAGCTCCCAAAGCATGAATACACTTAGGCTTGACATCACATTGTAGGATTTTACCATCTGCCACCTCTTTCAGTAGCCTACTAGACATAAATTCTTTGTTACCCTTACGTAAAATACAGGAATAATTCATATTGTCATACTCACAGCCACAGTCCGGGTTAACTATACGAAAACTTGTAGCTTTACCACCTTGCTTAACCTGTTGGTGTGTCATAAAAAGCACTGACCCTGGAAGCATAACCTTCCCACATTAAATTCAATATAACGCGGGCTGTTAGACTCATGTAGGACAATATAAATAATCACATCTTCACTACCATGTGGCCAGCCCTCGGTGTGGATACTACTAATATCAATGTAACGCATGTTAGACTTAATAGCTATTAAGTCACACTCCACACCGGGAGGGGAAACAGTATACAGACACTGACCACTTACATCATCACCTCTCTCACTTACATACTTATACTCCTCAGCAGCGGCCACACTACTACTAACATTACCAACAACCTGTAACAATAATCTAATTTAGTAACATGTACCACTACTTCAGCTTCAAACGCTGGCGTAGTAGTAGTGGTAGGGGTATTTTCTCTAGATGAGGGTGAGTCCTATGCGCTATACATACGGACATTGTTTCAACCATCCACCTTATGGGTGGGATCACCACACTTAGAACAGATGTGGCCAAAGACACATGTTTTAGAGGTGCGCCCCGACCCATTGTACCTGTTACAGGGCATAACCCTGCCTTGCTCATCTACCCTGACACAGTCACTGATCTTGGAGGGGAAATATTGGCCCTGATATTGGCCCTGAAATTGGCCCTGACCCGGGGGGTACCCCTGGCCAGAATTTTGATTACCTCTTCCCCTGCCATAGCCTTGCCCCCTACCCCTGCCCAGAGGAGTATTGGACTAATCATTGCGGAGCATTTCCTTCACGTTTTCAAGCTATCGGTGTCAAAGTACTGTTTGGTGAACAGGTCATTACAAAAGACAAATCCCCTTACTATGAACACACTCTTCCCTGAGATCAGCATCATACCCAGAAAACTAGTGCTTGTCATATGTACCCTTGGATGCCTTAAATGATAAGAAACCCAAATGGCATATAAATTTCTTCATGTCCTCTAAACTAGTAAAGGTTCCCTCCTCAATACCCACACATGCCCAATTAATGGAAACATACATGGGTTCTTCAAACAACAGTGACTTAGACTCGCAGCCCCCGGTGTATCTCTTCAAATTGAACCTTTTCTTGAGCTTTGTCAAGCAGTCACCAGAACTGTCTCTACCTTGCGGGTGATCAAATCTAGGTGTAGACGTCCTATTACCTTCTCCAGGGCTGGACTCTCGGGAGTGCGGGGTTGTACAGTCGGGAGTCTTTGCCTCAACTTTCACGCCCTTCTTCACACTTGACGTAATTCTGGAACTTGTCGTCTGGGAGAAGTTGTGCCAGACTGGCATTCCCGACGTTTCCCGTGGACGGTGCGTTGGCGGGTATAAAGAAAGCTTCGAAATCGAAGGTTATTTTGTAAGGGTATGTCTTGGAAGCAGCGTCGGGAGGATAAAAAGAATAGTCTGCCAGTGCTTCGAACACAGATTTTGTGTTCAAGTTCAAGTTCAAAAAGTTTTTATTGCATCCAATCATTCAAGTACAGAAGATTTCTAAGTGTTTGATTGCATTATCAAAGTATTGATCAGCATTATAAGTTAGTACCATAAGTTCAACAAAAACAAGCGTAATTCAACATTCAAAGTCATACCGATGCTTTAACTACTGTAGCCAGCCTAGTGGATACAGGTATTGTAACATTTTTAGAAACAATAACTTGTATTAGTTAGAATATTGTTATAACCTGTAGCCTTCATATCTTGGCTTTGCCTTTTGTATGCAATATGACATTGAAATTTAATCATTACTTATAAAGTGTACTCATACATACTATATGCACTCAGTGCTTATCGACACACGGCTCTTAGATTTACATACATTTTAATACAGAATGAAATCAATCCAATCAAAATACATCTTTACTGTGTTGACATGAAGTCTTGGTTACATTCTAATACAGGAAAAACATCATAAATTCAGACAATTCACAACTTGTTAACAGCAAGTCTTTGGTTACAAAAAGTTTGTACACATTGTACATATGTATATACATGAGCGCATGGTCCCTATGGGTCAATTCTGCCCCCGGTGGTCTTGCCAATGTAAGTAAACACATGCTAATACATGATGATCTCTAGCCCTCCCTTATTCCCTCTCACTCTATGCTTAACTAAGCTGTCATCATATCACCTTTGTCGCGTCTTTCGACATCTACTTGACAAGTCACAGCTTATAACAGAGCATCATAATAAACTTACAGAAAGCACAGCATGGCCTGGAATCAGTCTGAATGGAAAAAAAGGGGGGGGGGGTTTCAGAGTTAGTTTGTTTCAATTGATAGATGGAGGACACGGAGCATGGGCCAGTGTGGGTGGGTTGGGTGAAAATCACTCCAAGCATTTAGGGGCCATCCATTAATTACGTACGCACATTTTTGGCCAAAATAGACCCCCCCACCCCCCCTGTTGCACCATGTACGCATTTGGACTACCCCCCCCCATGCGTACATACGCATTTAGCTTTTACCCCCCCCCCCCCCCAACTGATAAAATCAAAGAATCTTATAAAATTTATTGAGGAACTTTTAGTGTAAATAGGTGCGTTTGTAGGGGGAGGAACGTACCTTCTTGAGGATTTATTTTTAATAGGGGGAGGGGGCAGAGGATTCATTTGTTTTCACTTGACCATCCCCACTATACCAATATGCTTGAAGCAACCTAGCTGCCCCCCCCCTCCATGATATTGAGAAATACTCGCTTCATTCCCCCCCCCTCGAGAAAAGAAGCAACCTATACCTCATCATATGGTATTGAGAAATTCCCCCTTAATTCCCACTCGGCCTCGGAAAAGTATTTGCATGTTATGGTTCCAAACATACCAACAGTATTTGTTAGGACAAATTTCCCACTTGTCAAAAGTAGGCTATACTCCAAGGTTGTAAAGGTTAGGGGGGGGGGGGCTGGTCAAGTTAAGAGGAAGGGTATTTTGCAACAGCAGAACTTCATGGCCCGGGGGGGGGGTTTACTTATGGGTAATAAGTAGGAGGGGGCGTTCAAAAATATTTGGCATGTTTGTAAAATCCAAAAGAAAATTTTGGTTGCATATTTGGTTGCATATTTGGACCAAAATATCGGCTATATGCGTACACAATGCGTATGCTAAAATGGGCCTAGACCCCCCCCACCCCCCCTGTACGCATCTGTACGCATTTGGACTGACCCCCCCACCCCCTCTTCATGCGTATGTAATAAATGGACGATCACTAATAGTGATTAGAATTCGGCTCGTGTGTTAGTTGACTTTGCACCTGTGCGATTACCACTAGAGGACATGTGTTCACTTACAGGTTGACAACCAGTCCTGTAATTGTTTGGGTTTTTAGGTTATTTGGGTTGAGGTTGAGGTTGCCCGAGTACCGGTACAGACCAATGTGTTCCAATTTACAGTCATGATGGGGGGGGGGAGAGGTGCTTAGTATTAGGGGCGTTCAACTACCCAAACATACCTGAGGCACTTCATACTAGCCTAGGCCTTGCTTTCTGATTTTTTGTACGATCTCCAGATGATCCCACTCCCAGATCCCTCTGTGCCATGGACTCTTCTCGGTCACCTCATATCTCAAAACAGGGTTGACAACTTTGATCTTGTAATCATTACATGTACTTCTCTCCTCCATAGGGGTAGAGGTACCTAGTCGTTTTGACAGTTTGTACATATGATTCAGCAGCTGACCAAGTCTTCTCTATTTGAGTCTTCAGTTTAAAATAACCATGTAATTCAGTGGCAGAGCATCGCTTGTACATATTTTTATACCTACATACTCGTAGGCCTTTGTTTTGTACTTTTTTGTTCTTTGCTGACGAGACCTAATGTAGTGTTTTGGTACACCCCACCTACGTACACAACGGAGATTTGTTTGCAAGGCGAAAGCTGACTCCTGTGTCTTTTCAGTAAGAATTTGGTTGTGAACGCAGACTTACAGTCTGGACATTTGTACATGCCAGCGTATTCCTCAAAATCCGTTATTAGGGAGACGTGCAAGGAGCTGCCGCCATACAACGCAGAGAGGTGTAGGTTAACTTTTCCTCTGGCACCCTGTGTCTTTGAAGGAGGTTTCATCAGTGAATCTCGTTCTCTCAGGTTTTTACCTTTGACTTTATGCTTTCTGTAAACCACTATTTGTATGTCGAACAAGTTCTCCAAAGTCGGTATGTCTGCCAAGTTCAACCCGGGAAAAGCTTCAGCGTTTGCGAAGGACGGAACCGGTGCAATAATTTCGAAGCGTGCTTGCACGTCTTGGGCAAGTGAAAGGATATGCAGCGGAACACACATAACTTGTCCCCGCTCTGAAAATCTAACACTCCTCTTTATTCCTCAGTCGACCCTTTTGGTTACTCTTCCTCCTATGGGAAATTCTCTTGGTCCCATGAAAATGCAGATGTTCAAATTGGTGGGAAACAGAACTTGCCACTTGGTGGCAGCGTCCCGAAGTGTTGTGACTTCTTGCGATGTGATGGTGTTTTCCATGATTGAGATGAGGCGAGGCGGAATCCGTTACGGTGGGAGGGGGTTGGAGAAGAGTGGGGTTGTTCTAGGAGGCATGAAAGTAGCGTAGCTTGTGTTTGTCTTCTTTGTGTTGCAGGATGAAACCGACAGACAAACCCACTTTGTGTCTGAATCTTTGCGTGATGTTGATCTGACGCATTGTGGTGACGGCGTCCCGCAACTCACCCGTCTCACATTGTTTTGCTGACACGAACACCGTGAGCTCTGACGCCTGTCTGTATTGCAGGCCAATTAGCGGTTAATATTTCACACGTCACACAATAAAGTCAGAAATAGTGTTAAATATGTGGGGGCCTGAACCCATACCAAAACACAGGCGACTGTCTTCAAACACAACTTCACCCCGACCGTCATCAAAGTCCCAGCGTAGGCCTTGAAACTGCCTGGCACCATAATATATTTGGACTCCTCTGTACGCCATGTCTGTGCAACACATCCATGTATCATTAACTGTCATGTCACACACGTCATCAAACGATTTATATACAAATTTTTCAGATATTTCATCACAAAATTCATTCACAGAGGGCAAATTGAACCCCCCACCCTGGAACAATCGGTGAGAGGTCTGATATTGACCCCTTTATCAATAGAATCTTTCTTCTTATCAACAGCTCCCAAAGCATGAATACACTTAGGCTTGACATCACATTATAGGATTTTACCATCTGCCACCTCTTTCAGTAGCCTACTAGACATAAATTCTTTATTACCCTTACGTAAAATAGAGGAATAATTCATATTGTCATACCATAGTCAGGGCTAACTAAACGGGAATCAAACGCTGACCCTTCTAGCATATACCACCAATTCATATCTATTTCGCCCCACATGAAACATTCACAGAACACTCAAAAAGGTTTCATAGTTAACTGAGAGCCATCCAGTACATAATCAGAAAAGCACTGACCCTGGAAGCATAAGCTTCCCACATTAAATTCAATATAACGCGGGCTGTTAGACTCATGTAGGGCAATATAAATAATCACATCTTCACTACCATGTGGCCAGCCCTGTAACGCATGTTAGACTTAATAGCTATTAAGTCACACTCCACACCGGGAAGGGAAACAGTATATACAGACACTGACCACTTACATCATCACCTCTCTCACCTACATACTTATACTCCTCAGCAGCGGCCACACTACTACTAACATTACCAACAACCTGTAACAATAATCTAATTTAGTAACATGTACCACTGGTTCAGCTTCAAACACTGGCGTAGTAGTAGTGGTAGGGGTATTTTCTCTAGATGAGGGTGAGTTCTATGCGCTATACATACAGACATTGTTACAACCACCCTCCTTATGGGCGGGATCACCACACTTAAAACAGATGTGGCCAAAGACACACGTTTTAGAGTCGCACCCCGATCCATTGTACCTGTTACAGGGCATAACCCTGCCATGTTAATCTACCCTGACACAGTCACTGTTCTTGGAGGGGAAATATTGGCCCTGATATTGGCCCTGAAATTGGCCGTGACCCGGGGGGTAACCATGGCCACAATTGTTATTACCTCTTTCCCTGCCATAGCCTTGCCCCTACCCCTGCCCGGAGGAGTATTGGACTGATCATTGCGGTGCATTTCCTACACTTTTTTCAAGCTATTGGTATCAAAGTACTGTTTGGTCAACAGGTCATTACCAAATTCATGTATCCCCTTACCATGAACACACTCTTCCCTGAGATCAGCATCATACCCAGAAAACTAGTGCTTGTCATATAGACCCTTGGATGCCTTATATGATAATAAACACAAATGGCGTATAAATTTCTTAACGTCCTCTAAACTAGTAAAGGTTCCCTCCTCAATACCCACACATGCCCAATTAATAAAAACATACATGAGTTCTTCAAACAACAGTGACCTAGACTTGCGGCCCATGGTGTATCTCTTCAAATTGAACCTTTTCTTGAGCTTTGTCAAGCAGTCACCAGAACTGTCTCTACCTTGCAGGTGATCAAATCTAGGTGTAGATGTCCTAGGTCCTCCTCCAGGGCAGGACTCTCGAGTATGCAGGGTTGTACGGTCGGGACTCCTTGCCTCAACTTTTGCACCCTTCTTCACACTTGACGTAATTCAGCCCCGTATTTTTTCCTCCAGGCGCTCGACATGATCCTGTTCTTCATGAGCCTTGTCTAGCTCTTCCAGGTACTGCAGGTACTCCACCCTGGAGGGGAACTTGTCGTCTGGGAGAAGTTGTGCCAGACTGGCATTCATCTCCTCCTGTGTCGCAGCGGCAATTTGATCGACGGACATCTTATCAGCGTCCATTCTCTTACTCCTCCTGGGTTGAAGGGACTCATGCCTCTCAACAGGGTCCTTTTTACAGCCCCTACCCCTGAGTGGGGAGTGGTCTGTCCCACAGCGGTAGCACCATGCATCAGACATGGTCAAATTTTTTAATCCAATCTAGTCCAGCCGTTACAGCGTGTCATACCAGAGAACACGTTGAGGAAGCCTCCTTCTGATGTTACAATTTAAACGGACTGCAGTTTGAACCAGGAGCAGCTGACGCACAACACATTGTGGGCCCCCCTGCAGGAACATTAGGAACCTCCGCCTGATAACATAACAAAGGCGTGGGAGCAGTAACCCCGTATATACACTTATAAAGGCTGGTACCTTTATATAGTCAATAACAGGGGCTCTAACAAGGTTCCCGACAGGTGGCTTTAGTCACCTATGTAATCTGAACCAGGGGTTACAGTGTGTTTAACCTGATACAAATTAGGATCCAAGAGTTGCTAGTAATATGTATCTCCACATATGGTATTGGTGGAGTATACGGCATCTCATGGAGGAGAAGTGTGAGGGTGTGAGGGTGATTAGACACAGCTGCTTAGTTTTGCCTAGGTTTGACCTTGTTCTTATTTAGATCAGAACCCTTTTTCCTGCCCCCTTCATGGGGTTATTTGTATCCACTCCAAAGATCATCCAACTGCATTATCCATTTACCACTCTCAGCAATCACTCCAAATTCAGCTCAGCGTCCCCCCCCCCCAAAATGTCAGACACTCCATTACGGCCAACCCTCTTGACATTGAACATATGAGACAAGACATAACACTACGCTATGGCGTCCTACTTAGCCATCATATCACAAAAGCCCTTCATAACTCTCTTCTTTGAACGGCAATATGGTTGAGAGATCACTTCCCCTGTCCATAGGCCTTTCAGGCCGCAACCAGAAGTGCCTGCTGTGTTTTGGGTGATGTAACAGTAAGATTCAAACCACTTTCTTTTTTCTCGCCTCCAGACACAGGTTTCCTCCACCTGCTCTTCTTGTGTTGGCATGAATAGGGAAACAGCCTGTGAAAATGTGATGCTCGGGGCTTACTATGTTTGTTTCTTATGATGCAAGTTGTCTTAGAAATGATATGAATCACTTCCCAGGGTCCATCAAGATTCGAGCTTTTTGCTGTGTATGTATTCATTTATTCATGTCACCCAGTATCGGAAAGGCCTTAGTCTATAATAGTCAGTTACAACCATAGTGTCGTAGTGATTCACCTTACTCCTCTCACCCTCATGCTGTGTGCAGGCACTGCCTTGCCGTCCCTCTCACAGACTTTTTCAGTTAGCTCCCAAGGTCACCGAGGACATGCCCCCTCCCCCTGCAGTAGGTGGTGGTGTTGGCCTGGGACTCACAGATTTGTGCTCACTGAACCTTGACCACCGACGTGTTTGTGACCCTGTTTGCAGCTATATAAGGCCTGCCTGCCAGGGAAACTTTTAGTTCATTCTGTGACTCTTGCTGCTGCAGGAGCGTAGAGTGGAAGGCAGATCCCTGCTGCAGGCGAACTGGGCTCCCCACAGATTGGTTGCTCTTACATACATCTCCACATCCTACGCAAGAGTTGGAACCTGGAGGTTCAGATTGAACTATCATTGAATCTTTCTTTAACATAGAATATATTATAGATATTTGAACGCAGTTAGGGGCTCCTTTCTCAATGAGAAACAATCACTCTGTGGATCAAGGATCACTATGCATGAGAATCCTACAGAGTAGTATAGTATGTATCGGAACGGGACTATGGTTAACGACTGTTTATTACTCAATCGACATGCAGCCAATCAGAGGCCGCCATTTGGTCACGTGACCCGTTGCCATGGTAACGTGACCTACTTAGGGCTCTCAGCCAATCAGAAGCCAGCATTCTGGGTGACCTACTGACCTACTTAGAAGCTCTCAGCCAATCAGAGGCCGGCATTCTGGTAACCATGGTAACGTGACCTACTTATGTCACATGACCTACTTAGGCTCAGTCAATCAGAAGCCGGCATTCTGGTAACTAGGGTAACGTGACCTACTTAGGGTTTGTTTGTAAACAACACCACGTGGCTCTCTTGTTTGTAAACAACACCACGTGACACGTGACTGTTTGTAAACAAACAAACAAAAAAGTTATGTAACTTATATATAGAAATAAAAACACAACAAGATAATTTCTTTTTTTTTCATTTTATTCTTTATTTTCATTTCAATCAAAAAAACACACAAGTTTATGCTTTTTTAGCTCGCTTCTTCGATTTGCAACAACCCAACAGGCCGCAAAGTCTCACGCCGCCGTCACTCGCACCACCACACCCCGGACGACTTCTCTCCAATAGACATTGCACGACTTTGGATAAATCCAACACCATTTCGGCAAGGCAGAGAATCTTTGCCTCCATGAAACGGCCGCCATCGCAACAACCCGTCACAACAGCATCATCGATAGCTTCTGACTCACTGTCCGGTCGCTCAGCTTTGGGATTTTGCTCATGCGCATGACGCACTTCTTGGGGTTTCTTGTTCGACATGCTTCAATTAGGAAATGAACGCAATGAGGTCCACAGGTGTCAGCAGAAGTGTCTTGTAGTTGAACGCGGTTTCTTTGCCACTTGAACGGAGCAGAGCGTTCCACGAAAGACAAGAACTCCGCACTCAGCGGTGGTAAGCCGAAGGAATCAAAGTAGTACACTTCACCCGTGCTCGACACGTAAAACGCCACCCAATGCTGACCTGGTAAATGTTGCGGATCTGTGTTGCTCACGAAACAACTGTCTTTGATAGGGTGCTTCGGAATAGTGTCACAAGAGAAAACACCAAGGAAACGATGTTTTGTGTGAACGTTTTCCTTCAACACTCTGCTTATTTCAAGCGTGTTCATACGATACGCTAAGTACCGCTGTCTTGTCTTCAGTTCATGTGGTAGTCGGTGATGGGGTGTCGATCTCTGGTCAGCTCGACGACGTTGTCGTACACCAAGTAGAGTAGCACCGTTGTTGTCACTTGTAGCGCCGAGCGGAAACTGACTTCCATCCTCAGCTGACCCGCTCTTATAAGGTTCACGCGACACCCGTCGTGCGATCTGTCTGGGGTTAAATCTAGGGGGAACACCGTGTAACCGTTCAGGAATTGATCGTATGAAATACCGCAGGAGCACGCGCCCTCTTACATCCCCGTTTCCGTGTGTAGCGCCAAGTACAAGTGTAGCGCCAAGTACTCACGTAGGCGTCGTTCGGCACTTTCTGATCGTTCACTATCACTTGAAGCGAGCTGATGTCGTAATGCTTCATCTCGAACGGGTTCTTGGTGTAGCTACCGTTGAAGGCGTCGTGGTCTAGGAAGCAAATCATCATCGACTTGGGAAGCTGGCCTGTGTTGGAGTGCGTGTAGCTGTGATCTCTGTTACCTTGAGGGATGGCGTACGTCGTCACCTCCACTCTGTTCACCGGGTAGTCGAAGGGACCGTGTTCTATCACCGCTCTCTCATGCGTTTCCGCTACAGCGTCCGCCACCAACACACGTCGCACGTAGAGCTTTGCTTTGTAGATCTTCAAGCTGTAGCCTGCGTCAGCGGCGCACATCAGATAGAAAGAGGGCGCTGCCTGTTTCAGAGTGAGATTGATTTCTGTCTCTCCAACGATGAGCTTCGGTTGATGAGCCAGGTCAAAGTGCAGTCGCGCCATCAGCGAAAAGCGCTTGTTGGAGATTAGCTTCCTGCGCGCTTTGTACCCCGCATTCGCGTCAGTCAACGCGTCAAACTGACCAGGCGTATCTTCATGCCACCCCTGGGCGCTCATGATGCCGTTCTTCACGTCTTTGTTGTAGTTGAGTAACCCTTCCAAGTAAGCTCAGTAAGGGTAGGTCTCGGTGTTGCCAGACACTTTGAAACCGCCGATGGAGACTTGGACGTCTTTGAAGAGCGAGTGAGCCAAGTTGTTCACCGGAGCTACCGCGTCGGTGTCCTCGAGCGCTGCTCCGTTCGCTTTCAGCACTTGACATTCCAGATGAAGGTAATTCTCGTTCAGGTCTGTGTACTCTTGCGGCTTGTTGATGGTGAAATTTATGTTACCTCCATCCTCTTGTTTCTATCCCCAGGAAAGACGACTTTAAGATAGTAGTCTGAGTCGGCGCTACGGTGTGCCCGTCTGAGGAGAATGCTGGCGACGTTTCGACCCTTTCTTAGACGCGAAAGTCGTCTTTCCTCCCGAGAACGCCGTACTCGCCAGTCTCTTCAGAGCGCCTGCGCCTCGGTCTTTCACGCTGCTCGGGTCCGACCCGCCAGCACATCTTTAGCTACGCCCACACCGGCGCGGAGATAGTACAATATGGCCGCCGAGTAAGGACGCACGTCAAACCGGAGGGGACTAGATCGATTAGTTTAGGAGTTAATTAATTAAACAAGGGGACAGGAGACACTGAGTAACTGTGCGCAGTATGAAGCCCCCCTTACCTTGTTTTTTGGAAGACATGGACAAGCTGAACATCCAGGATTGATAAATTGATCGACGCCGTGACTCCTGGAGTAAAGTTTACACCGGCTAGGTGGTTACGTAAACAGAAGCCTTTGTCAAAATGGCGAACCAGGTGGTCTGGCAGAGTCAGCGCCAGAGAGAGAAACTTGGGGTAATCTCATCTGGATCGATCAAGACCGCGGAAATGACCAACGACAACGATGATGATGGGGGATCCTCAACTGGTGATGAAGCAGCAGACACCACAATTCAGTCCATGGGATATGGGAGTGATTTTACTGAAGGCACCGACTACGACAGCGCGCTGTCAGGGACGCCGCTGTCAGAGACGCCGGGAACCCCGGTGTCACCATTGACAGACGCCGACACGGAATCTTCAGGATCGGAAGGCGCGGGGGGAGCGCCAAATCTACGACTTTCACCCATTATGGGGGGCCAAGTTGCAACAAAAGGTAATTCTGAAAATTCATCAAAAATAAACAGGGGCAAATCTTCACCCAAAGAATCGACTCCCACCAAGTCTCCCAAGCGTGACAACCTCACAGAAATAGCAACTTTGATTCAGGGGATGGTCAAATCCAACGAAGAAGTAAAGTTAGAAATCAAAAAAATCAACAACAGGCTCAAAAAAGTTGATAGCAGATTGATGTTGAAGGTGGAGAAGATAGAGGAGAAATTTGATAAGAAAACCGATGATATCAGATCCGACCTAGAAAGGGACCGAGCCAGGTGGGGGGAACTCACCAGGGAAAACGAGAGGCAAATAAAAAACGTTAGGAATAACGTCTCCATTGAAGCTACCCGTAGGGGCACAGATATTGCTAATCTCAAACAGGAGATGAAACAAAGCATAGCAGTTATGGTACAGGAGGGGGTGGATACTCACTATGCTGGTCTACTGGCCGAGGTTGACCAGCTGAAGAAAGATGCTGAGGACAAGCAGGTACTCATAGACAGACTTCTGGCTTCAGAGGCCAAATGGGATGATGAAAAGGAGAAACTGAGGGAGGATCTGGAAAAGAGGACTGGAGAGAAGATAAAGGAGGACGCAGGGACTCCCGAAAATATGAAGGGGGGGAAGATAGCATCCAAATATGGAACGGTATATAAGGTACCGGCTGATGACAGAACCCTCATTATAATGGGGATCCCTCACCAACCAAGGGAATACGTGGAGGGAGAGATTGGGAGACTCTTCAGGGATGGGGGAGTCAGGATGGAGGAAAGTGAAGTGTTAAGCACGAGGAGAGTGGGGCGCATGATGTCAGAACGCCCTCCCATACGTATTGAGTTTGCCACACTTGAAGCCACACAGCGGGTTCTCTCAAAGAGGAACGACATCAGAAGGGCCAGCCAGAGATGGGGGGCTGTGGGGATTGAGAAATTCGAGGGGAATGACGTCAGAAGGGCCAAAAGAATAATCAAATCTGTCATCGAAACAAGCAAAATCAACAAAGTTGATCAAGTGAAATCAACTTCCGAAGGAATAATTATAAACAACATTTTCTACACCTTTGCAGCAATAGACACCATACCAAGGCAATATCTGCCTGGATACAAGCAACGCACAAAGAAAATACCCACTGAGGAAGAAGCCACACGTGGCGCCCCCTTGCCAGACGGTCAGGGAAACCCCGACGACAATGACGACACACGGGGAATCCCCCAGCACGAGATGCCGCGTGTTCGAGTCACCAACTGTGGTATAGTTTTCAATGGTGAACACACCACCTTCTCCAACTTCAACAACGCCCCATTCACAGAACCGGGAGTGGATGGGAAACCTGATAGAGATTACGTCTCAGTAGAGCAATATTTTCAATACAAGAAGTGTGTAGAGCTCGACCAACAAGATAAAGCTGAACTGATTATGAAAACAACCAAGCCTGTCAGGGCCAAAGGTATTGGTGATTTAGGCGATGCCCCGACAGGGCACCGCTGGTACACAATATGTGATGATGTGTTGAAAAAGGGGATGGAGCTCAAGTATACTACAAACAGGAAACAGCGCAACGACCTCCTCAACTCACACCCGCTCAACTTAATTGAGAGCACGGGAGATTTCTATTATGCGGGGGGTTTCAGTAATAAGAGTGATGTGTACGATGACCTGGAGAGATATCTCAACCACCCCAGAAAGGGGATGAATAGCACGGGGCAATTCCTGATGGAGCTTAGAGCGCGGCTAAAGGAGCTACCATGCTATGGTGTGTCATCGAACGCGCCCTGTGAAATTGTAACGCCTCCACTGTTTTCGGAATTGGACACCGACACGCAACCACCGGGCAACTAAAGAGAGCTGAAAATGGCTGAGGGAGGGTCTAATATTGGGCCTATGGAGGAGGAACGAGTTCATGACATTACTAGGAGTGTTGCTAACGAGGAAAAGTAAGGCTTTCTTAGTGAAATTTAGTGAATATTGCGAGTGGGCGATAATGGGGGGATTGGCCATTACCTCATGCCTAGCAATTTAAATGAGACTCGGAAATTGGATTCAAAATGCTGTGCTACATGTCATACTTGTACCTATGATGTAATATTAAAATTGTGTTTCTGACTCACTCCAACAGACCGGAGATACTGATAGTTGGCGATGAAATATTGGACGATCTTGGAGCTAGGCTACAAGCAACAATGCCACCTGTGGTCGCTATACTACCGTTCCATGTGGAAACTGGAATTGACTATATTAAGAGATGGCTACTGGACGATGAAAATGACTCGGACTTCCCCACTAGACAAATTTATCTAATAGCAGGTAAATGGGATTTATTGAAGTGCCTAGAAGATGGGGGGATTGATAGTTTGGTGTTAACACCTGGTGATATTCATGAAAAAATGGAACTGGTGCTTGAGCCTTTGAGACAATTCAAGGAAGCTGTACAAGCTAAATCATCTAATGTGAGGATCGCCATCTGCCCCTTATTAACGGTAGACATTAATAAATGTAATGCATATTATGGTAGTGCACACCTAGTGGCTGATGAGGTCCAAACGGTGTTTGATAACACAATAGTCAAGCTGAACTCAGTGATAAATGGAATGAACCGAGACTCTGGAATGAAAACCCCTATGTTTGACAGGGGTCTGTTCCACTATCAGTGCAAACAGAAGAAGTGGAAAGTGTACAGGGACAGACTCGACGAAACTGGACTATTACCAGGTGAAATGCTGGCAAAAATGGTATTAGAGAAAATAACTTTGAGGATGAGTGATAACTTTGATGTATAAATTTGTGATTGACAAAGATAGCATGTAAGACTATTTTTTTTTCATGTATATGGTATGATAAAGCCAAACTGGATGACAGTGACTGCACACCGCTGGTAACCCTGTTAAGGCCCTGTTTAGGACTAAAACTAATTGATCATGTCCTGCTCTGGTGTTATTCTATTTAGCATCAAATCATGACATTCGCCATGGGAGAGGACAGAAAGGAGGGTATAGTGACCATGAAGCGCATTGCGGTAGGGATGGGGATGGGGAAACTGGCTGATAAGGTAGGGTTCCAATACAACCACGGGTGAGAAAGTCCCAAGAGGAACAAGAATATTATTTATGAATACAAGGAGCATGGCTGGGAAACTCACTGACATACAGGAATGTTTCAAGAATGATGTGGATTTTTTCTGTATTAATGAATCTTGGTTGAACGATAATTTAGAAGATGATTATGTTAAGTGGATTGGAAACAAGCTCTTCAGATTAGACCGTACTGCCAATAGGAGTGGTGGCCTAGTAACTTATGTAAATAATGCATGGGCTTGTAATACATCGATGATTGATGAATGGTCGTTGATTAATGAAGATATCGAGCTACAGACAATGATTGTAAATAAGGAGCATCGTAAAAAAATAATGATATGTAATATTTACAGGCCACCCAGTGGTAACCATGTGAAATTCTTTGAGACACTGACTAACATTTTTGCTGATGTGGAATTGTCTGATTATGATGTATGGGTAGGGGGGGATTTTAATATTGATGTACGACAAAAAGATGAAGCTAAATGTATAGCCATGAATGGGTTTGCTGACGAGCACAATTTAAATATTTTAATTGATACCTGTACGCGCCCTGTAAGTGGTACTGTCATAGACAATATAATGACCAATGCGAATAATGTTGTGTTCAATAAGCCATTACCTGTGTTCATCAGTGATCATTTGCCGGTACTAGCGGTACAAAAAAAGCAGCCCTGTGTAATGGTAAACACTGTGTTTACCGGTAGGAGCTACAGATACTATAATAAGACGGATTTAGAGGAGAAACTTATCTATCACAACTGGACTCAGTTTTATAGAGAGACTGATCCAAGTAAACAGTGGGATGAAATTCTTAAGTTAATCCTTGAATACTTGGACGAGGTATGTCCTATAAAAACAGTTAATGTGAAGGGGCGGGATGTAGAATGGATCACACAAGAAATCCGGGAGGCCATTGTGGATAGACAGGCTCACATGACTAGGTACCTCAGGACGGGACTAGCCAGGGAGTATGAACAAGCAAAAGAACTCAGGAAAAGGGTAAACTTGTTAATTGATAACTCGAAAGCTGATCAAATTGATCAGGCCTTCCAAGATCACAGCGATGGGCATAAAAAATTCTGGGAACGGATCTCAATGCTACTTAAGCCTAAAGAAACTGGGTCTAGAGCAGAATTTATAAGTCACGAGAATAACAATAAAGTTAAAGAGAGTGAGAGCGCAAATTACTTCAATAACTTCTTCTCCAATGTAGGTAGCAGAATGGCGGAAGCCATGAATTTTGATGTTAGTTCAAACCCAGACATTGAATATACGGTTGAGCACCAATGTGAGAGCTTGGAAATGGATTATGAAACTGTTGAGAAACTTATAAATAGCATAAACATCGGTAAGTCTAGTGGAGTAGAGGGTGTAAATTCCCGCGTACTGAAGGATACCCTTTTGGTTCTGGTACCTCAAATGGTGATGATCTATAAGAATTCGATCAAAGAGGGTATATTTCCTGATAAATGGGCCGTCAGCAGTGTAGTCCCAATTCCAAAATCCGGGGATTTAAGTAGAATAGGAAACTGGCGCCCGATCAACCTATTACCAATACCAGGCAGGCTACTGGAGAAATGTATACATGCCCA
The DNA here is from genome assembly GCA_947462335.1 of Harmothoe impar. NCBI lineage: Eukaryota > Metazoa > Annelida > Polychaeta > Phyllodocida > Polynoidae > Harmothoe > Harmothoe impar. The sequence continues at coordinate 71,959,834 of OX381714.1, read as the reverse complement.
CATAATGAAACATTTGGAGATGAACAAATTATTGACCAGATGCCAATACGGTTTTAGACCGGGTTTAGGCACAGGCGACGCGCTTTTTGATTTTGTTAGTTATATATACAATGAGCTGGATAAGCGCAAAACACTCGCAGTTTGTTATGTCGATGGATCCAAAGCGTTCGACAGTGTCCACCATTCTATCCTTATAAAGAAATGTAAAGCTCTAAAAATTGATAATCAAACAATTAAATGGTTAGAATCCTACCTACATAATAGAAGGCAAACCACACTACTTAATAATATCAAATCTGATGAGTGTAAGGTGACATATGGCGTGCCGCAGGGTAGCAGCCTCGGTCCTTTGATGTTTTTATTGTTTATTAATGACCTGCCCGATAATGTTGCTCACACTAAATTATTTATGTATGCGGATGATATTGTACTTATAGCAAGTGGAGACACCCCTGAGCAGTCTGCACATTTATTGAATATAGATTTACAAGCCACATACCAATGGTGTAATATGAATTGTCTCACAATTAATAGTAAAAAGACCCAGGTTATGAGGATCAATAGGAAAGGAGCTAGGGGGATTGTGCCTCCGCTGAATCTGTATATTAATAATGTGCAACTGGAAGAAGTTGAGGAATACACCTATCTTGGAGCGATAATTGACTGTAAATTTACCTTTAAGCCTCATGTTGGTAAGGTTACTAGGAGTGTTGGTCATAAAGTGCATATGTTGGGTGTAATCAGGAAATTCATGGACTGTGAAAAATCCCTAGTTTTGTATAAACAAATGGTAATACCGTATGCCGACTATGCATGCTTCCTAATTGAATGTTGTATATCACAGGATTTAGTGGATAAAATCCAGAGACTACAGAATAGGGGGTTGCGAATTTGTAAATTCAAGAATATGTTCGAAAGATGCTCTGCTACTGAACTACATGTGGAATTTGGTGTTGAAAAGTTGTCTGATAGAAGACTAAAGCAATTATTGGTTCATATGTATAAGAAGTCCCTTGACGAGGGGTACTCGGTGCCTGAGGCTGAGAGAAGAACTAGGCAGGATGAGAAGGTGAAGTTTAATATAAGACAATTCAACCTGACCACCATGAAAAGGAGCCCATTCTTTAGGGGGGTTTGGGAATGGGACAATTTAGGTCCTGTGGTTCAGCGTATGGATACTAAAGTGAACTTTAAAACTGCCATTAAAATGGTGAAGCACAGACCACATATAGTATAGTTAAGTGATTTATCACCGCACTTGTAGCCTGATGGTCAGCTATAACACCCTCCGAGCATAGACTGATGGTCAGCTATACTCCCCCTCCCCCCGTCCCCCCCCATTGAATATTTTAAGACACACTAGTACATGGCTGATGGTCAGCCATTTTGGACCCCTGTAGATCACACTAAGAACTCCTAATTACAGTCTGATGGTCAGCTGTGGTTCTCCTGAATTTAACCCCTCCCCCCCGCTGTTACACACAACGCTTAGACTGATGGTCAGCTATGACGTCTCGACTCCAACATAGACTGATGGTCAGCTATGTAATACCGCCCATACAAAATAATGCACTCTGATGGTCAGGTGTACTTCCCCCCCCTATACCCCCCCCCCCCCCCTTACTTATGTGGTTTGTCTCTAAGATGTTTCTAAGATGTATATTGAATGTACCGGCCGTGCTCCGTGATTATAGTATACGCCTGTGATGTGCGTGTTTAGGTAATGACCACACCGATGCAATGAAGAACTTAGAAGCCAGAGGGTATATCACTTTATAAACATTATATTGGGTTTTGTATGTAGAAGGTATATTTGTATCGTGTAAAAGTACATGCCAATAAAGCATGTAAGGGGTCTGTATAACCGCGCTAAACATGGTCACGACAGACTGTGCACACACAATCTGATGGTATAAGTATATGCAAACTTTTGTATTATTATATATACTGTAAAGATAATCATTGAATGCAATGAGGTAGGCATAGACTATGTATATGTAGACTTGATAGTAGTAATGTTAACTATAGACGTACTGGATGCTAGGCTTGAATAGTGAACGCCAGCAATAATATATATTTGTGAAGATTGAATTGACAACGATGAAGACTTTCATTGTGAACATGTTTATTTCTTTTTTATTGACTACTATCTGAGAATGTACACGGTACAAAATGATTGTTTATATGATGCTTAGTATTTTTCACCGAGGGTTGGTCGGCCCAGTGTTGAGACTGAAGAACATGCTTGATGTGCTCAATAAAATATTACTGAACTTGAACTTGAACTTGTTTTTCCCACCGACTTCAATAGCGGGGTAGCCGAGCGCATCAGACCTAACAGAGCGCCGCCCAAACCGTGCCCGCTCTGGAAAGAGCGCCCGCTGTACAAGTTGATGCCGTTGCCCAGCTGCGCGTTGTAGTAATCGCTGTACCCTCTGCCGACGGTGTGCCTGGGTGGAAAGTACGGAACGCGTTGACGCATCATTTTTTTCTCTTTCAGCGCTCAATAGGTCTCAGATGAAGTGTCACGGTCACCTCGCCTCTACCGAATGGGATGGAATGACCGGATCGGTCTCTTAAATAGATGCCGACCTCGGTAAACCTCTTGGATTTCAAGGGGAAATAATCCAAATGGGGAAAACTGATAGCTTGCACGCCACCTCGACGCTTTCCGCCTCTGTCCACCGCGACGCAGCGCAACAGCGGCACTTGCATGTCGCCCACACGTCTCTCCTGGATCATGTCGGTGTATATGTACACAGAGTGCACGTCCCCGTAAACATCCATCGAGTAGGCGCCGGTAGTCGGCGACGCGAAACACGTCTTCTCTCCGAAGCCTAGAACGCATGCGAGATGCGGAGTCAGCAGGACAGCACAGTGTCTCGGCGGTTTGATGGTGACGCGTTTCGTCTTGGCGTCGTACGACAAGATCCGCATCGGTTTGAGCAAGAAGCTGGCGCCCTCTAGTCTGTCATCTCGCAACGTCTCACTCAAGCGCTCGAGAAGGGTGTGGTTGCTTCCGGTGAAAATAGGAGGTATCTGGAATATGTTTGGCATGAAACTGCGCACTCCCATGTCTTTCTCCATCTTTTCGATCATCTGTCTTGCTTGATCGCTGATCGCCTTCTTCTTCACCGCCGGGGACAAGAACTGCTTGTATATGGCATTCGTCTGTCTCAAGTCGACCTCTCTCTTGAACCTTTTTGTTTCCGGTTTCAATCGCTGCTCTTCCGACGTGTCTGATATCTCTTCCACCGTTACATAGCTCGCTTCCTTCCAGCTCAGCGGGTATTTTGAGCTGAACGTTAGCTTGCTCAGACCGTTCGCGTTTTTCATTCTCTTCCAGTCTACCTGCGGTTTTCTTCCTTCGGGGAATACAGTCTCTTTTAAAACGTTGATCGCCTCCTCTAGCGAACCCTTGGTGCGCAGAGGAACAACGATGATCAAGTCGTCGTTGTGCACGTTAGTCCATTCTGTAGGGAGGATGATCTCAGTCAGAGCCGCTTCGTACGCTTCGGGCAGAAGGAGCGGCGAGTCGAAGTGAGTTCGGAAAGACGTCAAGCTGTTGTCAGGATAATACTCCATAGAGCTGTTGCTAGGTAGGGTGATGTTAATTTTTATTTTTATTTATTTTTTTTTCTACGTTATTTTTTTGACGGGGATCCACTCGTTGAACTTGTCGTCGTAACCGAACCAACGTACGAAAGCTAACTCTTTACCGTCGACAGTCTTGCGGCGCAACACCTCCTCTATCAGGTAGTTGTTGTCGTAACGACTCTTGTACACCTTCTGAACCTCTTCCGGGTAGAAGACGCCTTTTATCTCCTCGCCCTTGTCGTCTTTCAGCTCGAACCCTCTGCTTCCCAACGTCTTAGCAACGTCGACCACTTCCTCGCGCCAGTTTCCCTCGTACCCTTTGTCGAAGGCGCCTTTAGTTCTCAACATCCTCACTCTGTCACCCGGAGCGATGACGTCGACAGCGGACGTCTTTGTTTTTTTCTTCTTTTTCCATATTTCGTCGATTTGTTTGTTAGTTGGGAGATCTTGTCCGTAGAAAACTGTTTCGCTGTTTTCCGAGCTGACTTGAGCCGGCGCCATTTTCAAGGTCTTGTGGTGAGTGCGATTGTAAGAAGACACTACATGGTGCAGTACGTCTACGTAGCGATACGTGCGCTTGTGTGTGAAATAACGCCACAGCTTCTCCTTCAGACTGCGGTTCAAGCGCTCCACTAGACTAGCTTTGATGTCGTCGTTCTCGCCAGTGAAAAACTGTATGCCCTCGCTCTTCAAGTGATCTTGAAAGATCTTGTTCAAAAACTCTTTCCCCTTGTCTGTCTGAACAGTGCGCGGTCGTCTCTCACCAGTGTCTGTCATCTTTCGGAAGGCCTCGGTAACATCAGCGCCGCTCTTGGATTTAATGGGAACGGCCCACGCGTACCTAGAGAAAACGTTGATCGCCGTCACCACGTACCGGAAGCGGTCGTTGTGAGACGCCAAAGCCTGCATGTCCATCAGATCTATCTGCCACTGCTGATCGATTGCGCCGGTTCTAGTCTTGTTCCTTGCGAATTTTCTCCGAATGGGTTTATGTTTAGTGTAGGCGTCCAGCGACACTCAAGCATCTCGGATGACGGCCGGGTTTAGGTGGCGAAAATGATGTTTCTGGAGTTTAGTCACGCTAGTGAAACTGGAGGGTGCTTTGATGTCGGTATATCTAGCTACTACGCGCTTCTTTTCTTTTTCCTTCTTGGTCAGTCTCTTCACTGGTTTGCCCATCGTTGGCCTGTTGGGGGCGTGAACGATGCCGCCGCCGCTAGGCGGTTGCGCCTTTTCCTTTTCTTACTCGCCGCGCTCCTATAGGAAGTCGGAGTTTGGAAAAGTTCACTGCCCTCCTCGTCGTCAGAGGATTGATCGTCCACCTGGAGAGAAGAGTCTGCTGCTGCTACTGCTGCTGCTGCTTCTCCTTCTTCAGAGTCGAAGCTCGGTCGTTTCCGACCTCTGTCAGCAAGCCGTGTGTCCAAGCTTTGGCCAGGTCCGCTCGCTTTATACAGATGGTTTCCGATCAAGAAGTCTGTGGGAACTGCTTCGCGCAGCGCTTTTGTGAACGGAGAGTAGCCCGCCGGTCTGGGCGCCGTCTTCCTGAACCTGGCGGCGTCATTCAGTAAGTCCACTATGTTGATGCGATGCTCAGGTGGTATTCTCCGACCCGACATCTCGCGCACCGCACCGTCCTCGTTCCACTTGACCACACCGGATTTCTCCAATTGTTTGTACAGCGCCACGGTCCGAGTGCGATTCCTCTTGGGAACTTGGTTCACCAACCGCTCAAGTAGGGACGCGCTGGCTTCTTCAGCAGACTGACCGAGGTGAGCCGGGGGCGAAGAAGTGTAGGACGAAGAGATGTTGCTGTTGTTGGGATTCGCGAGAAAAAATTGCAATCTATTCAACAACCTTCGGTATTTCAACATTTTCTCGCGCGATTCCAAAGTGGGATCGTTCAACACTAAGTCCAAGTCCCTGTAGATAAACTGTAGCACCTGGTGCAAGGCCGCGTCGGGATGAAGGGACTGTTCTGCCTGCTTGTGGTAATAGGCCATATCGGCAGGTAGGCGGGCGGCGGTGGCAGGAGCGGAACTCTCGTTCTTTTCAGTACGCTCATCAGGAAGAGGAGGAAGGTTTGGAGTAGTAGAAGTACTAGCAGCAGCGACTGCAGTAGTAGCAGCGCTAGTAGTAGCAGCAGCGGGCACATGATGAAGTAGACCTGCTCGTGATGATTTGTAGAGCGTCTCAAGATCCACGAGCGCTAAGCGTTTGTAGTGTTGTTGCTGCTCTGAGTCCGTCATTGGGACGACAGTGGCGATGACGCTGGCGGTGGCGGTAGTGGTGGTACTGTCGGCGAGTAGGTGTCGAATGAGGTGTCTCATATACGGAGAATGCTCTTTATAAGCGGTAAGGCCATCCCTATGAGAGCCGGAATGAGGAAACCTCCCTCTTGTACCAAGACGCGTCTCTTTTTTTTTATGGGCGTAGATTTTTTGCCGACCTCCCTCAACACGTCAGCCGATTCTCGAAGCTTGTCCAGTTGTTTGTCACTGAGCGGGATGTTCCCTACCAGTAAATTGTGACAGATCTCACTCAACGCTGCGATCAGATCGTCGCTTCCAGAGTCTATTAGATGCGAGCAGTCCTTTGGCGAGCACTTAGCTAAGTGCTTGAGAGTACCAAAGTGTCTTTCGAGTAGATGAGAAGACATTTTTGCTACTGCTTTCTCTTGTTCTTTTTTTTGTCTAGCGGTACGAATACTAGCTGAGAGTGTATGGACGTCAAAGAGGAGCGTATTCTCAGATCGTCAGGTGTTGACTGCTTGAAGTCCAGAAGGAGGTATGAGTGAGGTTGCTTGAGTTCATGGGTAAATATACTAGAGAGGGCCGCCGCGTTGGAGGGAAACACCTGGCGAGACAGACTAGCTATTTGCCCCATGTCGCGCAGGTTCTTGAAAACGATCATGTAGTGAGCGTTCAGACTCATAGTTCGAAAGTCGGGTGATTTCTGGAATAGGTTCTGAGTGATATATATGACGCTCACGTTCCAGTGATGGGAGTATTTAGTAAAGATGTCGGCTACCACTTGCTGATTGGAACTGCTCATCAGATCGTCCAATATCAGTAGAGTGTGTGGTCGTAAAGCGTGTTCTGCTACTTCCACGTCTCCCGCTATAGACTCTTTGCTAGGAAGACCTTCTCTGAATTCCACACCGTACTGATTTTGCATTTTTTCAAACAGAGGTTGCCACTCGCCGTAATGGTAAAAAGTCTTTTCCACCGGCGGCGTGACCAAATTGTTCACGTCGCTCAGAAATTGATCCACCAAGCGCGATTTTCCACAACCCGACGGACCGCTAATGATACAACTAAAGGGTCCTCGTAGTCGAGCGTCATAATGAATTTCTGTGAAGAGTTTGCTTTTACTACTCGACATTTTTTTGTTTTTTTTCAGGACGCGTCAGAGAGTAGTTGTGTGTCTGACTGTCTGCTGTGTTTCTCACTCGAACGGTCGGTAGTGAATGGTTGTGGAGAAAAGTCAGCCGACCTTTTTATTGATACCGGCCGGTGTCACAGTAGCGGCGGCAGAAGTGACTTTTTTTTCTTTTTATTTTTGCGATAAAATTCTATTTTCACTCAATAGTCATAAATGTTTGTATCAGACTCCAGAGGAGTCTGATACAAATATTTATTTGTTAAAAAAAAGAAGAGGAGGAGGAGGAGGAGGAGGAGGAGGAGGAGGAGGAGGAGGAGGAGGAGGAGGAGGAGGAGGAGGAGGAGATTAATTTCTTTTTTTTTTTTTTCTTTTTTTTTTTTGATCATTTAGGCAAAGCTCGTCGCTTTGCCGCTTTTTTTTCTATTTCTGTGTTGTGACACGATCGTCTCGAAAAAGCAATAAGGCGTGTGAGCGCGGCGGTGACAAATACATATTGGAGCGTATGGTTTAAAATAGTGCGTCCCTATCTTCTTCAATTCCGCTGCGTTGCAATATGCGGGATAACAAGTGACGACGTCGAAACGTTAAGAGACCGTGTTCACGTCGGCCACAACGCGCGCCCAACGAGTGGGAGCTGCAGTCGCTCCCAAGAAATCGATCGGCTTGTCGAATCGTTTCATAGCGCTTATTCTCACTTTATAAGAGGAGGCAGGGTGAGGAGAGTAGCGGGGCTCTTTCTTTTCTTGAAACGCCCAACGAGTGGGGGCGCTGAGAGCGGCTGTTATGCAATGGTAGAGTAAATACTGTTCTGAGAAGACGGCTCTCGGCCATGTCGCTACGTTTTCCTTTTCCACTCTTGTATAACGACGATTTCTTTGGCGCTCAGCTTTGCTTTTCTCGAGAATTCGGTACGCTTCAAGAGAAGCGTGAACCTCAACTACGTGACGCTCTCTCCTTTGAGATAAAAAAATAGCCGGGCAGTTGAGGAGGGCACTTTGTTCGCGTGTCCATCTTTTAGAAACTCGCGCCCTCTGCGGCGCCATATTTCTTTCCTCCGAAACAAAAAAGACTGAGTGAAAATAAAAATTTTAAAAAACAAAAGAAAAAAAATAAGCAATAAGCAGACTCAGCTCGAAATTCCCTGCTGGCGTGATGGCGGTGACTGCAGGCGGTGGCGGCGGTCAGCTGGCCGGCGGTGGCGGTGTCGGCGGCGATGGTAGAAGGGGGTGTGGAAAGAGAGATGCATCTCAGTCTTTTATAGGAGCGGCGAGAGTTCGACTTAGTCTGACATTTTCAGCTGTCGCATGCTGACCTGCTGCTATCATAAGAGAAACAAAAGCCCTAATCACGCTTTTCAGCTGGATCCTTCCACCCACCAGACATGGATCCAGATGGGAGGGTGGTTTAAAATTAATCCGTGTACCGACTGTCATACAATAGTGTAATTAGTTGAACGCGTGTTACCTGTATAAAGGATTAGCAGGTTATGGGCTTAGAGTGTGTATAGAAAAACAACTACAGGTAGCGTGAACAAAGCGACCCCCTCCCTTTCTGTCACTCTGTCTGTGACTAGAGGGCGCGCGTGTGGTAAGCGGCTTAAATCTAAAGAAAAAAAATCACCCTCTCCTGTCGTCAGCAGTCAGCTGGCCGGCGGCTGGAAAATGCGATTAGAGGGATGATGAGCGTGTAGTAAGCGACTTAGGGCTAATCTAAAGACCTGCCGTGAGGGGGCAGCTGGCCGGCGGCTTGAAAAAAGGGGGGAGTAAGGGTATATAAGGGGGAGTGAAACCGTATTCGTCATTGTCAATCATCATTCACTCTACTACTACTACTACTACCACCACCACCAGCACCACGCCTCAATTTGCAGATCCCCATGATGGAAAGTTGCGACCGTGACATGAAGCGGTATGACGAAGCGGCGCGCGAATATAAAGCTGTTGCTGTAGCCTCTGCTACTGCTGCTGCTAGTGCCGCTCATCGTGCTACTGCTGCATTTACTGCGGCTGTTAGTGACGCTGGTTGTGATGACCTTGTTGTTGTTGCCGCTGCGGCTGTGACTGCTGCTGTTGCTGCCGCCGATGCAGCTACTCATGCCGCCGATGCCGACGCTGCCGCTGCTGATGCTGTTGCGGCTGCCGATGTCGCCGCTGATAACGCTGCTAGTGCACGCTCTGCTGCCCTTGCTACTGTCACTGCTGCTGTTGTTGCTAATGCTCACGCTACTGCTGCTGCCGCTGCTGCTGCTGCTGCTACCGCTGCTGCCGAGGCTGCTGCCGCTGCTGCTGATGCTGCTGCTGATGCTGCTGATGCTGCTGATGTTAGCAGTCGCGTCGACAAAGAATCGTCATTTGTCACTCTTAAACCTCCAGTTGAACGCGCGACGGGTAGAAGGGCTACCAACGCGACGGTCGGATGGTGCAAATGGTGTCGTCGCTTCTGCTCGTGCGCTTGCTTTTCTTCCAGTCCTACCTGCTGCTGCTACGGTATAATAGTGTTATAGTGTTTGAATGAGAACGCGCGTAGTTACACATAGACGCTGTAACAGATGTGCTTTTTTTTGAAAATATAATTTTAGCATAACATGGAACTTGTTGTGTTTATTTTCTATATATAAGTTGTTTGTTTACAAACAGTCACGTGTCACGTGGTGTTGTTTACAAACAAGAGAGCCACGTGGTGTTGTTTACAAACAAACCCTAAGTAGGTCACGTTACCCTAGTTACCAGAATGCCGGCTTCTGATTGGCTGAGCCTAAGTAGGTCACGTGACGTAAGTAGGTCACGTTACCATGGTTACCAGAATGCCGGCCTCTGATTGATTGGCTGAGAGCTTCTAAGTAGGTCAGTAGGTCACCCAGAATGCTGGCTTCTGATTGGCTGAGAGCCCTAAGTAGGTCACGTTACCATGGCAACGGGTCACGTGACCAAATGGCGGCCTCTGATTGGCTGCATATCGATTGAGTAATAAACTGTAGTTAACCATAGTCCCGTTCCGATACATACTATACTACTCTACAGTGCGAATTGCTATAGTATCAAATAATAGTGTAGGCAATGTTTGTTTTTAGGAGCTGTTGTCCCACCAGAGGTGCACATGTATATCAACCTTGATGATTCACCTGGATGATTCAGTCATGTATGAGGGCTGCAATCATCATGGGGTGCCATTTACTACAACTATGAACCATACAGTCCTCTGAATCATCCACTGTAAATCTATCCTGAAATGTCAATCAATGCTTAGCAGAATGAATCTTACCAACTTGAGAAATGAACCTCTGGCTGACATCTGCTTTGGTGAATTCATGTGCTTAATGTGCTGAATAAGGTTAAAGTAGACTTACCAGTTTTGTCTCATTGTAACACAAAACATGACAGAACTTAGCCTTCCTGAGAAATGCATTGTTCAGAATATCTCCAGGGGGGAAGGGGCTCCAGTCTTCTACCATTGTTGTCAGTGAGTCAAGTCCTGTAGAGGGATTTGGTCGGTCTGCATCTCTCTCCAAGGTTGTATTAAAAGTTCCATCCCCACCTCCTGAAATAAAGATCCATAACAAAATATATCAAGGGAATAGAACCATTTTCACCAAAATATTGAGGTTATTTCAAAACCATGTCAGATATCTAGTTGTGTGCATCTTTTTAAACTTATGAATTGGTGGTGCTACGGCTGGAAATAATACTGTAAAGACAAACACTTATTGTCTTAGCAAATATGATTGGGTGATTTGTGTTGTTTACACAGCTCGGTAATTCAGCATTAGATTAGGATTACTCACCTGGCCTCAGTTCTTCCTGCCCATGTTCAGCTGCAAGAGCTGGTGCAAGCAGGAGGAGTACCACAGCCACACTGTGGGAGAAGGCAGACACAGATTACACATTTTGCTTGGGAACCAATTTAGCAAAGGCAAATTCTATTAGAGGAAAGAGAAAGTTGAAATTCTGAACAATATGACTCTCCCTAAAAACATAACCTACCTGACATATTACATGCTTATGACGTTCTACAGCAGTACACTGACTATCATCTCACCCCCCTAAGGCTTATTTATTCAATTACAGTAGAATCAGGTTATAAGAAGCACCTGTTTAACTCACTTTGCCTCCCCTATCAGCTGAGTCACTTTGGGAGTTGTAAGGATTCTGTACCCTGCCTCTGCACTAAACAAAAACATGTCATATAATGTGGGAAACATGCTTCCTCAATGCTTGGAAAAGCTTAAAAAAAAACAGAAATGTAACATTAGTCAACACAATGTAATTGATTCAAATGGTGTTCATTAAAGTATTAATGTACATTAACCAAACATTATATCCAAACGTCTGAATATACAATCTTATTGTTACATCATTTTTTATGTTATTTTTAAAATGAATTGTGACTTTTTTTTTGTCTGAGACAATGTAAACACACCTGTACTGTGTATTTATCCTAATGACAAAAAGAACTTACACTGATCAAAAATATTATATGGCAATATGATATGGAGTAACTCGCTAGTGCTGCATTCAAGCATCATGCCGACCCTCCAGGATTGAGACACTCCCTGAAGGTTGGCATGATGCACCATTGCAGCACTGGCCAGTTACTGGCCCAGCCTGCATTAGTGCATCATTATGACAAATCACCTTTAAGCGAAATCAGTGCTTAAAGGGTTCAGGGCCACATAATGCTTTCAACTAACTGATTTAGGGTGGGCATGATGCGTAAATGTTGCCTCAGCTTATCAGGGTTGCTTTTATGCATCATGACAAGCAAAGATAAAGCATACTAGGTGGCCTTCACCCTATAAGGATGGCAACATTCATTATTGCATTATACCCTTCGTCATAATGATGCATGTATGCAGCCCTTGTGAGTAACCTTTGTTGTCAGCAGGGGCCCATTGGGGTTGGCCAGCCAGGTCCCCCAGGGACGGCTTAGCCACAGTAAGGCGCTCAATATGTCTATATATGGTACTAGGCCTTTGTTACTCTTGAACTCTTTCCAGTCAGCTAGTGCATTAATGCACTACCTGGTAAAAATGGCTAGTGCATCAATGCACTATGAGAAGGGCATTTTTAATATGAAATGCTATTATTCTGAGCACCCCCAATAAATATTTTGAACAGACATAACCTGCTATTATGGTTGGCGTATGAAAGGAAATTACATACAGATTGCAAATCAGTCATTTGAAAAGATGTATCACAAATACCTATCTCATATCAAACACAATATAACCCTATAGTTTAAAACTGCTGGATCTAGGGCCTCAATATGCTGCATTCTGGGCAGTTATCATAAAGCCGGCTGGAAAGAGTGGCCTAATGTTCATCAACCCCTTAAGAGCTGCATAGTGCTTTCACAAATCATGCCAACTCTTGATCAGTTCCAGAAAACTGGAACCTTGGAACTTATTTCTTTGAGTATGAGAAGATGTAAGTACATCTATCCCGTTTATATTATCCAGGTGTACAGAAAGAACTTAGAATACACTTGCTTAGAGCCTGTAGCCAGCCCCATGTAACACCATATAACAAGGCCAAAAAAAAACCTCTAAACATATCCTCCTGTATATCTATGTACCACTACCACTACAAGTGTGTGATGTGGATCGATTGTCAGGAGTGGTACTTACCAGGGCTCCATTTATACATTTTACCAAGCAAGGATGAAGCATGGTGTGGTAGATAAAGTAAAAATAAGCTGGTGTATAAGGGTTATAAGAGCAATGACAGAGTAACTGTCCATTGCACTGGCCAAGGATAGTTACCATTGTCCAAAGCTAATAACACTTACGCAGCTTTGTATGTGTCATATAAACAGGCAGTTTCTATTGTTCAGATAGCAACTGTGTTATGAAGCACATTAATTCAATAGTGGCACTTAAAGGGCTAAGGTCAAGATTGATTGTCAACCAAGACCTCAGAGAGACGCCCTAACTCTGTGGTACAAGAGGGTAGGGTGCTCACTCTGTATGTATGCAGGTAATATCAATGTTGAAAGATACTACATCTGACACTTACTGCTCAAAACATGAGTCAGGATTTTCAAAAATTAATCTCTCTGGAGGGGGGGGGGCAGAAATAATTGCACCACACTTGCTAGTGAGATGAGAGAAATTTTGGTGAGCTCGTGCCAAAATACACTGACCCGTCCGTGGTTAAAACGTGACCAGTCCCTTATTAGCCAAAGTCATAGAAATATAATGGTAGACATGCCATCAGGCCATACCCCAGCAGCAGTCGACATATATATGTAAACGGAGTGGGTAATTCAGCCAACGCCTTGTTGAACTTGTAGGACTTCCCCTGCATGAACATTGATAGTTGTCTAAACTTTGTCTTTTGCTTAAAGTCACTTAAGTTAAGCGGCTTAAAGTGCATGTCATGTGGATGCCTTAATTTGTTGATGCACCAATGCAGCCCCGATGAGTAAATTGCTGATGCTGCATTGCACTGCATGAGTTCAGGGAGTTACGAGAACGGAAATGTCAGTAAATGTGTAGGCGGTGTGGGCTTTGAGATTTCCGTTGAGTTTACTTAGATTTATGTTCCAAGAGATAATTCGGGGCTACTATGTTGCTATAGCAAACTATATTTTGGCCATAATGCATCCAAATAGACTTAACTTACACTTTCATGATTTCTGCCTTAAAAATTTTGCTCAAATCACAATAAAAATAACTTAAGTCTCATTTAAGTTGAGAATCCCAGCATTTCCACAATATTAAATACAGGAACACACAGTTTCAGGTATCCAGAGGCGATATGCCATACATAACTTCCTTCATTTATGGAAAATCACTTACACTTGTCAGTGCTTTTTAGCTGGCCCTGCTCATCCCTTGGGTCAGTACAAACTCTCCTAATTCCCTCCTACCAGTCCAGGCATAAACCTCATGTTTACATGACATAAACCTCATGTTTACATGACATAAACCTCATGTTTACATGACATAAACCTTATGTTTACATGACATAAACCTCATGTTTACATGACATAAACCTCATGTTTACATGACATAAACCTCATGTTTACATGACATAAACCTCATGTTTACATGACATAAACCTCATGTTTACATGACAAAAACCTTATGTTTACATGACATAAACCTCATGTTCACGTGATGTAAACCTCATGTTTACATGATGTAAACTTCATGCCTACCCCTGTGCACTCAATGCATGGTGGTCAATGCAATAATGATGTCTAAGCCAATCAGCAGCTAGTCTTATTCTAGTCACATGACCAACACTGTGCCCCCTATATAATGGGGTTGCAGTGTGTGCTCCTAAGTCCCCTGCTGCCTGACCATGGGAACACACCTCCTGCATGCCTGCCTCCTACTTCCTAAAGAGCTGCCTGACTACAATGCATTAAATTTGATAATTTATCTTCAAATGATGGAAACCTAATCCCCTGAAAAAAACTTGCCCCACAATCCCAGGAAAAACACCCCTGGTTGTTCTAGGATTTTTGTCAAGTAAACATGAGGTTTCGCATCAAGGCAATATGAGGTTTACATCACTTAAACATGAGGTTAACATCCCATAAACATGAGGTTAACATCCCATAAACATGAGGTTTATATCACATAAACATGAGGTTTATGTCATATTTATAAACATGAGGTTTATGTCATGTAAACAAGAGGTTTATATTGAGATTTACTTGGCTTTATCGGCATGTAAACTAGATAGTTACTTGATTTTACATTTGCGTAAACAGGGACGTTCTGTTGTATACTGAGTCTGTAAAGGACACATTAAGATCATTTTACTTTTTCAGACCAATATCACGTAAATCTGCTTAAACATAAGTAAATAAGATATTTACTTGAAAGTAAAACTAATGTAAATCCAACTTTTCGTGCAGTGTTGGTGCATCATGCCGACCCTCGGGAGTGTCTCAACCCCATAGTGTCAGCACGATGCTTCAATGTAGCACTGGTGAGTCACTTGCCAGGCCTGCATTCATGCATCACAATGGCCAGGATTATGATGCCTTAAATGGTTAATGCATTATGTCATCCTAAACGGGTTAATCACGGCGTCCATCCATACCCATTTCCTGTCTCGTTGTGCCACACAATGCAAATATAAAGGCGTCCAGACCCATATTTGCAACAACCTTTCTCATAACAACCTGTAATAGCCCATATGCAATTGACCATATTGCATTTCTATTCATACAAAGCGCGTAATTAGGTTTTGCTCCTCATGTGAAAGACCCATATATCACTGCATGAAACACTTGATATAAGTTTCTTTAAGTTTTTCCTAAATGTCATAATATATGCTTAAATATTGTAGATAAGTAGCTATAGTGACATTTGATCGACATTGTAGGGAAGACTAAAATGTCAAAGCTTCCAGATTTAAGCACATTTTGGTATACCGAAACTCATTATTTTGGAATATTTAAGAAAGTTTAGGTTAACTTAAATGCACCAAAATATTTACCTAAATATGATTAAACCGAATGTCAAGGCCATGGGGAATTTACTTAAATGCGATAAAACCAAGTGTCAAGATTATGACAAATTCACTTAAAGGTGATTAAACCTTATGCCAAGGTCTAGGTACTAGTCCCCAAAAATTCAAAGTTGAGCACTTTTCTTGACATTTACATGACATATTAAAAAGGATTACCATTTTTTCTACTTTTACCTAAATATTATTATATATAACAAAATCTTCTTTTTTGTGGATGTGGTGGGATGGTACTTTTTTTATTATTGTTATTTGGTGTTGTTTTTTAAGGAGTTGGCAGGGGTACATCATTTTAATCGTTTTTGGCCACTGGGGGGTCCACCAGCCCCGGGGAGGTAGACAAAAGTTGGTTTATCATGTGTGTGTCTGACTATAAATATTAGTTAAGTTTACAGCCAGCAACTGCTTGTAGGTTATGGCACTAGAACATTGCAAACTAGAGACTGCCAACCATTCTAGTGATGTACTCATGCCTAGCTGTGAATCATTAAACTGCTATTCTAGTGCCTAGTGGTAAAGCATTGTACCGATATCTTAGTTCCTAATGGTAAAACATCATAACCGAATGTCTAGTGGTGAAACACTATAACCTAGTGCCTAGTGCCTAGCATTTTAAAATTCTGAAGCACCATGAAACATTATACTCCTATCCTTGGGCCAAGAGGTGAATCATCATAACCAAGTGAGAGTCATCTCCTTTTTCTGTATCTAAGCCCAGAGCCAAAATTGTAGTTATGTTGATGATCAACAGATATATAGCCAAAACTCTAAACACTGTTGATAACAGTAGCAACAGGTA
Organism: Harmothoe impar; assembly: GCA_947462335.1. NCBI lineage: Eukaryota > Metazoa > Annelida > Polychaeta > Phyllodocida > Polynoidae > Harmothoe > Harmothoe impar. The sequence goes on along the minus strand of OX381714.1, from coordinate 71,943,574 downwards.
ATAAATATGTAATAAACACAAAACACATTTGTATGTATCATACTCCACAAATTTAAGGCTCAGTCTCACGACTTTGTAACAATTGGTTAGTCTTTGACTGGGTGACTTCTTTGACCGGGTGACATCTTTGACGGGTGATGTCTTTGACCGGGTGACATCTTACCATGAAATGGTACTGTAGGTCTATGTGTCTGCTAATAATATTTTTATCTACCTGTTAGAGTCTAATGGTGTATTTGTACATGACCACATATTTAACTAGATTTAACATGCAAGATAATCCTACACGCCCTGCCCAACCTTGTGAGCAGACAAGCAGAAAGGATACTCTGTGAAGGATAAGTTCTGATTTTTGCCACCAGGGGGGCGCCACTATGGCCTTTAATGAAAGGAACAAGCTAAAAATTGCTCTGGCGTATTTGTTTATGTCAGATTTGTAGAAATAGTAAAAACACAAAACATTCTACTTCTGGTGAAAAAGGTTTTTAAGGCCTAAATGGGTGTCCTTTTTGATATACGTTGCCATGGAAACATGATTTTCATTCCAAATAGAAAAATTATAGATACCCATTGATAATATGATTCATGGGGTTACTCATAGACTCCCTAACAAGGCCAAAACTACATCCAAGGTCTGAACTAATCAAACCAAAAACAAAGCCTACAAACATGGGTAGACCTAAAGCATTCTACTGCATCACTACCCACAATCCTCACAATCCTCTAATAAAACAAATCCTCACAGAGGACTGGGACTGACCACAACCACAACCACACAAGTATTTCACAAGCACAAACTACTCTTTGGCAACATGCGAAATAAAAAGCTTTGGTAATGAACTAGTGAGAGCACCCACCAGCCAAAAATTGTCTACAGCCAAAGTCCCACACACTAGAAAATACTGTGTAAGACCCCCCTGAACTGTAAGTACTGCTCGATTCTGAAAAAAAGGGGTTTCATCCGATCGACCTTAATTGGCAGAAAGTTCAGGACAATGACCTCCATCAATTGCGAGAGCGCCAATGCCTTATTTGCCATAATTTGCATATTTTATGGCATACGATACGTCGGCCAGACCCTGCAACGGATTATGGATCGGTTCTAGGGCCACAGCGGGGACATAGAGAATAACGCGGATAAACCGGCAGGTAAACACTTTACCCTATGCCCCAATCCAAACTTATTAGAACCACAGCTAAAAAGTAACATGCCCCTATTTCCTTCAACTCCTTCTCATCCTGTTCAGTCCCCCCCTCCCAGGTCACTGCAATCTCCTGCAATTTTGACAGTATCCTCGTAGGAAAAAGCACAGAAATATGGATGTAATGAAGCACCTCAAGAATATCCTTCAAAAGGTATAGGTAGTCCTCGTGCCCATTGCAAAGATGACAATTTACCCCAGCTCATGCAACCTGTCCTGGACTTGTTTTATTGTGAGCCAATATCTGCCCTGATACTTCAACTGTGCAAGGTCCCACCTAGGTAGACAGTTCACTATTCTGCAGATCCCTCTTTCCAATAATACTTGGAATCCTGTGAATTGTCTATTCTATATCATAGAATAGCACTTTCATTTTCTTTGATGCAGAGTGTCCTGGTGGTGGGAGAGAGCTGGAGAGAAGGCAAAGTAGGACATGTCAGTCGGGGCAACCAATCTCACTCTTAACAGGGGTTAGAGACCCACACCCCTGCTGTCATTGGGGAGCACCACTGTCAGTCAAAAACTCTTATGTAGTCCCTACAAATTGTAATAACATAGATCTATATACAACTGTTTAGCCCTGATCCCTACGTCACTTTCACTAGATATTTCAGGAATCTGCTCTTTTTGAATTGCAACATAAGTTGAAGGGCAGAAGAGTAAAGCATTTGCACATTTGGAAGTTGGAGGGGTCCAGCGTAGTTTGCACGGAGGCTGGAAGATAAATTTCCCCTCTATCTTAGTGTTTTCAGGTTCACCTCCTGAAATACCTCCTAGTTTTAGATCTTCACATGGCTACTTCTGATCTGTTATGTTCAACATTGTGTATGAGGGACTTAGCATAAGCTGACATCCCGTACTAAACTATTGATCAATACCTTAATGTGCTTGCTCCTCCCCGAACTCTGTATACATATTCACTTCTCATGACAAGAGTGAGACAATTAAATGAAAGTATTACAATCACCAGTTAATCTTACACCCACTTACCTGATGCACTGCATGTTGCCGATGTGAGACAAGTTCACCATCCTTTACTAGCAGAGTCCTTTAGCACTGTGGAAGGATGAGACTAAGAGCTGATCTGGCTGTATCTGCAAATGGAGTCTTACGAGAAGACCAGTAGCACAGGGGTATCATGGGTGTGTCTGATATGACTCATTAATATATTGCATGTTGATGTCCTGAATGTCAGATGTACTAAGCACTTCGAATTGTCCAGGGGTATCATGGGTGTGTCTTATACAGAGGTCCTGAGTGTTGCATGTCTGTGTTTCCATGTTTCTTTGTACATTGACACTTCACTCATTTAGGACATATATAGGATGCATCATGTCATGCCATGGCACAAATGTATATCCTGGTAAGGTGTGACCGGGATCTACTCCTGTTACAGACCTGAATGCAATATAAGTGAATGGGTGTGGTGAGGTGGAAATACCACAGGTGCAGGGTTGAAGGAGAACCTGCTGTGACATCAGTTAATTAACTCAACATTCATGGATCATGTTTTTACTAGGACGTGAGGGATATCATGGGTGTGTCTCACAAAGTGATGCTACAAGCAGACTCGCCCAGTGAAGACAGCACCGAGTAAATATATGCAGCCAACAAGGCCGGAAAACTATACTGGTTATTGTGAGTACATCTGATTATTGGAACTCAAAATTCAATCTGAATAAAAGTGATCCAGGATGTTGACCAAGACCATACTTCTCCTTCTGCCTAGTTTGATTATTCTATTAACCATTTCTTTACAAATCTTCAAAAGGCTGACTGAAATTTTGCGCAAATCGATTCTCCCCATTGAATATACACAATAAAAATACATGTCTAGGTCCCAAAGGGCCTACTTTCTGATAAATGAATGATACTTTTTTTACGCCAAAGTGGTGGCGCCGCCAGGTAATACCAGGACAAGGTATATGATGTTTGCACTTTACCAAAAGTCAGAACGGGGGCGGCCATCATGGATTGCCCCGCCATCTTCAATTAAGGGGTCACAACACAGATTTATGCTATGTGATAACAATAATATAAATCAACCTTTGATAGGTACTCAGGTTGATTATAATCATACCTACCCCCCCTAAAATGGTCCCAAGGAATTCAATGGTTTTATTGGTTCATTGCAAATACAGCTGGTCGCCTAGCAACAGCTATTCTTATTGTTTTTCTGCATAGCAACACACTGTACCATATATTACCTATATATTAATGTTATAATTGAAGTAAACACTATAACCTATGATAGGAATTACTTTGCATGAACATAGTATGTCACTTGACTGACTTTCTGTCCTGGGCAGCAGGATGTGATGCCTAAGAAAGCCTTGAAATCTATAAGGTACTTCTTGTCAAAGTGAATAATTCTTTAAAACTATGGGATATAGGGATTTTGTATCTATTATTTATAAGTAATCTGCCATGTCTACGGCCTGGCATACAGATAATAGGGTCAGAATTGATAAGATATGCCCTAAAGGAAGTATTTCCCATATCAACACTGTCATATACTCATGGTAACAATTAGGTCACAGCCTCAGACCTTTCTTATCTGGGTCATTTAGAGGCTGGGGTTTACAAGTGTGTCACACAATATCATATATGTTTTTATGAAAATTGGGTAGAACCCTAACCTTAACCCTAAACCTAACCCTAACCCTAACCCTAACCCTAACCCTAACCCTAACCCTAACCCTAACCCCAACCCTAAACCCTAACCCTAACCCTAACCCTAACCCTAACCCTGTACTTGTCAGCATTGAATAGGCCCAGTCATGTCCCAGCTGCTCCCATGTAGGGTGGCAGCTGAGTACTATAGGTTCAGTCCAACCATGTGTGCTGAGGATGACTTTGTTCTAGCGGTAATATTCAATAGTTTCACCATAGAAGATAATGTACCTATGATGACTGTGCCTATGCCCAAGGGCTGCTCATATCTATTTTCCGCGGCATGGGGTTTCATGTCAAGTGGCCCAAGGTCACGAGCCCCTCGAACAGAGTGATGTGCTTGGGGATCATGATAGACAGTTCAGCCATGGAGATTAGTTTACCTGATGACAAGCTATTTTCACTGTATGAGGTCCTCGCGGAATTCTCCGCCATGCATGTAGCCACCAAGCTTGAAGTCCAGCAGCTCGCAGGTATCCTGGGCCACTGCTCCACGGTGGTCAGGGGTGACCTTACCTTCTCATGTACGGTCATCAACCTAGCAAACAGTATCAGCGAGTCACATCATAAGGTGCATCTGAATGATGAGTTTAGGGCTGACTTGAGGTGGTAGGTGGCCTTTGCCTCCATCTTCAAAGGAAAAGCCAGGATTCTGTGCCCCAAGGAGCCATCGGCTATAATATTTTGTGACTCGTCCTCCAGGGGATTTGGAGCCTACCACCAGGGGGACTGGCTGTACGGGGTTTGGTTTTATAATTATGTTCCGGGCCTCCCTTACTACCCGGATCACTATTTCCCGCTGCCTACCTATGATGACCTGACTCATCAACATTCAAGAGCTGTGGCTGGTCCTCATGGCTACACTCAGATGGGCGCCTAGGTATGGAGACTCTACAGTGCTTATTTTGACTGACAACACACATGCTGCAGACGGGTAGGAGCCATTATGTGGTCCGTGAACCTCCTCCGTGAACTATTCTGGCTGTTTTTCACATACAACATGTGCATTCTGTGTTAGGTCAGGTGACAATTGTGAAGCTGACTTAGTGTCCCGCCTCACTTACCGCCAAGTGGCTGCTGTCTTACTGCCTTTTCCACTATATTGCAGGACTGTTGTTGTTGCGGGAGGAGACAAGGTTGTTACAGGAGCATGCCCTGGCTGATAACTCAATCAAGACCCGCAGGTCCCAATGGAAACACTACCACAAGTTCTGTGCCGCATACAATGTTGTGCCGCTTCCCTGTACGCAGGAAGGAGTGTGTCTGTATGTCGCATATATGGCCCGGAGGCTGAAGTATTCCAGCATTAAATGTTATCTTAGTGCCTTGTCCTATCTGCAGCAGTTGCATGGTTATGCGCCAGTAAATGCCAGTAACTTTTTGGTGAAGTACACTATGCTAGGTGCACAGCGCAGGCTCAGTTACTCGCCGGTTCAAGCCATTCTCCTGTAATTCCAGTACCTCCTCACAGGCCGGGTTAGGCCAATGACTTATTCAGCTTTCTCTGCTGAATTTTGACGCCTCACATAAGCCAGAGGCCTAGAGGGGAAGGTTTCTAGCCACTCGTTCTGCAGAGGTGGAGCCTCATACCTGTCGTCCATCGGTTTTGACTTGATTGACATTAAGAGTCGGGGGTACTGGACAAGCCATGCTGTGTTGTAGTATTTGGTCGATGGGTTGGACAGGGAGGTGTCTAAGGACAATGTTGTCTTGTCTTTTTTATGTGTTATGCAATTTCTTTGTATACTTCTTACTATAACCATGTTTTCTTTACTTATTACTATAACCAATTAGTTTGGTTGGTTGGGTGTTATTAGCACCAATTGTTACAACCATACATATCCCATGTTTGTTATCCTTCATCATTATATAATTATTACTAAGCTTGTGGTTATGGGGTGGTTGGTACGTTATAAAGCCCCTCACCATGAAAAGGTGGAGACAGGCACTCAGCGCCATTTATAGGCTCTGCCAAAAGGAAGAAACTTATATTATCTGACAGGGGATTCTCCAGAACCAGAAAGGAGAGACGTAGGGGACAAGAGGAGGAGAAAATTACAAGGAAAAGAGTTGGAAAACTGTCTATTGAAAATGTTGAAGTTGTGCCACCTGAATGACAACACTGTAATGTTGGACCTCCGGAAGGGGAGCCAAATTGAGTTATGGAGGCTCCATTCCCCTAAAGGGGTGGGGCAATGGTTGGTGGTACACATCACAAGGGACTATGACAGGACACATGACAGGACAAACAAGAAATAGAACTAGACCCACTGAAGGTGTCAGTTCTCACCAGAGAAGCTGCCCATTATCTCTACAGAAGAGGGCAAGTGATTTATAACCCTCCTCAGAAGCCCTCCTAATTATCTCCTTCAAGCTGTTCAGATAGAAGGGGGAGTACTGTTTTGGGATCTCCTAGATGTTCTGTTGCTCTTTTGTTTGCCTCTGGGCAGGAAACAAGAACATGAGCAACATCATGTGATGGCGATCACTGAGTGAGGACGTCCCGCTGGCCGCTGCGCCAAACTTCCCTTTCTGTGACGCCCATGATAGGAATTAACGCTCAAGCATTGAACACAAAGGAGGATACATGTGCAAGTAACTTTCTTGAACATTATTAAGTAGGTACTTTGCACCTTTTGGTTTTAAACAGGTTTTTAATATATTACCCCGACTCCTACGTACATACCATAGCCATTACACCGATCATCGCTCACCCCAACATGGCTGAGTCATCCTTACCGGTGCCCTTACCCGAGGGGGTGGAGCAGGCAGTTGACGAATTATTTCTCAACAGGAAGCCCTCAAGAACCAGAGATGACAGCGACTTAGTGAAAATTGGCACTATTTTGGTCTATCTTTTAAAAGAGGTTAAAAAGCCAGCTGATTCAAATGCCGAGGTTGATGCGCTCCGGAGATCTCTTGAATTTACACAAATCGAGCTGACGGGCCTAAAGTCCATAGTGGGTAAATTACAAGATGATGTCAAGAAGGTTGAGATTAAAAATTCTGTCCTTGAGGTAGATCAGCGGAGAGCAGATATGAGATATGAGGAGATAAAAGATAAACTGATCAATGTAGACCAACAAACCCGCACAAAACAGCTAATTTTGGAGGGTATAGATTTCACGGAGGGAGAGGTACCTATTGATGTAGCCTTTGACATATTGAAGAGGATTGCACCCCCACTACTACGTGAGGACATAGACAAGGTTATTAGGATAGGTTCCAGAGCTCAACCTAACCGCCCCCTCCTGATCCTGTTCACGACAGCTACTGCCAGGGACTCAGTGCTAAAAGCCAAGGTGAAACTGAGAGATCACGATGATTTAAAAGTTATGTATCTAAACCAAGATGACTGCATAGAGGTCAAACAGCAAAAGGCCGACGTGAGGGCAATCACACGCCTGGCTGCACGCGCCAATATGGAAGTGTCCCCCAGAGGTAGAGGTATAGTGTATCAGGGTGCCTACTACTCACATGCCAATCTGTCAGACCTGCCATATGAGTTGAGCCTTGAACATGCTAAAACAAGGGTCACAGAGAAATTTGTGGCGTATAACTCACCCCTAGCCCCCTTTTCCAACCTGTATGAATGCAGCATAGTTGACCAGGGCAGGACTTTTAATTCTAGTGAGCATGCCATCTCTTATGAGAAAGCTATGTTTGCCAAAGTACCGCGGGCTAAAATGGAGAAAATCCTCATTACCGAGTGTCCATACAAAGTTATGAGTCTCGCTAAGGAAATAATCTGTCCGGCCTGGGACGCAGTGGAGGAAACACAACTGGAGAGGTACAATGTCCTGAAATACGAACAGAACCTGTATCTGGGGGATCTACTAGTAGACTCTGGGGAAAAAAATTTGTATGAGACTTCTATATCTAGAAAATGGGGGACGGGTACTTCTATCTCGGCCCGCTCTCTACAAAATGGCTCTTTTCCAGGTCGCAATCTAGGGGGTCATATACTAGAAAAGGTCCGAGCTGAAATTAGGCGTCAGCGAAGTGCACATGTACCTACCCCCCTTGCTGGATCGCCCACCCAACCTGTGAGACCCGACCCACCCCAACCCCCACCACAACAAGAGCCGCAGGAGCAACCCCCTCCCCCTGCCGCTGCTACTCCGCCAGTGTTACAGCCTTTGCTCCAAGCACAACCCCAGATCGTAGACACAACAGCGCCCACACTGTTAGTACAGGATCAAGCTCCAATCGTAGGTGAGGACCAGCAGGCCGCGCAAGCAGCAGCAACACGTATCGTACCACCCTCCACCCCTGCCGACCCCTCAGCACTGGCCAGAGTACACACACAGGCGCCTGCACCAGCCGACAGTGGTCAGAAGTCTATACTACAGCGGGTTGGAGGCATGCTAGTCTCACCATTTCAAACACCGACAGCACACTCTCTATCACCAAAAGAACAACGTCACCCTACAGTAAGGCAAAAACTGCACAGCCCGGTGGTAAAAGCAGTCTAGCCTATATAGGCATGTAAGAACACTATATGCCTGCAGTATATTGTTCATAGCTCTAGCATTAGTAGAATAATTTTAATCTATTTATTTTTAACCCATGACTTTTGACATGCTATGGAAGACCACTGTTTAACCATTGTTTGACTATAATATTAATTAATTTATTACAGCATGAGGGTCTTAATAGTGTCCGACTCCAGGGGAGAGCACCTAGACGCGTGTCTACCACATTCCAATGCAGACGGTATACAGTATCTAGTGGTGCCGTATAAATCACAAGGGCTACACAGTCTCGCAAGGAAGGCAACGCTGCTCTCGAGGTCGATAAGGCCAGATATTATTTTCCTATTCGGGGGCATCTGTGATATCACATATAGAACCAGGGACACTAAGTCCACTTCCTTAAGATGGGAAAATCCTATTCATATATATGAAAACTATAAATGTACCATGGACACTGCATTCTATATGATTAGAAACCACCCTTTCACCAGCCAATGTAAGATCATTTTCAGCCCTGTTGTAGGAGTTGAACTAAACAAGTATAATGACATAACTTCTAACACCCCTCACCCACAGCAACGAGCCTTGAACGACCTGATGGTCAGGGTAAATAGATATATTGTTGATTTCGCTGCTAGTACTGGTCTACATACCCCGTGGATTGCCTCTCATTGTCACCCTTCAAAAGGCAGGGGCAGGTACTCGCATGTGTATCATGTACTGGAGGATGGGTGTCATTATTCTGAGACTGCACTGGAGCAGGTAGCAACAGAAATACACGAATCAATGGTGATAAATGCTAACCTGCCCTCATACTATTAGTACGTATACAGCAATGTATGTTGATAGTAGATAAGTCATTAGTTCCTGAGATTTTGCGTGTGCGACTCAGCTAAAATAATAAGCAATGAAACCACATTATTACAACTGATAGTATATGTTCTTCCTCTAATTAATAGAGCTTGGTGCTTTGTGTGTACGACACCTATGGAGCTATTAGTATCAAAATTAGATTAGAACAGTCATTATAATAAGATAAATTGTAAAAGTGCTAAGTCTTCATAGACATAATTTTTAAGGTCTCATTATATCGCCATGAGACGTATCATTCCTTTAATCTCAATCTGATGATGGCGCAGCGACCCACCCCCTATCTCTGCATGAAGCCATTCACCGGATCGGGTTTTTATACCCCCCCCCTACCCCCCCCCCCCCTCCCCCCCATCCCTCGTGTGTTGGTGTCAAAGGTCAGCTGGACTCTGTGAAACTAAAACATGCCTGTTGACCTAAGCTACCTTGACGACAAGAAGGGTCTTAAGGTCATGTGTCATAATGTAAGAAGTCTCACAGACAAGAAAATGGTAGACTATACTCGTATGCTATATAAATTTGATATAGGTATAGTAATAGAATCGTGGTACGAACCAACAGACTCTGATGCCACATTAGATGTAATAGGCTATAACCATGTCAGAATCGATCGCAGGCCCTTTGTAGATAAGAGAGGTGGTGGGATTATAGTATATATGAAGGAAGGCATAGATTTCAATATGGATGCAGAGTTGACGTGTGTCACGGCACTGTATGAAATTATGACCATTGACTTCACCATACATGAAAAGGTATATAAGTTAATTGCAGCGTATAGGAACCCTCAAGTGCACCCTAAACATTTGTATGACGCTATTGCAAATATTATAGATAATAATGAGGGCAGATGTTGTTATATTATAGCAGGGGACTTTAATGTTAATTATACGGTAGCAAATAGGAAAACTTTCAAAATTGATGATTTCTGCAATGATAGAGGCCTTAAGCAAGTAATAAACTGTAATACAAGGGTTAATGCCAAAACTAAAACAAATTTAGACCACTTTTATACAAATAGTAACATCATTCAAGAAGCTAACGCAATTAATATTAATTATAGTGATCATTACCCAATCTATTTGATATTAAAACAGGAGAGAACCAAAATTATTAAAAAATCAATTAGGGCTAGAATTTATAAAAATTTAGACATGGTAGACGTTGAAAGAAGACTGCAAAATTCTGACTGGACATCCTTTACAGTTAATGAAACACCCGATAAACTTTGGAAAATATTACATACACACATTACTAGTGCAATTAATCCCACGGCTCCGTTTAGGAACATTACAGTCCCCTTAGAGGTACAAGAATGGCTTACCCCTGTGGTACAGGAAAAAATGGTGGCTCGCGATAAATTGTTTAGTAAAGCGAGAAGTAGTCATAAGACAGCAGATTGGCTCAGGGCGCATCTTAAGCGCAATGCAGTCGAGGCTGAGATATGGAGAAATAAAAAAGGCATAATTAAAAAGTTAAAGGATAAAAAGGATAAAAAGCCAGAAGACTTTTGGAAAGGCGTCAAAAAATTATTTCCCAAAAATAAGAGAAATTCATGTATTAGAATTAAGGATGCCACTACTAAAGTTGAGGTAGATGAGGACAAGGTCGCTGATCACATAAATGATTTTTTCTCAAATGTAGGTGAGAGACTGGCCGATAAACATCCAGCTATAATTATACCATCTATGGAAGATGATATAGACAGCGATACTGATCTAGTGGATATACCTTTCACTGAAGCAGATGTATTAGATATTTTAAAGCTGATTGATAGGTCTAAGTCATCAAATATAAAACATATTAAAACTTGGTTGCTATGTGATATTTTCAAAATTTTCCCAGAAAAACTATGTACAATTTATAATGCCAGTTTACAGCAAAGCTCCTTCCCAAAGTCATGGAAAGTAGCCACAGTGTCGCCCATCCCTAAAAAGGGAAATTCTAAATTAGTAACAGATCTAAGACCAATTAGCCTTTTGCCCCTCCCTGGGAAGATTTTTGAAAAGCTCATGGCAAAAAGGCTGCGTGGCTTTATGGCAGCAAATGATATATTATGTAATAACCAGCACGGTTTCCGCCCGAAACACTCTACAACTACTGCCACTACGGCATATCTTAGGTATATCTATGATAATATACAACAAGGTAACAACACATATTCTATGTTCTTGGACTACTCTAAAGCTTTTGACACGGTATCCCACCCCCTATTACTAAATAAATTAAAAAATTTAGGCCTTAGTAGAAAAACATGTATGTGGTTTAAAAGCCATTCTTTTAATAGAAATCAAAAAGTCTTTGCAAATAATAAATTATCACAATTAAAATTAGTTAAATTTGGAGTACCCCAAGGATCAATATTAGGCCCAATACTATTCACTTTATATATAAATTCTCTTCCAAATTGCACCCAAAATTGCCAAACCTTTTTATATGCCGATGATGCTGTAATATCATCTACCGACTTGCAAACGCTTGTGGCTAGCGCAGAGAATATAGAAGACTGGTGTACAAAGAACCTTCTCACAATAAATAAGGATAAAACTAAATGGATGGCCATTGGTTTTAATGAACATATACCTGACCTATGCCCCAAAATTGGAGGTATAGAGCTTGAGAGAGTGCCTGTATTTAATTATCTAGGTATAATGCTTAATGAAAAGCTTGATTTTACCAGCCATGAAGACAAAGTGTATAATAATGTATTAGGCAAATTACATCAGTTTGGAAATATTCGCACATATTTGGATATTCCTGATGCATTGGTCATATATAAAACAATGATCCTGCCTTTAATGGATTATATGGATATAATCTGGGATAAGCACACAGTAGCTTTCTCCCGTAGGTTTCAAGCATTACAAAATAGGGCACTGCGGATTGTCTATAAAGTAAGGCTTGGCCCAAACCCTTTGTATAATACTGATCAACTCCATGAGGTGAGCTGCTGTAAATCTCTAAGAGATAGGAGAAATATTCATCTATTATTTTTTGCTTTTAATCTGCAGTATAAGCCAAATATGGTGGATCAAAGGTATGCAAACACACGTTATAACACAGGACTGAGATACATTAAGAAATTCTCAAGGAATCCTGTGATTTATAATTGTTTCTTCGAGAGGGCTGTGCGCGATTGGAACAAACTCAAACCTGAAATAACTAAGATACCCTCATTAAAACTCTTTAAGCTTAAAATCAAGAGAAATCACCCTCAGTGCTATATGATAAACCCTGGCATACAATATTAGGTGGGAAAAGTCTTTTTCCACCTACAAACATATATATATTTATTATTATTATTTAATTATTATTCTTTATTATCTCATTTACCCCCCCTTTTTTTTCTCAAAATAGTGATTATAAACAATTAGCATAAAAAATGTTGGTTCCAGTGCGGACAGCCCCCCCCTCATGTAATACCCTTTCGCATTGTCAAACTGCTTGAAATATAACAGGTAGCAACATGGCAATGAACAAACCCCAGAGATTTAGTACCTAAGTTGAACTAGAATTAAGATACGAGATGACACCACACACCCACCCACCCCCCCCCCCCCCCCCATATCCTCATTGTAATAAGTAAACCTGTAATATTGATATTGATATAGATGTTGATATAATATGTTGTGCATCGTCATTACACAAAATGAAGTATTTAGTTAGTCAGGCATTAGAGAAGGACCGGATGGAGGATCGGCGTATAGCTGTAATCCGGAACTCGGCTGTATACTATTTAGTATACTATACTGTAAAATACCTTAATAAAAATCTATAAAAAAAAAGAAAAAAGAGCCTTTCCACAAACACAATTGGAGTGGACTGGGATGTCTCCCCATCTCCTATAGTCTATGCGAAATAGTATTGCAGCTGACTGCCAGGACAGGTAGAGGGGGGACTTCAGGTATGCATGTCCTGATGAGGTCATTCCATGCTTTCGACTGAGATGTAGGATTACTACTATTACTCCTGCAGTGGTCTGCTACTCAGACTCTGCAGTCAGTTTCTGGCCGCCCCCCTAGGGGTCACCTGGGTGGCACTTCCAACAATCCACGCCTGTGACCCAGTTAGCATTCAAACACTGGGACCAGGTACAGCCATATTTTTTTCTTTGGCTATATTTAGAATAAATAAGGGTGTTATTAGCACATATTGTCACAATCATACATATCCTATGTTTGTTATCCTTCATCATATTATTATAAGTAAGATGGCAGAGTGTGGTTATAATGATGCATCATGATATAAGAAAACATGATTTATCATAATTTCGGCTCTCAGAACATAAGATCATAACCTAATCATAGTAGGAGAAAACATGATTGATAATGATTTCCCCTCGCAAGAGGTAACATCATAATAAAGTATGGTTTATCATGATAGAAGAAACATGATTCATCATGATTTTGCCGCTCAGGCGGTAAGAACATCATATACAGTCAACTCCCTCCTAACGGCCACCCCTCTATAGCGGCCACCCCACCGATGCGGCCATATTTGGAAAGTCCCAAACATTTTTGCCTTTATTTTAATGTAAAAAAATCCCCCCATTACGGCCAGCCCTCTAATGCGGCCACCTCGCCCTGCGGCCACCTATTTTACAGTACCAAATGAAGAATTACTCCCTCTAATGCGGCCATATGTAAGAAGTTGCTGACAGAATGGAGAGGGCTAGGGACGGCTACAGACAGGTGGAATCCAACCGAGGTGAGAGCATATCAAAGGCAAATGTGCCCCTGTCTCTGTACCCGGCCTAGTAACCCTGTACCCGGCCCTACTGCCTCTGTACCCCGCCACAGGTGAGTGGATATCAAAGCCAGAAGTCCTGTGGCTCTGTACCCGGCCTACTGACTCTGTACCCGGCCCTACTACCTCTGTACCCCGCCACAGGTGAGGAGGAGGCCTAGCTTGAACAGCTCACTCTCTCACCTGCCCCCCCTGCTTACCCCACCCGGTGAAGATGTCTCATGTCGATTTTAAGAAATGGCCATGTCACCTGTCACTAAAATTCCTATGTCCCATGTCACCACTAAAAACCTGCCATGTTCCATGTCGAATTTAGGAAATGCCCCATGTCATGTCACTTATTTTTCCCCGTGATATTTCTATGTAGGCCTACACAACTTGTTTGCACACTACTCTTGGGCAGTCCTAGTTTAAATACTATATGAACAACTGTTATAATCAACACATTCTATGTAATCCATAGACTTAGCGTTGACTCCCTCCAGTGCAGCCACCTCGCTAATGCGGCCATTTTTGAATAGTCCCAATGGTGTCCGGATTACAGGGAGTTGACTGTAGTATGGTTAATTATGATGGGAAACAATCATCCTTGTTTCATGTATTGACCAAGTGGTTAATACTCGGGGCTGTTTATGAACTACATGCCAGCGCTTGGACTGAGCTTGGTCACCCCACCTGGTGGACAATTTATGAACTGCTGGTGGCAGCCTCATTCTCAGCTGTTGTTATAGTTACCAGTACTGTTTGCTTGGCTCCAGCCCAGAGAGGTTGTGTTTGTATTTGCTCGCCCGCTTTGCTTATAAATGTGCTTTTCTTTTTTTTTTTCACTTTAATAAATTGGCTGTTTCAGTAAATCTACATAGCCCAAGTCCAAGTTTAGACTTGTGCCAGAATCACTACAGGTCAATATTGATTGTTGTTGGAGAAAAAATGATTGATCATGATTTCCCCTCTTAAGAGGTAATATCATAATAAAGAACAAGTAAGGGCGCAAACAGATTACATCTGTTTGCTAGCCCTCACTTGTTTGAGAAGATACTGGATTAAATATTTATGCAGGGTTGTGTTCGGAAAGGCATTAGGCATTTGAAGGTGTGTTTGGGATTTATTTCAAAGTTAGTAAGGAAATTTGTTTATTTGATGACATAAAGGTTATAAATGACAACAAAGGAATTCCTATTAATAATTGAAAGGGTGCAATGAATTGACTTGGATGAAGATTGTTATATTAAAGAGTTCCTAGACTTTCTAAATGGGAAGTGGAATTCCTAGATATAGAGTTTCTAAACCCATTGATGAGTTTAGATTCACATGTTGAAGAGTTCCTAAACATGTGGATGAGTTTCCTAGATATGTGGAACAGTTTCTAGATGGGTTTCATGCCTGACTTGTGTCTGAAGTCCCCTCTCACAATGTCCATCTGTTGTAGGTAGTGCACGGCTCCGGGTCGTACGGCTCCCGGTCGCAAGTCTCCCTGTTGTACGCACCCCGCACATGGTTAGGCCTGTGTCCATGCCAGTCTGGAAAACATAAGAATTTACTTATCAAATAGCAGAAAATAAACTTTAACTTCTGAAGAACCATGGCCTCTTATTTAAAGTCACTACTGATAGAAGCAATTAAAAAATGTTCCAAGGGGATAAATTCTTTGTTAATCTTTCCAAAATCTGACGTGCAATGAGTCATAGATGTATATTTGCAGGTGTTAAAAGATTGGGTGGAAAAGGCAAGCCTAGATAGCAAAAAATGAGGGGTAACTTTTGAAGAATCATGGCTGCTCATTCAAAGTCACTACCTTGTCACTAGAAGTAATGGAAAAACTAAAAGTGTTCCCAGGGAATGAATTCTTCGTTAATCTTTCCAAAAACTGACATGCAATGACTCATAGATGTATATTTGCAGGTTTGAGAATTTGGGGTTGGGGGATGGAGCCTAATTGGGTTGAACGACATGAGCTGTGCTACTCACAATTTGGGTCCTAATCAGCATTCATGCATAATGCTGACCCGAGGAGAAGTGGTTGGAGCCCCTAGACGTGTTGAAGAGCCCCTGATCAAGGTTCTGCCTTAGTAGTGAGTGCTGTGTCCATGTGGCCAAGGACTCCCGCTCCTCTGGCTCTCGTTTGTGCGACTCCCGCTCGTACCACTCACGTTCACTGGAAAATATAAGAATTTACATATAGAATGGCCGAAAAAGAACTTTAACTTCTGAAGAACCATGGCCTCTTATTTAAAGTCACTACCGGGTATTTACATGTATTAAACCACAGACAGCACTATCAACCTTTCCGAGGCAGTACTGTGGAGTTTAAGGTTGGACATGTATCAAACCAGGGGGGGACAAAAGGTTACTAATATGCACCTAGCTCTGGAACTAAACATGATAGAGATAAATTGAACATTTCTGAAATCCTCTCACCGAGACACTCTGTTTGGCGCTATGCCAAAGAGTCTAAGTCTAAGCGTTCTACTCACGGTTTTATATGGGATGGACATGAGAAAGTTGATAATGGAGTGTTCATTTATTATTTACAGGGGGGGTGGAGAGATTTTTCGTGGAGGGGTGAATTTTTTTTTACGCCCTCCCTTCGAGAGCGCATGGAATGTTTCGCGCCCCCCTCTCCAAAGGCGGTGAAAAATGTTTGCCCCCCCCTTTGAACTATAGTAACACGCAGGCTTTTTTGCTTAAAAGGGGCTTAAATTTTTACCCCCCCCCCACAAGAGGGGTCAGAATCTTTTACGCCCCCCCCCCTTCGGGGAGGTTGGAAATGTTTACGCCCCCCCTCTCCAAAACCCACCATGTTTACTATATTGTGTGCGAAGGATAGATTTCAAGCAACATTCTTCATTCTGCTCTTTAAGGCTTTGAGGTACCTAGACATGATATTTGAGAATTTCCTTTTGCTGGGACTACCACAGATGTCCAAAGAATCAGAATTTCTGGGAGATATTGCATAATATACAGTAGTTATTTAGTAAACATGAACTAAACTGGTTTGGTGTTAACAGGGGCGCGCACAGATTTTTTCGTCCTACCCCTTCATGGGCCCTTTGGAAATATTCAATTTTGAGGTACTTAGACAAGATATTTGAGAAAATCCTTATGCAGGGACTAGTGTAGTACATTGTTTACCCCGGGGGGGGGGGCACAGGGTGTTTTAGATAAAATTTCACGGAGTCTATCCTGGTTCTGACAGGTTGGTCTCATAACTGTAAAAAGTAGACCAGACATCAAAATGCTTTTATATTTTGGGAGATACTTAGAAACCAAATTAAAATCTATCCTTTACACACAGTATAGTAAACATGTTTTTCTACTTTCTCATGTCCATCCAATATAAAATGCTTTAACATTTAGGCCATTCCGCATCCCCCCCCTCACCGCCAACTTTGAAAATTGTGGATTTCGTCAGATTTCAGTGACAGTTCCAAGAATGTCAAATTATATAATTTAGGCTCCCAATTCTTAGTTGGGACTAAAGCAGCTTATTCACAAGGAAGGGGGGGGGGCAAAAGGTTACTAATATGGACCTAGCTCTGGAACTAAACATGGTAGAGAGATAAATTAAACATTTTTGAACTCCTCTCACAAATGGCATGTAAAACGATGTGTTCTACTCGCGGTTTCGGGAAGTCAACCTCAGAATCAGCATTTTTTGGAATATAACCACAATATCTCGTCCCCTCATACTAGAAACATTTATATAAGACAAAGGGCATATGAATTCAATGTCAGATAACATTAAATTGGCCTGCCTTGAGCAATAAGTTGAGGTGTTGTTGTTGCAATGTGACTGCCATGTCAGCTGGTGGGGGGGGATCAACTTGACCTATATGACGGCCTGTGTTAAATCGCCAAGCACATACTATGCATACCTATAGGCCTACCACACTGCTATTTGAATGTGTAACATATGCTTGGCGATTTAACACAGACCGTCATATAGGTCATATAAGTTTCAGGAATTTCTCAAAAAAATTGCTTGTTGTTGAGCAATTTTTTAAGTTATTCTACTAGTTGTATTCATGTTTGAGGGTTGTGCCGCTATTGGTTTAGTCACTTCTACATGTTAGATTTCTTAATGAATTGTATCATTTGAAAGGCCTAATACAGGGGAGTTCAAAAAAAATATTTGGGGCTCCCTCCCCCTTGTGTACCATTTTAGAGCATATTTTCAGTTTGTATCGGGCCATTGTCACTCGGCGCCCATAGACTCTTCATGTTAAAGGACTACCGGTACTAGGCGGTAACGTCTCACCAAGTGAAAACTTCGCCATAAAAGATCATTTTTTCTCAATATCTACTGCAATTGGAACCCAAAATCCTGTATCTCTACACATATGTGGTAGTCCCCGCAAAAGGATTTGCTCAAATATTGTGTCTAAGTACCTCAATTATTAAAACAGTAAACTGAAGAATCTGGGTGGAAACTGCGCTGTCATTTCCAAACTTCTATCATTTAATCATTGGCGCAGTCCTTTGGTCTTGGCAAGTTTGAAGCCGGGTTTTCGTCATTTTGCGGAATAACACAGCTTCTGAGCTGTTCGCAATTTCACCCACAATACAAGAGAAGCCTAATCTAGCGATAACAACATAATTTGCGGACTTACCCTTCATATTTGAGCTGTAATCTCAGCTGATCCCACCCCGGTGCGGCTCGTCAAGTTCACAAAACTGTAATCACTGTTTTGGTTTGCCACTGTCGTTTTTGACCCACCTCTCGCTGATACCCGCCAAGCTGGCCCCAGCTTGCTAGGAACAGGCTGCAGACCGTCCGTCTGGTTTGAACCCGCTCTAGATTGCCATATTTTGTTTACGTTGTCGTCTTGTCGAACAATAGTAAAACTCTTAATTTAGGCATAATACGATTGAATATGTAACTTATCGCTGTGATGAATGGTAGGCAATGATTTTAGATATTTTTTTAGTTATTATAAAATAAGGATAAACAAGTGAGGGCGCAAACAGATTACATCTGTTAGCTAGCCCTCACTTGTTTGAGAAGATACTGAATTCAATATTTATGCAGGGTTGTGTTTGGAAACCCATTAGGCATTTGGAGGTGTGTTTGGGATTTATTTCAAAGTTAGTAAGGAAATTTGTTTACTTGATGACATAGAAGTTATAAATGACAACAAAGGAATTCCTTCTGTTATAATGGAAACTGATTTTATTGATAATTAAAAGGGCAGCAATGAATTGACTCCTGCTCCTGCGACTCCGGCTCCCTTGGCTCTAGTCACGGTTTCTGCAAGAATGACTCGCGGTCAGATGTCAACTTATAAATAGGGCCAGAATTTTAAGGTAGAAACACAGGTATAGACATGTATGCATCAGTGGTAGAATTATGTTTTAATTTGAAAGATTGCTCACTCAAAGTCACTACCGATAGAAGAATTAAAAAAAAAATTAAAGTGTTCCCAGGGGATGAATTCTTAGTAAATCTTTCCAAAAACAGACCTGCAATGAGTCAGAGATGTATATTTGCAGGTTAGAAAATTTCGGGTCGAGGGATGGAGCCTAACTGGGTTAAACGACATGAGCTGTGCTACTCACAATTTGGGTCCTAATCAGCATTCATGCATGATGCTGACCCAAGGAGGAGTGGTTGGAGCCCCTAGACTTGTTGAAGAGCTCCTGATCAAGGTTCTGAGTGCTGTGTCCACGTGGCCAAGGCTCCCGCTCCTGCGACTCTGGCTCCCGTGGCTCCCGTTTGTGCGACTCCCGCTCGTACCGCTCACGTTCATATAAGAATTTAGGTATAAAATGGCAGAAAAAGAACTTTAACTTCTGAAGAACCATGGCCTTTTATTTAAAGTCACTACCGGGTATTTCCATGTGTTAACCAACAGACAGCTCTATTAACCTTTCTGAGTGTTAAATACCGGGTATTTTCATGTATTAAACCACTCACAGCTCTAATAACCTTTCTGAGGCAGTACTGTGGAGTTTAAGGTCAGACATGTATCAAACCGAGGGGGGGGGGACTAATATGCACCTAGCTCTGGAACTAAACATGATAGAGAGATAATTTGAACATTTCTGAACATCTGAACATATTTTAGTTTCGATTTTCACAATATTCTTCATTTTGCTCTTTTAAGTTTTGAGGTACCTAGACATGATATTTGAAAATGTCCTTTTGCTAGGACTACCACAGATGTCCAAAGAATGAGATTTTACGTATAAAATGGCAAAAAAATAACTTTAACTTCTGAAGAACCATGGCCTTTTATTTAAAGTCACTACTGGGTATTTACATGTATTAAACCACAGACAGCTCTATTAACCTTTCTGAGTGTTGAATACCGGGTATTTTCATGTATTAAACCATACACAGCTCTAATAACCTTTCTGAGGCAGTACTGTGGAGTTTAAGGTCGGACATGTATCAAACCGAGGGGGGGGGACAAAAAGCTACTAATATGCACTTAGCTCTGGAACTAAACAACACTATAAAATACGCTTGAATGGTGAAGCCAGGGCAGACATCAAATGGTGGCTCGACTTTGCAGAAGGTTTAAATGGTTCAGCTAAAATTCTTCGCCCTTTTGGCTCACATCTAGCAGTGTATAGTGATTCATCATTTGATGGGTTTGGTGCATACCACCAATCAGATTGGCTGATTAGTAGGTGGGATGGAGACATCAGCGTACTCCCTAGAGCTGCTCACCATCATTGGGCTCAGGCCCCTTCAGAATTTGAAAGAAATATTAACAAGCTTGAGTTCTGGCCTGTTCTTCTAGCAGCTAAAAGGTGGGGCCACCTATGGGAGGACGCTGAGATTACTTTTGTTACAGACAATACGCAGGCAAAAAAGGTGCCCGAGAAAAGTTGTTGTATTATACGTCAGAAGATTCAGTATGCTGTCATTCACTTTTGTTATTACAGGACAGAGGGCTGGACTGGCCGAGCGCTTGCAGTTCTTATTGGAGCAAGATGTGTCTGACAACACTAATAAGACTAGATCATCACAAACCAAGAAATATTTGGAATTTTGTGCGTTGTACGGGGTGGATTCAACTAACCCGGGGTCTGAAGGGATTGCTTTTTATATAGCATACTTGTCTGTTACTCATTGTTAGTCATCCATAACTGGTTATCTGTCAGGAGTTAACTATTATCTCAAATCTCATCGTTCATTAGAGATAAAGTATGGCGACCCCCTGGTTGCCAGGGCAATTAGAGGGGCTAAACGTGTGCTGGGTGATGCCCCCACCCAGTCTATGGCTATTTTGCCTGAACACCTTATTCTAATGTATGAGTGTCTACCTATGTCTTTGGGTCACAAATGTTTTTGGGCCGCTGCCTTTTTTGCATTTAGGACCCTATTGAGGAAATGCCATTACACTTTGTCTGATTGTACCATTACCAGGGATTGTTTCCAATTTTTTGACTGGGGGATGATGGTGACTGTATGCAAGTCAAAGACTATTCAATTCAAAGAGAGGAAATTAATAATACCGGTGTGTAGGGTAGAGAATGCAGCCTTATGTGCTGTCCTCTGGGTAGAGAGTCATTTTTCTCATGTAAAAGGTAGGCCTAGCCATCAAGCCTTCCTTATGCCTATGGGAGCGGAACTAGAGCCTCTCACATATTCCATGTTTTCTGACATTCTTCAGTTCATTTGTGCAAAGGCAGGTATTGTGGCCGAGAAGATATCCTCGCACGGGTTCAGGGCTGGTGGCTCAACTTATCTGGCCAGGGTAGGTGTGGAGCTAGACGTGATCAAAGAGAGGGGGGACTGGCTTTCTGATCAGGTTTTGAAGTACCTCCGCAGACCAATTGCTGATAGGGTCTCACTGGACGAACGGGTAGCAAGCATGCTGTCCCAGGTTATTTGTGATTAACACCCTTGTTGTTATTGTTTACTTTTTCTTGTTTATTGTTTATTTTGTGCTTTGCTTGGCTGTACGTTCCGTTTTGGGCAGGTTAAGCCAGCCATACGCGTAAGCACCATTATAATATTGTGTTGCTTCCTTATTTATATAAGTGTTATTATCTCAGATAACGATAGAAAACAATATTATACACTTTATGTACACATTTCAATGATTTTGAAGAAAGATCAGATATATTCAACTGGAATTTTAGTGGTTGAATTGTGGCGTTGGCACATGGAAGAGATTTCAGATGACTTCCACCCTGTAGAGGAGGGTTGGTCAAAAGCATTATTTAGTATGTTGTGCTTGATGCTCAGCCTTCGAGATTGGCTTGGGGCTGGGGTACGCCAGTAAACTTCATATAAAGGGGTGCAGGGATGCGGGGGGGTCAGGTCAGGAAATGGGTACGTTCTTAAGGGGGGATGGTCACTCTAATGCATACATAATGGAACATTGGGGGCGGGGGGTCTATATTCTGGGGAAAAATGTGTATACATACTTTATGGACATCCTAGTAGGTAACTCTTGAATTGTATTGATGACTTGCAGACATCGGCCTTGATGCCGAGACAATTGAGTTGCATCTTAAATGGCCCCAAGTGGCCAAAAATAATAGCAGTTTATTTATTTTAATTCAATGAATATCTTAAGGGCTGACTATTACAACTGTTAAACTTACATATCAAGGCAGCATTTAGCTTCTTATATGGCTTTTCATATATATCAAATATTGACTGTGTC
Source organism: Harmothoe impar (assembly GCA_947462335.1). NCBI lineage: Eukaryota > Metazoa > Annelida > Polychaeta > Phyllodocida > Polynoidae > Harmothoe > Harmothoe impar. The sequence goes on along the minus strand of OX381714.1, from coordinate 71,920,987 downwards.
TAGGCTAAATGAAAAAAAAAAGGTGTGTTTAAGGTTACCTGACCCTACCTAGCGAAACAAGGCAGACCTTAGAAATTTTTGACCAATTTTGAAAAAATATATTAATTTTTTAAGTGACTTTAGGGCTATTTCCGGGTTAATTTGATATTCTATGAGTCAACATCGTAGTCAGCGAGAAACTTTTATCCAACATTGAAAAAATGTTCATGTTAACGTAATTGTCGGACAATTTCTGGGTCAATTTCATAGTCCATGAGTTGACACTGCTGTCGGCGAGTCAGTGCTGAAGTTTACGAGTCAATTTTTGGTGCTTTTCAGTCCAAAGTTCAAAAAGGAAATTAAAAAAAAGAGAACTACCCTACCTAGATTTTCAGACTATGAACCTGAAACACACCTTTTTTTGCCCAATGCTTAGTCAGTTCACAATATTTAACAAAGAAAAAAAGTCATTATATGTGCATATACGTCTTTATTACAGGTCATCATTGTACAGACTTATACTGCATGCATCTAACCATAAGACATGTATATAATTATATATTCTGAGGTGGTTTTGCTTTGTGATTCATATTTAACATAGGGAATTACTATTTGCATGCTTATCAATGATTCCAGTTGGTTTGTTTCTTGTGTATCAGACATAGTTCATAAAACAGTTGTCTTCATCCTTGTGTATTAGATAATCATTAGTTGTCATTCTATCTTTAAATGAACTGCTTCCTTATATGAATTGATTCCTGTTTCATCAACACTTACAATCCAACTACGGATACAACAAAAGCCATTTACTTAATGTAAACAAAGTTATTGTTATTCATCAGACTTCTAAACTTCAGACAATCACTCTTGCTTCGAATACCACCTCTACCATGGGGTTATCTCATAAGCCCAAAATCCCAGGCGGCAGGAAGCTGCGATTAAACGGTATCGCCCCCTTGCAGTGCCTATTTCGCTGCCATTTTCCCCTACCGCGCCGAAATTTCCCCCCTGTAAAGCCATGGACTTTGGCGGCACAGTCGCTAAAAAGACGCAGCAGGGCGAAATGGCGGCGAAATAGGCGCGGCAGAGGGGCAATACCATTTTAACGCAGCTTCTTGTCGCCGTGGATTTTGGGCTTTAGTTAATAATAGTCCTGCATTCAAAAATAAAACCCAATATTATGCTTTATTATGAAATGTTGATATTTAAAAACCTTCTTAGTCTCTTCACTTTAAATGATATAACCACTTTTGGACACGGACACTTTAATCTATATTCTTCACTGCCCACAATACAATAACACAAGTGTACAAACTAAATTATTAGCAGATACAGCTCAGATGATGAATCAAGTTTTAGATTTTACCATAAACCTATTGCCTATGCATTGTTAAGTGACATAATATAGTTTGCTGTAGAAATAATGGTGCAGTCAACAGCTCTGAACCATGAGCAAACCTTAAAATATAAGGGATTTGTCTGAAAACAAAGAAGCAGCATGCATAAAAAAGCAGAATTACAATGGGTGTGAAGTGAAAATGTCACTGCAAGGTTACATTATTTTTTGTACCATCACATGGGTGATGATAAGCCCACTTAACATGAAACATCAATACGGATCACACAACGATGCAGTTTCTAAATCCAGCACAGGTTGAGAGTCTATCAGCAAGTATTGCCTCATTGAGTCTCCATTACCTCCATTCTAATCACCTTCCTGTATATTTCCATCATCAGTACAACAAGCAGAACCTTACATTGTTGGATTTCTTCTCTATTAGCTGCTTGTAATTGGAATTTGGGTCCCCCTCCCGGATATGCCCTTGCATTGACATTTTAATCCAGAAAACTTCACAGGTATATGAGTCCATTATGCATGGAGGCCACTTACTACATCTATTAGAAAATTACTACTATAGTCTCTGTTGGACACCAGTGGACCCAGAGGTGAGAGCCGTGCATGTCCAAGGTAAACCTGGTTACCAGGCCAATCCGGTGCCAAACTTAGATCTACACTTGGTGCTTTATTGTACCAGCAGGGGTTCCTTTTATGGCAGATGGATTTCCTGATTCAGAATCTGCTCCTGATGGCTTTTTGCAGCAATGAAACAGAACCTCTTTGAAGGCTGCACGGAACTGTCTGAAAATACCAAGTGACGAGTTAGTATCCAAATACAAAGCATACTAAGAGGGTCCATTTGAATATTGTGAGAAATGTTTCAAAAAGATATATAGTTCTTTTGTGTGTGATTACAGTAAAATCTCGTTAAAAGGAGCACCTTTTGGCAAGGCAAATTTGCTCGTTGTAACCAACCTTCCTTGTAACCGATTTTGGTCATAACTTGGTTACAACAAACTTCCTTACAACAAATTTTGGCTACAACAAACATATTTGATTGGTCCCGATTTTCAACAATACATTCCCATAGTAAAGTAAATTCGTTATAAGGAAGTGTTATTGTTTATAACAAACTATTTTCTTACATTCAGAAATATAATTAAAAATAATCTCAATGATATCACTGTAATTAAGGACAAAAGCCGTAGTTCTTACAGCCCCCTTGCACAGTACTCTGTGGAAAAATATTATGGTCAGGGGGATATATGGTATGTCCCTACACTAGGGAGATGTCCCTACACAAGGGAGATGTCCCTACACCAGGGAGATGTCCCTACACTGGGGAGATGTCCATTCTGGGCGGCTGTGGGAGGTGTTGGGCGACTGTGGGAGGTTAAAGGCTTCAGTACTCGGCCTCCCCCTCCCCCAAGGCGGCTGTGGGAGGTGGTGGGTGACTATGAGAGGTGCAGGATTTCTGTACCCCCTCTCCCAGGCGACTGTGGAAATGGTGGGTGGCTGTGGGAGGTGTAGTCCGGGGGACTAGTGCCTCTGTACCCGGCCTCCACACCCTCTGTACAGCTGTGGGAGGTGATTTAACTGTGGGAGGTGGGAGTTTTTTTTACCTTTGTTCAATAGCCTTCTTAATTTTCTTGAAAAATAATGAATCATTTTGAATAAGTATGCATCAAAATCTGCTCCTTATGAACAATTTTTGGCTAGAAATGCTTGTTCTATTGAGATTATTTTACTATAGAAAACTATGGAAAAGAAAGTGGCAAAGCAAATCTGCTCCTTATAAATGATTGCTCCTTATAACCGTCCTCGTTATAACGAGATTTCACTGTATTACAGATTTCTAGTCCTGTATGGACTGTGGTGCCCCCTGGTGGATTGAGTGAACAGTCCACTGTTCCCATTTCACACATGTCAACTAATACCCCCCTTGAGTTATGTTTTCTGCAAAGCTTGTCTCCAAATTTATCATGAGTATAATAACAAGAATTGCGGTTGTTGCAGCGTAAAAAAATGCCTCAAGCATTTCTTTAAAGCAGGCAACAACCGCAATTCTTGAATTCAAAGGAACATAATGTCTACATGCTTGGTATATTTGAAGGGAGGGGATGCATGATTATAATCAACCTAAGGACCATGGAAATGGGTGTTGCTAGGCAGATAAACAATAAGAATAGCTGTTGCTAGGCAACCAGCTGTTTTTGCAACAAATTAATAGAACCATTGGAGTCCTTGGGTCCATGTTAGGGTGGATAGGTATGATTATGATCAACCTCAGGGCCATAGAAATGGGTGTTGCTAGGCAGATAAACAATTAGCAAAGCTGTTGCCAGGCAACCAGCAGTATAAGCAACAAACCAATAGAACCATTAGATTCGTAGGGTCCATATTAGGGGGATAGGTATGATTATGATCAACCTCAGGACCAAGGAAATGGGTGTTGCTAGGCAGATAAACAATTAGAATAGCTGTTGCTAGGCAACCAGCAGTGTAAGCAGCAAACCAATAGAACCATTGAATATGTTGGGTCCATGTTAGGGGGGATAGGTATAATTATAATCGACCCAGGATCATAAAAATGTGTTTTTCCAGGCAGATAAACAATAAGAACAGCTGTTGCTAGGCAACCAGCTGTTTTAGCAACAAACCAATAGAACCATTGGATTCCTTGGGTCCATATTAAGGGGGGGTAGGTATGATTATAATTAACCTTAGGACCGATCAAACATTGATTAATATTATTGTTATCTCATATGCATAAATTTGTGTTGTGACACCTTAGGCCTAATCTTCGTACCCATTAAGCATTAAAAAATAGATATTTGGAGGAAAAAAATATTTTCCACCCGCTGAAATGTGGTTTTATCTATGCTTAAGCAAATAGGTTTTGAGCAGACTGTGTGGACTGTACACTTCATCCATCAGGGGGCACCATAGGCTTTTGTCTGAAATAAAATTGACTAGTGTACCCTTTTAGTACTTTTTCAGTTATTGCTGCTGAGGTAAAGCTGAGGCAATATCCCAGGAACCTAAGAGCTAAGTGGGATACGGCCCTAGTCTCACCTTATAGATATCACACAAATTTGGTTTTAGTGATTTTTGCATCTCCTGTCTTGAAAATTGCATTTCTCTTTTCTCTTATATTACTATCTTTATATTACTTAACAGTTATACTGCAAACTCAAATACCTGAGATGGGTATTGCAATCATCTAGTGATCAGAACTGAACAAAATGCTGGAATGATTAACAGGTGTGAAACCAGGTCAGCAGATGACCTGGGGTCAATCACCAAAGAGCCTTAAAAGGGCACAATAGTTGGGAATAGTTCAAACCCCACTATAAAGACCCTGGGGATTCTTTTGGAACTATTTTCGCAGGTCCACTCTGTTACCTAGCAACCTAGCTATGGTACATAACCTAGGACCCCTCTGTTTTAGGTGTTTTGCCATAACTTCAACTTGTATACAGATTCTTGTAACCTCATGCCAACTGTTGCAGTTTTCCTAGGACCCCAGTAATACCTAGCAACAGCCATTTCAAACATTCCAGGCATGAGATCTGACCCTCTGACCAATCTTATCCGTCATACCCCACTACAGTGGATGCCTGTAATTTTATTTGCTCACTAGAACCTAAAGAATTTATCTAACAATTTTGTTCAGTTCTGCCTTGTAAAATTTAATCTAAAACATTTGCCTAAATCAGATTTGATAGAAAACTCACCTTGAGATGATTGCATAAACTACCACATTGGTCCAGCTGTTTATACCTCTCACCATTACAATAGCACCTGTAATCTTCTTCCCATAGCGGAAACTAAACGTTCTAGAATGGCCTATATCCATAGTCATATAGGCTTTCAGAATCTGGCCAGGTGTCACGGTGATGATGTAAATAACAACAAGTATTATCATCATGTACGTCAGCTGAGGACATAATAGAAAATAGCAATGCATGAGTCAAGCTCAGCTGATAGCAGAGTCTCCTAGAGAAATCAATGTCTTTATGTATAACTAAAGAATAGAATTACATATAGACTGTCAAACTGGAATAGAATGCATCTAGTGTTTATATCAATTAAGTCTCAGTGATTACCTTGAGGCGAGCTTTTTCAGCTGTTGTCTGCTTGCTGTAAAAGTAATCATCAAATACCTCTCTGTTTAATTAACATTATTTATCAATACATCATTGTAGATATACATTCATGTACAGATATGTCTACCTGCATGTCAACATCATAAAACAATTGAATAAATGGACCAATCCAAAGTCTTCCATTGTCATGAAATCCTTATTATCGCTAGGAAGACACATCATTAGGAATAAATTATACTCTAGGTCTAAATAGTAAGGTTTAAAATACTTTTTGCACAGAGAAAAAAAGTCTTGCCTCTCAACAAAAATACATTATTCTCTAATGATGCATTTAAACAAATATGTGGCCAGTTTAAACATACCTTGAACCTCCTGTCATCTCCCTTGATCTCTTGATGCTGGTACGCAGGCTGCGTACAGCACAGATGTAGTTGAAGCATAAGATGGGCACTGGTAGAACTGAGTACACTGCAACATCATAAACCACACGGACCCATGTTTTGTGGGGTGAAGATGCCTTGCAAATATATGCTGGATTATCAATATAAATATCAAACTGTAAAAGATCAAACTGTACAATTTATTCTACAGTGAGAATTGTACCTGCAAACTTCAGTTTTCTGAGATCCAAGATAAGACTTTCGGTGCTAAAATAACTCTCAAGTACTTGAATATAAACTATTCTTTGTTCTTCGTTTATCAGGGATATACTATTCCCAAAAATGTATTGAAATGAAGAGTACTCCAGAAAGGGAAAAAAATCAATGATCAGGTCTGCTTCTGTGATAACTTATATTTGGGGAGAAAGTATTAATCTGCTATAGATGAAACAACACTCTCCAGAGCAGATAATAATGTGGATCAATAAACAGAAGGATATTTGTATGGATGATTTGTAAGACAACTAACCGAATAGTTGAGTGCTAGATGTCCATAGGCCATCACTCCTGATATGACCCAATTCACAATAATGATCAGGAATGTTTTCTTGGGGGTAAACTTTAGGCTTGTCTTCATTGGCCAACAGATGGTAAAATATCTGAAACCGAGACATGACATGGAAACATTTCTGTTTGTCTTTATTTTATGTGTTGTTTCATTGACATTGATATCAAGTGCAGCAGCAATGATACTCAACCATTATTTATAATCAAATGAAGGATATTGATTTATAAATGTGTTAAAAATAAGTAATACAACTATCAAATTCGAAATTAAGGTGCATGATGAATGAGCCCCCTCCTGCCCAAGGCAAGCTGTGTCGAGTTCAAATTGCACAGGTATTAACTGCTTTCTTGAAATTTACTGTACAAAATAACACAGATATAGACATGAAGTACTGTTATATTATGAGAGTCTAATATATAAAATAATATAGAAATATAAATTGAAACAGTCACACTCAGGTTGCAATAGTTTTGAAGAAGGGTCTATTGTAACATAGCGAGCCTTGTCTTAGTAACCCAGGTTGACATTTTACCTTAGAAACACCAGGCCTTAGCTTAGGAATGCCAGGTCTCTTGTATTACAATAATACAATGATTGGGCAAAGTGACAATAAGTAGTATTATATGTAGTGCAAACCTTCTATAGTACAAAGAAGAAACAGTTCCATCACCATGCAGCCAATCACAGGCCTGCATTTGATCATGTGACCTACTAATTATGTAAATGAGGATGTGACCTAGTTTCTAAACCAATGAGTGTCAAGTATTTGCTCACGTGACTTATTATTATTCAAGGGGGAGGGGCTTATTATGCAGATGAGGGTGTGACCTAAGTAGATTAAGCAATCAGAGGGCTGGATTTGGTAGAGAGAAATAATTTTGTAGAAAATATTTTATGGACAAAACACAAAGACAAATAAGTTTAGTTGAAGATAGGTTAGGAGCTAATTTTGGTTGGATTTTTAATTTACATTTCTTCAAGGTATTCGTGTTCATATTGTCCCTATAAATATGTGTATAGCTTTTTAAATCTCTCTGATACTTGTAAGTGCATAAAATATAGAGAAAAACAGGCCAAGGGACCCCCATCTCTAATAAAATTAGCTCCTAACCCATCTTTTAGGTAATAGGTAATTGTTATTTACATTCACAGTTAAAGTATACACACATCGAAGTCCTGTAACTCACCAATAGCAATTCGACAATTTCTACAAAAAGTGGTTTGATAGCGTGTTGGTACCTGACAAAACCCACACATTGCAAAGAATGTGTTGAATGGATTTTTTCCATAGTTGAGACTATACATGGTTTAACACAGTTGCTTCTCAATAGTGCAGCAATCTTTCTTAAACTCTGGACAAGCATAAGCCATACTACCAGTCCACACCTAATCTAGAGAGCATTCAAAATCCACTGTTGTGAACTACCAAGGCTGATACTCAGACTGGATGGACATGAGCATTGAGTGTTGACGGATCCTGGGATGATAATCGTGAGAGAGCATACACTCTAGACACTTTACACACCACTCACTCAGATAGCTTGTTTTTTTGGAACAGTGACAAAATCCCGACACCAACTCTGGGCAATCGTGGAGACATGCTATAAATGAAGCAGTAGAATCTAAAGTATACCTTCTCTTTATGAGAAAGCAACTGGGGTGATGGTACTGATACACAGCAATAAAATTATCCACAAACAACTCTAGACTCATCCAGAAAGCGTCTTTGAAACACATGGTAAACGAATCATAAGAGAAGTTAGACACAGCCACTTTTTGAACACCTTGGTTTAACAAGAATGCGGTGAAATACAAATTATCGCTCGCTTGTATCACCTCCCATGTAAAGAGCTTTTGATACAGTTTCACACCCCCTATTGATAAATAAATTAAAGGATATTCGTCTTGACTCTATACATGGTTTCAAAGCTATCTAACTAACAGAAACCAAAAGGTAATAGACGCTATGGAGTGCCCCAAGGGTCTATCTTGGGGCCAATGTTGTTTACATTATATATAAATGACTTACCTAAATGTGCACCCCTCTGTAATACAATATTATATGCAGATGATGCTGTCATATCCTCTACTAACATAGAAACGCTAATAACCAGTGTCAATAATATAAGTAAATTGTGTGCTACTAACCTACTAACTATAAACAAGGAAAAAACTAAATGGATGTCATTAGGCCAAAATGACCTACATCTATACCCCATTATAGACAATGTACCTATTGAGCGAGTATGTGAATTTAAATATTTGGGCAAACTGTTGTAAATAAGGTACATCAATTTGCTGATATTAGAACATATTTGGATACCCTGGATGCAGTCAGATTATATAAGACTACTATCTTACCCATTGTAGACTTTATTGATATGGTATGGGATAAAAACACTATTGCTTTCTCAGCCAGATTCCAAGGTCAGCAGAATAAGGCACTGAGGATTGCACATAGAGTTAAGTTAGAGCCTCATGGTTACTGTAGGGAAGGTCTTTTCCTTGGGCTGGTATGACGAGGAATGGGCCTGGACTACGGGCGCCGGCCTCGAGGTGAGCAGCGCCCCAGTGGGTGGTGGAGGAATTAATACTGTGGCTCCCCCCCATGGCAGTGTCTGACAGTCCAGTCACCCCTGCCCCCTGGTAGGAGGATCAGGTCTGAGGTGGTAACTCAATAAGACTCATGATATAGCGATATAACACCGGGAGTTATATCTCCCATAAAATTCAATATTTGGAGAATCTAATTCTAATTAATAAACTCGGTACACGGAAGGTCTCAGATACATTGAGCGGTTTTCTAGAAATCCTGTAATTTATAAATGTTTTCATCAGAGGGCTATAAGGAAATGGAATGAGCTGAAAAAGGAATTCACCCTAGAAAAAGATTTCAAGAATTACTGTATAAAGACAAAACAGACCCACCCTGCCTGTTACATTGCAAACCCAGGCATCATCTATCAATCTCTGTACCGTACTATCAGGTGAGGGGAGGCCGGGGACAGGTGAGGGGAGGCCGGGGACAGGTGAGGGGAGGCCGGGGACAGGTGAGGGGAGGCCGGGGACAGGTGAGGGGAGGCCGGGACAGGTGAGGGGAGGCCGGGACAGGTGAGGGGAGGCCGGGGACAGGTGAGGGGAGGCCAGGGACAGGTGAGGGGAGGCCGGGGACAGGTGAGGGGAGGCCGGGGACAGGTGAGGAAAGGCCGGGGACAGGATATGCAGGTAGCTGGGGGAAGTGTCTGGTGGTCTGTGTGGCACTATAGAGCCGCCAGGAGGTAGCATATGACGCCTTGTACGCGCCCTGGAGGTGCAGGGAGCTGGGGGAAAGGTCTGGCGGTCTGTGCGGCGCTTTTAAGCAGCCAGGAGGTAGCATATGACACCTTTTTTTTAAGGTGGATTTATTGGGTCTAATCACCCTTTCGGGTGAAAACTAGCTTGGGCGCATTGCTCTTCTGCCGCCAGTACCCTTATCTATACAGATTTCTTTGACGGTCTTTAATGAATAAAGTAGCAATGGCATCCTTACAAATGTGTGCTTATACAATGGATTTTACAAAAAAGTAATTCTTACAATTATACACAATATTTCTGATGAGATGAGATGAGATGAGTTCATGGTAAGTCATATGAGAATTAAGTTAACGTTCATAAAGCAGCATGGGTAGTCTTTCTTAACTGCTAGCTTAAATTTCCAAAGGGTCTCTATCTCTGTGTACATTGGTTTCAAGTCATTCCATCTGGATATAGACCTGTACAAAACACTATGTATCACAAAAGGTTTTAGAGACCTTGGCACCTTAAGTCTAACCCCTTGATTACGTCTGGTGGGAAGAGCCCTAGCATCAACATATGCTGGATCTTTTTTCAGGGTAAAAGCATAATACAATAAGAGTAGTATAGTATGTATCGGAACGGGACTATAGTTAAGTACTGTTTATTACTCAATCGACCTGCAGCCAATCAGAGGCCTCCATTTGGTCACGTGACCCCCTCATTTGCATAATTACGTAATAGGCCACGCCCCCTCATTTGCATAATTACGTAATAGGTTACGCCCCCTTGATCACCAGCCAATCAGAGGCCACCATTTGGTCACGTGACCCCCTCATTTGCATAATAGGCCACGCCCCCTTGATCACGTGACCCTTTCATTTGCATAATAAGCCACGCCCTCTTGATCACCAGCCAATCAGAGGTCGCCATTTGGTCACCTGACCCCCTCATTTGCATAATAGGCCGCGCCCCCTTGATCACGCGACCCCTTCATTGACATGATAGACCACAACAACATCACGTGACTATCTTTGTTTGTAAACAACACCACGTGGCTCTCTTTGTTTGTAAACAACACCACGTGGCTCTCTTGTTTGTAAATAAGACCTACTAAGTTTAGGCATAGGTAACAGCAGTGTTTGTAAATAACGCCTACTATGTTTTCAGTCATAGGTGTCTAGAGCAGCAGCAGCAGCAGCATCTTCAGCAGCAGCAGCAGCAGCAGCCGCGTCATAAGTGTCTAGAGCAGCAGCCACGTCATAGATGACTAGTGCAGCAGCAGCAGCAGCATCTTCAGCAGCAGCAGCAGCAGCAGCAGCATCATAGGTGTCTAGAGCAGGAGTAGCAGGAGTGTCATAGGTGTCTAGAGCAGTGGCAGCAGCAGCAGCAGCAGCATCATAGGTGTCTAGAGCAGGAGTAGCAGGAGCGTCATAGGTGTCTAGAGCAGTGGCAGCAGCAGTAGCAGCAGCGACAGCAGCAGTAGCAGCAGCAGCATCAACAGTATCTTCAGCAAAAGCAGCAGTAGCTGCGTCATAGGTGTCTAGAGCAGCGGCAGCAGCATCTTCAGCAGCAGCAGCAGCAGCAGCGTCATAGGTGTCTAGAGCAGCAGCGTCATAGGTGTCTAGAGCATCAGCCGCAGCAGCAGCAGCATCTTCAGCAGCAGCAGCAGCGGCAGCAGCAGCAGCAGCAGCAGCAGTAGCAGCAGCAGCAGCAACATCTTGAGCATCAACAGCATCTTCAGCAAAAGCAAAAGCCCGTAACTTAGCATCATGGGCATCAGCCATAGCCGTAACAGCGACACTGCGACTAGCATAAGCAAAACAGGCTATTTTTTTAGCAGCTGTACAAGCATTAATAGCATTAGCCCTAGCAGCAGCCGCAACAGCGACACTTTTAGCAGACGTTGCAGCATCAGTAGCCGCAGCATCGGTAGCAAGAGCGGAAACAGTAGCAAAAAGATTAGCAGCACGAGCAGCAGCGGCGAGAGTAACAGCAACGTTGTTAGCAGCATTGGCAACTTCGTATGCAGCATGTGTAGCACGAACAGCGATACGAGCTTCACGTTTTGCACGAGCAGCAGCATTAGCTGCAGAAGTAGCCCTCACACTTTCCAGCCACCCGTACGAATCTTGATAAAAACCAACCTCCACCTTGCTACTTGTTGACTCATCAGTAAACATGGACGTCTCCTCATGTGGTGTTGTCGCGACTCTGTAGTAGTGTTGGGATTGCTCACATTCGGTAGAACGTAGAGTGATTCCTGATGACGCCATGCTGAAGGTGGTTGAAGAAGTGTGTGGGACTCATGTTTCACTCTCGCTTATGTACTAGGCTCCGAGATAAGCTTCTTATCTCAGGAGGAAAACTCTCACTAGGAAGGCGACCGGCTGTCTACCTGTGTAGGTGCGGGTTCGTTACATCTTTAATCCTGTTCGACCCTCCGAGGAAATACATGAAAAAAACAAAAGACTCGAATCCGCAGACAGTAGGAAGCTATAAGGAGCTTAACTCGTGTTTGATTTAAGCTGTCTACCACACGCACGCGCTTGTAGTCACAGCTAGAGTGGCAGACTTCTGTCCGCCCGCTGGCGCATGACAATCGACTTTAGACACCCCCTGTAGTTTTTTTGCATACACAGTTGACTAGCATCTTAAGCTCTTACTCAGCTATAAGCCCATATACATGTAACGTGCATTACTCTTCTTTATGGTAATTATCAGATCGATTTAAGGGTGGAAAAGGGCTTAGGTGATGTAGATCCCTCTCTAGCTGAAAACAGGCTTAGGCTATAGCATGTAGGCAGCTGGCCGCGTTAAACATCCCCTGTAGTTTTTTTGTATACACTCTCGATCCCCTCTCTAGGTGAAAACAAAAGCTTAGAAGATGAGGTGATCCGGCCACTGGCTGGCGCGTCACACCTGGCGTTAATCACCCCCTGTAGGCTTTGTATACGCTCTCTAGGTGAAAACAAAAGCTCCCTCCACGGGCTGGCGCGTCACACCTGTCGTTAAAACGCCCCCTGGAGTCTTAGTATACACAGGTGCCCCGCCTTATCTATTCACCAGCTATAAGCCCATATACGTGTACATGCGATTTTTGATACCCTCTCTGGAATAGGGTGGGGCTCAAGGTGAAAACAAGATTAGTCCATTCGCTCTCTCAGCTATATAAAGAGCCTCAATTGTTCTTGCAACAGCACTTCACCACCGGTACACTATCAGTCACGAGGCAGATGTTTGCGGTATGGGTCATACAGGTTACCTACTAATAGCGGTTTGGGTGAGTAGATCACTTTTTTTCCCCTAAAAAACAACAAAAAAAAACCACTTATGACTCAGGTATGTATATGTAGCACTGTTAGTGTAAGTACACAGTAGAATCTACTGTACTATAGACTCAGCCCTCTGAAGACGGCGGAGCGCGTTAATGCGCGGGTCTGTGGCGGCGTCACTTGTTTTTTTATTCTAACTAAAAAGTCAGAAGTCGATCTACGACCTATCAAAGACAAATTTGTGATAAGTTCAAACTAAATAAGAGACAGTTTGAGCGTCTCTTAGTCGCTGTCAAAGATGCGAATAACGAACGCGCTGAGGGCGGGGTTCAGGTCACGTATAGTTCCTTGCTCTTTCGTCAGATGGCGCCACAATAGGGGATTTGTACATTCCTACGATGCTCGCGAACATTTCAACGCATAATGAGCTATATAGGCAACAAAGTGTGCTTCTGAATATATTAAAATATAAAAAACAATTCAATATTGTGTATTTCTGATAGAAATGAGGCAGTTTCTTCGAATACCAACTAAACTATAGCGAGATGAAAAATACCACACCATATCTAAGGCTTTATAAAAGATACATAAGCAGAAACTCTCGCCGAGTCGGTAATCTGAAAAACGAATCAACTCGTTGTGCCACAAGGGCCCCCATCCAACGGGGGCCTTTTGAGCTCAGGCATGTTGTTTCTCAACACTAGGTGTAATTAATTACGCCCATGTTGAGTAGCATCTACTAACCAACTGACAGTGTCAGTTGGTTGGCCCCTCTTTAGGGGCCACACAATAAATAAAGAATAGAGACCTAAGGGAACGTTCACAAACGTCTACCCTTCCTACGGGGTGGGTGGGTCTTTGGGTTTAGTGACAAAACAGCGACATGTCAGCTCTCTTTTTTTTTCCAAGTCTACATATTATTTATGATTAAAAAATTAAAAAAAAAAACCACGATAATAAAGTGCGCTGATCAAAAACTGAATAGAAAAATAACCAAAAATAGGTTGGTAGCTGATCGGTCGTTGTCACACGGTGCAGAAAATTTACTTTTTTTTTTTTTTTTTTTTTTTTTTAGAAATTCTATATTAGGACCACAGACGGGGCACATGTGACACTTGTCGAATATAAGAGATACCAATGGGTCTTGTCGAATTTAAGAACTAGGTCTTGGCCATTGTCATTGACTATTTTGAGAAGTAGTCTTGCCCGTCTTGCCCCTTGTCGCCAACTCCCAGCACCCCCTGTGTCTCTTTGTCCATATTGGCTAAAAACAGGACATTGTTGCCTTGGCTATTTTACCCCCCGTCTGGGATCTTATTACTTAATCACCTCGTCTTGACCCTGTGGGGTAGTGGGTATATGGAATAACCATGTCCAGGTGTACTCTATCTGACACATAACCGAAGGTTACTGAGTTATGTAATAATACCTGACCTATGAGGTCGCCAGTCAGTTTGCCGTGATTATTTTGACACACTCTCAGTTACTCGTAGCACATCTAATACATAATTAGACTCAGCATCATATAAGGCAGTCTCGGCCACGCCGCGGCTGCATATCGAACCAGGGGGATAGTCTGGCAGCGACCCGCCACCCCGTTCACAAGCTGTGTACAGCACCCCGTTTCTCTTTGTCCATATTGGCTAAAAAAACAGGACATTGTTGACTTGGCTATTTTACCCGTCTGGGTCTTATTATTTAAACACCTCGTGTTGACCCTGTGGGGCAGCGGGTACATGGAATAAACTTGTCCAAGTGCACTCTATCTAACACATAACCGAAGGTTATGTAATAATAACTGACCTATGAGGTCGCCAGTCAGTTTGCCGTGATTATTTTGACACACTCTCAGTTACTCGTAGCACATCTAATACATAATTAGACTCAGCATCATATAAGACAGTCTCGGCCACGCAGGCTGCATATCGGACCAGGGAGATAGTCTGGCAGTGACCCACCAGCCCGTCCACAACCTGTGTACAGCACCCCGTGTCTCTTTGTCCATATTGGCTAAAAAAAAACAATAAAAAAAAACTAAAAAAAAACAGGTCATTGTTGACTTTGGCTATTTTACCCGTCTGGGTCTTATTATTTAAATCACCTCGTCTTGACCCTGTGGGGCAGTGGGTATATGGAATAACCGTGTCCAAGTGTACTCTATCTAACACATAACCAAAGGTTACTGAGTTATGTAATAATAACCACCCTATGATCCTATGAAGTCGCCAGTCAGTTTGCCGTGATTATTTTGACATACTCTCAGTTACTCGTAGGGTATCTAATACATAGTTAGACTCAGCATCATATAAGACAGGCTCGGCCACGCCGGCTGCATATCGGACCAGGGAGATAGTCTGGCAGTGACCCACCAGCCCGTCCACAACCTGTGTACAGCACCCCGTGTCTCTTTGTCCATATTGGCTAAAAAAAAAACCAAAAAAAAACAGGTCATTGTTGACTTTGGCTATTTTACCCGTCTGGGTCTTATTATTTAAATCACCTCGTCTTGACCCTGTGGGGCAGTGGGTATATGGAATAACCGTGTCCAAGTGTACTCTATCTAACACATAACCAAAGGTTACTGAGTTATGTAATAATAACCACCCTATGATCCTATGAAGACGCCAGTCAGTTTGCCGTGATTATTTTGACATACTCTCAGTTACTCGTAGGGTATCTAATACATAGTTAGACTCAGCATCATATAAGACAGGCTCGGCCGCGCCAGCCGCATATCGTACCAGAGGGATAGTCTGGCAGCAACCCGCCATCCCGTCTACAATCTGTGTACAGCAGTCTGGACCAGACCACCAACTCTGGGTATAGCATTCTGGATGCCTGGAGCAAGACTGGATCTAACCCTTTAATAGTCGCATAGCGCTTTAATGTGCAGTGCCCGTTGTCGTCATAAGTCATGAATGCAGCACTCAGAGTTCCTCACCAGGGCTGCATGCATGCATACACTGGCATATCGACAAAGGGCGTAGCGCATTAAAGCACTATTGCCACCTTTAGCATTAAAGCGCAGAGGGTTTATTTTTTGATAGTGTAGAAACCAATATCTGTCTAATTAAACCCCTTATCAGTGCTGTTTTTTTTAATTTTTTTTCACATACAAAAAGAATTAGGTAATGGCGCTGCAGTACTCTGAAAAGCGGTGGCGGTGAATTTCCATTTAGATCCTGAAAAGGGGGGCGGTCAGATGTCGTCAAGGCCCTGATAAGTAGGGCAGTTAAAATCATATGATTACATTGAGCTAATTTTCTTGCTGAAAGGAATGAATAATTGTATTTGTATAAAATTCACACACACACACACACACACACACACACACACACACACACACACAGGACACCTGATGATCTCCACACGATGACCTGATTGCCCTTCCTAAAAAAAAATGCCCAACTCGATCTACCTACTCAACAGGGTTTCAGTGTAGAGCGTATTAGGGGTTTTTCTGATGCGTATATTATATTGAGATTGATTTTCAACTTTTGTGATCAGTGGTTGGTCCTTAAAAGGACCGTTTGGTAGAGAGAGGGTCGCAGGGACCTTGCTGCTGAAGCGGAGGGCGTGGTCATAACGCGTGGCAGTCCTTCAGCAGCTCCTCCAGCACGGCGGGCGGTAGGCCTTCCTCCATGCAGACTTGCTGCTTGACCTGCTCCACGCACCGGCGGATGAGTTGATCAGCGACGTTCTCGATCAGCTCATCCACCACACCCTCTGCTTCAGCAGCAGTCCGCTGTCTCTCCTCTCTCTGTAGCGAGGCTACGAACTGCTTCTCCACGGCCGCATCGATCATAGATCGAGAAACGGCCACGAAGTTCTGTCTCTCCGCCTCCTCTCTCTGTTGCACGGCTACGAATTCCTTCTCCACGGCCGCATAGATCATAGATCGAGAAACGGCCACGAAGTTCACTCCGTGAGCCATTTTGTCGAACTGACTTCCTAGCCAGTAGTATAGTATGTATCGGAACGGGACTATAGTTAACTACTGTTTATTACTCAATCGACATGCAGCCAATCAGAGGCCTCCATTTGGTCACGTGACCCCCTCATTTGCATAATTACGTAATAGGCCACGCCCCCTCATTTGCATAATTATGTAATAGGCCACGCCCCCTTGATCACCAGCCAATCAGAGGCTTCCATTTGGTCACGTGACCCCCTCATTTGCATAATAGGCCACACCCCCTTGATCACGTGACCCTTTCATTTGCATAATAAGCCACGCCCTCTTGATCACCAGCCAATCAGAGGTCGCCATTTGGTCACGCGACCCCCTCATTTGCATAATAGACCACGCCCCCTTGATCACGTGACCCCTTCATTGACATGATAGACCACAACAACATCACGTGACTATCTTTGTTTGTAAACAACACCACGTGGCTCTCTTTGTTTGTAAACAACACCACGTGGCTCTCTTGTTTGTAAATAAGACCTACTAAGTTTAGGCATAGGTAACAGCAGTGTTTGTAAATAACGCCTACTATGTTTTCAGTCATAGGTGTCTAGAGCAGCAGCAGCAGCAGCATCTTCAGCAGCAGCAGCAGCAGCAGCCGCGTCATAAGTGTCTAGAGCAGTAGCCACGTCATAGATGACTAGTGCAGCAGCAGCAGCAGCATCTTCAGCAGCAGCAGCAGCAGCAGCAGCATCATAGGTGTCTAGAGCAGGAGTAGCAGGAGTGTCATAGGTGTCTAGAGCAGTGGCAGCAGCAGCAGCAGCAGCATCATAGGTGTCTAGAGCAGGAGTAGCAGGAGCGTCATAGGTGTCTAGAGCAGTGGCAGCAGCAGCAGCAGCAGCATCATAGGTGTCTAGAGCAGGAGTAGCAGGAGCGTCATAGGTGTCTAGAGCAGTGGCAGCAGCAGTAGCAGCAGCGGCAGCAGCAGTAGCAGCAGCAGCATCAACAGTATCTTCAGCAAAAGCAGCAGCAGCCGCGTCATAGGTGTCTAGAGCAGTGGCAGCAGCAGTAGCAGCAGCGGCAGCAGCAGTAGCAGCAGCAGCATCAACAGTATCTTCAGCAAAAGCAGCAGCAGCCGCGTCATAGGTGTCTAGAGCAGCGGCAGCAGCATCTTCAGCAGCAGCAGCAGCAGTAGCAGCAGCGGCAGCAGTATCTTCAGCAGCAGCAGCGTCATAGATGTCTAGAGCAGCATCGTCATAGGTGTCTAGAGCATCAGCTGCAGCAGCAGCAGCATCTTCAGCAGCAGCAGCAGCGGCAGCAGCAGCCTCATCAGCAGCAGTAGCAGCAGCAGCAGCAACATCTTGAGCATCAACAGCAGCTTCAGCAAAAGCAAAAGCCCGTAACTTAGCATCATGGGCATCAGCTATAGCCGTAACAGCGACACTGCGACTAGCAGAAGCAAAACAGGCTATTTGTTTAGCAGCTGTACAAGCATTAATAGCATTAGCCCTAGCAGCAGCCGCAACAGCGGCACTTTTAGCAGGCGTTGCAGCATCAGTAGCAGCAGCATCGGTAGCAAGAGCGGAAACAGTAGCAAAAAGCTTAGCAGCACGAGCAGCAGCGGCGAGAGTAACAGCAACGTTGTTAGCAGCATGGGCAACTTCGTATGCTGCATGTGTAGCACGAACAGCGATACGAGCTTCACGTTTTGCACGAGCAGCAGCATTAGCTGCAGAAGTAGCCCTCACACTTTCCAGCCACCCGTACGAATCTTGATAAAAACCAACTTTTGCACGAGCAGCAGCATTAGCTGCAGAAGTAGCCCTCACACTTTCCAGCCACCCGTACGAATCTTGATAAAAACTAACCTCCACCTTGCTACTTGTTGACTCATCAGTAAACATGGACGTCTCCTCATGTGGTGTTGTCGCGGCTCTGTAGTAGTGTTGGGATTGCTCACATTCGGTAGAACGTAGAGTGATTCCTGATGACGCCATGCTGAAGGTGGTTGAAGAAGTGTGTGGGACTCATGTTTCACTCTCGCTTATGTACTAGGCTCCGAGATAAGCTTCTTAACTCAGGAGGAAAACTCTCACTAGGAAGGCGACCGGCTGTCTACCTGTGTAGGCGCGGGTTCGTTACATCTTTAATCCTGTTCGACCCTCCGAGGAAATACATGAAAAAACAAAAGACTCGAATCCGCAGACAGTAGGAAGCTATAAGGAGCTTAACTCGTGTTTGATTTAAGCTGTCTACCACACGCACGCGCTTGTAGTCACAGCTAGAGTGGCAGACTTCTGTCCGCCCGCTGGCGCATGACAATCGACTTTAGACACCCCCTGTAGTTTGTTTTTTTTGCATACACAGTTGACTAGCATCTTAAGCTCTTACTCAGCTATAAGCCCATATACATGTAACGCGCATTACTCTTCTCTATGGTAATTATCAGATCGATTTAAGGGTGGAAAGGGCTTAGGTGATGTAGATCCCTCTCTAGCTGAAAACAGGCTTAGACTATAGCATGTAGGCAGCTGGCCGCGTTAAACACCCCTGTAGTTTTTTTGTATACACTCTCGATCCCCTCTCTAGGTGAAAACAAAAGCTTAGAAGATGAGGTGATCCGGCCACTGGCTGGCGCGTCACACCTGGCGTTAATCACCCCCTGTAGGCTTTGTATACGCTCTCTAAGTGAAAAACAAAAAAGCTCCCTCCACGGGCTGGCGCGTCACACCTGTCGTTAAAACGCCCCCTGGAGTCTTAGTATACACAGGTGCCCCGCCTTATCTATCTATTCACCAGCTATAAGCCCATATACGCGTACATGCGATTTTTGATACCCTCTCTGGAATAGGGTGGGGCTCAAGGTGAAAACAAGATTAGTCCATTCGCTCTCTCAGCTATATAAAGAGCCTCAATTGTTCTTGCAACAGCACTTCACCACCGGTACACTATCAGTCACGAGGCAGATGTTTGCGGCATGGGTCATACAGGTTACCTACTAATAGCGGTTTGGGTGAGTAGATCACTTTTTTTCCCCTAAAAAACAACAAAAAAAACCCACTTATGACTCAGGTATGTATATGTAGCACTGTTAGTGTAAGTACACAGTAGAATCTACTGTACTATAGACTCGGCCCTCTGAAGACGGCGGAGCGCGTTAATGCGCGGGTCTGTGGCGGCGTCACTTGTTTTTTATTCTAACTAAAAAGTCAGAAGTCGATCTACGACCTATCAAAGACAAATTTGTGATAAGTTCAAACTAAATAAGACAGTTTGAGCGTCTCTTAGTCGCTGTCAAAGATGCGAATAACGAACGCGCTGAGGGCGGGGTTCAGGTCACGTATAGTTCCTTGCTCTTTCGTCAGATGGCGCCACAATAGGGGATTTGTACATTCCTACGATGCTCGCGAACATTTCAACGCATAATGAGCTATATAGGCAACAAAGTGTGCTTCTGAATATATTAAAATATAAAAACAATTCAATATTGTGTATTTCTGATAGAAATGAGGCAGTTTCTTTGAATACCAACTAAACTATAGCGAGATGAAAAATACCACACCATATCTAAGGCTTTATAAAAGATACATAGGCAGAAACTCTCGCCGAGTAGGTAATCTGAAAAACGAACCAACTCGTTGTGCCACAAGGGCCCCCACTCAACGGGGGCCTTTTGAGCTCAGGCATGTTGTTTCTCAACACTGGGTGTAATTAATTACGCCCATGTTGAGTAGCATCTACTAACCAACTGACAGTGTCAGTTGGTTGGCCCCTCTTTAGGGGCCACACAATAAATAAAGAATAGAGACCTAAGGGAACGTTCACAAACGTCTCCCCTGCCTACGGGGTGGGTGGGTCTTTGGGTTTAGTGACAAAACAGCGACATGTCAGTTCTCTTTTTTTTTCCAAGTCTACATATTATTTATGATTAAAAAAATTTAAAAAAAAAACCACGCTAATAAAGTGCGCTGATCAAAAACTGAATAGAAAAATAACCAAAAATAGGTTGGTAGCTGATCGGTCGTTGTCACACGGTGCAGAAAATTTACTGCATATCGGACCAGGGGATAGTCTGGCAGCGACCCGCCACTCCGTCCACAAGCTGTGTACAGCACCCCGTTTCTCTTTGTCCATATTGGCTAAAAAAACGGGACATTGTTGACTTGGCTATTTTACCCGTCTGGGTCTTATTATTTAAACACCTCGTGTTGACCCTGTGGGGCAGCGGGTACATGGAATAAACGTGTCCAAGTGCACCCTATCTAACACATAACCGAAGGTTACTGAGTTATGTAATAATAGTTATGTAATAATAACTGACCTATGAGGTCGCCAGTCAGTTTGCCGTGATTATTTTGACACACTCTCAGTTACTCGTAGCACATCTAATACATAATTAGACTCAGCCTCATATAAGACAGTCTCGGCCACGCAGGCTGCATATCGGACCAGGGAGATAGTCTGGCAGTGACCCACCAGCCCGTCCACAACCTGTGTACAGCACCCCATGTCTCTTTGTCCATATTGGCTAAAAAAAAAACACAAAAAAAACAGGTCATTGTTGACTTTGGCTATTTTACCCGTCTGGGTCTTATTATTTAAATCACCTCGTCTTGACCCTGTGGGGCAGTGGGTATATGGAATAACCGTGTCCAAGTGTACTCTATCTAACACATAACCAAAGGTTACTGAGTTATGTAATAATAACCACCCTATGATCCTATGAAGGCGCCAGTCAGTTTGCCGTGATTATTTTGACATACTCTCAGTTACTCGTAGGGTATCTAATACATAGTTAGACTCAGCATCATATAAGACAGGCTCGGCCACGCCGGCTGCATATCGGACTAGGGAGATAGTCTGGCAGTGACCCACCAGCCCGTCCACAACCTGTGTACAGCACCCCGTGTCTCTTTGTCCATATTGGCTAAAAAAAAAACCCAAAAAACAGGTCATTGTTGACTTTGGCTATTTTACCCGTCTGGGTCTTATTATTTAAATCACCTCGTCTTGACCCTGTGGGGCAGCGGGTATATGGAATAACCGTGTCCAAGTGTACTCTATCTAACACATAACCAAAGGTTACTGAGTTATGTAATAATAACCACTCTATGATCCTATGAAGACGCCAGTCAGTTTGCCGTGATTATTTTGACATACTCTCAGTTACTCGTAGGGTATCTAATACATAGTTAGACTCAGCATCATATAAGACAGGCTCGGCCGCGCCAGCCGCATATCGTACCAGAGGGATAGTCTGGCAGCAACCCGCCATCCCGTCTACAATCTGTGTACAGCAGTCTGGACCAGACCACCAACTCTGGGTATAGCATTCTGGATGCCTGTAGCAAGACTGGATCTAACCCTTTAATAGTCGCATAGCGCTTTAATGTGCAGTGCCCGTTGTCGTCATAAGTCATGAATGCGGCACTCAGAGTTCCTCACCAGGGCTGCATGCATGCATACACTAGCATATCGACAAAGGGCGTAGCGCATTAAAGCACTATTGCCACCTTTAGCATTAAAGCGCTGAGGGTTTGTTTGTTTTTTTGATAGTGTAGAAAACCAATATCTGTCTAATTAAACCCCTTATCAGTGCTGGTTTTTTTTGGGTTTTTTTCACATACAAAAAGAATTAGGTAATGGCGCTGCAGTACTCTGAAAAGCGGTGGCGGTGAATTTCCATTTAGATCCTGAAAAAGGGGGGCGGTCAGATGTCGTCAAGGCTCTGATAAGTAGGGCAGTTAAAATCATATGATTACATTGAGCTAATTTTCTTGCTGAAAGGAATGAATAATTGTATTTGTATAAAATTCACACACACACACACACACACACACACACACACATCCCACACACACACACACACACACACACACACACGCACACACACACACACACACACACACACACACACACACACACACACACACACAGGACACCTGATGATCTCCACACGATGACCTGATTGCTCTTCCTAAAAAAAAAATGCCCAACTCGATCTACCTACTCAACAGGGTTTCAGTGTATAGCGTATTAGGGGTTTTTCTGATGCGTATATGGGTCGGATCGGAAAAAAATGCTGATCTGGGGGTACATAAGGACAAAACACAAAATTCACAATTTCACTTAACAATTTTATTTTCCTGAAAGGGTATCATCTTGACTCCCTGAAACCCCCGTGGAACTCTGTTTCGCCCAAGAATGCAGTTTTTATTCACCGTAGACCACATGCTACCCTAATCCCGAGGCGTCTGTGACGTTAATGAATAGTGCACTGCAAGAAACTCTTTTAAAGTGACCTAGGTATTCCAAATTTTGGCTCCTAGTTGGCTGACTAGGTACCATTAATCCTGGGAAATTTCATAGCTGTAAGTCGTAAATTAAAAAAATTGTGGCACTTTCAATTATGTAGAAAATAGAAAAATCCAAAGCATTCTTTAACACTTTACCAACTTTAGCCTAGTTTCCTTAATCTTGCTTTGTTTACCATTAAAATTACTGTCTAATGTCTTTAGTACATCTAGTTGCCAAAGCAAAAGGTTTTAGGTGTGAGTTTCTGACCGATTGGTCACACTAGTGTGTGCAACATGGTACCAAGTACCCAGTTAACGTCACAGACGCCTCGAGTTTCACAGTAATAAACTAGATTGGTTACAGAATCATTAAAAGTGTTTAGAACATCTTAATACCTTACACACATGTACAGAACAGGTTGGTGCATTGTTTAGAACCTTAATGGAAACATTTTTACAATTTTTGAGTATGCGCTCAGTCTTTAAACAAAAAAAATTCACTTTTTTACCGTGTGTCAGCACGCGCAGCACCACACCATCAAAATATTTACATTACAATGGAACCTCCTGGGCTCTATTCTACAAGGCAAGTTTACCTGTTTACAACCATTTAAAACAGTAATAAAGACCCTTCTAGCACTAGCAGGGCCATACTAGCTGTCTGGCTAAACCCATACATTTACTAGGTTAACGTCACAGACGCCTCGGATATCTCTACTATAACAGTACTTTATATTTACTAGAACGGTCACACAGCCATCAGAAGTGTTATAGGCCTCCTCGTCTTCTCTCTTCTTGTGGGGGCGACTTTCCGCCTTGCGCTGTGCGCCCGTATTTACCATTCCAGGCGGCAGCTTCGGTCGTACCATACTGCAAAGTAGACAACAATTTATGATTATTTAAGGGAATTTCAGACCTTTTAAATAAATTTGCATCATGAATGATAATTGCTAATTATTGGCAAATGTTCACTTAAGTTGATTGTATAATTAGACACAGGTGTATAGCAAAAGCATGGAGGATTTTGAGCACATCAGACAAACAGAAGTGGGTCTGCCCCAGCATTTAAGCAAAAACAGCAAGGGGACACAGAAGTTGGAAAAAAAAGTTTTAACTACTGCCAATACACCTTACTGGCTCTTTAGATATATAGTAGGGGCATGCTGTCTAAAGATATGGAGAGGTTGGGTGCAGGGGAACTACTATTTCCATTGGATTAACTGCTTTCGAGGCGTCTGTGACGTTAATGAAATGACCTATAAATATATGTAAACTTTGATAAATAAAAACATTTCTTGGTCAGGGCATTAGTTTACATGCCCCTGAAGCATGGTACGAAGTTACATTGTTCAAATCGATCAAATAGTCACTGTACAGTGACAATTTCATTTTCGTCGGAGGCGTCTGTGACGTTAACCCGAAAATGCATAAATTGGCTTGCAGTGGCCAGAAAAGGAGTACCAGCGTAAATATAGCCCACCAACATGATGAGGGGACTTAGTAGGAAGAGAATTAACCATAATATATTAAGCTCAGACAGCTTTCAGCTGAGTGAGAGTACATTTTCTGACTGAAAATCCAAAAAAGTTCCAAAATATTTTTTTAAAAGGCATGAAACATAGCCTTAGATACATGGGATTGCTACTAAACTGCATAGAGGCATAGAGGAACATCTATTCTATTGAATCAAGTTGATATGTACCCTCAGGGAAAGATAGAACGATAGCCAGAATGATTTTTCGCCGAGCCCGCATTAACGTCACAGACGCCTCCGCTGAGTGTGCACCGGTTAGAAATTGCGAAAACTAGCATGGCGGCGTCCATGACATTAATAAGCGAGCACTCGAACGAAAATAAACGATCAAGTCTACCTAAAATAGACCGTTCTAAACGAAAATAAATGTATCAGCGCGGGCCTTGGTGCAAAATGAATCAAAATATAACATATTTTAGTCCGATCCCTTACCTTTCTCGGTGGAAATAGCTGAAAAAGAACTCTGAATTGTTGGTTTGGGAGTCGCTCCAGCAAGATCAGACGCTTCTTTGCTCGCCGAAATGGTACCCGGATGTGCGCCACTTCCGGTGGGTAACAGGAACGCCGACCTCGTTCCCACGCCAAATTTTGGGTTAACGTCACGGACGCCTCCGCAAAGTATAAATACCCCTCCCGCGGTGCTTGTTCGGTACATATCAAATCAAATGCTGTTGAGGATCCTCAAATACAACCCAATAGAGTACACAGGGTACGAGAAATATATATAAAAACATAATTAAACGCTGGAAAGGCTATAATGCTTGGAGGCGTCTGTGACGATAACTCGAGTTCCAATACACTATATTGCCAATAAGGGAGAGTAAAAGTGGGCTTGGCTCAAATTTTTTTTTGCCATGAGCTCACCCATTGGGAGGCTCTAGATTGCTGGTAGTAAGGATATTTAGTGAATACTATTAATAAAGATATAGGCCCTTTTATTAACGTCACAGACGCCTCCGAAACATGTAGTTGCTACATTTGAAGGTCACTGTTGACAAATTTCATGGGATATGAAAGTATAACGAGCTGATTTGTTCACATAACATATATAGCTACTAGGAAATGCTGTTTAGTGATAGTTTTTGATGTGTCAGTTGACATGAGGGCCTTGTTAAACATGGATAATTAGCTAAAAACATGGATTTTAGCCATTTTTCAACTTTGGAGGCTCATAAATCAGAAAAAAATCATCGTATATGCAAAATTATAATTTTTTCCGAAAGCCTAGAGTATGCCCTCTTATGAAAAACCAACAAAGACCATACTGGTGTATGTATTTTTATTCTGTGGCTCTTACAAAGCAGAAAATCCCCCAAAACCCAGATCAGCATCTTTTTTCGATCCGACCCATATTATATTGAGATTGATTTTCAACTTTTGTGATCAGTGGTTGGTCCTTAAAAGGACCGTTTGGTAGAGAGAGGGTCGCAGGGACCTTGCTGCTGAAGCGGAGGGCGTGGTCATAACGCGTGGCAGTCCTTCAGCAGCTCCTCCAGCACGGCGGGCGGTAGTCCTTCCTCCATGCAGACTTGCTGCTTGACCTGCTCCACGCACCGGCGGATGAGTTGATCAGCGACGTTCTCGATCAGCTCATCCACCACACCCTCTGCTTCAGCAGCAGTCCGCTGTCTCTCCTCTCTCTGTAGCGAGGCAAAGAACTGCTTCTCCACGGCCGCATCGATCATAGATCGAGAAACGGCCACGAAGTTCTGTCTCTCCGCCTCCTCTCTCTGTTGCACGGCTACGAATTCCTTCTCCACGGCCGCATCGATCATAGATCGAGAAACGGCCACGAAGTTCACTCCGTGAGCCATTTTGTCGAACTGACTTCCTAGCCGCCTGAGAGATGCTGACGTCACACTATTTTCGACGACGCTATGCCGCGCACGAGGTAGACAGACGACGTCGTTTCACTTCCTTATTTGGAGTTTGGGATCTTTTGACACCGAAGTCATACCGTACGGTCGCGATAAAGCAACTAGTGTTGAAAAGCGTGCCGGTCTTTTATAAGCGCCGGAGTATAAGAGCCTCCAAATGTTTTTTCTCAAGCACTAAAATCGCGACTTTGAATAAGCGCCAGCGCCTGGCTTGTATATAGCTCCTGAGTAAGAACTTCACCGAATTGAAAAGCCCTCCCTCAGAGCTCTTAATCGCGACAGTACGGTACAAATCTGATGTCAACCCGCGCCAAAAACAAAAAAAGGTGTTCCAGTCACACGTACCTACGACGAGCGACCTTCAGCTATCACCACGTGAAGAGTGGGAAATAAATTTTGTACGGCAAGAAAACTGAAAACTGATAACGATTCCATTAGATAAGTATTTGGTTCCAATCTATGGCGAGATATTTCCACCAAAGCGATTGATTTATATGTCTGTAAGGTTCAGCTCTCCAACACTCTCCAATGTCCGCCGGTGCACGACGGTCGCCGCCCATCATTAGTCACAACTAAACTTCTGCTGGAGAGTGAAAGTTACGTTGAGTCTTGAGGTGCGCAGAGATACTATCTGCCGCAGCCTGATTTTAGTTCCACGCTATTTAGATAACCGCCCCATTTAAAATCTCTCTCTCGATCCTAGTAAAGGAAAAAAAAAGGCTAGAGTTTATCATGGACGCGTCTCAGTTTTAGTCAAGCCGTAAAGTGAAGAACCAGAGCTTGTACATATTCCCACGTGAGGGGTGACCCCGCGGGGCGTTCAGTTAGTACTGAGTCTATACTCAAGGTCAAGTTCCACTCTCTAAACAGAGCTTTAGCGACTCCGTCATATAGACTAGACCGCGCGCGCGATTTTTTTTTTGCTGAAGCAGCTAATCGATGGAAGAGTAGAGAACAGGTGCTCGATCAAAAATCTGCTTCAGAGGCTTGTTATCAGGTATTAACAGTTAAATCAAAATATTTCAAAACATCCAGAAAAGCAGAATAACATGTCCTACGGGCTACAGCCGGGCACTGACGAGCAGACGACGCTGACGTCATTTCAATCAGGTCACAGGGCTCTTTAGACACCTTTTCTGTAAGACCCGTCTCATACCTTAGTATATAATACCGTAAACGCCGGTGATTAGTATATGATCACATTGGCAGTCGCGGATCCACGAAGAGGCTGAATAAGCCTCGAGCGGACCCGCCACTTGCAATGTGACATAATCTTACCATGCGCTTTGTTTTGTTTTTGTTTCTATTTACAACAGCAAACATTTCAAACAACCTATTGTTTTTTAAAAATGATGAAAAATCAGCCCCAAAAAAAAGTAAACATTTTAGAGCTAAATTTGTGGAGGATAGCCGGACATGCTGATGTCACTAGACCCCTAAATTCGATATGGTGACATGGGCATTTTCTTAAAATTCGATACGACGACACGGGCACGGACATCTAAGTGACATGGGACATGTGGCATTTCTTGAGTCCCACATGTGCCATGGACCATAGTGACATGAGGAAAAAAAAAAATGTTCAAAGAGTGCATCAGAAAAGTGCCATTTCAAGCCTAAACATTTCGCCAAATTTTTTTTTTTTTTTCTTGGATGGTGCTCGGCTTTGCAGTGTCTGGGTCCTTAAAAATGTACCAGAATGCTCAAATTCGGGTTCTAAATATTTTCAAAAAACGTTTTCTCCCTTAGTGACGTGTGACATGGGCATTTCTTAAATTCGACATACAGCTGCATGGGGAGGACCCACCCGTCAAGGGCCCCCATGATGACTCATACCCGCCGCGTTCAAACTAGCGTGGTGGTTATAGGTAGACCTTCTTTCAGTATCCACGTGACCAGATCCATCGCCGTCTCTTGAGCAACAGTAACCGAGGTAACTAGGGTTATTGTTATCCGGTCCGTAAGACGACAGTCTAAGACGGTGTGTAGTCGCGTTTTTGCTCTCCCTAATACTCTAATTCAAGTCGAGTTACCGCTAACCCCTACAAAAAGAGGGTCATTTGTGTAATTCAAAAGGCGTTCCTTTGTTAGCAATGAGGGGGTCGTTCTATTCATTGATTTTTTTTTTTTTTTTTATTATTATTATTTTTTTGTTTACAACAACAAGTCAAAGTACAGTCAATCAACCGAGATCCTTTCTACTCCGTGGGGGTGTAGAAGGATCTCCCCCCTGAGGTTACAAAGTCACCTCTTTATTTAAGGGGCTACGGGCCGCAAAGTCGCTTTCTCTTTCGCTTACAAGTCACAAAGTCGCATGAAATATTCAAGTCAAAAAGTCAAATTCATCAACTATCAGCACAGTCGTTTGAAAGTCATCAAGTCACCGAAAAACTCCTCTACAGTCACCTCCGACTCGCCTCCTCCCTACCCCCCTAAAGGGGGGTAGAGAGGAAGCGATTCCCTAGAGATCAGATAATTTTTTTTTTTTCTCCCGAGCAGACCCCAAAGGCCCCCCCTCCCCCCCAAGTGCCCGCCCACCCCATAAATAGTGCCCCCCTCCCCCCCTCCCCTCCCCATGCATCTTAAAGTGCCCCCCTCCCCCCCTCCCCTCCCCTCCCCCCTTATAGAAGCCTCCCATTAGCTAGTCCAAGTCATGTGACCAAAAGGGAAGCGTGGTCTGTCTATTGTCTATATTATGCAAATGAGGGAGGGGGTCAGGTCACGTGACCAAGGGGGTGTGGCCTATTTTCCAAATAAAGAGCGCTTCCGGTCACGTGACCAAGGGGGTGTGGTCCTATTATGCAAATGAGGGGGTCACGTGATCCATTATTATGCAAAGGGAGTCACCTGACCAAATGGAAGCCACTGATTGGCTGGTGATCAAAGGGGTGTAGTCTACTATGCAAATGAGGGGGTCACGTGATCAAGGGGGCGTGGCCTATTATGCAGATGGGGTCACGTGACCAAATGGCGGCCTCTGATTGGCTGGTGATCAAGGGGGCGTGGCCTATTACGTAATTATGCAAATAAGGGGGCGTGGCCTATTACGTAATTATGCAAATGAGGGGGTCACGTGACCAAATGGAGGCCTCTGATTGGCTGCAGGTCGATTGAGTAATAAACAGTAGTTAACTATAGTCCCGTTCCGATACATACTATACTACTAATAAGTGTTTATCCCTTCTGATTATTAACTTATCACAATCACTTTTTTCATGTAACATATCTGTATTCATTAATGTGTTTTTCTCTAATTTGACCTTATATATATATACAACACGAAGTCCCTTATTCTGTAGCCTCTGTAAATCCTCTGTCTCTTATCCCCTGATTTTCCCTAGCCCAAATAAAATCAGCATAGTCTATCGTAGGTAGGACCATCGACTTATATATACATGGTCAGTGCTGTTTCTCAGCTGCCTGATTTTGTGCCTCATATTAGCCATTACATTTATACGGTGGTCAATAAATTTCAGCTCTGTGTCTAAGGTCCTGGAGGTGCAGGTAGCTGGGGAAGAGGTGTGGTGGTCTGTGTGGCACTATAGAGCCGCCAGGAGGTAGCATATGACGCCTTGTACGCGCCCTGGAGGTGCAGGTAGCTGGGGAAGAGCTGTGGCGGTCTGTGTGGCACTTTAGAGCCGCCAGGAGGTAGCATATGACGCCTTGTACACGCCCTGGAGGTGCAGGTAGCTGGGGAAGAGCTGTGGCGGTCTGTGTGGCACTTTAGAGCCGCCAGGATCTGCACCCTAGGACTGCCAAGGGGTATCCGGAATACAGGCCCTCCTGACTGTAGGCCCCCAGCCCACAGGCCGTCGGAACACAGGCCCCCTGCCCACAGGCCCTCCGGATCTGGGGCCCCCTGCCTTTAGGCCCCCCTGACCATAGGCCCCCGGACTGTAGGCACAAATCTCACGTCCATTTCATACGTCCCATTATCTCATTCAAATTCATGACATCCAACACTATCTCTTACAAATCATATGTCCAACCCTATTCCCTCACGTCTAACCCCTACCTCACATCCAACCCCCTCCCCTCACATCCAACCCCCTCCCTCACGTCCAACCCCTACCTCACATCCAACCCCCTCCCCTCACATCCAACCCCCTCCCTCACGTCCAACCCCTACCTCACATCCAACCCCCTCCCCTCACATCCAACCCCCTCCCTCACATCCAACCCCCTCCCCTCACATCCAACCCCCTCCCTCACATCCAACCCCCTCCCCTCACATCCACACTCCACGTGAGGAAATGGTAGTGGACGTGAGGAAGTGGTACTGGACGTGAGGAGAAGATGCTGGATGTGAGGGAGGGGGTTGGATGTGAGGGAGGGGGTTGGATGTGAGGGAGGGGGTTGGACGTGAGGGAGGGGTGTTGGATGTGAGGGAGGGGGTTGGATGTGAGGGAGGGGGTTGGATGTGAGGGAGGGGGTTGGATGTGAGGGAGGGGGTTGGATGTGAAGTAGTGTATGTGAAGTAGTGGATGTGAGGGGAAGGTAGTGGACGTGAGCAGGTGGTAGTGGACGTGAGAGAAGTGGATGTAGAATGATTTGTTAGAGACAGTATGACAGGGGTTGGACGTATGACAGAGTTGTGGACGTATGACAGGGGTTGGATGTATGGCAGGTTGTGGCCTATGGACAGGGGGCCTATGGCCAGGGTGCCAAAAGACCGGGGGCCTAAGATCCGGAGGGCCTGAAGGCAGGGGGCCGATAATCAGGGTGCCTAAAGTCAGGGTGCCTAAAATCCAAGTGCCTAAAGTCCGTGTACCCTGCCAAGGCTACACTGATCCGCTCCAGTGCACATGAGGGGGTCACGTGACCCCCTCTGGCCAATCACAGGGAGGTCTCGCTGCGGTCACGTGACAGTGACAGCACCCCCTTTATAATGGGGGGTGCTGAGTGGGGGCTCCTCACTCCACTACTGCTTGGATACACCTCCTGCTGCTACAACCTACCTGCTGCCTGCTGAAGCTCTGCCTGACTGACTGCCCAGCTGCCAACTTGACTGCCCAGCCTCCAGCACCAAGCCCCAGCCCTCAGGACCCGGCCCCAGCCCTCAGGACCCGGCCCCAGCCTTCAGAAACCGGTCCAAGCTTCCTTAACCTGGCCCAGCCTCCTTAACCTGGCCCCAGCCTCCTTAACCTGGCCCAGCCTCCTTTACCTGGCCCAGCCTCCTTTACCTGGCCCAGCCTCCTTTACCTGGCCCCAGCCTCCTTTACCTGGCCCAGCCTCCTTTACCTGGCCCAGCCTCCTTTACCTGGCCCCAGCCTCCAGCACCCAGCCCAACCCTCAATGCCTCGAAGAAATATCCTCAAAATGATGACCCCCCCTTTGATATATCTGCAACTTTAAGCACACCTCCAAGTCAATGATAAATCAAACTTCTGCAACTTTAAGCATAACTCCAAGTCAGTATAAATCATATTTCTGCAACTTTAAGCAACCTTCAAATGAGGGTTTAATCAAATTGCTGCAACTTTAAGCAAACCTCCGAGTCAATGATTAATTAAATTTCTGCGACTTGAAGCAAAATTCCTAGTCAGTATTAATCATATTTCTGCAATTTTAAGCAACCTCGAAATGAGGGTTTAATCAAATTGCTGCAACTTTAAGCAAACAGCCAAGTCAGGGTTTAATCAAATTTCTTTTAACTTTAAGCAACTTTTGTAACGGCCATTCAGTGCGCCATAAGCTGCTTAAAGTTGCAGGATACTCCGAGATTTTCCTACTTGTTGCTGACAAGTTTGTGTAAAGTTGCTTTAAAGTTGCTTAATGTCAGACATTAAGCAATGCGTAAAGCTGTCAAAACCAGAAGACTTATGCAGTGAGTGCATCACCATTGTGAATTTTGTTTTACACCAACTTAGTTGTACCACTCAACACATAGTAGGCGGCACCGGGAGTAGAAAGAGGCGCCTACCTCGTGATTAACAACATTGTTTATTTGAAAGATGAGGGTACACACATCAACTAAAGGGACACGTCTCTGATCACACACTCCGTATTTACACACCCTTACAGAGCTATAAAGGCCAAGGGTAGAACTGGAATCTATAACACATGCGGGGTCTCTTCAAACAGAAGCCTCGACTCAAACCAGTTCACAATAAGCCACCTGAACTACTGAAACTTTCTAAGGTGACACACACTATCTACACAACCCTGTTGCCTCAGTCCCATTTAGTCGCTCAGAAGGGAAACGAGTTCAAGTACCGGCCATTCTACACCTCCGGCAACCCGTGAAATGGGCGAGTCTAGGCAGCTCAGCAAAAAGGGAAAGTTGAGAAGATGCATAGTATCGAAATACACCAGTGTCAAGTCACCAGCCCCTTTCACCAGCGTCACAAAACTCAAACAACACCACTTCAAGGGCGAAGATGCTTTTTCCAAACACAAACCCATAAGAAGAAAGTTTGCTAGACACAAGATGATCACGGGCGGCATCGATCAACAGTGGCAGTTGGACTTGATGGACATTCAGGCAGACACCGATCGATGTATTTTCTAGATACGCCTGGGCCACACCCATCAAGTTCAAGGCGAGTTCCGATGTCACCGAGGGCTTCAAGACAATCACCGAGGAAAGGCAACCAAGCTCAATTCAAACAGACAAGGGAAAAAAGTTTCTCAACGAGACTTTGCAGAATCACTTGAAAACCCAAAACATTACGTTCTTCACCGGCAAGAACTATGACATCGAAGCAAGCATAGTGGAGCAGCTCAATAGGAGCTTGAAAAAGAAACTGTGGCGATACTTCTCCCACAAGGAGACTTATCACTATCTGGATTCTCGACGATGTTGCATCATCCTTCAACAACACGATCCACACCACATTAAAAATCCCACCTGGGGATGTAAACCAAGATAACAGCGAGACCATTTTCTACCATCACGGCATAGCATGGGATATTATACACACTGCCATTGACATTCACCTCAATATTATGTGCCCCATAAGACACCACCAAATAAGAACTCCTGAGTTAAAAAGACAAATTATAGAAAAAAGATTTAGCCTGGCGCCATGCTAAGAGGACAAACCTGCCCGAAGACCATGCCTTTTCCAATAGACTAAGTAATAGGATTAAAAACCTGGTCTTTAAATAGATTCTCTCATTGGTGTAATTTAAATAGGTTAACAATAAATATCAAGAAATCAATAGCTATGAAATTTGGAACTCCTGGGTGGTCATGGTGTAGGTGGAGCACTCCTGGATCTGATGCTTGGTGCCACACCCATATTTAAGACTGTTTGTACACCAGAACAGCAGGGAGTGTATTGTGAGCGAACTGGATCTACATGCTGTACCATTGACTCAGAAGAGTGTGCTCAGGTCTGCATTCACTGGAATCGAGACGAAAAACTCTTTCGGTGATGGAAGTAACATTACTTTCACTATAGCAAGTCACAGGAGTATACCGACCTGAGTGATAACTACTGAACTACAATGGCGCCGTAAAGGAAAATCTGATGATATTTCAAGGTTGGTTTAAGGATACGGCTGGACAGTTCAACCTGCTGACTGATGCTAAAGCGGGCTTTAAAACACACCAAGCCCTGATCTCCAATGGTAGGTTTAAACTGATAAGTTGTCTCCACTTTGATCATGCTCATCAGCCCAGGTTGATTCCCGGGAGATTGGCATCGCCCTAAAGTAAGCTCCACCAAGCTTGTCTCATGAGTGATGGTACCAAGTATAAAATCAAAATACACAAAGTAAATCTTTATGTACGTTGTGTAACTATAAATCCTAAGATCGTCAATACTCATGAACGTGCAGTGAGTACTCAGGAGCCTTTCAAGTTCCCCGTGAACCGAGTAGAGCTTACCACCTATGCCATTCCCAAGTGAAACAGAGATTTTCCTTACACACACTCCAACATGGGTCAGTTACCCTCGCGCATGTTGCATTGCTTCGTGGATCACAATGGGTTCAGTAGTCACTTCAAGAAAAAAACCTACGAGTTGAAACAACGCAATGTAAACTCAGTGCAAGTCATTGTGAACGATCAGTTCCTACCAAGGCTTACACGCCCGGGGTTTCCAAAGGGGAGGTGGTGCCAGAATACCTAGCCCATCACCAGGAAACTGGGATGTACGAGGGTCGCCCGGTATACGATATTGGGCTGTCTGATTTTGCAGAAGGTTACATGGTGTTCCCGTTTGACTTGACATCGGACCACTCCCACGATGGCTGTCAACCTTATAAGGACAGGTCAACTGCGAGTGGAACTCAGTTTTAGTACGGGGCTACCCAAGACCACAACTGTGTTGCTGTACTTGGTGTAAGATAACTTGATTGAGCTGACACGGGACAGACATCCCATCACAGACTTTCACATCAACTGAGCTATTGTATGAATAAGTGAGTGTTATCCAATAACATTCACACAAAGTCTCACTTTCTAGGTATTTTTTCTTGTGACACCATCCCTAGTCATCCTGTAAGGACACCTGTGTTGTGAGCAATACAGACCCACAACATTTATCTAGTGCACATTTGGTGGCTTTCTATGTGTCAAAAGCTGGTGTTGTATACTATTTTGATTCATTTGGTTTTGTAAAGCTTTTGTAAAGCTTTCAAAACCTGTCAATTGTCAAAGTAACCGTATACAATTACAACACACCTCTATAGTGACCTCCTGTGGACCTCATTGTATTCACTTTTAGTAGAAGCTGAAAATGTTATAAAAGTGGATAAATAAAAAGAAAAGAAATAAAACTGTTTTAGGTGTGTTTTTACTTAATTCCTCTCCTTGAAAGTTTTTCTACAAAAAAAAGAGGTTTCTCTACCAAATCCGGCTCTCTGATTGGTTTATTTATTGAGGTCACACCCTCCTTTGTATATTAGGCCCCTGCCCTTTTGAATAATGATAAGTCACGTGACAATATACTTGAAGCTCATTGGTTTCGAAACTAGGCTACATCCTCATTTGCATAATGAGTAGGTCATGTGATCGAATGCTGGCCTGTGCTCGCATCTTTAATACTGTGGCATCACTCTTACCTTGAATTCATTGAGTATATCTTTTTTCTCATGAGAGTGATTTTATTTCTCAAGGAAGGCTATATGTATGTATCTATTGTCTGTATGCAACATTTTATTATTTAGTACTCACCTTTCAAAGCTGAGCGTTATCAGATGGTTGACTGCAGCAAACTGTGTGAACTCTTTCAGGGTTCTTATGGCTGCACACCCCACTTGTCCTAGAATGGCATTGGTGATGGTGTAGAGAAAGGTATCAAGGTACTGTAATGAATGAAGTTCATGTGCATTACAATTCAATAATGTATGATGGTTACATTGACACTTAATGGGAGAAATACTATCAGCTTCTAATACAGCTAGTGTCATGCCGGGTTATTATTAGCTTGTTATAGTGTATGTGATTTGCAGCCATAATATGCATGACACTAAGTGGCAAGTACAATTGACAATTAGGTGTGTAAGTTGGGATTATTGTACATACAACGTTAACACTACTGCAGTACTACCCAGTATAGCTTTCAAACTAGCTCTCTGAGGTTGGCTGCAGTGCGCGTTCCTGTATACCCAAGCGGTAGCGGAGCGCCACTGGTGGTGATTGTAGGTATTAGCTAACAGGTCTTGACATGCATTGTGTTAGATGATAATTAGCGATGATATAGTGTCGTTTGTGTTATCCCCGATATGTACATGTATATTGAAAGCAGTTAAGTATTTGTGGAGTTTGTCTTTATTGTAGGATTTGGAATAAAGACACGAACCACAGAATTCTTGATGTGATGCGAAAAAGGGTTTTATTACAGTCTAACCTGGACAGCAAAGCTAAGAGTAACCTTGATTTGTTTCAATCGTTCTATGTATATGCAACTTTCATGAGATCAGTCGGGGTCTGAGACCTCAGAAGGTCTGCCTGAACCAGGGGGTGGGAAGCAGTATTTATACTGTTCGCCTCTGCTTGGAGCGTCCCCTGGTTCTGGACAGAGGAACTACACAGTAGGTGTTCGATTACATACCTAGATAATATTTGCGCCCCTACATATTCATAATATCACGAAAAATGGCATTCATAATATCCTCTTGTTGTTATCGTACTACCATAGTTTTTTGATAAACTAACTTTTATACTTAACAATTTTGCATACGCAAACGTACATTCATCAGC
The DNA here is from genome assembly GCA_947462335.1 of Harmothoe impar. NCBI lineage: Eukaryota > Metazoa > Annelida > Polychaeta > Phyllodocida > Polynoidae > Harmothoe > Harmothoe impar. The sequence goes on along the minus strand of OX381714.1, from coordinate 71,884,297 downwards.
ATAACTGGCATAGTTTTTGAAAATGTGCGGAATTTGTTATGCTTAATTTAACAAACAAAACCTTACAATGTGCAAATAACCTTGTACTGATGTTTCAGTTAAAATTCTCTGTGATAACAAAAAATGTATAACACATATTCTATCACAATAAATTGATGAATCATTTAGACCAGAGCTATGAAATGTACATCAGATGGTTATCTATACACAAACATAGATTATGTTGAAAACTTATATCATTGACCAATATTTGAGGCGTTCATATAGCCGATGATCTCTGATCCATAAATCAGGAAACATTGGAAAAAATTGGAAACCTATGTCATAAAAAAGTGTTGCAAGCTCCCCTTACATCATAAGCCCCAGCTGGACTATTTATCTGTCAAAGGAGGTTATTCAAGAATTCTATTAGTTCTTTGGGATTCCTGACATTCATACTGAGATTATTCATACTTCTGGACACCATCCTAGGTTGACATCTAATACTAATAGAGTCTTTCTTATATTTTAGTAAAAATAAGCTAAATTCGACACTGAGGGTCTAAACCCATAATTACAAAATGGGAGAGATCAGAGATAAACCGTTATAAGTAGCAGCAACAAGTAAAAATTTGTAGATAAAATACATAATAATGCAGCAACAAGTTTGTTGTGTAAAAATATGTCAATGTGAGGCAGTAATTGGTGAAAAACAAGTGCTCAATGTGTGGTGTGCCTTATATATGCTTAAAACATTTAAGGCCCCTGCTCTTTGGTGCATTTTACTGCCAATTTATTAGCTTTTTCCTGCTCCTCTTCAAATAGTTTCTCTCTATCTTTATAGTGCTGTTTATATTTTTTCCAGAGATAGGAATGTGATTGTTCAGTTTATTGTTCAGCCTGCATTGAATCTTTAATATCCTTCATGTCTGTAAGTAGTATTATGTGTTGTGCAAATGTTCCATAGTAAAAAGAGGAAACAATGCAATAGGCATGCAGCCAATCACAGGCCAGTATTTGATCACTTGACCTACTCATTATGCAAATGAGGACTTGACCTACTTTCTAAACAAATGAGCCTCGGGTATTTGGTCACGTGACTACTAATTATCAAAAGGGGAGGGGCCTATTACGCATTATTATAATTTATTAATTATTATTTTTTTGTAGGAAAATATTTCACGGACAGAAATTGAATAAAAACAAAACTATAACAATTTCTTTTTTTTTTATTCATCCACTTTTAAATTATTCTCAACACTGACTCCAGACAGTTCTAAGAACTTTTCTTTTTGGGGCCCACCAATGGTGAAATCCTCAACGGCAGATTTTGTACGACATTAGTTAGCTCCAGCATCATTTCAGCAAGACAGATTACATTCTTCTGTACGAGCTCTTATAGCTCCGCACATGTCAACTCATGAGGAGTTTTCTTTTTCGCATTGCAACACATTGATTGACCAACCAATTGATTAACTTCCGATTTCTGCTCATTTTCAGGACACATCTTCTACTTAAAAGTGAATGCAATGAGGTCCACAGGTCACTGCAGATGTGTGTTGTAATTGTATACGGTTACTTTGACACTTGACAGGTTTTGAAAGCTTTACAAACAATATAAATGCAGTGCTCAATGGTGGTTAACCAGATGAATCGAAAAAGTATACAACACCAGCTTCTGACGCATAAAAAGCCACCCAATGTGCACAAGGTAAATATTGTGGGTCTGTGTTGCTCACAAAACAGGTGCCCCTTACAGGATGACTAGGGATGGTGTCACATGAAAAAACACTTAGAAAGTGAGACTTTGTGTGAATGTTATTGGATAACACTCGCTCAATTTCCAAGGTGTTCATACAATAGCTCAGTTTATGTGATAGTCCCTGATGGGGTGTCTGTCCCATGTCAGCTCGATCAAGTTATCGTACACTAAGTACAGCAGCAAAGTTGTGGTCTCAGGTAGCGGCATGCTGAAACTGAGCTCAACTCGCAGCTGACATGTCCTTATAAGGTTGACCCGACAACCATCATGCGAGCGGTCCGGTGTCAAGTCGAACAGGAACACCATGTGGCCATCTAGAAAGGCCAATATCGCAAGAGCGGCGACCCTCGTACATCCCCGTCTCCGTGTGAAGGGCTAGGTATTCTCATACCGCCTCTTCTTTGGAAAAGTCGGGCGTGTAAGCGTTGGTAGGGACTTTCTGAGCGTTCACGATGACTTCCACCAAGTTAACATTACAGTGTTTCAATTTGTAGTTTTTTTTCTTGAAGTGACCACTGAACACCTGATCCATGAAGCAAAGCAACATACGCGAGGGTAAATGACCCGTGTTCGAGTGTGTAAGTGTGGTCTCTGTTCCCCTTGGGAATGCCGTAGGTTGGAACCTCCACTCCGTTCACAGGGAACTTGTCTCCCAATCTCAAGATTTATAGTCACACGACGTACATAAAGTTTCGCTTGGTGGATTTTGATCCTATACTCGATACCGTCACTCATGAGACAGAAGCTAGGTGGAGCTTGCTTCAGGGAGATGTCGATCTCATCAGTTGAAGCCGACCATTGGAGATTAGGGCTTGGCGCGATTTGAAGCCTGCGTTTGCATCGGTAAGGATGTTAAACTGTCCAGGCGTATCCTTGAACCAACCTTAAACTCTCATCAGATTTTTTTTACGGTACCATCATAGTTCAGTAGGGCCTTGAGGTAGGCTCGGAAACCATAAGTCTCTGTTACCAGAGATTTTGAAGCCACCCACAGTGACTTGAACGTCTTTGAAGAGAGAATGTGCAAGGTTGTTTGCTGGGGCCACTGCGCCTGTGCCAGCCACAAGAGGTCCCCCCGGGCCACTGCGCCTGTGCCAGCCACAAGAGGTCCCCCACCGGCCGCTTTCACCATTTCCAACTCCAGGTGTAGTTTTCGCTCAGGTCGGCATAATCCTGTGACTTGCGGATGGTGAAGGTGATGTTACTATCGTCACCGAAAGAGTTTTTCATCTCGATTCCGGTGAGCGCAGACCTGAGCACACTCGTCAGAGTCGGTGGTACAGTATGTAATACCAGTTCGCTCACACTACACTCCCAGTTGTTCTGGTGTAGGAACGCCATGACAATCCCCAGTAAGTCAAAAATATCCCTCTTTGTATCTCAAGCTTTCTTACTAGGACGACTGGTGTGTCAACTCCCCGTTTGCTGACGTTTGACTTGTGTGGTTGCTTCTTTATATCCGCTCTGGGGCGTGCTCTCCCGGTCAAACCCTTCAGGGCAGTGCTGCCATGTTTCTTTAGGCTGGTTGTCAGTCAGCCACTATGCAACATGTCATCGGAGACACCCACACCAGCGTGCAGCAGGGTCTTTCCCAAAGTCTTGAATATGGGTGTGGCGCCGCACATCAGACTCAGGAGCGCGCCACCAACACCATGACCAACCTGGTACGGTGGACCGCTGTAGACGGTCACGCCGTTCCCATATTCAGCTCTGTAGTATCGGCCGTAACCAGGACTGGTCGTCCTACCGCTCGAAAAGTAAGGTGGTCGTTGTCTAAGCATGCCAGTCGACGGACAGACGAACTAGCGCTCTGTTGGTCGTAGATGAAGTGCCATCGTCACTTCTCCTCTCAAGAATAGTATCGGTTCACCCGTTCTGTTTCTTAAGTATATACCGATGGAATCCAGCCTCTGGGACCTGAGATTGAATAGTCCAAGTGCGGAAAACTGACTGCCTGTACATACAGCTCGTGGCCACCCCACTCGGGTTGACTGCGACACAACGTAGCAAGGGGACATGCATGTTGCCCACTTTTCTGTCTTGGATGGCGTCAGTGAACACGTAGACAGAGTACACATCACCGAAAGGGTCCATGGCTAGTGTCCGTAGTTTCCGGCATCTCCCGGAAGAGACCGTGGCTACTCGACGCTCTGATGTTTCGATGGTGTTGCGCGACAGTTGATTTTGACTCCAGTCCCAACCGGCTGCAGCTACTTGTTCCCGTATCGCTGCGTCCAACTCTTGCTCCACGGTGCACGATACCTCCTGCTCTTCGTCTGTAGCCAACAGGTTCGTGCTCTTTATGATCTTGTCCACGTTCATCACTCGATTGATTCTACGCCAGTCAATGTCGGGGAGTCGCTCCTTCTTGAAGGTCTTCTTTGTCAAGGCAAGCTTGGCTTCTGCCAACAACGTCTTTGTTCGCAATGGGACCACTCGCACCAGGTCATTGTCTCGCACGTTGCTCCATTCTGTGGGTAGAATCATCTCGCTGAGCTCCACTTTGTGATCCTCCCCCAGAGTCAAGGGTGACTGGAAGTGGGTCTGAAAGGAGGACAAAGTGTTGTTGGGGTAGTACTTTGTGGAGCTGTTGCTTGTTCATGTCTCAAAGGTCCTTCACTTTCGACACGGGGATCCACTTGTTGAACCTATCGGAATAGCCCTTCAAATGGACAAAGTCCAGCTGTTTTCCGTTGACCATCTTGGGCCGCATCTTCCCCATGGAAGTGGTATTGCTTGAGTTTTGTGAGGCTGGTGAAAGCGGCAGGTGACTTGACACTGGTGTATTTCGATACTGTGCGTCTTCTTAACTTTTCATTTTTGCTGAGCCGCCTAGACTTGTCCATTTCACGGGAGTGCTCAAGGTGAGTGTACGACCTGCGGAGCGCGGTGTGGCACTATATGGGGGCATGATAAACAAGTCACCACCACCAAAGTCCTTGTTGTCGTCATCAGAGGCACTGAACAGCAGTTGTGCGCGCAGATCTCTGCTTCTACTTCTGGTGGCCTGCACACTGGGCGGACTCCCAGAGCTCGAGCTCTTATACATGGTGTTACCGATGGTGTTTCCAGTCGGGTTCACTACACCGTGAACACTTCTGAACACCATGTGACCCGGTGGTCTGTCCACCGACTTGCGAAATTGACTGGCGTCATTCAGCAGATCGATGATATTGATACCGGTGGAGGACATTGGTTCAGCGCCCATGGTCAACAGGTCCCCGCAGTCATCCCACTCCACCAGCTTCGATTCTCGCAGTCTGTGGAATAACTTGGCTGTTTTAGTCCGCGTCTTCATTGGAACTTGCGCCAGCAGGGAGTTGAGCAGTGTTGTATCGGGTGTCGGTGGTGTGTCGAGGCTCCCCATCGTCCAGCTTCCAGAGAGAGACTTCAAACTGGACTTTCGTCAAAAACATTCGAGAGTGGCTTTGGAGTGGTTATGCTACATCGAACACGCCCACTTGGTAAAATTGCATTCAACAGTGGTGAGATTGCATTAGACACTTGCATACCCACTTGCATACCCACACCCATACGGCCACACTCCCAGGAGAGACAGCGCAGATGCTCGAGAACTAAGAGAGTGAGTTTGTATCTGAAAAATCTAGATTACACCCTGATTGAGGTGTGGGATTGTGAGTGGCGACGCATGCGAGAAAGAGACCCAAAATTCTTCAACTCTCAGTGGAAAGTCAACGAGCTCAAGGTGGATAGTCGCCCAATGGCCCAACTTATATCTGCCGTCGCAACTGATCAGCTGTTTGCTTTGCTTCTGGTGGACATTGAGACTCCCCAACACTTACTGGAACACTTTGAGGAAATGGCGCCAATCTTTAAAAATGTCACAATCTCCAAAGAAGATATTGGTCAGCACAAGTGGTAAAGAGCATGATTCTTCCAGTGATAGATTATGGAGACATCATTTATGGCACCACTTATAAGACACTTTTGAACCAGCTCCAAAGTGCCTTTGATAGGGGGCTCAAGACAGCCTATTACCTAGATGATGATAGAAGGGATATGGTTAAGCTACAAGGGAAAGCCAAGGTAAATACCCTTGCTGACAGGAGAAAAATGCATCTAAACACAGTAGCATTTAAAGTGTCTCTAATTTATGAAAATATTGACAAAAGAAACATCAACACTAGAGCACATGATGGAAAGTTGCTCAAGATGGTCTGGCCCAAAGACCCCTTTTACAGAAAGAGCCTTGAGTATAGACTTCCTGATACCTGGATGATCTGACAGTTGATACCAGGAAACAGGATACCTTTGTCAAATTCCAGGATTGGAACAAACAATTTTACTTGGACAAATGCATCACTTAGTACTCCCTAAGCACAATAAGATCTGTGCTGGTCATGTCTCCTCCCTCCACACACAAAATGAATATTATAAGTGTACATCTCATAATCTGGTCAATCTATGACATATGCTATATACATCTTGGCACAAATGTCATGGCACACAACATCGTCCTAGACACACAACATTTTGTTTCAGGACAAATAACATCTTGTCCAAAACTATTCTTTTGTATATATGTTACAACGGGATTATATCCGAAACATAAGTATAATTAGCTAACTACCTTAAAGTCAATAGTGGTATTGCCCCATATTACGGGACAAAATAGTAATTTTCACACGTTTAACTACTTAGTATTAAGAACCTAATCCTGAGTGCTCCCCAAACTTGGGCAATCCCTGTTGGGTAGTACATATAACTTTCCCTTAGGGAATCTGTATCTATACTCATACCATCGAGATCTACACTCCACTGCATGTAGCAAACAGGCCCTGGGCCTACTTTATGCAGTATGAATAAAAGAAGTTTCAATTCAATTCAATTCTATCCAATTATGGAGGCACCAAGCAGACCTATCATCATCAGGTTTAAGCCATATGAAGCATAGACAAGGTTCTATAGTGTACATGGCCTTCAAATCCATAGTTCATACCTACATGGAGCATATATGGGTCAGAACATTCGAAAATGGACTAATCTGGGGGCAGAAATATATCAGATTGAAAAATCAGCAAACTCAATTCATCTTAAAGCAAGTTTATTATATTAAAAGACTAGTATCTTGGCTCCATGAACACATAAATTGGACGGCTTAACTCCCAGGGTGTCAGTTTTTATTCACTGGTAAACATATGTTGATATAAAAGTGTCGGAGCATACAACTAAAATATCAAACAGCTGGTAGAATGATTTAAAAAGACCACAGAACCTTCTAGTTTGGCCTCCAGCTAGCCACAATATATAGGATAATGCATGCAGTTTGGTAATCACCACTCTAAAACTTTTTCTGTTACAGGCCTACAAACTTTGCGGAATGCTTGAAAATCTTGAAAAAAATGGCAGTGGGCACCAACTTTTCTCTAGTTTGCTCAAAATGGCCTTGTTCATCCCCAAACTTGCTGTGCACTATCCTTAAACACCCACATCCCGGTGGCGGGGTACCGAGATAAAGGGCGGAGCTAGGAGCAGTAGGAGCCGTGCAGCAGCTGAGAAGTGTCACAATCTCTGTCAGCACCACCAGGGTCAGAGGTCACATTCCACTGTTTTACAGACAGTATGGCAGTTATAGGTTTGAAATGAAAAACCAAAACAAATGCCTATCATCACTTATTCAGCCATTATAATATACTGACAGGGTATAATTGTCACACAAACCATTAGATATTGGTGTTATCACTTGAAGTTGAGATGTTGGTCTATGTACTCATATTCTATTAGGAGTAATTTGAGTGTTACTTTTAACCCCTCACATAGCCCCTCACAGCCACATGGCCTAGTTCATTGTAGACAAACCTGTGAAGCTGTCACTGAGTTTAGTCACTCTGGGAGTGCCTGTCAGTCAACCCCTCAAACGGTTTTCTGTGTTATAATATTTGAATCTAGATCTCCTATTTCCTCAATATATGGTCATATTTTGAAATTCAATTTAGATGGCCATATCACACTATAGTTCATTCAGAAATATCTGGCCTTCTTTCCGAGGGACCAAAAGGTGATTAAAGTCTTAAATAAAGCATGACTTAAGCTGATTAAAGTAGGAGTTGGAATTTGCTGAGAGTTGCATATAGCTGATTAAAGAAGGAGTTGGGGTTTACTTAAAGTTACATATAGTTGATTAAATAAGGAGTTGGGGTTTACTAAAGTTGCGTATAGCTGATTAAAGAAGGAGTTGGGGCTTGCTTAAAAGTGCTAAAAGCTGCAGAAGGGCTAATAATTATGGAGTTTGCTTAAAGCTACTTGGGTATGGAACAGGCTGGGGCCGGGTTCTGGAGGCTGGGGCCAGGTTCTGGAGGTTAGGGCCGGGTTCTGGAGGCTGGGCAGTCAGTCTGGCAGGGGCTAAGCAGGCAGCAGGTAGGTTGTAGCTGCAGGAGGTGTGTTCAGGAGGGCAGGCACTGGTGAAGTGAGGACTCTCTCAGCAGCACTCCCCATTATAAAGGGGGTGCTGTCACAGTGTCAGGGTACAAATAGCTGACAACATTTCTGGTTCTGACCCTATTTTTCTCCTTCAGACGGGCAAAATGTTGGGTTCTTTAGAGTGTGCAGTAATAAATGACCCCTTTAATTAAAGCCTAACACATATCTGATTTTTTTATTTGCATCCCGCATAAAAAAGGGTGTTCCGTTTTTGCGCTAGTTGCCATGGAAACAGACTTACCCAAACTGGAGATATTTTACAGGTGCTCAGCGACCTTTGACCTTGACCTTTGACCCCTCCAAGCACCACCCAGGGTTACCATGGCAACAACCAACTTTTTACAATTTTTTGTACCAAGGCCTTTGGGAACAATTTGGGCCGCAGATTATGATTCTCTGACAAATTTAAGGCCTCCTACCACTGATTATATGCACAGTAGTACAGTTTTTCATTGGCACTATTTACGACTACAACATTCTGGGGGAGAATTTGTACTGTGACACCTTAAAAGGCCAGTTTAATTTTTTCTGACTAAATTTCTTTTGCCACAGAATAAAAATATGTCCTCCCCTAACATGACTGCCCCGAGACTTCACTCTGATTGGCTAAGGGAGGTCATGTGACCTCTGATGTGCACTGAAGCGGATCAGTGTAGCTTTGGCAGTCATTTGTGGGCCCCGGTGGCAGAACGGCCAGCCGAACTAGGTGAAGATGATGTATTGCACTATCATCTACCCAAATAAAACATTTTCAAAAAAAAATTGGGTGCGGATTGTGACGCTTCTAGAGGGGCTAGAGAGTCCCAGGTGGACTCATTGAAAAGCCTCCGGGACTCTCAAGATGCCTAATTGTAAACCTTGCTGTGCTCCAACTAGTTCTGACTTTACAGCCCCAGATGTGTATTGTAGCTTCAGGGAAATTAATGAATATAATAACGCAAAATAAAGGGTCCAGAGACACACTTGTCCTCTAGCTACCTGCCCCTTGAGGGCGCGGAGAATGAGTCATATGCTCTCTCCAGGCGGCTCTATAGTGTCACAAACACGGCTACACCTGTCCCACTGCTACCTGCCCCTCCAGGGCGCGGAGAAGGGGTGCTATACTGCATCCTGGCGGACCTATAGTGCCACAGACATGGCCACACCTGTCCCACAGCTACCTGCCCTTCCAGGGCGCGGAGAAGAGGTGCTATACTGCCTCCTGGCAGACCTGTAGTGCCATAGAGACCGCCACACCTGTCCCACAGCTACCTTGTCCTCCAAGGAGCAGAGAAGGGGCTCTCGGGTGGTCCCCTGACTGATCCAGAGCCAGCTGCTAAACGCAGGTTAAAGCTGCTGCCAAGCTGCTAGTCCTTCTTTAATTAACTTAAACAACTATCTGAATCAAATTAAAGTAGCAGGAAAGTAGATTCTGCTTAAAGCAGGTTAAAGCTGCTGGCAAGGTGGGGCTCCTTCTTTAAGCTCCTTGAACAAAAGGGGTTTTAATTTGAATAATTATGCAGTGTTAGTTTTGAAACAAAGACTGGGTACCACCTTGAATGCCCTGTCCTTTGTATTTATTTTCCTCAAATGCTGTACACCTTTTACGTATATATTTGTTATTACTGCACTTATTGCACTGGTGTTCTATAATGACAGGCTTGATTGATTTCTCAAAATAGTGAATCTGTTGAAAATTATCATTGATTAGAGGGAAATGGAGTATGCTTCTGCTTCCAACAATCATGATCACTTGAATGACCTCCCTACTTTTTGGCTTAGCCAATCAGAGAGTAGCCTGCAGATCAAATTTCAATAGTGATTGTAAGAATACCATTCCTTAAGCAAAGCAAATGCTACTTCCCTCCCCTCTCTTCTCTTTGGGGTGGGGTGGGGTTCTCCTAAAAGAAGGGGAGGGGGGAGAGAGAGAGAGAAAAAAAACAGAGGCCTTTCGACCTCTGGTTCACAGAGGTCTGTCCGCCTCTGGTACAACTAACTTCTTTTCAAAAGATGAGTGGTTGTATGATAGTGGGTTGGTTATAAATAAGTCTGAACAGCCTTTTTCATTTAATTCTTTTTATCTCTATAAATTATACAATAGAGCAGACACATTCAACACGACAGAATTTATATATGCGAGCGGTGCAAGAGTTTTTTCAAAAGTACTCACGTAATACATCAACACAAAACACACTGAACGTGTTCCACGTTTTTTTCCCTGATAGGAACTGTACACGGTGCAAGCTTTGGACATATTCACAACAGAGTATACACTGTCGTATAGTAGCAACGTGACAGAATTCATACATTGAGCAGTATATTTTTTAAATGCATGGATCAGGAAATAAATCCTCACACATATTGAAGCACAGGGACATGACACAACCCACACTTCCAGATGTACACAACTATTGTTATTGTTACAATGGTAGATATATTATGCTTTTATCATTATAATAAAGAGCAGAAATAGGTGGAGCCTCTCCATAGCTCAGCTACAAACAACTACACGTAGATAACCTTTGGCCTTTCTTTCAATACCTCTCCCTGCTCTTCCTCCTCTTCTACCATCTCCTCCTTCTCCATGCATGGAGATGATGGTGGTGCTGGTGGTGCTGCTGGTGCTAGAGCTTTGTGTAACATGCAGCCTTCGGTTGTGTTGTTTGTCTGATACTCGCAGTGTCCACCAGTTCCTCCTCCTCTTCCCGGTAGTCAACCTCTTCTGTTTTTTCCGGTTTGTCTATCTCTGTCATTTTCTCATCCCGTAGTTTGTGTTTTCTGTGGAGACGCTGCACCTCAAGTTGGAGAACTTGCACTTGATAACACACTATTTTCATCCGGTTCTTCAGTGTGGTCGCCTGTCCAAGCAACGTCGACAGTAGTTTGATGTCTACTGGACTCTTGTTAGCAGACTATGGTGTCCTTGCCTCCTATGTAAAAGAAACCTTGGGCGGCGAGTTTCTCTGCGAAAACTGTTCTGTAATGCCATGACATTCCTCTATAAGTGTCGAGCCTCACTTCCAAATTGTTGAACTGTTCGGTCGGTAAACTTCCAGCAGCGCTTCTCCTATGACTTTGGCGGTGTCATCGATGTAGTTTAGAACCCTGTCCAACCAAGGGTCCTACTGCACGTCTGACTGTCTCAAGAAACACACCAGACCTTCGCATCGTGGAAAGTTGGACGCCACACTAGCCGAGAGAGGGACGTGCTCGTACAGTACGGAGATGTTTTGCGTTGACGGTGCTTTGGCGGGTCGAAAAGTCTCTGTTTTTTCTCTCTCTCTCTCTCTCTCTCTCTCTCTCTCTCTCTCTCTCTCTCTCTCACTCTCTCTCTCTCCCTGTCTCTCTCTCTCTCTCTGTCTCTCTCTCTCTTTCTCTCTCTCCACTCTTGATTCAGATAGAGAAACTGAAGTTATTCAAAAGGGCTGCCTTTAAATGGATCTAGCTTTTATTAAATATGAAGGATGGCCTATAGGGAACTTAAATGAGGTGGTTTGTAAGTATACTTTGGTCCTACTTAGCAATTTCCAGACTCCCTCTGCAGTTCATTGGTTTTGACTTCACTTGGGGTGCAGCTTATATAGGCATTTAACTTATATGAGGTTTAACAGTCTATTTCATGTATTCTTGATCACGACGATGAGTACCATATTTTAGGATGGGTCCCCCAAAAATTTTGCGCTAACTTCCCCCCCCTACCTAAAGACCTGTGAATATACCAACCCAGTGAACAAAATATGGGGAGTTGTTGCATGTCTGCCATGCAGATGATTTATGGCACAAGGGATGTAAAACATGAGTAGTGAGGCATGATTATTAATTTATCTAATATGTAAAAACATGGTGTACTGCAGTATTGTTTATCATTTTGATATCTCAATATGCAAGAAAAACTCTGTGCCTAAAATGTTGACATTTATATTGCAACTAAAGTAAAAACATTGATAGGCTGCACAGTTATCACTGTGTGGCAACTCGCAAGAAGCACCTGGAAGTCATAGTAGAAAGCTGACACTTCTCTCTGTAACTCTCATATAAAAAGACAGAGGTCAACAATGATCTGTCTGATTGAGAGGTTTATCCACAAGTGGTACATCGGATCATATCACACAAATGGAGAAACCACAGATTCAGACTGATAAGAGTGGATCTCTGAGTATTTTTATGTAATTATTGATAAATCATGTTTCAAAACAACATTTAAGTCTAAATTTCATTTTTTTTTTAGTGACATCATCATGGAGAACCACCCAATTCAGAATGAGCATCAGTTTCTCAATTGGGGTGTAGAGATATATGCATTTTAGTAACTTTGTTTCTCCACATAAACTGAGGGTTACAGCTGTAAGTACTATGACCCTGCCCTACTGTCCAATGTTCCTTGAGTCTCTCCTAGATCTTGTGATTTATGGATACCAGATGAAATTTTATTTCACGAGTATATAGTATAACTAGCCAGGAGGGGATAGCCTAATAAATGTTCAGTTAATTACTACAATAAATATAACATGGCACCTAGGACACTTACCCCATGAAACACAATGGTAACTGAGTTCAGACAGTCAGCCACTGCCATACCAACCAGGATTACGTTAGTTGAAGACTGCAACTCCTTTTTAACCAATACTGATACAATGATCAACATATTTCCTGAAGTATAAGAATCTGATTTTGCATACATTTTGTATATGAAACTAAACCTAATGATATAATGTTTGAGTATCAGTGATCTGGTATATCGATAGAATGTTCATTAACATATATGAACAGACAAAACATGATAAACAGTACAGTAGTTAATTGTGGTAAGTTGTTATTCTAAGGGGCTAGGTAATTTCCCATAGTATAGGTGTTTATCTTTCTTTCAGGGGGGGATTGCTCATACCATGAGATGGCACATTTATAACACTTTCTTAAGCAGATTTTACCTATAGCAATTTCATCACATAATTCAATACCACCAAACAACCATGTGTGTGCCTTTGAAACACACCGGACCTTAGCATCCTGGAAAGTCGGATGCCACGCTAGCCGAGAGAGGGACTTGCACGTACAGTACGGAGACGTTTTGCGTGGACGGTGCGTTGGCGGGTATAAAGAAAGCTTCGAAATCGAAGGTTATTTTGTAGGGGTATGTCTTGGAAGCAGCGTCGGGAGGATAAACGGAATAGTCTGCCAGTGCTTCGAACACAGATTTTGTGTTCAAGTTCAAGTTCAAAAAGTTTTTATTGCGTCCAATCATTCAATGTTTTTCATGTGCAATAATGGGTCAACAGTCCTCAGAGATATATTAACATGTTCGTCAGTAAAGGATGAGTACAGAAGATTTCTAAGTGTTTGATTGCATTATCAAAGTATTGATCAGCCTTATAAGTTAGTACCATAAGTTCAACAAAAACAAGCGTAATTCAACATTCAAAGTCATACCGATGCTTTAACTACTGTAGCCAGCCTAGTGGATACAGGTATTGTAACATTTTTAGAAACAATAACTCATATTAGTTAGAATATTGTTATAACCTGTAGCCTTCATATCTTGGCTTTGCCTTTTGTATGCAATATGACATTGAAATTTAATCATTACTTATAAAGTGTACTCATACATACTATATGCACTCAGTGCTTATCGACACACGGCTCTTAGATTTACATACATTTTAATACAGAATGAAATCAATCCAATCAAAATAAATCTTTACTGTGTTGACATGAAGTCTTGGTTACATTCTAATACAGGAAAAACATCATAAATTCAGACAATTCACAACTTGTTAACAGCAAGTCTTTGGTTACAAAAAGTTTGTACACATTGTACATATACATGAGCGCATGGTCCCTATGGGTCAATTCTGCCCCCGGTGGTCTTGCCAATGTTAGTAAACACATGCTAATACATGATGATCTCTAGCCCTCCCTTATTCCCTCTCACTCTATGCTTAACTAAGCTGTCATCATATCACCTTTGTCGCGTCTTTCGACATCTACTTGACAAGTCACAGCTTATAACAGAGCATCATAATAAACTTACAGAAAGCACAGCATGGCCTGGAATCAGTCTGAATGGAAAAAAAGGGGGGGGGGGTTTCAGAGTTTGTTTGTTTCAATTGATAGATGGAGGACACGGAGCATGGGCCAGTGTGGGTGGGTTGGGTGAAAATCACTCCAAGCATTTTATAGTGATTAGAATTAGGCTCGTGTGTTAGTTGACTTTGCACCTGTGCGATTACCACTAGAGGACATGTGTTCACTTACAGGTTGACAACCAGTCCTGTAATTGTTTGGGTTTTTAGGTTATTTGGGTTGAGGTTGAGGTTGCCCGAGTACCGGTACAGACCAATGTGTTCCAATTTACAGTCATGATGGGGGGGGGGGGGAGAGGTGCTTAGTATTAGGGGCGTTCAACTACCCATACATACCTGAGGCACTTCATACTAGCCTAGGCCTTGCTTTCTGATTTTTTGTAAGATCTCCAGATGATCCCACTCCCAGATCCCTCTGTGCCATGGACTCTTCTCGGTCACCTTATTTCCAAAACAGGGTTGACAAATTTGATCTTGTGATCATTATGTGTACGTCTCTCCTCCGTAGGGGTAGAGGTACCTAGTCGTTTTGACAGTTTGTACATATGATTCAGCAACTGACCAAGTCTTCTCTCTTTGAGTCTTCAGTTTAAAATAACCATGTAATTCAGTGGCAGAGCATCGCTTGTACATATTTTTATACCTACATACTCGTAAGCCTTTGTTTTGTACTTTTTTGTACTTTGCTGACGAGATCTAATGTAGTGTTTCGGTACACCCCACCTACGTACACAACGGAGATTTGTTTGCAAGGCGAAAGCTGACTCCTGTGTCTTTTCAGTAAGAATTTGGTTTTGAACGCAGACTTACAGTCTGGACATTTGTATATGCCAGCGTATTCCTCAAAATCCGTTATTAGGGAGACGTGCAAGGAGCTTCCGCCGTACAAGGCAGAGAGGTGTAGGTTAACTTTTCCTCTGGCACCCTGTGTCTTTGAAGGAGGTTTCATCAGTGAATCTCGTTCTCTCAGGTTTTTTTATGCTTTCTGTAAACCGCTATTTGTATGTCGAACAAGTTCTCCAAAGTCGGTATGTCCGCCAAGTTCAACCCGGGAAAGGTTTCAGCATTTGCGGAGGACGGAACCGGTGCAATAATATTTGAAGCGTGCCTGTACGTCTTGTGCAAGTGAAAGGATATACAGCGGAACACACATAACTTGTCCCCGCTCTGAAAATCTAACACTCCTCTTTATTCCTCAGTCAACCCTTTTGGTTACTCTTCCTCCTATGGGAAATTCTCTTGGTCCCATGAAATGCAGACATTCAAATTGGTGGAAAACAGAACTTGCCACTTGGTGGCAGCGTCCCAAAGTGTTGTGACTTCTTGCGATGTGAAAGTGTTTTCCATGATTGAGATGAGGCGAGGCGGAATCCGTTACTGTTTGAGGGGGTTGGAGAAGAGTGGCGTTGTTCTAGGTAGCGTAGCTTGTGTTTGTCTTCTTTGTGTTTTTTTTAGAAACATTTATCTTTATTTCTGAGCTTATAACAGTTTCAATCATCGAAGTACAGATCATAATTGTGCTAGGGGCACACTCCCGTATAAAATATAATATCCCATAGTTCATTTCATGTAAATGCAAATCCAATAAACTCAGAGCTAGAAAGGTTCCCCTCCTCCCACGCAAATTAGGTGTGTGGTGGATTTTCATGGGGAACCCTTTCCTTACTAGGAAAGAATATAACAAAATTACATAGGATCCAGTCCTGTTTAGACTGGGACCACTCATATATATCACAATCAAGTTGATGTGATAAAATTTTCCTTACAAATATGTTGTTGTAAATATACACGTCACCTTAATAAAAAGCAATAGGTACCTCACCTGCCAACCAATCTTTTCTGTTATTCTTAAAACTAGTGTGGGTGGGTAAGAGGCGTAAAGGGGGTCCAAAGTATTCCAATGCATTGAGCCAAAATGTTCTACAGAGCGAAAGTATACATCACAATGCGGTATGTGTCTAAATAATACAGGTCCTTGGTGAGCTCTTGTGGGTAGGTTTCTGCCTACTAAATACTGGGCATTCTGTGCTCTTTTGTACATAAAGTTCAGGAGATGTGACTTTTGCCTGCTTGCTAACAATGGGAATTTTGATTTTGCGTGTACCCAATTGGTATCTGTTAGGTGATCAACCCTTAGACAAATTTTAAGGCACCTGTTCTGTGCATATTGGAGATCATCCTGTATGTATTGAGCGGCTGAGCAGAAAAGTTGGTCACCGTAATCAAAGTAGGGTAGTATTTTTAACTGGTAAATTTTAAAGGCAATTCCCTTTGTCATAGAGGCTCTGAGGTTGGCTAATATAAATGTTTTGTGGTTAATCGTTTTCAACTGCTACTTGATATGCAAGTCATATTTCAAATGTGGATCTAACAGGATGAAACTGACGGACAAACCCACTTTGTATCTGAATCTTTGCGTGATGTGTATCTGACGCATTGTGGTGACGGCGTCCCGCAACTAACCGGTCGGCAGTCTCACATTGGTTCGCTGACACGAACACCATGAGCTCTGACGCCTGTCTGTATCGCAGGCCAATTAGTGGTTAATATTTCCTCACCTTAAAGGTATGGCGGATATCACCTGAGGAATCATGGACCGGTGATGAATTCCCATCTACAGGCGCTTTTCCTACAGTTACCTTTGCCACATAGGGGACAACATTTCGGTAACACCGCGCATCTTTTCACGTGGGTGTTATAACGGAACGCCAATTTTTTTTTTTTGAAACACCTTTCCCACACCAGTTGAGTCATCTTGACTGAGTTACTTATACTGAAAGAATTTTCTTCTTTTTTTAAAAAGTTTTCTCTCTCTCTCTCTCTCTCTCTCTTTACATTTTTTCGTGTATTTCTTTTTCCTCCAGCTTATCTATAATGTACACCACTCTTATATACACAATCTATATATTTAGTATACGTTTATGTGTATTACCATGTAGATCAAAAATGTGTGGTCAGTGTCTCATTCACTGGTGTGCATTCTTAGCCCTGCTTTGAGTACTGATAAATTCCACCATGATCTCTCTTTTGTTTACTCAGTTTGGTCAGGGCCTTGGTGAAAAACGTCACGCCGACCGGTGTCGGAGTCATGTCTTGACCTTCATACTTGCGCACGTAAATGATGTTCTTGCCCTTGTAGTAGCTTACACCTACGTGTAGGTTGTGCTTCAACTCTAGTTCCAGGAACCAAGTGTTGTGATCAGGTAATCCTTGAGACACAGATCTGTTACGTTTCTGTACCTCCTCTTTGAAGTCGGGAACGTTCCTGATGAGCTCGAAGAGGGCAGAGATGGAGAATGCCACTTCCTTGGTGGATGTTATTGCACCCTTTATGGCACTGTATCGCTCCTTTAATAACTTAGCCCCACCACTCCAAAGTTCCAGCTTTAAACCGTCGATGAAGAACTCAGGTTTTTCCTCACCTTTTTCAGGTTCATTGAGCGCATCGTTGTTGTTATCCACCGTCGTCCGTGGATCTACAGGAAGAATATTGCGACTAAGATTACAAGCTGAAGTAGCAGCAGAAGAAGCAGCAGCATCAACACTTGTGTTGGTACCCTGGGACTTGTGAGAAATGGAGGGTTTTTGCACGGACAGCCACACGCCGTCGTCGGTGGAGGAGACACTAGCAGGTTTGGGCGTGGAAGGTTGACATTGACGTAGAAAGCCCTCACTCTCATTTGTCTCTGGGTCGTTGTAAGTCTGCGCCCGAGGATAGGCAGTACCTATCTCTCGCAGAGACTGGGTAATAACTCTGGCCAGGATGTCTGGAGACTTTTGACTGTCAGTGTACAATGAATCCTGGAACTCCTCCGCCTCCTCCTCCTTTTCGTCCTCTGTTCCCTTGGAGTCTGAGGTGTTTAGGTAGTCAAGGGCAACGTCTCTTTCTATGACACCTATTGCTGTGTCCTTGGCCACGGTAGCAGTAGTACTGAAAGTAGCCGTAGCAGTGGCACCAGCACCAGCAGTAGCAGCAGCAGCAGCAGTGGTAATGAGGGCATTAGGGGGTCTTGCAGCGTTAGCAGTAGCAGCAGCAGCAGCAGCAGTGGTTTTCTCAACAGCAGGGGCTGTAGCAGAACTTGCTACAAGGGCGTCGAAGTCGACGACGGGAGAAGGCAGTAGTGCACACGGTACCGCCGGGTCTGATGTACTAGGAGAAGGGTTCATTCTTGCTACCTTCCTGCCACTGTACTTGTAGATGCTAAGGTTTCTGTAAGGTCTCTTTCCAACCATGGTGAGGGTTAGTGTGGTCGGGGTGTGTAGAGCATGTGTGTCTGGTAGTGTGGGTTTTCTGAATGACTTTATATCCTACTATGGAGGAGATAAGCCTCTTACTGTAGTTTCAATGGTGGTTATAGACAAAGAGGTGTTACAGAGACCTCCCCTAGCGTGGGGTAGGCCATCAGGAGCGAATATCGTATACAGCTGCTGTACACAGAGAGGGGAGAGTGCACAGCTAAAATATTTTTCTTACTTTCTTTGAACAATATTGAATGGTAGCCGAAACGACTAGTTTCAAGAACAACTCTCAGAAAAATAAAAAAGAGATTTAACTTTGTAAACAAAATGACTGAAATTATTTTTTTAAACAAGTCAGTTTGTCTGCAAAGCAAGCTTTTTTTCATCTCATTTTTCTTAAAGCAAGAAAATTATTTTTGGTTGCGTTATAGCAGGAGGAGGGAGGTTGTTAAGCAGATAAGAAAATAGCTCTCTTCAGAAGGGGTCGCTGACAAAAGACTTAAAAGAGATTAGTCACCCTCAATTAAACTTGCAAGTAGTATAGTGTGTATCAGGATGGGTCTATGACTAAGCTTCTAGACTTGGTCTCATGTCGTTTGGAACATTCTACTAGGTAAGTCATAGTCCGATCCCGATACACACTATACTATTGTCGCATAAGGACGAGGATCACAGTTTCAACACCCCTAATTCCACATAACACCATTACCACTACAACTTTTCTTTCCACTAGTTTGACAGCCAGCCGTTCAAAGACTTAGGATTAAAAATTGACTCTGACCCTCAGATCATACTGAGAGGGCAGCAGAGACCCTTACAGGTACACGCCATTCAAGCGCGTGCTGAGCATGGAAGATCCCACGGGATCCTTGATCCGAAACCCAGTCTATAAAACTGCGCTCGGTAACAAAGGAAGAATGACGACGATGACAACAGCGACTTTTATCAAACTCTGACTTCCAGAAAAAGCTCCCCTTTCTCTGCTACACCTCATCCTCCCTCTGTCAGAACAAGTAACAAAGATAAGAAAAGCAGAGGTTGCAATTGCCTAGTACTCGCCAATCCTAGACTGCCGTTCAAATGGGCAAGTCAAAAATAACTAACCAAAAAGGAAAAAAGAAAAGAGACGAGTGGTGGCTAAATATACTGATGTCAAAGCACCCTCCAGTTTCACCAGTGTCACCAAACTCCAGAGACACACCTACACTTTCTTGTACAGCTCGCTGAAGAGAAGCGTCACCATCAGCAATTCTAGCCTCTTCAAATCTACTCTTCTCCTCTGCAAAGTGGCATCTTGAGATCTCCTGCCGCTGATGACATTCAGCATGCAGGATATTCATAGCCTTTGTTGGCATAGGAGCAGCATGTCACTTTTAACCACCAGTTTCAAACAAAAAATCTTCTAGGATCTTTTTGAATGGCATCAGGGTTACCCCTTCTTGCCTTTGGAGTCAAACTGGTACAACTCGGCACATAGCCGCTACAACCTCAGGATCCAGACTCAAAAGGGGATGGAGAGACGCTCCACCCGTTGCCTGTTTTCCGAACAAAACTGTGCGATTCAACTTTCTACCCGAACTGGTCACGGCACCAATGTAGGGGTTGTGAAAGTATGAAACAAACACAGGTTCCAAATTTGATTTGAATGCAACAGGTTTTTTCAAGTCTCAATCCTCGGTTCTCATATGAACACAGCCTCTAAATAATTCAATAACTGTACAGGTAAATCATAGGCAAGGTTCGAAGTACACAGGCAGCATTCTTGCTGGTTCTAAGTCAGCAGAGCTGTTCGGACTGGTCTTGTTCCAGCAAGAGCTGGTGCAAGAGCCAGGAGCAGGAGGGCTGTAGGGGCCTTGGTAACAAAGGTATCGAAGGGTGTGGGTCTGAGCTCCCCATGTGGCCTCTTATATACCTGGGTTGTGGACCAAGCAGTGTCGATGTTGCATCCCACCGGCGCGCCATCTGGAGAGGCTTACTTGAACTCACAACTGGGTAATTGTTCAAGGGATATGGCATAGGACGCCAGGTGTTGCCACCTAGCGTAGAACTGTGCCATTCCTGCCTTAAAACTACGAACCCTTATTACACGTATATTATTGCCCCTTACACTATTATGCCTATTTGTCTATGTTGTATGTTTGATTATGCTTGCCTGTATTTGATTGTCTTTGACTACTTTGACTACTTTTTAGAAGCTTTACTTTCGTAGGCCATGTCATTTTGATCAGCTCATATTCTTAACATGGGACACACCTATCATATCCTAACCTTTTGTTATCTCATTGTATCATTTTTTGTTGTTGTTACTTTACCTGTTGTCATATACTGTGGAAGTACTCTATTTCGCTTGGTATATTTTTTTGCTATATTCACGGAAATGACAAATCTGTGAGATTCTCATATTGTACAGTATGGAATAAATACCCGCAAATTAGTATTTTTTGCCACCTCAGCAAAAATTGACACCCTTGAATATAAGTACTTTCACAGTATTATGTAACTAAGCTGATTGTGTCATGCAAACCAAGAACCTTATGCATTCCACAGTGAATGACCAGGACAATAAACATTATCTCAATGGACAACAACAACCTATGGCAGATTATCAATACCTGTACTATTGTTGATAAACATTTTTAGATGAACAATTTGATGTACATCTGTATATTGGATTGCAAGAGTATGTGCTTACCATTATAAGTTTGCGAAATTATGTTTAAAATCTTAATCCTTGTTAACTAATAGTAAATACAGTCAATATGCTCACATCAAGCATGAACCGAAATAGAAACTTGAGGTCATAAGAAATCTAATAATTTTCTTCAGTTACAAATGAAAACATCACACTCCTTTACACCATGTAATACTTTGTAATAAAAGAGTCTCGCTTAGAGCTCACTGAAACAAATATACTGCACTGGGAGAATCCGTTCAAGGTGTAGACTAGTAGCAGCTATTATCTCTGTAGGGATGAGGGCCTAAAAAGAGGCTGCCATAAGTATGAAGAAACACATTTTCACAACAAACCATGTTAATCCACTTCTAATATATTATTCCCATATATATTTAAGTGAATTGAAATACAAATACAAATGCAATTAAAACTTACCAAATATCCCAAGAATCAGTGATAGAGATGCCAAAATTGCATTGAATACAGATAGTGTGATATTGTCTTTTAGCATCCGAATAGGAGAATCTTTCCACTTATTAAGAAAATATGTAGCATTACCAGGCCTACATTGCAAAGAAAACTCTCCCCAAACTGGGTAGAAAGAGAGCTGGCAATATAACTTTGCCCGGAGGATTGGGTCAATTGCTATTTCCTTAGCCTTGCTTAGTATGAAGGTTGTAAAAGATACTTGACCCAAGAAACTTCCAACAGAAGGATAAACAAAGGGCCAAAAGTTACGCAGCCCTTCCTGAAATATGAGTGTATTTCATGTACAGCATAGAATGAATTAAAACAATTGCTGTAGGCTGATTCCGCATCAATTCAACCGGAGGCTCCCGGATGACCATCTACAATTCAATTCAGGGAAAAATTATTACAAGTAAAAAAAAAAGGTGCCACATGGCCCTAATAGCCGCCAAAACTAGGTCATTTTAGAGAATTGCCCAACTTTAGCCACCAGTGGTGCCACCTGTGAACTATTCCGGGGAACAAGCACCATACCATGATAAGCCCCACATCTATCTTAGTTACTAGCATCAAGATTAAGCTGCTAGGGGTACAATTCTAATTTTGAAGATTTTTTGATTATTTAAAGTTTTGTTAATTTCCATTGATTCATGTCCTATTTCTGAGCCTCAGTGCATCACGACATAACGCAAAAGGTATGGTTTGATAATTTCTTTCTGATCTCTAGTATAAGTAGCACCTATGTAATGACATATGGACCTGTGACCCTGAGAGTTTTTCCATGGTAGTCCTTTGAAAATGGCTAGAATTGAGGTTTTTCTCACCAGATCGGACACCCCGCCCCGAATGAGCGAGCCATAACTCGGAAACTATATGGGATTTTGATTAGAAATTTTGGGGGGACAATATGGATACATAGGGCAATGAGAAAAAAAATTAACATGGAAATTGGAGATGGTCAACCGGAAAGATCTTCCGAATTTGGTTGAGTTGACGCGGAGTCAGCCTGTATAGATCTATACATTCCTAATAATGTGACATAAAAACAAAAACTATAATTAGAAATATAATTATGTTTGAAAAAAGCAGTTGCTACAGACTTGGTTACAGAAAATGGTAATATATATTCTTAGAACAACTACTTAATGTAAGGTCACTCATTGCTAGAGTAGAACCTTTCATATGCTTGGCATGACTACTACCATGTAACAGCAGTAATCTAGGGCTCAATTCTCATAGTTGTAGGACCCAGCCATTCCCTGCATGATCACCCTCTAGCTAGGCAACAGCAAGATCTTAAATCATATTAGGGTATGGTTCCTGTGTAACATTCCCAGTATTGTAGTATCACCTTTTATCTGGATGTAGTCGTTGAAGAATTAACCAACCATGTTCTGCTTGGATGAGTACAATGCATTTCTTTAAATATCTTACTCACAAAGCAGAGACAAATGTGGATGGGGAGTAGTATAACCAGGAGAATAACCCTTTACAGCAAGCCAAAACATTTCCCTAATCCAAGACACACACAATTTATTAGTACTACGCCCAGTGTTTAGCATGTTCATAACCTGAGTATTATCGGTCACAAACACAAGTTCACAATCCTCCAAGAGATGGCCCCCACCTCTTAGCAGCTAACAGCACTTTCCAAAAGTCCAGTTCATTGATATTCTCATTATGCTCTGATGGAGGTGGAACCCAATGATGATGAGCCTCATCTGGATTGGGGCTGCGGCCCTTACCCTTCCACAAACCTATTAACCAGTCATCACCATGTAAGGCAGCATACCCAGTGAAGGAAGCATCGCTTTATACAGACAAATGGGTACCAATAGGACTTACAATTTTCGCTAAACCGTTGAAAGTCTTCCAAATTCCAACCACCATACAATATCATCTCTGGCAGCACCAGACAATCTAAACTTGAAATGCATTTTACTAACCACATTGCACAAATCATAACTAGTAAAGCAGCGGTCCCCTCGTTCAACCTTACTAGCGTGTGCCAGACTCCCAGCCAGAGACTGAGCCTCACGCTTGGACATTTATAATTTGCCCTCAGCGTCACGCAGTTCTGCCAATGAGTCACACATCCTATCATCAGGCAATGTCAGTTTCATATTGACCTGACGTGATTCTGGTAAGCAAACACAGGGACGAGTTCATATGGACTTGGGTCACATAGATTTCATGAAACAGCCTATTTATAAAATATTAAAGTAAAAAAAAAAAGTTTAAAAAAATCAACAGCACATAAGCAAGCGGGAAGCATACAAAGGCAAACCTCTCTGGGCTGCGCACAAGCAACAAGTAACCACAGCCAAACACAACTGTAGCCAATGGCAACTACTAGTATCCCAATGTTACACCAGGGGGAGTGGTGGAGCTGCAAAACACTGTCAGGCACAACAGTTCCTAAATACCCACCAGGGGGGGTATTCCAGCCTGGTAGAATATACTGGGTCAATACACGACACAACGAGTTGTCTCTATCCATTTATGCTATTAATTTTAATGCCCAGGAAAACAACCTTCAGGGAGATGGGTGTAATTTTTTTAAAGGAAATACTAAACCCTAAGTAGCAAATAACACGTACCAAAGCATGTTGAGCCTTCATGCAGCTATTTTTATCAATAGCCATCAATAGGAAGTCGTCAAGGTAATTTACCAAGGAGACATAACCTCCTCTCTTCATACGTCACACAATAAAGTCAGAAATAGTGTTAGATATGTAGGGGCCCGAAGCCATACCAAAACACAGGCGACTGTCTTCAAACAGAACTTCACCCCGACCGTCATCAAAGTCCCAGCGTAGGCCTTGAAACTGCCTGGCACCATCATATATTTGGACTCCTCTGTACGCCATGTCTGTGGAACACATCCATGTATCATTAACTGTCATGTCACACACGTCATCAAACGATTTATATACAAATTTTTCAGATATTTCATCACAAAATTCATTCACAGAGGGCAAATTGAACCCCCCACCCTGGAACAATCGGTGAGAGGTCTGATATTGACCCCTTTATCAATAGAATCTTTCTTCTTATCAACAGCTCCCAAAGCATGAATACACTTAGGCTTGACATCACATTGTAGGATTTTACCATCTGCCACCTCTTTCAGTAGCCTACTAGACATAAATTCTTTATTACCCTTACGTAAAATAGAGGAATAATTCATATTGTCATACCATAGTCAGGGCTAACTAAACGGGAATCAAACGCTGACCCTTCTAGCATATACCACCAATTCATATCTATTTCGCCCCACATGAAACATTCACAGAACACTCAACAAGGTTTCATAGTTAACTGAGAGCCATCCAGTACATAATCAGAAAAGCACTGACCCTGGAAGCATAAGCTTCCCACATTAAATTCAATATAACGCGGGCTGTTAGACTCATGTAGGGCAATATGAATAATCACATCTTCACGCATGTTAGACTTAATAGCTATTAAGTCACACTCCACACCGGGAAGGGAAACAGTATGCAGACACTGACCACTTACATCATCACCTCTCTCACCTACATACTTATACTCCTCAGCAGCGGCCACACTACTACTAACATTACCAACAACCTGTAACAATAAACTTATTTAGTAACATGTACCACTGGTTCAGCTTCAAACACTGGCGTAGTAGTAGTGGTAGGGGTATTTTCTCTAGATGAGGGTGAGTTCTATGCGCTTTACATACAGACATTGTTACAACCACCCTCCTTATGGGCGGGATCACCACACTTAAAACAGATGTGGCCAAAGACACATGTTTTAGAGTCGCACCCCGATCCATTGTACCTGTTACAGGGCATAACCCTGCCATGTTAATCTACCCTGACACAGTCACTGTTCTTGGAGGGAAAATATTGGCCCTGATATTGGCCCTGAAATTGGCCGTGACCCGGGGGGTAACCATGGCCACAATTGTTATTACCTCTTTCCCTGCCATAGCCTTGCCCCTACCCCTGCCCCGAGGAGTATTGGACTGATCATTGCGGTGCATTTCCTACACTTTTTTCAAGCTATTGGTATCAAAGTACTGTTTGGTCAACAGGTCATTACCAAATTCATGTATCCCCTTACCATGAACACACTCTTCCCTGAGATCAGCATCATACCCAGAAAACTAGTGCTTGTCATATAGACCCTTGGATGCCTTAAATGATAAGAAACACGAATGGCGTATAAATTTCTTAACGTCCTCTAAACTAGTAAAGGTTCCCTCCTCAATACCCACACATGCCCAATTAATAAAAACATACATGAGTTCTTCAAACAACAGTGACCTAGACTTGCGGCCCCTGGTGTATCTCTTCAAATTGAACCTTTTTTTGAGCTTTGTCAAGCAGTCACCAGAACTGTCTCTACCTTGCGGGTGATCAAATCTAGGTGTAGACGTCCTATTTCCTTCTCCAGGGCTGGACTGTCGGGAGTGCAGGGTTGTACAGTCGGGAGTCTTTGCCTCAACTTTCGCACCCTTCTTCACACTTGACGTAATTCGGCCCCGAATTTTTTCCTCCAGGCTCTCCACATGATCCTGTTCTTCATGAGCCTTGTCTAGCTCTTCCAGGTACTGCAGGTACTCCACCCTGGAGGGGAACTTGTCGTCTGGGAGAAGTTGTGCCAGACTGGCATTCATCTCCTCCTGTGTCTCAGCGGCGATTTGATTGACAGACATCTTATCAGCGTGAATGCCTCTCAACAGGGTCCTTTTTACAGCCCCTACCCCTGGGTGGGGGGTGGTCTGTCTCACAGCGGTAGCACCATGCATCAGACAATTTTTTAATCCAATCTAGTCCAGCCGATACAGCGTGTCTCACCAGAGAACACGTTGAGGAAGCCTCCTTCTGCTGTTACAATTTAAACGGACTGCGGTTTGAACCAGGAGCAGCTGACGGACAACACATTGCGCACCCCCCTGCAGGAATATTAGGAACCTCCGCCGGATAACATAACAAAGGCGTGGGAGAAGTAACCCTGTATATACACATATTAACGCTGGCACCTTTATATAGTCAATAAAAGGGGATCTAACAAGGCTCCAGACAGGTGACTTTAGTCACCTATCTATTCCAAACCAGGCTTATAGTGTGTTTAACCTGATACAAAGTAGGATCCAAGAGTTGCTAGTAATATTGTTTCACACTCCTGACTTATGTTGTTATAGGATAGAGGAAGGTCAAATCAGAAAGTTCTTAATATGTTTAAACAAGTTTAGTTTATTGAAAGGTATACATCTTGGCTCCTTGGAACACTTTTTGATACATTTCTAACCCCTGTGAAGTTTATTGTCCATTTTTCAGGTGACTCTGTGACGAAAAATCCATGATTATGTACATTCTGTTTTAGATACATCACAGCAACTAATAATTTTGATTACAAGCTGGGACAACATTTATCTTGGAGCATTTCAAGAATGCATATACTCTGAGTAATAGTTTTTCAGATACAGCCCGATGAATTCTAAACATTTATCAGAAATATGAAAATTTCAACTACATACTCTGAACTTTACCCTAGCTTCCTCGAAATGGTCCCATTATTGGTTAGAATCACTCTACAGTGTCCTGATCATGTATACTTTAAGAAATATGAAGCATCATGATATCTGGTTAGACCTTATTTGCACAGTAAAGGCCTGAAGTACGCCTATTTACCTATTTTACGTCACGGGGTCACTTGGGTAACTCCGTGACGGAAATAATTTCTTGTATAAATGACCATAAAAATGGTGGATTGTTGCATTAGAACATTAGAGGGAGTGGGCAGAGCACAGGAAAATCAGAGATAACTTGAATATATTAGGTATTATTTATTCTATAAAGGTTTGAATTTTCATCAGGGTGGCTGGTGACTCTGTGACAAATATTCCGGGTGACTCTGTGATGGAAAATTTGTATACCAATAGACATATGCTCCTGGAGGCAAGATTATTGGATGTTTTTAAAAATTTCTTTTTTCCAGCAGAAGACACAAGAGATACCTCACAATCTGGGATACAATCTATACTGTGTGGATCTTCTTGATTTACTATTCTAGAGGTATCAACCTGAAATGACTTTTGAATATTTTTCTGACAAAACACACGTAAATGACTGTGGAGAAAAAAATATGGTACATATCTAGTGAAATCCTTGTGAATCAATTGACTATACCAGAGGCCTAATAGAAAATGATATTAGGAATAGGCTGTTACTGCCTCAGTAGACATGGGAGACATGTAAAGCATGCCTTTTTATTGCGTTTTTGATGTTTTTAGGGAATTTTTGGCCTTTGGCGGACCAGAAAACGGAAAATATTGGGTCAATACACACAAAAAAAAGATTTCCCAAATTTTTAGGATGTTTTCTTACATATTCAAAAAATGTGAAGAAATTGGTGAAAACTAGTTATTCTATAGGGGTATAAGCCTGAAAAGGGCCAGAAATAGCCGAAACAACATAAGTTGGGAGTTTGTGCCATATATCTCCACATATGGCAGTGGTGGAGTATACGGCATGTCAGAAGTGTGAGGGTGTGAGGGTGATTAGACACGGCTGCCTAGTTTTGCCTTGGTTTGACCTTGTTCTTATTTAGGTCCTGCCCCCTTCATGGGGTTATTTGTATCCACTCAACCATTCACAGGGCATGCAAGCACATCATACAGAGTTCATATGGAGTTATAATGAAAATATATTACACCGAAGATCATCCCACTGGATTATCCATTCACCACTCTCAGGGATCACACCAAATTCAGCTCAGCGCCCCGCCCCTCCCAGAATGTCAGACACTCGATTACATCCAACCCTTTTTACATTTAACATACGAGACAAGACATGACACCACGCTACGGCATCCTATTTAGCCATCATATCACAAAAGCCTTTCATAACTCTCTTCTTTGAACGGCAATATGGTTGAGAGATCGCATCCCCTGTTCATAGGCCTTTCAGGCCGCAACCGGAAGTGCCTGCAGGACCATTTACTACTTGTCTTGTCCACCCCACGCAAGATGAAGAGTTCTTTTGGGTGATGTTACAGTAAGATTCAAACCACTTTTTTTTTCTCGCCGCCAGTCTTTACCTAAATGAGGAGACACAGGTTTCCTCCAGCTGCTCTTCTTGTGTTGAAATAAATAGGGAAAAAGCCTGTGAACATGTGATGTTTGGGGCTTACTATGTTTGTTTCTTATGATGCAAGTTGTCTCAGAAATAAAATGAATCACTTCCCAGGGTCCATCAAGATTAGAGCTTTTTGCTGTGTATGGGTTCATTTATTCATGTCACTCAGTATCGGAAAGACCTTAGTCTATAATAGTCAGCTACAACCATAGTGTCGTAGTAATTCACCGTACTCCTCTCACCCTCATGCTGTGTGCAGGCACTGCCTTGCCATCTCTCTCCCAGACTTTCCCGGGAAGCACCCAATGTCACCGAGGACATGCCCCCTCCCCCCTGCAGTAGGCGGTGGTGTGGGCCTGGGACTCCCGGATTTCTGCTCGCTGAACCTTGACCACTGAAGAGTTTGGAACCCGATTGCCTGGTATATGAGGCCTGCCTGCCAGGGAACCTTTTAGTTCATTCCATGACTCTTGCTGCTGCAGGAGCATAGAGTCGAAGGCAGCAGTGGATCCTAGATCCTTGCTGTAGGCCTACTATAGTAAAACTTTGTTATTACAAACACCTTGTTACTAGTGAGATTAGTTCGTTATACTAATGGACCATGGGGGAGGCATGGGGCTTGGTGAGGGAATCCCTCTGTGATGTGGCGGCCTCAGGAGGGTAGGAACGGACCAGTGAGGGGGGAGGGGCAGGGGGAGGCATGGGGCTTGGTGAGGGAATCCCTCTGTGATGTGGCGGCCTCAGGAGGGTAGGAACGGACCAGTGAGGGGGGGGGCAGGGGGAGGCATGGGGCTTGGTGAGGGAATCCCTCTGTGATGTGGCGGCCTCAGGAGGGTAGGAACGGACCAGTGAGGGGGGGGCAGGGGGAGGCATGGGACAGATGCGGACCTGAGGTGAGGCTGCGTTGGGGAGGGAAGGTGGCAGGATGGGTAGGGGGTGACAAAGGTGTGGCGGGGAGGTGGCAGGATGGGTAGGGGGTGACAAAGGTGTGGCGGGGAGGTGGCAGGATGGGTAGGGGGTGACAAAGGTGTGGTGGGGAGGTGGCAGGATGGGTAGGGGGTGACAAAGGTGTGGCGGGGAGGTGGCAGGATGGGTAGGGGGTGACAAAGGTGTGGCGGGGAGGTGGCAGGAGAGGTTGGCGGGGGGGAGCTGACAAAGGTGTGGGGGAAAGGAGGTGGCAAGAGAGTTTGGGGGGATGGCGTAGGTGTGGGGGAGTGAAGATTGGAGTTGAAGGGAATGAGGCTGTCCTCTAACTCATCTGACCGGTGGTCCTCTAACTCACATGGCCAATAGGCAGATATCAAATAGACTGAAGTCAGATTTTACTTCGCTATGAAAGAATAAAGGGCACTCCGTTACAAAGGGGTTATTTTACTAAAGAAATGTATAGGAGACAGTCAGGATCTTAAGAATAAGTTTGCTATGAACAAAATTTGTTATATCAGAGTTTGTAATAACAAAGCTTTACTGTATTGGGACTGGGCTCCCCACAGAATGGTTGCTCTTACATACATCTCCTCCTCCTAGAGACCACTGTGGCAAGTCCTTTGCTCCAACCCTCTCAACTCCCACGCTGGAGTTGGAGCCTGGAGGTTCAGATTGAACTATCATTTAATCTTTCTTTCACATATAGGATATATAGAATATATTAAAGATATTTGAACGAAATTAGGGGCTCCTTTCTCAATGAGGAACAATCACTCTGTGGATCAAGGATCACTATCCATGAGAATCCTAAAGTGTGAATTGCTATAGTATCAAATAATAGTTTAGTCAATGTTTATTTTAGGAGCTGTTGTCCAACCAGAGGTGCACATGTATATCAACCTGGATGATTCACCAGGATGATTCAGTCATGTATGAGGGCTGCAAACATCATGGGGTGCCATTTACTACAACTATGATCCATATAGTCCTCTGAATTATCCATTGTAATTCTATCCTAAAATGTTAATCAATGCTTAGCAGAATGAATCTTACCAACTTGAGAAATAAACCTCTGGTTCACATCTGCTTTGGTGAATTCATACAATGTGACATATATTGTTGCTTCATGTGCTGAATAAGGTCAAAGTACACTTACCAGTTTTGTCTCATTGAAACACAATACATGACAGAATTTAGCCTTCCTGAGAAATGCATTGTTCAGAATATCTCCAGGGGGGAAGGGGCTCCAGTCTTCTACCATTGTTGTCAGTGAGTCAAGTCCTGTAGAGGGATTTGGTCGGTCTGCATCTCTCTCCAAGGTTGTATTAAATGTTCCATCCCAACCTCCTAAAATAAAGATCCCTGACAAAATATATCACAGGAATAGAACCATATTCGATAAAAATATTGAGGTTATTTCAAAACCATGTTAGAAATCTAGTTGTGTGCATCCTTTTAAACGTATGAATTGGTAGTGCTACGGCTGCAATTAAAACTGTAAAGATGGACACTCATTGTCTTAGCAAATATAATTGGGTGATTTGTGTTGTTTACACAGCTCAGTAATTGAGCATTATATTAGTATTACTCACCTGGCCTCAGTTCTTCCTGCCCATGTTCAGCTGCAAGAGCTGGTGCAAGCAGGAGGAGTATCACAGCCACACTGTGGGAGAAGGCAGACACAGATTACACATTTAGCTTGGGAACCAATTTAGCAAAGGCAAATTCTATTAGAGGGAATGGAAAACTGAAATTCTGAACAATATAACTCTCCCTTAAACCATAACCTACCTGACATATTACATGCTTATGATGTTCTACAGCAGTACACTGACTATCATCTCACCCCCCTAAGGCTGATTTATTTAATTACAGTAGGATCAGGTTATAAGAAGCACCTGTTTAACTCACTTTCCCTCCCCTATCAGCTGAATCACATTGAGAGTTGTAAGGATTCTGTACCCTGCCTCCCCACTAAACAAAAGCATGTCATATAATGTGGGAAAAATGTTTTCTCAATGCTTGGAGAAAACTAAAATAACACACAAATATTTATCATCGGCAATATGATATGGAGTAACTCGCTAGTGCTGCATTCAAGCATCATGCCTACCCTCCAGGGTTGAGACACTCCTGTAGTGTTAGCATGAGGCACCAATGCAGCACTGGCGAGTTACTTGTCAGGCCTGCATTAGTGCATCATGATGACAAATCATCTTTAAGCGAAATCAGTCCCTAAAGGGTTAAGGGCCATATTATGCTTTCAAGTAACTGATTCAGGGTGGGCATGATGTTTAAATGCAGCCTCAGCTTATCAGGGTTGCTTTCATGCATCATGAAAAGCAAAGATATAACACATGAAGATGCTATGTGGCCTTCACCCTATAAGGATGGCAACATGAGATAATTAACCAGGGCGCGTAGTGCAGAGGTAGTTATGGATCAATACACAACCCGAGTGACCCAATATTCATTCATTTTTTAGGTTTATTATACAATATTTCGACTATAATGCAATTATCTACCTTAAAATCGTCCTAATTTCGCAATTTTGAAGGATGTTAACAAAGACTATATCGTACACAGGCAGCGCCATGTTGATTTTGACATCCCACCAACCCTGGTCCCTCATTGGTGGAGCCTGCCCGTGTCATGCTTTCAATCTCCAACACTGAGTCCAACATTGTATTTGTAAGGGTGCCAGCTTGGAGCGCGGTGCATCGCTGCCAGCCTAAGTTATAGCCAGCGTTTCCCTACCAATGTACCATGGCCAGAAATGTATGGGTGCTAGCGTGTTCGCCTTATACACCAGAGGTCCCCGGATTGAATCTGGGTGGAAACATGCTATTTTTAAAATGCCTATATGTATGTGAAAAAAAGTCCCTTGAATTATTTTAAAGAATAGGTAAGTAACTTCTACCTGATTTTCAAAGAAATTATACCAAAAAATGTCTTTTCTTCTGTAACTCGGTAAATAATGGTCCCATAGGGCTGAAAATCCGCATGTAGCCTCAGCACCTACCCCTACCAGCGCCACCACGTCGTAGTGCACAGAGGGTCGGACTTCAAGTCTTGGGGTCCCATATTCGAATCACCATGAAACCTCAGATTTTATGGCTGACAATATTTCCCCCAGAATCGTTCTGTTATTCAATAAATCGTTCTGACATCCATAATATCAGAACGATTTCGACTTGAGATATGCAGGAATATCAGCACGGGGATATCACCTAAAAAGCACGATCAGAGTCTAAATCGTATAATAATGCATCATACCCTTCGTAATAATGATGCATGTATACAGCCCTTGTGAGTAACCTTTGTTGTTAGCTAAGGCCCATGGGGGTTGGCCAGCCAGGTCCCCGAGGGACGGCTTAGCCACAGTAAGGCGCTCAATATGTCCATATATGGTACTACGCCTTTGTTGCTCTATAAAAGAGAGTCTGACCTATTGTTCATTAACTGCATAATGCTTTCACATAACATGCCATCCCATGATCAATTCCAGAAAACTGGAACCTTGGGAAGTTTTTTTTGAGTATGAGAAGATGTAAATATATAAATCCAGTTTATTTTATCCTGGTGTACAGAAATAACTTAGAATACACTTGTTTACAGCCTGTAGCCAGCCCCATGTGACACCATATAACAAGGTAAAAAAACACACGCTCTAAACATATCCTCATGTAGGGTAGGTTCACCACTTTCAACCGGTCTGATCTATGTTTTTTCATGAGCTACCTTTCAGGTCTAATTGCTCCTAGAGTTTTTTGTGCATATCCTTCAGAATTGAACCAAAAATTAGCTATTGCTCTGGAGAGTAGCATTCATGATGTCTAACAGATGAGGTGAAATGGCGTCTACCAGGTAGAACGGTCACTCGCACGCAGGGGGAATTAGGACCATATTCAAGGTGTTTTAATAGAGACACAACCTTTATGTTGGATTAATCTATTGTCTAAAACCCTCGTGAACAATTCTATTATATTTGGGTTGTATGGAGCTTAGGAGGATCGGAGGTAGGACTAGAAATACGATTCCTGTTGAAGGCTCGGCGCTAGACACACCGGTGAGTACTGCGTTGGCCATTGCCACTACTACTACAGCCTCTAGCTACCTGACTGACGCACCGCCCAATATGGGTGATAGTGATATGTCCAAGTTCATGCAAGAGGTACGATCCCCACTAAATCTATTCGTTTTGCATTTAAAGAGACATCTACCACCCAATTGGCAGATATTCTTACTAAACAAGGAGAAATCTACGCATCTCTTGGCGCATTACGCACCTCAATTGATAGCAATAAACAATTGGCAGAAGCATCAATTGCTGGAGTTCAACTAGAGTTCGGGGAGTATAAATCAAAAATCGAAAAAATCGAGTAAAAACTAGAGAAAAGGGAGGAAAAAGAGTCAAAAATCGAAGACTCACGGAGAGAGCTTAATGTTATAATTAGAGGGGTCCCTGAAGTGCATGGAGAGCCAATGCATCAAACAATGTGTGATCTATTTATGACTATGAAACTCTCTTTTGTATATGCGTGTACAAATGGTACCTCACGTATGGGAAAAGCCCCGCAAAGAAACACATGGGTCAGACTCATAAAGCTCAGATGTCTAACAACACCGATGAAGTCAGAAACCATTGGGGATGAGAGATAGTGTTAAAGGGACCAAATACGACAAGGTCACTTTTTCAAATGACATGACTGATGACGAGCTCCTCAAATCTAAGGAAATTCAACAGATTGCAGCTGCAGCCCGGCTCATACCAGGAGCTGATGTCAGAATGAAGGGCAATACTTTATCCATCGATGGTTACATTTATGATCATTCAAATTTCAATGAGTTACCTATGGCATGACATCAGCTTCCACCAAAATCTCCCCAAGAGGGATATTTTTTCAAGGCCATATGAGTCCGCACAGTAACCTATACAACATTCAAATCACAGACGATTCCAATGGGTTTACTGGCACCTCAGTGGAACAGTGAATAGTAGTCAGAAAAGCCAAATACAACAAAGATTATGCCCTACCTGACCTTGTCAAGAAAACAACACATCCATATACCATTATGAACATTGGTAGGAGAATCGAGACCAGCAAGTCGTGGAAAGCCCGCGAGCCACAGGACTTGTACACACTGAACTATCTGAAGGCAATACAGAACCCGTCCCATGCCGACCTTATTAAGGGTAATCAGTGCACAACCTACCACGAGGCGACTAAAAATAAACGCTATGGCTGCGGGTTACTACTATCCGACGTACCCAAACTGGGAGACTCACCATGCCCCAGACCTGGCTATGACGATGAGATGGGGGCAATCGTGCACAAGCTAGCCGGGGTACTAAAGGGTAATGTAAACCCCTAGACCCATTCTTTCATATCCAGTCAGCGGTTGGTCAATGTGTACCTGAGTCAATATGAATTCTAAGCTATTTTCTACGGATGCTAGATGCAAGAAAACACCATTTAGAGTTCTATTACTATCTGATTCAAGGGCAAGAGGGCTCACCTACAGAGTACATGATGAACTTCGCAAACAAAACGTTAAAAATGTGAGTTTCAGTATTTTGTTCTACCCCGGGTCAACAATTGTTGAGACTGCGCAGAGAGCAATGATCAAGCACGATCTGATCTATTCAAGTACAGGTATAAACAACTTAAATACCCTACTTCGTTCCCATTGTGTAGTTCCTAAATATACATCTACTACTCAACTTGTGCAGGACTTGTTGGGAGACTATTTCTGGGCTAAATATGCACTGTCACCATACACCATGAAGACTATAGTTTGTGAGTTAATTGGTATGTCTCTTGCTATATATAACACAAATGGAGAGCCGTTCCCAGATGAACAGTTAATAATCAATGAAGGCATGCTGAGCCTCAACCCGTTAATCCACGAGATGAACACAGTTGATGGGGCATGTACCCCCATATTGTACAGCACACCCACAAATCTCGTCATGGCAGAATGAGCCATAGATATGCTGGCACCCTCAGGGATGGACTCCACTATAACGATAAGACAAAGGCTAAGTTGGCTTGGAACTTTGTATACACAGTGGAGGACAATATCCATGCTATTTGCAACTGAACCCAATAGCATCCAAACATGACGTGGAGACGCGGTAGTCCATTGAAAATGCACTTACTTTGTTAAACAACCCCGGCTACTGGACGCTATAGGCTCTTACAGTTAATTGTATTTTGATTCTAGTATAATGTGACTGCCTAATGTGTTGACATGATAAAATGGCGTGGGAAATCATGCCTGGTATTTATCATAGCACATCAAAAAATTGAATACAATACAGAAATATTTTGCTATTGCATTTCCATGTCAAACTATTACATTTAATAATATATATGTTGTGTTAATCTGTTTCACTTTATATTTTTGGGTGACTATATGGACTGACAAGAAGGAAATGGCCTGCCATAGACTGACCATACGTATACACGATACCATATGAGTAACAGTGCTTGTTCATTACAATTACTATAGACTGTCACACCAAGTACTGTAAGTAGAGTCTTCTCCTACTAAGTTATAATGTAATACAAAGCACATGGATTACATTGGCATTTCTTCATATTGTAAAAATAAACTAGCATTAAGGTATGTACCATGACAGCAGGGAGCGGACTCGTGGGTAATCATGAGGAAGCCATGTGTTAGGATTATACTAATTTAGGTTTGAATTGTCTACTAACTACTCATATATATATATACGGATTGTGGGAACACACAGCCTCTATATGATTGCATAAGACAATATAATTACTATTTTGATATGTTGTGAGAATTCTGACGACTGTATAACTATATAAACTTTTATTAAATGGGTTCAAAATAATAAATTCTGTCCAAAGTCGTTTGAAATACTGTCTGAATACTCTTATTTAATTGACTTTAACATTTCTGAAGTAAACTCATTGTGTTCTTGGTAGATATATATATACGCTATCTTTTGAACCTCAAACTAAACTGGTTTGGTGTGTGATGGCAATGTTCCCCTGCATCGCAGCTCACTCAACATGAACATGAAGGATAAAAACTATAATGTCAGATTAATTTGTGTAATACATAGTGTTCTTTGGGAACAGACTGGGTTTATGGACCAGGGAAGGGGGAGTATGATATGGACCAGGGAA
The DNA here is from genome assembly GCA_947462335.1 of Harmothoe impar. Taxonomy (NCBI): domain Eukaryota; kingdom Metazoa; phylum Annelida; class Polychaeta; order Phyllodocida; family Polynoidae; genus Harmothoe; species Harmothoe impar. The sequence continues at coordinate 71,847,464 of OX381714.1, read as the reverse complement.
GGGGGAGTATGATATGCTACATTGAAGCCATACCGGGGAGAGGCTTGCACATTAAACATCATAATGCATGCAGTATTAAAAAGGATACAGATTTATTCAAATTTTATATTAAACACTCAGAGGTTGGCCTTTATACTGTTTCTGAGACATGGTTCAATGAGGATATCCCAAATTCCATTATGGACGTAGATGGCTACACACTCCTTCGTGTTGGAAGGGGGAGGTGTCGCTGTGTACATAAAGGATGGTATCACATATTCTCAAACTTGTCTACTCCAACATTGTATTTGTACGGAAAATTATGAAGTGCTTTGGGTTAAAATTATTCTCTTTCGTCAGACGAATATGATCCTAGGTGTAGTCTACAGACCCCCTAATGGTAGACACTTTAAAAGAAATACGGAATACGACGATAATTCTGATTCACATTCCTGGGAGACATTAACATAAATTTTTTGGAAAAAGAGGAAGATAAATTTAAAGCATTATTAGACATAGAAAAGCATGGACTTGACCAATATATTACATCCCCCACTAGAAAAAGAAGCCATTTTAGACCTACCCTATTCAGATTGCAACTGACGCTCTAGTATTAAATTAAAAATTCATTGACCATAGCCCTATTTCAATCACTAAAAAGAAAATTCAAATCAAATATTTCACCAAACAATTTTTAGGATGCTTCTGGAGACTATACAACCCTGCCACCCTTTATAATGCACTAATAAATTATGACTGGACTGCACTTCATGCCACCAGATGCCCTGACATAGCATGGGACATTATACATACTGCCATTGACATTCACCTCAATATCGGTTCATTTTTTTGGTTTATTATACAATATTTCGGCTCCAATGCAATTATCTACTTTAAAATCGTCCTAATTTTGCCATTTTGAAGGATGTTTACAAAGACTATGTCTTACACAGGCAGCGCCATGTTGATTTTGACATCCCACCAACCCTGGTCCCTCATTGGTGGAGCCTGCCCACGTCATGCTTTCAATCTCCAACACTGAGTACCATGGCCAGAAATGTATGGGCGCTAACGTGTTCGCCTCACACACCAGAGGTCCCCGGATTGAATCTGGGTGGAAACGTGCTATTTTTAAAGTGCCTGTATGTATGTGAAAAAAAGTCCTTTGAACTATTTTAACGAATAGGTAAGTAAAGTCCAACTTCTACCACTATAGTGAAAAATAATTTATAAAAAAATGTTGATTTTCAAAGAAATCATACCAAAAAAATTCTTTTCTTCTGTAACTCGGTAAATAATGGTCCTATAGGGCTGAAAATCCGCATGTAGACTCCTTGTTTCACCACCTCCCCCTACCAGCGCCTCAACGGCGTAGTGCACAGAGCGTTGGACTTCAAGTCTTGGGGTCCCATATTCGAATCACCATGAAACCTCAGATTTTATGGCTGACAATATTTCCCCCAGAATCGTTCTGATATCCAATAAATCGTTCTGATATCCAGAATATCAGAACAATTTCGACTTGGGATATGCAGGAATATCAGCACGGGGATATCACCTAAAAAGCATGATCAGAGCTAAGATTGTATAATAATGCATTATACCCTTTGTCATAATGATGCATGTACACAGCCCTTCTGAGTAACCTTTGTTGTTAGCTGGGGCAGATTGGGGTTGGCCAGCCAGGTCAGGGAAGGACGGCTTAGCCACAGTAAGGCGCTTAATATGTCTATATATGGTACTAGGCCTTTGTTGCTCTATAAAAGAGAGTCGGACCTATTGTTCATTAATTGCATAATGCTTATCCGGCAAATCCAGCTTTTGGATCTTGAAAATAATTATGTTTCTGATATTATCAAGAAAGCTGAGCATAAAATTCGGCTTGATAAACAATATCAACAGCCAACCACTAATTGTGCGGCGCATGTTTTATACGATTATGGCCCAATTTCTATCAGTTTTGTTTGTAGTATTGTGTCATTGAGCATATCACTATATTTGCTTTACAGGATCCATGGTTTGTTCACAATCCTAATTGGATTCAAGTCAGCCCTAGCGTTGAATCTGACCCTCACCCAGTGGAAATCAGAAGACTTCCATGACCTTGACCTGTTCCTTAGGAACCTGTCACGGGTGAACACTGCTGCAGACAGTGATTTCCCGGACGCTTTTAACACGACCATAATGTCCGATGGTGACACCTCTATGACCACCTATTTGGCCATAGGTTTCTATGTGGTCTTAACGATACTGGTTTTGGCATGCGTGTATAATATCTATAAATGTCTTTATAAATGTAGGACGACCCGGTACAATATCATGGGACCTGCCGACACAAAGCTGTATTTGAAATTTGCAGAGGGTGTGTTTGCTTTCCAAGTGGGACAAGTATTGCACAACATCTCTGCCATCACCATGCTAATCCCACGCTCGATTATTGCCATACACGCTCCCAGGTTTTGTTCCCGACGTATTGAAGTCAAATTGGATCAAATGAGTAATTGCAAATATTTCACAAAGGGCAGACTGGTGTCCACTCTGTTCCCTAGCAGGCTAACCGTGCCAAAGGGATGTAAGGAAAGAGTTTGGGTAGCCATCCAATCAGGAGCTTTTCACGCCCTCCTCATCATGGCGGATGCTCATGGCAACACTATCACCCTGAAAGGAGATGCAATAAAAAAGCCCAAAGGTATACCCGACGAGTGATGTGGTTGGTGTTGTAAACATGTTAGCACGTTTAGAAAAAAGTGTTTAGAATTTAAGATTTCCCACTTATAAAACCTATGCTAAGTACTTTCCTAGTCTTTAAGTCTGTCTCATTCCTTTCTTTTCTGTGCATGCCATCATTTTCATAGTATTGGAATTTCTAAGCGAGTTGCCACATACAACCACTGATTCTAACATGATAACATTTATACTTATGGTCAACATTTTATGACTTGTACAATTTAGTTTTGTTATCTATAATGCATGATTTTTGTTGCATGTATTTTCATACATAAGAATGATACTATTCAATATGTATACTTGAATTAGTCTAACTGTCAGTTACTACGGTTATTACTTGTAAATATAGGGTAACTAGCTCCAGATAATATAGAATTGGCTATGATTGAAATCAGCATCTCAACTATGACAAATCCTGTGGGTAAGATGTATTGCATGTATATAATGTGTCTAATCTGTGTTGTTCAATTGTTAATTTGACGGGAACTTTTAGCTGCAAACTGTAGCCACTGCTGGATAGGCACTCTAAAGCGCACAATCCACCACGCAGTGACGTTGTTTGCCAGCCGCACCAGTGACAAAGCAAGGGCGTCACCGGCCCTTAAGAAGAAAAACCAACACCAACGCCGATGCAGAAACTACGCCCAGCGTGGCAGTCGTCATCACCAGTGTCAAAATCTGGATGACCAGTCCATGGACGTCTACATCCCCAGCATCCTAGGTAGCAATACAAACATTACCCATGACCATGCTACTATAGGGCTTGATGATTTTTACTGGTCCGACAGCGAGGCTGACTCACGCACATCAATAGCCAGCTATAAACTTATGGTGGTCCAGTCGGCTTAGATACACCATTAATGGACAACCCTTGGGCCAACTTAACATCGAACTTCAAAATTTTTACACAACAAACTTGTTGCAAACTTCATTTCATATGCATTATCATTCACAGATCATCCATTACCACGAACTTTGTGCCAGGATTTGCCACCAGGAATGTTATTTGTAAGTGACTTTGAAATAATTTAAAAAAAACTATGACTGCGATGGACGATAATCATCTTTTATGATAAAGCAGTCACCAGTTTCTCTTTTAAACATATTTTGTCGTATTGTATTTTTGTATACCTTTGACTAGTTGTGTTCATGTTGTACGCATATTATTTATGTTTTTCCTTTCAGGTACTAACCCTGTTTGATACACTTGTTTAACTACAATTGTCTCATCCAGGACGTGTGAAGATGTAAACATTAAGGAGTGAACATTGTATAGATTCGCCTTTTGTTTTAGAATATTAGTTAGCATTATAACTTACGAGTAGTAATTGAATTATCTGATCACCTTTGGAATTAAATTGTCGATTTTGTAAAAATGCAATATTTTTATTAACGAAGGGACATAATATCCCTAATATTTTGTGTTTCAAAAAATTGGTTAAAAATCACTATTTTCTGACGAAAAAGGATCGCCGTAGGTTTCTTCTTATTCAATCAAACTATATCTATCAGTTATTTGTGTGTAGCTAGTTAGTTTTTCTAGGCATTTACGTTTTGCGTTGGCAGAGGTTTAAAAATCTCACGCTGTAGTGTAACCGACGTCGAATGCTTTGAGTTTCAAATTCTCAAAAATTGAGCTATCACTCTAAATCTTCCTACACAAAATTTTCTAACAACAAATAACAATATTAGACGGATACATCAGTCTAAATGGGTATAATGTGTAAATATACAGAGTATATTGCTAAAAACATCATCTACGCACGCATCAAACTTGTGAATACCACCAAGTTGTTTGTAACAAACATTTAACTTGTAATCATCTATTAATATTTGTTACTTCATTCGACCATATTCAAAATATTGTATACTTTTCTGTGCTCGACATGAGTGTTCCCTTACAAAGATCCAAACGTGTCATAATTTGACTAGATCGAGGGTCGTAACGACTGTGTTTGAATCAACAATTGAAGGTTGTTCATTTGATGATTTAGTTTTCTAGAAGACTATTTAAATGTGTTAGTGTGTATTCAATCAAATAAATTATCAAGAGTTATCCTACTTCGAAAAATGTATAACTATGATCACGTATAACGTTGTAATGTGTTAGATTATGAAAAAACTAGGTGTGTACGATAGAAACCAAGAAGGATATTATGAATGCAATCTCGGTGCCATAGCACCATTACATTGATCAAAATTATTATGGCAATTATTCTTTCCCGAGGGGGAGAGTTATGTGATATTATGAAGGCTCAAACCACTTTTAATTGACCAAGAATATCATATACGATTGCTTTGTTCCCGCATTCAAGAAGTTGAAGTTGAAGTTTGAAAAGTTTATTGACCATAATTCACAACAAAGGTGCTCTTCATTATATAGTCACAAGATATCACAATACAAGTCAACAGTTAATAGCAGTAGACAACAGTAACGGTCTCTCACAAAGAGTAAAGAGTGTATGAAAAAAGGTTTCCACGAGCGTAGTATCTGTATACGTATAAGTTTATGCACATAAGTTTTCATTTCATATAAGTTGCTGCAAGTCTGTTTCCAACAGTACATGTAGGTCACAATATTCATGGTTTTTTAAAGTGTTTACAATTATCACCAGTTACAAGAATCAATATGAACAAATTCCATTCAGGACAAAGGTAGTAAAGCTAACATGTTTGACGTGAATAGAACTTCTAGCCTTGCTTTAAACAGTTTTTAAAGGCATTTATAGAGATGGCCTTCTGGGTTTTGGGTTCTAGCAGGTCCCAAGACAACATACCCCTGTAGAGAGGACTCGACCTAAATGATTCAAGGATTGGTCTATGTACAGCAATTTTTATCTTAGCATTGTTTCTCAACACTCTGGTTGGTGCTACTGTATGGTCTGGATCCCTCGCCCATTTATACATTATACATTGTAAATGTTTGACCCTTCTAGGCCCCAGGAACTCTGTGACACATGTCGTATGTAATACATCGATACCAATATCACGGGAGTAGTATATATTGTATCGGAACGGGACTATGCTTAAGTACTGTTTATTACTCACTCGATATGCTGCCAATCAGAGGCCTCCATTTGGTCACGTGACCCGTTGCCATGGTAACGTGACCTACTTAGGACTCTCAGCCAATCAGAAGCCAGCATTCTGGGTGACCTACTGACCTACTTAGAAGCTCTCAGCCAATCAGAGGCCGGCATTCTGGTAACCATGGTAACGTGACCTACTTACGTCACGTGACCTACTTAGGCTCAGCCAATCAGAAGCCAGCATTCTGGTAACTATGGTAACGTGACCTACTTAGGGTTTTGTTTGTAAACAACACCACGTGGCTCTCTTGTTTGTAAACAACACCATGTGACACGTGACTCTTTGTAAACAAACAAAGTTATATAACTTATATATATAGAAATAAAAACATAACGAGATAATTTCTTTTTTTTTTCTTTTTATTCTTATTTTCATTTCAATCAAAAACACACAAGTTTATGCTTTTTTAGCTTTCTTCTTTGATTTGCAACCGAACAGGCCGCAAAGTCTCACGCCGCCGTCACTCGCACCACACCCCTGACAGCCTCTCTCCAATAGACATTGCACGACTTGGGATAAATCCAACACCATTTCGGCAAGGCAGAGAATCTTTGCTTCCACGAAACGTCCGCCATCGCAACAACCCGTTTTTTCTGTCACAACATCATCATCGATAGCTTCTGACTCACTGTCCGGTCGCTCAGCTTTGGGATTTTGCTCATTCGCATGACGCACTTCTTGGGGTTTCTTGTTCGACATGCTTCAATTAGGAAATGAATGCAATGAGGTCCACAGGTGTCAGCAGAAGTGTCTTGTAGTTGAACGTGGTTTCTTTGCCACTTGAACGGAGCAGAGCGTTCCACGAAAGACAAGAACTCCGCACTCAGCGGCGGTAAGCCGAAGGAATCAAAGTAGTACACTTCACCCGTGCTCGACACGTAAAACGCTACCCAATGCTGACCTGGTAAATGTTGCGGATCTGTGTTGCTCACGAAACAAGTGTCTTTGATAGGGTGCTTCGGAATAGTGTCACAAGAGAAAACACCTAGGAAACGATGTTTTGTGTGAATGTTTTCCTTCAACACTCTACTTATTTCAAGCGTATTCATACGCTAAGTACTGCTGTCTTGTCTTCAGTTCATGTGGTCGTCGGTAATGGGATGTCGATCTCTGGTCAGCTCGACGACGTTGTCGTACACCAAGTAGAGTAGCACCGTTGTTGTCGCTTGTAGCGCCGAGCGGAAACTGACTTCCACCCTCAGCTGACCAGCTCTTATAAGGTTCACGCGACACCCGTCGTGCGATCTGTCTGGGGTTAAATCGAGGGGGAACACCGTGTAACTGTTCAGGAATTGCTCGTATGAAATACCACAGGAGCGCGCGCCCTCGTACATCCCCGTTTCCGTGTGTAGCGCCAAGTACTCTCTCACGGCCGCTTTGGTTTTAAAGTCGGGCACGTAAGCGTCGTTCGGCACCTTCTGATCGTTCACTACCACTTGAAGCGAGCTGACCTCGTAATGCTTCATCTCGAACGGGTTGTTGTTGTAGTTACCTTTGAAGGCGTCGTGGTCCAGGAAGCAAATCATCATCGACTTGGGAAGCTGGCCTGTGTTGGAGTGGTGTAGCTGTGATCTCTGTTACCTTGAGGGATGGCGTACGTCGTCACCTCCACTGTGTAAACCGGGTAGTCGAAGGGGCCGTGGTCTATCACTGCTCTTTCGTGCGTTTCCGCTACAGCGTCCGCCACCAACACACGTCGCACGTAGAGCTTTGCTTTGTAGATCTTCAATTTGTAGCCCGCGTCAGGGGCGCACATCAGATAGAAAGAGGGCGCTGCCTGTTTCAGAGTGAGATTGATTTCTGTCTCTCCAACGATGAGCTTCGGTTGATGAGCCAGGTCAAAGTGCAGTCGCGCCATCAGCGAAGAGCGCTGGTTGGAGATTAGCTTCCTGCGCGCAGCGTACCCCGCATTCTCGTTAGTCAACGTGTCAAACTGACCAAGTGTATCTTCATGCCACCCCTGGGCGCTCATGACGCCGCGCTTCACGTCTTTGTAGTAGTTGAGTAACCCTTCCAAGTAAGCTCGGTAAGGGTAGGTCTCGGTGTTGACACTTTGAAACCGCCGATGGAGACTTGGACGTCTTTGAAGAACGAGTGAGCCAAGTTGTTCACCGGAGCTACCGCGTCGGTGTCCTCTAGCGCCGCCCCGTTCGCTTTCAGCACTTGACATTCCAGATGAAGGTAATTCTCGTTCAGGTCTGTGTACTCTTGCGACTTGTTGATGGTGAAATTTATGTTACCTCCATCCTCTAAAGAGTTTTTTGTTTCTATCCCGAGGAAAGACGACTTTAAGATAGTAGTCTGAGTTGGCGCTACGGAGTGAAGGTCGAGCTCAGAGAGCGCGCACTCGTTACTGCTCTCGTGTATGTAAGCCATTGTGTTCTCTCTTCACGCTGACGACAGACTGACGCCGGTCACCTCCAGGTCTTTTTATTTATACCTAAGCGCCTAGGCGTTTACCGGTCGAATACATCACCTCTACGTCTCTTGCAAGAGCCACCGCCAGTCTGAGGAGAACGCCGGCGACGTTTCTTAGACGCAACAGTTTTCTTTCCTCCTGAGAACGCCGTACTCGCCAGTCTCTTCAGAGCGCCTGCGCCTCGGTCTTTCACGCTGCTCTTTAAAGTCCGACCCGCCAGCACATCTTTAGCTACACCTACACCGGCGCGGAGCAGCGTTTTTCCCACTGTCTTCAATAGCGGGGTAGCCGAGCGCATCAGACCTAACAGAGCGCCGCCCAAACTGTGCCCGCTCTGGAAAGAGCGCCCGCTGTACACGTTGATGCCGTTGCCCAGCTATGGTTGTAGTAATCGCTGTACCCTCTGCCGACGGTGCGCTTGGCTGGAAAGTACGGAACGCATTCACGCATCATTTTTTTTTGTTTTTGCGCTCAATAGGTCTCGGATGAAGTGTCACGGTCACCTCGCCTCTACTGAATGGGATGGAATGGCCGGATGGGTCTCTTAAATAGATGCCGACCTCGGTCAACCTCTTGGATTTCAAGGGGAAATAATCCAAATGGGGAAAACTGATAGCTTGCACGCCACCTCGACGCCTTCCGCCTCTGTCCACCGCGACGCAGCGTAACAGCGGCACTTGCATGTCGCCCACACGTCTCTCCTGTATCATGTCGGTGTATGTACACAGAGTGCACGTCCCCGAAAACATCCATCGAGTAGGCGCCGGTAGTCGGCGACGCGAAACACGTCTTCTCTCCGAAGCCTAGAACACATGCAAGATGCTGAGTCAGCAGGATAGCACAGTGTCTCAGCGGTTTGATGGTGACGCGTTTCGTCTTGGAGTCCTACGATAAGATCCCCATCGGTTTGAGCAGGAAGCTGGAGCCCCCTAGTCTGTCATCTCGCAACGTCTCACTCAAGCGCTCGACTAGGGTGTGGTTGCTTCCGGTGAAAAAAGGAGGTATCTTAAATATGTTTGGCATCAAAGTGCGCACTTCCATGTCTTTCTCCATCTTTTCGATCATCTGTCTTGCTTGATCGCTGATCGACTTCTTCTTCACGGCCGGGGACAAGAACTGCTTGTATACGGCATTCGTCTGTCTCAAGTCGACCTCTCACTTGAACCTTTTTGTTTCCGGTTTCAATCGCTGCTCTTCCGACGTTACTGACATCTCTTCCACCGTTACATAGCTCGCTTCCTTCACACTCAGAGGGTATTTTTCGCTGAGGATTAGCTTGCTCAGACCGTTCGCGTCTTTAATCCCCATCCAGTCTACGTGCGGTTTTCTTCTTTCGTGGAATTTAGTGCCTTTTAAAACGTTCATCGCCTCAGCTAGTGAACCCTTCATGCGCAGAGGAACAACGATGATCAAGTCGTCGTCGTGCACGTTACTCCATTCTGTAGGGAGGATGATCTCAGTCAGAGCCGCTTCGTACGCTTAGGGCAGAAGGAGCGGCGAGTCGAAGTGAGTTCTGAAAGACGTCAAGCTGTTGTCAGGATAATACTCCATAGAGCTGTTGCTAGGTAGGGTGATGTTCATTTTTTTCTACGTTATTTTTTTGACGGGGATCCACTCATTGAACTTGTCATCGTAACCTAACCAACGTACGAAAGCTAGCTCTTTACCGTCGACGGTCTTGCGGCGCAACACCTCGTCTATCAGGTAGTTGTTGTCGTAACGCCTCTTGTACACCTTCTGAACCTCTTCCGGGTAGAAGACGCCTTTTATCTCCTCGCCGTTGTCGTCTTTTAGCTCGAACCCTCTGCTTCCCAACGTTTTAGCAATGTCGACCACTTCCTCGCGCCAGTTTCCCTCGTACCCTTTGTCAAAGGCGCCTTTAGTTCTCAACATCCTCACTCTGTCACCCGGAGCGATGACGTCGACGGCAGACGTTTTTGTTTTTTTCTTCTTTTTCCATATTTCGTCGATTTGTTTGTTAGTTGGGAGATCTTGTCGGTAGAAAACTGTTTCGCTGTTTTCCGAGCTGACTTGAGCCGGCGCCATTTTCAACGTCTTGTGGTGAGTGCGATTGTAAGAAGACACTACATGGTGCAGTACGTCTACGTAGCGATACGTGAGCTTGTGTGTGAAATAACGCCACAGCTTCTCCTTCAGACTGCGGTTTAAGCGCTCCACTAGACTAGCTTTGATGTCGTCGTTCTCGCCAGTGAAAAACTCTATGCCCTCACTCTTCAAGTGATCTTAAAAGATCTTGTTCAAAAACTCTTTCCCCTTGTCTGTCTGAACAGTGCGCGGTTGTCTCTCGCCAGTGTCTGTCATCTTTTGGAAGGCCTCGGTAACAGCAGCACCACTCTTGGATTTAATGGGAACGGCCCACGCGTACCTAGAGAAAACGTCGATCGCCATCACCACGTACCGGAAGCGGTCGTTGTGAGACGCCAAAGCCTGCATGTCCATCAGATCTCAATTCAATTCAATTTCAATTTGACATGAGTTTATTCTGTAATCTCAAAAAATATAAAAGTATATACAATTACATTTGTTTCAATTGGATCACAGAAGAGGTTGATACTTATAATAATATAACGTTATTAAATTTGCATTTTGTTTACAGCACCTCCATTTCAATTTTACAGTGTATGCCGACTTGTAAGAAAGTCAGACATGATGATTTTACTTGGGGGGGGGGGGGGGGGAGAGATGAACAATGGGATGATACCAAGTAATGTTATTTACCACAGTTCTGAGATTTTAGAACAGCAGTTACATGCTTGCTTACATCGTAGATGAGGTATGACCATACTGTTTTCTACCATATAATTATAAATGTAAATAAACACAGGGTGAATGTAGTTGTATATGTCAAGATTTGGATAGTTCACTATCATACATGAGATGAGATCTTGAATAAAGATATGATATAACATGACATGAAAGCCAGCAATACTAATACAATACAGAGACTTAATATATTGTTATTTAATTGCCCACCAAGTTGGATAAATCCAACGAAAAGTTCATCTGTAGCATTTTCAATGCCGGGCTTACATGGTGATAGGAAAAAAATAAAAATAAAAATAAAATAAAAAGTCATAGCGATATATATAAATACAATCCAATGTACTCTCAGGCTTATCTCTACACAATCTAAAGATTGGTATACTGGAGATCATATCTCCATTCACTCACAAAGTAATCAACTACACTTTTCTTCAATTTACTCTTGAATGATACACTTGTATCAGCATTTCTTATCTCAGACTTTAACCTATTCCAACAGTTATAAGCATCGACAGGGGGTGACTTCTGCACCCTTACCGTATGAGAAATATACATTTTTATCAACGGGGCATCAGCCGCTCTTGTGACTCGATTATTAACCATATTAAGTGCATTAAGCTTGATCAGCCTATAACATAATATCCCTTGTAAATATTGCCTTCGTAAATCTGTAGGCAAAACTTTAACTTTCTTATGTATATCCTTTACTGTAATTGACATGGGATCTTTAATTTTAAGGCATACTCTAATACCTATATTTTGCAATATTTGTAACTTTTTCTGATCATACAAATTTATGCCAGACAAGAATATACAACTATTATCTATATATGGTGACAACATGGTTTTAAATAATAATACTGAAGTATCCTCATCCATATGCTCTCTAAAGTACCGTATCAACCAGGTTTTCTGATTTACCGAGCTAATAGTCTTTGAAAATTGTGCTTTAAAGCTCATATTACTCTCCATTATAATTCCTAAATATTTGTATTTGTTTACATTCTCAAGCTCAATACCTTTTACATAAATAGGGGGTTATATAACATTTTCTTCATATGTGTATAACATTGTTTTGGTTTTCTTGGCATTAATTGTTAGCTGATTCTCATCACACCAGGTTACTAATATATTTAGATCACGCTGTAAATGGTTGGAAATCTCATTCAAATCAAAACCTGAACAAAATAGTACAGTATCATCCGCATATTGCAAACAATTACAAGATAAATTCAATTTAGAGAGGTCATTCACATACAGTATGAATAGGATAGGCCCTAAAATGGAACCTTGAGGAACACCAAACGACACACTCTCCCAATTTGAGTATACACCATTAGCAAATGTTTTTTGCTTTCTTTCACTAAGATAACTTTCAAACCACTCAATGACACTCAAACTAAATCCATATTTAGGCAATTTAGCAAGTAACTTTATGTGCCTTATAGTATCAAAAGCCTTTTTGTAGTCAATATAAACCGCCCCAGTATATTTCCCATCATTCAAGGACTCAAAAATAATGTTATTTAAATCTAAGACAGCATCTTGAGTGCTTCTATTTTTTCTGAAACCACTCTGCTTGGGATTGAGCAACATGTTATTCTCCAAAAAACAGGTAGTTTGCATTTGAACAAATTTCTCCAAAATTTTACCCGTTATAGGGAGCAAGGAGATTGGCCTCAGATCAGAAACATCTCCAGGATTTTTTACTTTTTTTGGATCTATCTGCCACTGCTGATCGATTGCACCGGTTATAGTCTTGTTCCTTGCGAATTTTCTCCGAATGGGTTTATGTTTAGTGTAGGCGTCCAGCGACACTAAAGCATCTCGGATGACGGCCGGGTTTAGGTGGCGAAAATGATGTTTCTGGAGTTTAGTCACGCTAGTGAAACTGGAGGGTGCTTTGACGTCGGTATATTTAGCTACTACGCGCTTCTTTTCTTTTTCCTTCTTGGTCAGTCTCTTCACTGCTTTTCCCATCGTCGGCCTGATGGAGTACCACCAGGAGCGGAATTGTACGACGCTTGCGCTAGGCGGTTGCGACTTTTCTTTTTCTTACTCGCCGCGCTGCTATATGACGAACGTTTCACTGTAGTCGGAGTTTGGAAAAGTTCACCGCCCTCGTCGTCGTCAGAGGATTGATCGTCCACCTGGAAAGAAGAGCCTGCTGCTGCTGCTGCTTCTTCTTCTTCCGAGTCGGAGCTCGCTCGTTTCCGACCTCTGTCAGTAAGCCGTGTGTCCAAAGATTGGCCAGGTCCGCTCGCTTTATACAGATAGTTTCCGATCAAGGAGTCTGTGGGATCTGTTTCGTGCAGCGCTTTTGTGAATGGAGAGTAGCCCGCTGGTCTGCTCGCCATCTTCCTGAACCTGGCGGCGTCGCTCAGTAATTCCACTATGTTGATGTGACGCTCAGGTTGTATTCTCCGACCCGACATCTCGCGCACCGTACCGTCCTCGTTCCACTTGACCAGATCGGATTTCTCCAATTTCTTGTACAGCGCAGGGGTCCGGATGCGATTCCTCTTGGGAACTTGGTTCAGCAACCGCTCAAGTAGGGACGCGCTGGCTTCTTCAGCAGACTGACGGAGGTGAGCCGGTGGCGAAGAAGTGTAGGATGAAGAGATGTTGCTGTTGTTGGGATTCGCGAGAAAAAATTGCAATCTATTCAACAACCTTCGGTATTTCAACATTTTCTCGCACGATTCCAAAGTGGGATCGTTCAACACTAAGTCCAAGTCCCTGTAGATAAACTGTAGCACCTGGTGCAATGCCGCGTTGGGATGAAGGGATTGTTCTGCCTGCTTGTGGTAATAGGCCATATCGGTAGGCAGGCGGGCGGCGGTGGCAGGGGTTGGAAGAGGAGGCGGCGGAACTCTCGTTCTTTTCACTACACTCATGAGGAAGAGGAGGAAGGTTTGGAGCAGTAGAAGTACTAGCAGCAGCGACTGCAGTAGTAGCAGCGCTACTACTAGCAGCAGTGGGCACATGATGAAGTAGACCTCCTCGTGATGATTTGTAGAGCGTCTCAGGATCCACGAGCGCTAAGCGTTTGTAGTGTTGTTGCTGCTCTGAGTCTGTCATAGGGGCGACGGTGGCAATGGCGCTGGCGGTGGTGGAAGTGGTGGTAGTGTCGGCAAGTAGGTGTCGAATGAGGTGTCTCATATACGGAGAATGCTCTTTATAAGCGGTAAGGCCATCCCTATGAGAGCCGGAATGAGGAAACCTCCCTCTTGTACCAAGACGCGTCTCTTTTTTTTTATGGGAGTAGATTTTTTGCCGACCTCCCTCAACACGTCAGCCGATTCTCGAAGCTTGTCCAGTTGTTTGTCGCTGAGCGGGATGTTCCCTACGAGTAAATTGTGACAGATCTCACTCAACGCTGCGATCAGATCGTCGCTTCCAGAGTCTATTAAATGCGAGCAGTCCTTTGGCGAGCACTTAGCTAAGTGCTTGAGGGTGCCGAAGTGTCTTTCAAGTAGATGAGAAGCCATTTTGCTACTACTTTCTCTTCTTCTTTTTTTTGTCTAGCGGTACGAATACTAGCTGAGAGTGTATGGATGTCAAAGAGGAGCGTATTCTCAGATCGTCAGGTGTTGACTGCTTGAAGTCCAGAAGGAGGTATGAGTGAGGCCGCTTGAGTTCATGGGTAAATATACAAGAGAGGGCCGCCGCGTTGGAGGGAAACACCTGGCGAGACAGACTAGCTATTTGCCCCATGTCGTGCGGGTTCTTGAAAACGATCATGTAGTGAGCGTTCAGACTCATAGTTCGAAAGTCGGGTGATTTCTGGAATAGGTTCTGAGTGATATATATGACGCTCACGTTCCAGTGATGGGAGTATTTAGTAAAGATGTCAGCTACCACTTGCTGATTGGAACTGCTCATCAGATCGTCCAATATCAGTAGAGTGTGTGGTCGTAAAGCGTCTTCTGCTACTTCCACGTCTCCCGCTATAGACTCTTTGCTAGGAAAACCTTCTCTTAATTCCACACCGTACTGATTTTGCATTTTTTCAAACAGAGGTTGCCACTCGCCGTAATGGTAAAAAGTCTTTTCCACGGGCGGCGTGACCAAATTGTTCACGTCGCTCAGAAATTGATCCACCAAGCGCGATTTTCCACAACCCGACGGACTGCTAATGATACAACTAAAGGGTCCTTGTAGTCTAGCGTCGAAATGAATTTCTGTGAAGAGTTTGCTTTTACTACTCAACATTTTTGTTTTTTTCAGCACGCGTCAGAAAGTAGTTGTGTGTCTGACTGTCTGCTGTGTTTCTCACTCGGTAGTGAATGGTTGTGGAGAAACGTCAGCGGACCTTTTTATTGATACCGGACGGTGTCACAGTAGCGGCGGCAGAAGTGTCTTTTTTTCTTTTTATTTTTGCGATAAATTCTATTTTCACTCAATAGTCATAAATGTTTGTATCAGACTCCAGAGGAGTCTGATACAAATATTTATTTTTTTTAAAAAGAAGAGGAGGAGGGGAGGAGGAGAGAAAAGCGCAGATCAATCTTTTTTTTCTTTTTTTTTTTTGATCATTTAGGCAAAGCTCGTCGCTTTGCCGCTTTTTTTTCTTTTTCTGTGTTGTGACACGATCGTCTCTAACAAGCAATAAGGAGTGCAAGCGCGGCGGTGACAAATACATATTGGAGCGTATGGTTTAAAATAGTGCGTCCCTATCTTCTTCAATTCGGCTGCGTTGTAATATGCGGGATAACAAGTGACGACGTCGAAACGTTTAGAGACCGTGTTCACGTCGGCCACAACGCGCGCCCACCGAGTGGGAGCTGCAGTCACTCCCAAAAAACCGATCGGCTTGTCGAATCGTTTCATAGCGTTTATTCTCACTTTATAAGAGGAGGCAGGGTGAGAGTAGCAGCTCTCTTTCTTTTCATGAAACGCCCAACGAGTGGGGGCGCTGAGAGCGGCTATTATGCATTGGTGGAGTAAATACTGTTCTGAGAAGACGGCTCTCGGCCATGTTGCTACGTTTTCCTTTTCCGCTCTTGTATAACGACGATTTCTTTGGCACTCGGCTTTGCTTTTCTCGAGAATTTGGAACGCTTCAAGAGAAGCGTGAGCCTCAACTACATGACGCTCTCTACTTTGCGATAAAAAAATAGCCGGGCAGTTGAGGAGGGCACTTTGTTCGGGTGTCCGTCTTTTAAAAACTCGCGCCCTCTGCGGCGCCATATTTCTTTCCTCCGAAAAAAAAAGACTGAGTGAAAATAAAAATTTTCAAAACAAAAAGCTCAAAGAAAAAAAAAAAGCAATAAGCAGACTCAGCTCGAAATTTCCTGCTGGCGTGTAAGTGTAGCGGTAGTAGTGATGGCGGTGACGGTAGGGGCGGCCGGGTGACTGCAGGCGGTGGCGGCGGTCGGCTGGCTGGCGGTGGCGGTGGCGGTGGCGATTGCGGTGGCGGTGGCGGTGGTAGAAGGGTGTGTGGAAAGACAATGCATCTCAGTCTTTTATAGGAGCGACGAGAGTTCGACTTAGTCTGACATTTTCAGCTGTCGTATGCTGACCTGCTGCTATCATAAGAGAAACAAAAGCCCTAATCACGCTTTTCAGCTGGATCCTTCCACCCACCAGTCATGGATCCAGATGGGAGGGTGGTTTAAAATTAATCCGTGTACCAACTGTCATACAATAGTGTAATTAGTTGAACGCGTGTTACAAAGCGGCCCCCTCCCTTTCTGTCACTCTGTCTGTGACTAGAGGGTGCGCGTGTGGTAAGTGACTTAAATCTGAAGGAAAAAAAATCACCCTCTCCTGTCGTCAGCAGTCAGCTGGCTGGCGGCTGGAAAATGTGATTAGAGGGGTGAGCGCGTAGTAAGCGACTTAAGTCTAATCTAAAGACCTGCCGTGAGTGGGCAGCTGGCCGGTGGCTTGAAAAAGGGAGGAGTCGCCGCCCTACAGCGGAGTAAGGGTATATAAGGGGAGTGAAACCGTATTTGTCATCATCATCATCATCATTCTCTCTACTACTACTACTACTACTACTACTACTACTACTACTACTACCACCACCACCATGCCTCAATTTGCAGATCACCATGATGGAAAGTTACGTCCGTGACATGAAGTGGTATGATGAAGCAGCGCCCGAATGTGAAGCTGCTGCTGTAGCCGCTGCTACTGCTGCTGCTAGTGCTGCTCATCGTGCTACTGCTGCATTTACTGCGGCTGTTAGTGACGCTCGTTGTGATGGCGTTGTTGTTGCCGCTGCGGCTGTGACTGCTGCTGTTGCTGCTGCCGATGCAGCTACTAATGCCGCCGATGCCGATGCTGCTGCTGCTGATGCTGTTGCGGCTGCCGATGTCGCCGCTGATGTCGCTGCTGATGTTAGGACTGCTGCTGCTAGTGCCCGCTCTGCCGCCCTTGCTACTGCCGCTGCTGCTGTTGTTGCTAATGCTCACGCTACTGCTGCTGCCGCTGCTGCTGCTGCTAGTGCCGCTGCTGCCGATGCGGCTGCCGCTGCTGCTGATGCTGCTGATGCTGCTGCTGATGCTGCTGATGCTGCTGATGTTAGTAGTCGCGTCGACAAAGAATCGTCATTTGTCACACTTAAGCCTCCAGTTGAATGCGTGACGGGTAGTAGGGCTACCAACGCGACGGCCAGATGGTGCAAATGGTGTCGTCGCTTCTGCTTGTGCTCTTGCTTTTCTTCCTGCCCTACCTGCTGCTGCTACAGTATAATAGTGTTATAGTGTTTGAATGAGAATGCGCGTACTTACACATAGACACTGTAACAGATGTGCTTTTTGAAAATATAAATTTAGCATAACATGAAATTATCTTGTTGTGTTTTATTTTCTATATATAAGTTATATAACTTTTTTTGTTTACAAACAAAACACTTTAAGTCACGTGTCACGTGGTGTTGTTTACAAACAAGAGAGCTACGTGGTGTTGTTTACAAACAAACCCTAAGTAGGTCACGTTACCATAGTTACCAGAATGCTGGCTTCTGATTGGCTGAGCCTAAGTAGGTCACGTGACGTAAGTAGGTCAAGTTACCATGGTTACCAGAATGCCGGCCTCTGATTGGCTGAGAGCTTCTTAGTAGGTCAGTAGGTCACCCAGAATGCTGGCTTCTGATTGGCTGAGAGTCCTAAGTAGGTCACGTTACCATGGCAACGGGTCACGTGACCAAATGGAGGCCTCTGATTGGCTGCATATCGAGTGAGTAATAAACAGTACTTAAGCATGGTCCCGTTCCGATACAATATATACTACTCGCGGGGATCACGTATTCCCAGGCAGAGTCTGAGGCACTTATTTTGTACAGTTTGGAGATTACGGATAGCCGCCACAGGGCCACTACCAATTATAAAATCACAGTAATCAAATAGTGGCAGGATCATTGTCTTATATATATTTAAGCATAACTGTTATATAGGTTTTATAAATTTGAGCTGAGAAAAACGGGAGTATGCCATGGATTTTACCTTTTTACATTGAGCATTGAAATTCAAATCCATGTCTATGATTACACCCAAGTAATTGAATTGATATACACGCCTTAAAGTATTATTACACAGTGAAACTTCACAGTTACTCAGGTCTGGGGGATGACGTATCGGATAGCACCATAGCAGTTGTGTTTTACTAGTATTAACTGTTAGCATATTGATGGAGCACCATCTCCCTAATCTATCCAAATCCTCTTGTAGTAATACCGTCATTATGCCAATAGATTTGCCACTTAAAACAATAGCCAGATCATCAGCATATAGGTTATATGAACAATTGTGTATTTCAGTAACAATATCATTTATATACAAAATAAAGATTAACGGCCCCAAGACCGAGCCCTGGGGCACTCCACACGGTATAGGCTTATTATCAGAAACAGTATCATTAGCACGAGTTTTTCGAACACGATCAACAAGGTAGTCTTTAAACCACAATATAGAACTTGGATCACAACCGTATTTAGCCAATTTCCGGAGTAGTATGCAGTGATTAACGGTATCAAAGGCCTTTTTAAGGTCCAGGAAGACCACCACAGAAACTTCACTCCTATTTCGGGCTTCATAAAGATCTTGTATTACGTGGAAGGTAGCATCAACAGTAGATTTGCTTGGTAAGAAGCCAAACTGTTTTTTTTCAATCAAGTTAAATTCCAATAAGAAGTCTAGAAATTGTTTATGAACACATTTTTCAATTAATTTGCTAAAAATATTCAGTAGACATACAGGGCGCCAATTAGCCACATCACTAGGAGACCCACTCTTAGGCAGTGGTACAATACAGCCGACCTTCAAATCATGTGGTAAGGCAGAGCCACTCAACAAGTTATTAGCCATTTTACAAAAAATATCAGGTACAGTAGTCAGCGCTTCTTTTATTATGTTAGATCTAATATCACTAATCGCTGAACTTTTGCCAGCCTTTAAATTATTGCACAATTTACTGGAGGCTGCCATGTTTATTTCAAGCCGAGGACAAAGCACACGAACACCTGCTACCTAGTACCTACACCCACCACCAGTGGCGCTGCACCACTTTATTGTATATAGGGCCACACGCTACTAGCCAGTCAGAGAGAGAGCTGGGTAGGGTTCTAGGTGCATACCATCGTAGACCTGATGTACAATAAACCCAAACTACACACCTAACCGCTGATTTTAGTGTTACTTACTTTTGTGCATATCAAATCTCAGATATTAGTCCAATGCTAATTGACGATGGCCCGATATGACACATCCACAAGACAAAAATTGTCTACAACCAAGGTCCCATACACTAGAAAATACTGTGTTATACCCCCCTGAACTGTAAGTACTGCCCGATTCTGAAAAAAAAGGGGTTTCATCCAATCGACCACAAGCGGCAGAACGTTCAGGGCATTGACCTCCGTCAATTTCCAGAGCGCCAACTTGCAAATTTTGTGGCATGCAATATATCGGCCAGACCCTGCAAAGGATTATATCGATTTCAGGGCCACAGTGGGGACATAGAGAATAACTGGGATAAATCGGTAGGTAAACACTATAACCTATGCCCCCCTCTAAAAAGTACCATAGCCACTGCCTAACATGCCCCTATTTCCTTCAACCCCTTCTTATCCTGTTAAGCCCCCTCCTCCCAGGTCACTGCAATCTCCTGCAATTTTGACAGTATCCTCGTAGGAAAAAGCACAGAAATATGGATGTAATGAAGCACCTTAAGAATATCCTTCAAAAGGTATAGGTAGTCCTCGTGCCCATTACAAAGATGCCAATTTACCCCAGCTCATGCAACCTGTCCTGGACTTGTTTTATTGTGAGCCAATATCTGACCTGATACTTCCACTGTGCAAGGTCCCACCTAGGTAGACAGGTCACTATTCTGCAGATCCCTCTTTCCAATAATACTTGGAATCCTGTGAATTTGTCTATCATCATATAGCACTTTAATTGTCTTTGATGCAGAGTGTCCTGGTGGTGGGAGAGAGCTGGAGACAAGGCAAAGTAGGACATGTCAGTCAGGGACCAATCTCACTCTTAACAGGGGTTAGAGACCCACACTCCTGCTGTCAGTGGGGAGCACCACTGTCAGACAAGAAGCTCCTATGTAGTCAGTACAAATTGCAATAACATAGATCTATATGTATAGCCCTGATCCGTACATCACTTTCACTAGATATTTCAGGAATCTGCTCTTTTTTGAATTGCAACATAAGTTGAAGAGCAGAAGAGTAAGGCATTTGCAGATTTGGAAGTTGTAGGGTAGTTTGCACGGAGGCTGGAAGATGAATTTCCCCTCTATCTTAGTGTTTCCACGTTCACCCCTGTAATTTTCTGTTGAAATGTTGAAGGAACATTTTGATCATCATCAAACTTCCAATACTCTTTTCAACTAGCCTTGCCTTAAGGTGTCCCTGAATACCTCCTAGTTTCAGATCTTCACATGGCTACTTCTGATCTGTTATGTTCAACATTGTGTATGAGGGACTTAGCATTAGCTGACATCCCGTACTAAACCATTGATCAATACCTAAATGTGCTTGCTCCTCCCCCAACTCTGTATACATATTCTCTTCTCATGACAAGAGTGAGACAATAAAATGAAAGTATTGCTATCACCAGTTAATCTTACACCCACCTACCTGATGCACTGCATGTTGCTGATGTGAGACAAGTTCACCATCCTCTTCTAGCAGAGTCCTTTAGCACACTGGAAGGATGAGACTAAGAGCTGAGCTGTCTGTATCTGCAAATGGAGCCTTACGAGAAGACCAGTACCACAGGGGTATCATGGGTGTGTCTGATATGACTAATTAATATATTGCATGTTGACATCCTGAACGTCAGATGTACTAAGCACGTCCTGAGTGTTGCTTGTCTGTGTTTCCATGTTTCTTTGTTCATTGACACCTCACTTATTAGGAACATATATACGATGCATCACGTCATGCCATAGCACAGTTATATATCCTGGTAAGGTGTGACCTGGATCTACTCCTGTTACAGACCTGAATGCAATCTAAATGAATGGGTGTGGTGAGGTGGAAATACCACAGGTGCAGGGTTGAAGGAGAACCTGCCGTGACATCAGTTAATTAACTCAACATTCATGGATCATGTTTTTACTAGGAGGTGAGGGGTATCATGGGTGTGTCTCACAAAGAGATGCTACAAGCAGACTCCTCAGTGAAGACAGCACTGACTATATATGCAGCCAACAAGGACGGAAAACTATACTGGTTATTGTGAGTACATCTGATTATTGGAACTCAAAATTCAATCTGAATAAAAGTGATCCAGGATGTTGACCAAGACCATACTTCTCCTTCTGCCTAGTCTAATTATTCTTTTAACCATTTCTTTACAAATCTTCAAAAGGCTGACTGAAATTTTGCACAAATCAATTCTCCCCATTGAATATACACAATAAAAATACATTTCTAGGTCCGAAAGGGCCTACTTTCTGATATATGAATGATACCTTTTTTACGCCAAAGTGGTGGCGTAGCCACCTGGTGGTGCCGCCAGGCAATACCAGGATGAGGTATATGATGTTTGCATTTTACCAAAAGTCAGAACGGGGCCGCCATCTTGGATTGCGCCGCCATCTTGGATTAAGGAGTCACAACACAGATTTATGCTATGTGATGACAATAATATAAATCAACCTTTGATAGGTGCTCAGGTTGATTATAATAACACCTCCCCCCCCTAAAATGGACCCAAGGAATTCAATGGTTTTATTGGTTCATTGCAAATACAGCTGGTTGCCAAGCAACAGCTATTCTTATTGTTTATCTGCCTAGCAACACACATTTCAACGGTCCTGAGGTTGGTTATGATCACGCATACCCGCCCCCCCTTTTACTGACCTAAGGAATTCAATGGTTCTATAAATTTGTTGCTATTACTGGGTTGCCTAGCAACAACTATTTTGATTGGTTATCTGCCTAGCAACACACACTTCCATGGTCCTGAGGTTGATAATAATCATACATACCCCAAGGAATTCAATGGTTGTATTAGTTTGTTGCTAATATAGCTGGTTGCCTATCAACAGCTATTCTTATTGTTTATCTGCATAACAACACACTGTACCATATATTATTCCATAGGGGCTAAGATGAATGGTACTCTTATGCCTATCACTGATTGCAAAGGCCACTCCAAAAGTCTATAAACAACTTCATGAATGACACTTGTGATACATTCTCTTACAAAGCTGTGGACTTTCTGACAGAAATGTTCGACCCAATGGACTATGTCTGTTCTATTGATCTGTCGCAAGCGTACCGTAGTGTCAATATACAACCAGACAATGCCACCTACCAATGCTTCCGCTGGGATTTAGGCCAAGGCGAGAGTATCTATGAGGACAGAGTTCTATATTTTGGACTTAAATGTGCCCCCTACTTGTTCACCCAGTTGGGTGACTATGTGGTTAGATGTATGCATAGGAGGGGTATCTACCAAGTCTCTGACTACATTGATGACCTGACAGTGATGGGGCCTACCTATGATGACGGTGCCTATGCCCAAGGGCTGCTCATATCTATTGTCCGAGGCATGGGGTTTCATGTCAAGTGGCCCAAGATCACGAGGCCCTCTAGGAGAGCGGTGTGCTTTGGGATCATAATAGACAGTTCAGCCATGGAGATAGTTTACCTAATGACAAGCTATTTTCACTGTATGCGGTCCTCGCGGAATTCTCCGCCAAGCGTGTAGCCACCAAGCTTGAAGTCCAGCAGCTCGCAGGTATCCTGGGCCACTGCTCCACGGTGGTCAGGGGTGGCCGTACCTACTCATGTACAGTCATCAACCTAGCAAACAGTATCAGCGAGTCACATCATAAGGTGCATCTGAATGATGAGTTTAGGGCGGATGGAAAAGCCAGGATTCTGTGCCCCAAGGAGCCATTGGCTATAATCCCTTTTTTTAGAACAAGATTTTTTTAGAACAAGATTTTCTTAATTCACCAGAGGTAGTTTGACAAGGTTTATAATGTGTTGTCGTACATTGTCCTTGTTATCATCTAGAGGTGCAGAACATAGATAGGTACCGGTAATGTTTCCATTTGGAGTACCATTTGGAGATTCATATACACATATTAGTACATAAGAGTGTGGGGAATGCAGAAATGGTTGGACCATCAGTAGAACTGTTGTTGGGGTCCAACCATGAGATGAATGGGTCTTGAATTTTTAACGTAAGACATAGCACTTCTTGAGTCAAAGAGGCGCTTTGTGACGTTAACATTTGTTGTATTTAAATGCATTTCATGCAGTTTTATCTATTTTACCCTGTTTAAAATAAAAATTTGTTTAAGAAAGAGGCAGATGGTTTACTCTTCCTTCTCAGGTATTGTATCTAACAGTGTTTACTTGACCAGACAAAGTTTCAGTTAACCTAACATCCGACTTAAGGCTATTCCAGCTTTGAGCACAAGAAACTTCAGGACTATTTTCATAGGCAGTACAATGTATTGTTGAATATTTTAACACAGGACCTTCATTAAATCTAGTGGCTCGTATGGGTTTAACAATAAACCTTTCTTGACGAGATCTATGATAAGCATAAATTTCAGTATTGGCTTTTCTCCTTTCGATCAACATTGGGAGATTTGCAATGGCATGATCCTGCTCAGTTGGTGTTAAAATATGCTTATCTAAGCAACTTTTTAACCCCCTGTTCTGCTGACGCTGCAGACTCTCAAGTACCGTAGAACTTGCATAAGTATACAATATATCAGCGTAATCTATTACAGACAGGATATGAGTATTATAGACCTTTAGGAGTGCCTCGATGGTCATCTTTTTCTTAGCTCTGTAGAGTAGCATATTTTTTAAACGAATGCTTTTAATAAGATTTTTTACAGGTAGATTAAAATTTAGATCCTCATCAAGTGTGACTCCTAGATATTTGTAAGAGTTCAAAGATTTTAGCAGTGTGTCGGCTAATTTAATATTTGGTTTTCTCTGCGGAACTTTGACGCCTCACAAAAGCCACCGGCCTAGAGGGGAAGGTCTCTAGCCACTGGCTCCGCAGAGGTGGAGGGTCATACCTGTCGTCCATCGGTTTTGACTTGATTGACATTAAGAGTCGGGGGTACTGGACAAGCCTTGCTGTTTTGTAGTATTTGGTCGATGGGTTGGACAGGGAGGTGTCTAAGGACAAGGTTGCCTTGTCTTTTTTCTGTGTTATGCAATTTCTTTGTATACTTCGTATTATAACCATGTTTTCTTTACTTATTACTATAACCAATTGGTTTAGAGGGTTGTGTAATCATAGAAGGAAAAAACATGATTGATAATGATGTCCCCTCGCAAGAGGGAATATCATGATAAAGTATGATTTATTATGATAGAAAAAAGATGATTCATCATGATTTTGCCGCTCCGGCGGAAAGAACATGATATAGTATGGTTAATTATATTGATTGTTGCTGGAGAAAAAATTATTAATGATTATGATTTCCCCTATCAAGAGGTAATATCAGAGATCCGCCTTGATGCCAAGTGGCCAAAAGTAATAACAATTTATTTACCTTAATTCAATGGAAATCTTTAGGGTTGACTATTACAACTGTTAAACTTGCATATCAAGGCAGCATTTAGCTTCTTATATGGGTCAGACCCCAAATAAATGTACTAAGTCATGTTCTTTTGGGTTTTTCACTTTCCAACAGCTGTAGACTAAAGATGCCTGCATATTATAAGGTAATTTTTGTTTAGGAAAGAGAAAAGACTTTTGGGGTGTCGGATGAAAATTTCTTGTTGTATGACCCTTCAAATTTGAAAAATTGCTTGTATAAGAGCCCTAGCGGTTATATGCGTATATTGCCGGGTAGCAGGCCACGCCCTAAATCTAGAACGCAGTGGCACAGGGGTCGTATTATTTCATTGTAGACTCGCTAGGTGTGTGCGTGGTGGTTGCCAGGGACGCTACTGAGCCTGCTACAGTTTGATTCAAAATTCTATTTCTCAGAACTGTACAGTAATGTGTCCAACCACATTGTGTATTATGATAAACCCAACATACCATAATTCTGCCTTTTTTTTTTTTAGGTTGGGGGTGATTTTAATGGTCACCTCCTACAGTGTCAACTCGTTTTCATTAGTGTAGAATGGCTAATATTAAGCATATGTACATAATTCTCAGTAAAAAGAAATGCATGTCTTTTAATCCAAAAAAGTGCAAGAAGGTGTTTTCCTTGATATACAGAGCTGTTATATTGGTACAGAGGATGTTTGCTACTGTTGAGAGTGTTGATAAAGAATCATACCAAAAGTGTAATGGCCCACATATCTATTATTGGTTTGCACCTCACTATGCTTGGTCACCATGGTTCTATATGAAGGCAAAACAATATATATATGAGTCAGACCCCACATAAATGCATCAATTGGTGTTTTCCAGTGTTTTTCACCTTCCATGAGCTATAGAGCAAAGACATCTGCACCATACTAAGTCTTGTTGGTTTTGGCCAAGGGGGAAACCCCTAGCCTTCTAGAAAAAAATGAATTTTCATGTGTCATTCTTTGATTTATGGCCCTCCAATGTCAAAAATCACCCCAAAATTGGGGTTCCAGCCTAATTTCTTTCTTTTCATGTGTCTCTCATGGTCAAATAAAACATTACAAGTCTCATAAATTAGCACAGCTTATTAGGTCTATGTGTTGCATTTTACTGCAGCCTAAATTCTCCTCTGTGTATAAGGGGTTTTCAATGCAAAACTGTATTGTCCGTAAAGTTAACACTGTAGTGTCCGTAACGTTAACGCTAACTGACCGTAAGCCTCCCCTGCTGCACTACAGTTAATAACAACATGATCAGATAGAAATGACATTGCTACAGCACTGTGTTGCACTAAGATGCATTCCTACTGGTATAAATCAACCTTTCAGCCCTCCAAATCATTTATTAAGTCAGAAAATGACAGAATTTCCACCAAAATCTCACCGTCAGGGATATATGTTTTCTGTTGTTTATATAATACTTACACCTACCTTTCATTACTTTAGTGTGTTAAACTTGAGCTGGTAAGCTCTTTTGATTACTAGAGCTAAAAAAAGTTAAAGTTACAGACATTACAGAGTTAAGGTTACGGACATTACATGGAAAATGAAAATCCTCAAGGAGAAATAAATACTGATGATATTTAAATCTTTTTTGGATAGCATGTTGAAGGGTTATCTAATCTAAAAGCCTAAGCAAGAAGAAAAAAAAATTCCATATTTTTAATTTGTCAGGGTAGACTTTGTTGTATATTATGTCCATAACTTTAACCATATTTTTAATATTTTTTGAAAAAACGACTTCTACTCAGTCAATCCTCTCTATATTTTAACACAACATGCCCCTATGGTACTTCTATCATCCTAAATAGTTATCTACCCTATAGAACATACTTTGTTTGTTATGGTGCTAAGTGCTACCAATTCTGTAATGTCCGTAATGTTGACTGCAAAAAAAATCAGGGTTATAAAAAATGCCTGTTTTTACGCAATTAGAATGACAAAAAGGGTCTCCTTGTATGTAAAACTATACATATTTTGGAAGTAGACACACTGAAGATGATACAAAGTGACTCTGGACACTCTGGATTAATGAAACAGTTTTTATGAAACTAGAGTAAAGTTGGTGATATTGTGTAAATATTTCAACATTTTCAAGATTTTTACAAAGTCCCCTGAGTGACATTATGAAAAAGGTTTGGTTTATGGTTTTCAACTTGGTATGCCTGATTATACATAGTGTGGCTACTTGTAAACCAAAGTAGAACTTACCTTGGTGACTCCAGGTTGTATTTGAGAGTGAATAAAAACTGACCCTCTGGGAGTTAAGCTTTCCCTCAAGTGGATTCTGGGACCTAAGATACTAGTCTTTCAATAAAAAAATTGGTTTAAAATAAATTGAGTTTGGTGGAAAAAAATTAATTCAGATTTGGTACCAGATTAGTGCATTTTTAGGAATTCTGACTCATATGCCTGAAAGCATATATGTTTAGGATAATGCAGTGCTAATTTAGTGATACACAGATTATACTTGGCGATATCAGAGTAAAGTTGGGGACAGTAGCTGTGATTTCCAAAAATCTCCAGAAATCGGTCAATATCAATGTCCAACAACTAAGTTTGGTGGACGAGGCACAAAGTCCCAACACTACATTCCGAATGACACAGGTAGGCTCTATTTTGCCACACTTTAGCTTTCCCAGGTCATGTGATACTCATACTCCCTTGTGATTGGCTGAGGGGAAATGCAGGTCAAGCAATTCTCCTTTATTCTCAATTTATTTGCACCTGTTCCCTTTCAGAGAAACAAGAATTTAGGTTTGGAAAATAATTTCCCTATTAAATGAAAATCCTTTCATTTGATATAAAAAGTTCTTAATGCCATATATGGTATGGTCTCAAGGTGCTGTCTTCTTGGTGCCAACATTGGGACTATTCCTTAGTTTAGTATCTTTATGGAATGTTTCATCCCTTCCAGGGAATCATCAGGTGTAATCTCAGGGACTTTACACAATAATTTTATTATTTTATATTTTTTATTTTAGAATGATAGTGAACTTGTGTAGATGTGTGCATTATGTCTATTTACTATATTCTGGACCTGTGGCTGACTCTACTCAGTTCTATGTGGGCTTTGCCTGGGTTGGTGTTCTGGTTGCTTTCAGTGTCTGATTGATTCTAAGACACTGTTCTACTTGTGTCAATGGGATGGAGCTATTTAGGTAAGACTATTGGGCTCATTTGCGATGGTATTTTTCCTTACTTTTCTATAAGTACCATTAAAGGTTCCTCAAGCGAGGGACACCATTAATGTAATGTTTAGCGTGTGAAAAAAAAAAAAAACAGCTTACCATTGAATCAATGGTGTCCCTCGCTTGAGGAACCTATAATGGTACTTATAAAAAAGTAAGGAAAAATACCATCGCAAATGTCCAACAACTAAAAAAGTTTAGATATTTTCTGAATGAAAGTTTCTCATGTATAATCATACATACTAGGGCTAACTTATAATGAAACTAGAAGTAACTGTATTGTCTGTAAGAGCTGTAGTGACAATTTTTATTGTTTTGGTTGTAATGCCCCACATATATACACAAACTTATACTCGCTGGTTAATAAAAATGAACTCCCTGGGAGTCAAGCTTTCCCTTGAGTGGAATCCAGAGGCCAATATACTAGACTTTCAAAAGAAAAAAACATATTTTAAGAAAAATTGAGGTTTTGCAAAATCCCATGTTGGGATTTTTAGGGACCGCATATGGTCATATTTAGGAATTCTGACCCATATGGCTTTTCATATATATCAAATATTGGCTATGTCAAAGCTTAATCACAGTCAGTTTACAATATTTAACAAAGAAAAAAAGTCATTATATATGTGCATATAAGTGTTTATTTCAGGTTATCATTGTACAGACTTATACTGCATGCATCTAACCATAAGACATGTATGTCATTATATATTCTCAGGTGGTTTTACTTAGTGATTCATATTTAACATAGAGAATTACCATATGCATGCTCAACAACGATTCCAGTTGGTTTGTTTCTTGTGTATCAGACATAGTTCATGAAACAGTTGTCTTCATCCTTGTGTATTAGATAATTGTTGGTTGTTATTCTGTTTTAAAAATGAACTACTTCCTTATATGAATTGATTCCTGTTTCACCAACACTTATGATCTAACTACGGATACAACAAAAGCCATTTACTAAATGTAAACAAACTTATTCTTATTCATAACCTGTTCTTGTCCATCAGACTTCTATACTTCAGACACTCACTCTTGCTTCAAATACCACCATGGGATTATCTCATAGTTAAGATACTCCTGCATTCAAAAATAAAACCCAATATTGAGCTTTATTATAAAATGGTAATGTTTAAAAGACTTCTTACCCTTGTCCCTTTAAATGAAATAACCACTTTTACATTTGTATCTTTAGACTTTTCAGAGTTGGACAGGGACATTTTAATCACAATGGGATCTATAGTCTTAACTGCCCACAAAACAATAACACAGGTGTGCAAACTAACTTTTTGGCAGATACAGCTCACATGATGAATCAAGTTTTGGATTTTACCAGAAGCCTATTGCCTATGCATTGTTTAGTGACATTATATATTTTGCTGTAGAAATAATGGTGCAGTCAACGGCTCTGAACTATGAGCAAACCTCAAAATGTATGTGATTTGCCTGAAAACAAAGAAGCAGCATCCATGAAAAATGCAAATGACAATTTTATGCTTAAATGGATGTGAAGTGAAGATGTCACTGCAAGGTTACATTATTCTTTGACCATCACATGGGTGATGATAAGCCCACTTAACATGAAACAACAATAGCATTCATAGAACGATGGAGTTTCTAAATCCAGCTCAGGTTAAGAGTCTATCAGCAAGTGTTGCCTCATTGAGTCTCCATTACTTCCATTCTAATTACCTTTCATGTATATTTCCATCAACAGTACAACAAGCAGAACCCTACATTGTTGCATGACTTCTCTATTAACTGCTTGTAGTTGGAATTTGGGTTCGCTTCCCAGATTTGCCCTTGCATTGACATTTTAATCCAGAAAACTTCAGTTATATGAATCTGTTATACATGGAGGCCACTTACTACATTTATTAGAAAAGTACTACTATAGTCTCTGTTGGACACCAGTGGACCCAGAGGTGGCTGTCCGCAGTAAACCTGGTTACCAGGACTATCTGGTGCCAAACGTAGATCTACACTTGGTGCTGTATTGTACCAGCAGGGGTTCCTTTTATGGCAGCTGGATTTCCTGATTCAGAATTTGCTCGTGATGGCTTTTTGCAGCAATGAAACAGAACCTCTTTGAAGGCTGCACGGAATTGTCTGAAAATACCAAGTGACGAGGTAGTACCAAAATACAAAGAGTACTAAGAGGGTCCATTTGAATATTGTGAGAAATGTTTCATATAAATATAGTTTTTTTGTGTGTGATTATTGCAGATTTCTAGTCCTGTATGGACTGTGGTGCCCCCTGGTGGATTGAGTGTACAGTCCACTTTTCCCACTTTACACATATCAACTTATACCCCCCTTGAGTTATGTTTTCTGCATAGATTTCCTCCAAATTTATCATGAGTATAATAAAAAAATAGATATTTGGAGGTAAAAAAACATTTTCCAGCTGCTGAAATGGGGTTTTATCTATGCCTAAGCAAATAGGTTTTGAGCGGGCTGTGATGACTGTACACTTCATCCACCAGGGGGCACCATAGGCTTTTGTCGGAAATCAAATAGGCTAGTGGACGCTTTTAGAACTCTTTCCTGAAATCTTTTTTTACTAAAATTTATGCTGAAAAGCAAAATACCTGGGATGGGTATTGCAATCATCTAGTAATCAGAATTGAATTGAACAAAATGCTGGAATGATTAACAGGTGTCAATCACCAAAGAGCCTTAAAGAGGCAGAATAGTTTGGAATAGAATGTTTTTGGCCATACCAAACCCCACTTTAAAGACCCTGGGGATTCTTTTGAGAACTATTTCCGCAGGTCCACTCTGTTACCTAGCAACAGCAATTTTAAGCATTCCATGCTCAGCAACCAGCACAATATCAGGAATAAAAGGTAGTTGATAATATCTTCCCCCACTGTACAGACCCTGGGGATTCTATTAGAACTATGGTACATAACCTAGGACCCCTCTGTTATAGGTGTTTTGCCATAACTTCAACTTGTATACAGATTCTTGTAACCTCATGCCAACTGTCGCAGTTTTCCTAGGACCCCAGTAATACCTAGCAACAGCCATTTCATATATTCCAGGCATAAGATCTGACCCTCTAACCAATTTTATCTGTCATACCCCACTACAGTTGATGCCTGTAATTTTATTTGCTCGCTAGAACCTAAAGAATTTATCTAACAATTGTGTTTGGTTCTGCCTTGTAAATTCTAATTTAAAACATTTGCCTAAATCAGATTTGATACAAAACTCACCTTGAGATGACTGCATAAACTACCACATTGGTCCAGCTGTTTATCCCTCTCACCATACCAATAGCACCTATAACCTTCTTCCCATAGCGGAAAGTAAACGTTTGAGATTGGCCTATATCAAATGACATATAGGCTTGCAGAATCTGGCCAGGTGTCACAGTGATGATGTAAATAACAACAAGTATTATCATCATGTACGTCAGCTGAGGACATAATAGAAAATAGCAAAGCATAAGTCAAGCTCATCAGATAGCTGAGTCTCCTAGAAGGAATCAAAGTTTTAAGATAGTAAGATAGTAAGATAGTAAGATTTTTATTCAAACAGTAGTCACGGTTTACACTGCGATTTTCAAAAGTTGAAAATAAATATGTACATATATATATACAACATATAAATACACATTTTGATGATGAAGATGTAGGCTGTAGCGGCGTTAGATCATGTGATGTTAATCTATTTGGAACATTAGCAATACAGTGGTGTTTATGACTGGGTTATGGGGGATTGGAGTGTTGGTTAAACAGAAAGAATGAGATCCATAGACAAGTGGCTAACATGCCATATGCTGCCGTCTTGCCAGTTTGTACATGAGTATTATGATGATGATGTGAAAGAAAGTTGGTAGCATTGCTTGTGCATTGAACTTACCATATGTAAACTAAATACGTAGGTAAGTAAGGAAATAGATAAGAAAATATTATGACAATGGTGACATAGATGGTATTACTAATATTGTATCCAGTTCAATATCAGGTAGCAGTGCTTGTGCACTGAACTCCTCATGTGTGGATATAGAAGCAGGAAGCAGTGTTTGTGCACTGGACTCACCTAATGTTAAGTAGCAGTGCTTGTGCACGTGAACTCACTTGTTATGCTGTATTACTGGATCATGTTGTTATGTCGTAACTTCACCTGAGTAAAATCCATTTTTTCGATGATTCTTTTAAATTTCGCACTGGAGTGAATATTTTGCGTGACCAAGTCCAAAGAGTTCCATAGGATGGAGCCTCTGCGCATCGGTGATTTTTTTACCAGATGCATTTTAGATCTTACTAATTTGAACCTGACCTTATTCTCTGCTCTGGTTCTGGGATTCTCCGTAGAGATGATATCATTTACACTTTTTGACAGTTTATGCATGTACATCAGCAACTGACAGTCCTGGCGTTTAACCAGCTTGGACATACTACATTGGGTATGCAGATCATCTTGAGTGATCTCCCTGGGGTTTCTAATGCGCTGGCTCGACCTTAGCCCTCTGTTTTGTATTGTTTGCAAGCTTTTTAAATCAAATTGAGTTGCGCTGTCTAGTATAAAACTACAGTACTCTAAAGAGGGTAGAGTGCAGTGTTTGTAAATTTCTAAACATGTTTCATTATCTATGTTATCCCTTATCCTATGTGTTCTTTTAGCCTTGAAACCACATTTCTTCCTTATGCCTGCCATGTGAGTTTTCATAGTTAGATTTGTGTAACTAAAGTATATGTATAACTAAAGAATAGAATTACATATAGACTGTCAAACTGGAACAGAAAACATATAGTGTTTATATCAATTAAGTCTGAGTGATTACCTTGAGGCGGGCTTTTTCAGCTGTTGTCTGCTTGCTGTAAAAGTAATCATCAAATGCCTCTCTATTTAATTAACATTATTTATCAATACATCTTTGTAGATATACATTTATGTACATATATGTCTAGCTGAGTGGCAACATCATAATATGATTGAGTACATTGACCGATCCAAAGTCATCCATTGTCATGAAATCCTTATTATCACTAGGAAGGCACATCATTAGGAATAAATTATACTCTAGGTCTAAATGATAAGGTCTAAAATACTTTTTGCAGAGAAAAAAAAGTCTTGCCTCTCTCCAAAAATACATTTAGCAGGACTCTAATGATGCATCTAAACATTTGGCCAGTTCAAACATACCTTGAATCTACTGTCATCTCCCTCGATTTTTTGATGCTGGTACGCAGGCTGCGTACAGCAGAGATGTAGTTGAAGCATAAGATGGGCACTGGTAGAACTAAGTAGACTGCAATATGATAGACCATAAGGACCCATGCTTCATAAATTGTAGTCTTTTTGCAAATATATTTTGGGTCATCGATATAATTACGAGACTGTAAAAGATCAAAATGTACAATTCATCCACAGTGAGAATTATAACTGCAAACTTCAGTTTTCTGAGATCCAAGATACAACTTCCTGTGCTAAAAAGACGCTCAAGTACTTGAATATGAACTATTTTTTGTTCTTCGTTTATCAGGGATATTCTATTCCCAAAAAATGTATTGAAATGAAGAATACTCCAGAAATGGAAAAAAACAATAATTAGGTCTGCTTCTGTGATAACTTATATTTGGGGCAAGAGGATTAATCTGCTATAGATGAAACAACACTCTCCAGAGCGGATAATTATGTGGATCAATAAACATGGGGATATTTGTATGGATTTTTTGTAAGACAACTTACCGAAAAGTTGAGTTCTAGATGTCCATAGGCCATCACTCCTGATATTAACCAATTCACAATAATGATCAGGAATGTTTTCTTGGGGGTAAACTTTAGGATCGTCTTCATTGGCCAACAGATGGTAAAATATCTGAAACCGAGACATGACATGGACACATTTCTGTTTGTCTTTATTTTATGTGTCATTTCATTGACATTGATATCAAGTGAAGCAGCAATGATACTCAACCAGTATTTATAATCATGTGAAGGATGTTGATTTATAAATGTGTAAAAGAAAAGTAATACAAATATCAAATTAGAATTTAAGGTGCATGATGCATGAGCCCCCTCCTGCCCAAGGCAAGCTGTGTTGAGCTCAATATGCACAGGTATAAACTGCTTTCTGAAAACTTACTGTACAAAATAACATAGATATAGACATGTAGTACTGTTATATTATGAGAGTCTAATATATAAAATAGTATAGAAATATAAATTGAAACAGTCACACTCAGGCTGCGATAGTATTGAAGAAGGGTCTATTGTAACATAGCGAGCCCTGTCTTAGTAACCCAGGTTGACATATTAGCATAGGAATGCAAGGCCTCTTGTATTACAATAATACAATGATTGGGCAAAGTGAGAATAAGTGGTATTATATTTAATGCAAACGTTCTATAGTACAAAGAAGAAACGGTTCCATCAACATGCAGCCAATCACAGGCCAGCATTTGATCATGTGACTTACTAATTATGCAAATGAGGATGTGACATATTTTCTAAACCAATAAGTGTCAAGTATTTGGTCACGTGACTAATTATCATTCAAAGGGGGAGGGGCTTATTATGCAAATGAGGGTGTGACCTAAATAGATTAACCAATCAGAGGGCTGGATTTATTAGAGAGTACGTAATTTTTTTAACTTTTTAATTTTAACTGGTTTTTGAGTCGAAAGAACGCTGATAAAGTCTTGAGGCTTCTTAGCATGCTGTTTTTTCACCACACCCTTTGCACTCCACTTTGAGGATGTACTCTCCCCCGTCACACTTTGTACATGCAAGTCTTTGAGTTTAGAAGATACCATCACCCTCCCATTCAATTTGACAGAGACCCCACGTTCGTAGATGGTAACCATATCGGGCGACACAACATGGCCTTGGAGACCAGTCGCTCTGCCCTTTGGTTTTGATTCGGACAAATTCTTCTTAATGCACATCACTGATGGGTGTAGAGAGCCATTGTCTTTTTTCTTGGAAGTAAGTCTCTCACATGTGTGGCTTCACCAGCTCATCGAGTGTACACCCACTCAGAGCCATATAGAGGCTGTTGGTATTCATCTGACAGAGGACGTAATCGCGACAATCTATAAACTTGTCTAAGAAGTCAAATGTAAACTCCAACATTTTCAGTGTTGCATACTAATACACTATGAGCCCAATTTGGATAGGAAGGTTGTTGTTAACCGTCTTTGCCGGTTATTTCAATAGCCTTCTTAAAGCACAATAAATTTGTCAACAGGTCAAAAGCCCACCCTCTCAGATACGTGACGCAACTGTGTCTCTGATTGTTGCAGATTCTCTCGCCATACTTTTCCCCATCAACGCAAAGGATTTTTTCGTCTGGGTTAGCACCTCAACCACAGCCAGCTTGTCACCTCATCAGCAAAATCAGCAAAGGTGGCTTTCAGGAAATATTGGACGATTAGTTGTGCTTTGGTTACTATTAAACCGTGCGCCACATACCATTTCAAAAGCGGTGCACATCACAGAAGTTTCTCGCCACGATAGCTGCAAATCAAGGATTGCTTAGGTGTGTTTAACAAATTTTCTCTGTTCATAAAATCTCTCATTTGTGGACCGATATCATCTTTGGAGACATTTTTAAAGATTGGTGTCATCTCCTCAAAGTGTTCCAGTAAGTGTTGGGGAGTCTCAATGTCCACCAGAAGCAAATCGAACAGGGTGTAACCTAGATTTTTCAGATACAAACTCACTCTCTTAGTTCTCAAGCGTCTGCATTCTCTCTCCAGTGCGGCGGTATGCAAGTGTGAGCATGAAACCAGCACCCATGGAACTGAAAGATGGTTTGGGAACCTAGGTGGAAGCCGTGGACACACTGGCGTCGGGAGCCTAATACAACCTCACCACCACAGAATGCATGAAGCAATTTTATTGAGTGGGCGTGTTCTGCGTAGTGTAGCCACTCCAAAGCCACTCTCGGCTGTTTTTGACACATGTCTAGTTTGAAGTCTCTGTCTGGAAGCCGGACAATGTAATAACCTGTGCAATGTTTCTCACCCATTTTTCGTGGAACCTGTGGTAGATGAGGGAGGGTCCGCCTACTAGATTCATCTGAAGCAGAGAGTGTAGATGAGCATTGGGTCGGTTGAACAGGATATAGGGGGGGGGTTTGTTCTGGAACTTGGTGCTGAATGCTGCTCTGCAAGAGGGACACTCGTGGATGCCTGCGTATGCCTTGAAGTCTGTGATGAGGGCTATGTGCCGACCCACTAGGTGCAAATTTACTTTGCCGTGTGTGGCAGACACAACAGATGGGGGTCAGATCAGTGGAACGTATGTTTTACGGCCTACCGCTCTCCTTGCATCCGTTATTAACTGACCAAGAATATCATATATGATTGCTTTGTCTCCGCCTACAAGTCAAGGACAAAGCATATCCACTCCTGCTACCTGGTACCTACACCTGCCACCAGTGGTGCTGCACCACCCTATTGTATATAAGGGGCACGCGCTACTAGCCACTCAGAGAGCTGGGTAGGGTACTAGGTGCATACCATTGCATACCTAGTGTATAATAAACCCAAATAACACATCTGACCGCCTATTGTAGTGTTACTTACTTTCCTGC
This sequence comes from Harmothoe impar, assembly GCA_947462335.1. NCBI lineage: Eukaryota > Metazoa > Annelida > Polychaeta > Phyllodocida > Polynoidae > Harmothoe > Harmothoe impar. Next base: position 71,810,691 of record OX381714.1, on the reverse strand, counting down.
ATATCAAATCTTAGATATTAGTTCAATGCTAATTGATGATGGCCCGATATAACATGTGGTGGAGAACAGACGGTCTTGAGTGCTTCTCGTGAGCATGAAACCAGCAACCAGTTATGTAAACTGCCGTTGAAGCCGTTGGCGAGAATAAACATCTCTGACGTCTCGACAAGATCCAAACTACAAGGACAAGCTCCGCAAGTTGAAGAGCAGACTGCCCGAAGAAGCCCATGAGGGTCTGCAGAATCTAGGACAACTAGTGTCTTCGACGCCAATCAGGAGAAAATCGCCAACCGGGGTCAGAAAACACCCAACTGACAACGAATACAAACAACAGATAAGTGACACAACCAAAGTGTTGTAGAATTTTTTGGTGCAAATAACACATTATCCAGTGATACACTAACGTTAGACAATAGTGCCGTTTCACAACCTAACACTAATATAAACAGCTCTCTAGGGTTAGTGGATTATAACAACGTCACTTTCTGGTCAATAACAGACTCAGTCGCCAAGATTGATGAATTAAAAAATTAAGAGGAAGTTAAAGAGCAAATTGCGGCGCTAGCAGCCGAATTACAAAAATTACAATAGCGATATGATGAGCAGCAGCGAGACAATGAAGATCTATTAGAAGAAGCTAGCAAAGAATCTTTTAAGTTAAAAGCAGATTTAGATGCACTAAGAGCAAGCAATGCACCTTAACCTGACACTCCAGAAGCTATGTTTGCCAATATGATAGGGAAATAAAGTTTTTGAAGAAAAGAGCAATAATGGCTGAAGATATGAAAAGTAGACTTCTGTCAAAGATTGATCGTAACACGGACAGGCCAAATGAAGGTTTAGCTTATAATAAACATAAAGAGGCAGTAAAGCTATTAGGCAAAAAAATAGATATATTTTCCCGACAGACGGTTTTGCTCTCAGCAAGGACCATATCAACTCTTACTTAGATCATGCACACAAAATCCATGAGGATTCAAGATATTACCTTGATGGTACCTTTGTCTCTCGATTCGAACGTGTTTCGATCAATGAATTGGAAAAAGGTGCTGCCAACCGAAAACAAGGCAAAAAGGAGAGGGTACGTGATTATGGTACCTATATGATCAAGCTGCTAGCCAAAAAAAATGTAACAGGTAATTTTAGAGTGGAACTATTTATTAGCAACATGCACCACACTATTAAAATAATGGTGATGGCTTCATACCCTAAAACAATCAAAGACACCATTGGTGAGGGTCAAAAGCAAGAGGCTATATATAGATCGATACAAAAGCAACAGAAATTTGCCTCAGGAGATCTTCAGGAAGCAATCCAGCTGCATAAGGCCAAAATCAATGCCTTACCAATGAGGGTTAAATTGAAGAAAGTGAACTTCGATGACCGCTCTAGAAGAACTTATAAGAATGCCTCCATATGGCTCTGAGTAGTGCTAAACGACAGAACAAAACTTCCAGAAATGACAGATCTATAACACAATCGAAATCCAGATCCAGCAGCAAAGATTCCAACTCATCAAGATCTGGAAGAGAGTCCTCGGCATCTCCTTCTCGAGACAACTATAATCGAAGTTACTCGAGAGATAATTACAATAAGAAAACAAACCATAAAAATTCAGATTCAAAAAGCCAAAAAGGCAATAGTTCAGATAATTATGACAGCAGTGCAGATTTGACTGCAATGCCCACTGCTAATCACGCAAAGAGTCAGTTAAACTCTTAAAGTCTAGAAATCAGAGCAGGTCCTCTAGACATAGTCATAGAGATGCTGGTGTTAAAAAGCCAAATGTAATTAAAATAAAAGCCAATTTAAAAATAACGTTTGGTCGTTCTAGTTGTGTTTATTTATCCAGATTCCTATAATTAACGTCTTCGAAATTTCACTAATTTACAGGCGAGTCAGCGAGTTCACTGACTCGTCTCGCTTGAAGTCCATTTTCCACGACTTATCATTGTTTCTCCTGCCTTAAAAGCTGACAACGTAAAGAAAACATATTATTCTTTGTTAATCTGCAATAATTTACTACTTACATGGCCAAATTAAGGAGGATTGATTGATTTTCGGCCAAGTTAAGTCGCCGAAACTTGACTCGTCGGATTCTTGAAATTTGTGCATTTTTTTTTACGACATAAAAAATGACATCCGGTTTACTCGGGGGTCGGCACGAACATCTTTATCTTCCGAAATAGAGCATATTGCGGACTTTCAAGGTAATATTATTACTCCTACAGGTAATATCTAGGCAGTTGCGGACATTTTGGACAGTATAACCGTCTTGATAAAAAAATAATTTGTTTATCGAGCGCTTCGGCAATCTCCGGTGGCAAAATCCAACATGGCGGACAGTGGAACGCCGAGCGACGATGATTCGGTACCAAATTGGTTAATTTCATCAATTACAGCTCAAATATGCAAGGTAAGTCCGCAATTTTTGTTGATATGGATAGATTAGGCTCCCTCCATTTGGGGGGTGAAATTGCGGCCAGCTAAGTAGCCGGGTTATTCCGCAAAATGACGAAGACCGGCCTTTAAACTTAAAACAGAGCCAATGATCAAATGATAGATCTTCAGTAGGCACCACACCAGAGCCCAGAGGGCGCCACGGGCGTTTTCGTCACTGCTCCGTAAAAGCAACTAACGGTGGTTCTATTTTTTGGTCCAGGGGCTAAATATGTTTTGGTAATGCTTAGAACCGATCCGATGACTGTATGTTAATCAAAACATATTGAACCTTTTATATCCTACTTTGATTGTAATGGCTGTGTTGGGAAGTGCCAGAATCTGTGTGTTTTGAACGACAGTTAGTGGCTACAACATGGTCATGCAGAAATACCTCAATCCCTTGTCAAAAATCTTGAAGGTTATATAGATTTATGAACTCCCAGCATGTGTTGGAAGCTGTTAATCTCTGGCGAAGAAAGTATTCCACTGAAGTTCACATGTGAGATTCCCAAAAATGTCCAAAGGATGCCATATTGGAAATGTGCATTGTGGGAGAGTCAGCTAAAGCTGGTTCTGGGCATCATGAAGTCACAGCACAATGAAGTACTGGAACAAGCAGCCTGCAGCAGAAGCACATGGCAGCCACAACAAATGAGGTTCAAGTAGTTAGTCCTGCAATAAACGACTGCCTATTCTACAAAGGAAGGATGACATCACCTTGTAAGTATAAATAACCCTTTTCTGAACATAGTGGGCCATAATAATGTTATCAAGTGTTTCACTACAAACTGTTTTTTCGTGAAAAACACCTGTCGTACGCTGCGGTCCGTCACGCTCATGTGTAGATTTTGGAAATACCGGACATCCAATCCTGAGAATCCCAAGAGGCTTACATTTACAATTAGATAGACCGAGCCATATAAAGGGGCACATATCATTTGTACCCTCATGTTCTATATAAATATCCCCCTCCCTCTCCACCACTGTCCGTGCACATACTAATAGATTGCAATCTAGCTGTTGGTGGAACATTTAGACCCCTAAAATATACTTTTCCCATCCCCTTCCATAAGTATGGTAGCTGAATAACATATTCTAACCCCCCAACCTAAAAGTTGGGGGGCCCCCCTGCCCCCCCCCGGTTCCGCGGCCCCTCGCCTCCCAGGTTGGCAACTGCAGTGTGCGTTTGAGGATTGGATGTCCGGTATTTCCAAAATTGCATCAATTGCGTCCGTCACTGAGTCACAGGGGCAGGCCACGGGAAATGTACGCTGGTGCAGTCTGGGCACAGCACGACCCCAGGGTCTGTACACGGCAAATGTACGCTGGTACAATTTGGGCACCACCCCACATTCAGCACACGGGGAATGTACGCTGGTTTTATTTGGGCATAAGGAATTTTGATAAAAATTTCCGGCCCCTCCTGTGGGGGGCTAAAAATTCTAACTCCTCTTGAGGGGGGAGTCTAAAAAATTCGGCTAGTCAATGTGAGGGTCTAGGTCTACTAGCACTGCATGGGGGATGGAGGTGGACAACAAAATGAATAGGGCCTATATTTTGGATCAAAATTACAATTTGGAGAATTGCAAGATGGCCGCCAAAAGCTCAAGATTGTTTGATTTCCTTGTGTAATACATGGGTTTTAGGGTAATCTAGGGTATGGAATCCATATTTTGGATCAAAATTACAATTAGGAAAATTCCAAGATGGCCGCCAAAAACTCAAGATTGTCTGATTTCCTTGTGTAATACATGGATTTTAGGGTTTTCTAGGGTACAGAATCCATATTTTCAGTCAAAATTACATTTTGAAAAACTCCCAAGATGCCTGCCAAGATGGCCGCCAAAAACTCAAGATTCTTTGATTTCCTTGGGTAATACATGGATTTTAGGGCAATCTAGGGGTGTGGAATCCATATTTTGGGTCAAAATTACAATTTGGAAAATTCCAAAATGGCCGCCAAAAACTCAAGATTGTCTGATTTCCTTGAGTAATACATGGATTTCAGGGTTTTCTAGGGTTCAGAATCCATATTTTCAGTCAAAATTACATTTTGACAACCTCCAAGATGGCTGCCAAGATGGCCGCCCAAAACTCAAGATTGTCTGATTTCCTTGTGTAATACATGGATTTTAAGGTTTTCTAGGTTATAGAATCCATATTTTCAGTAAAAATGACAATTCGGAAAATTCCAAGATGGCTGCCAAGATGCCCGCCAAAAACTCAACATTGTCTGATTTCCTTGAGTAATACATGGATTTCAGGGTTTTCTAGGGTGCAGAATCCATATTTTCAGTAAAAATTACATGTTGAAAAACTGCAAGATGGCCACCAAACCCTCAAGCTTGTCTGATTTCCTTGTGTAATATACGGATTTTAGGGTTTTCTTGGGTATAGAATCCATCCCCTGCCCCCTACAATGAAACAGAATCATCCCTAGCCCTACATGTTATAGTTCTAAAGTGACATAGCCCACAACTTTATTTCACATTGGTGTTACTCTATAGTATAGCTGTGGTTTCTAAACCGCTATTTATCTTATTTCATTTTCATAAAATTATTATTCCTGCACGGTTCTTTTTACACTGCACATGTCTATGGAATCCTTCTTCCTATGTTCTAGCTTACCAATGCTATATGACATGCTATATTTGCTTCTTTACAAGGTATAAGAATACTTATGCGTTAATGGAAAAACAGTATTGGGGCATTTAATGTGCTATTTAACATTAAAATGTGTAAATAGTGTGATGTGCAGTGTTGTCTAACACATAGAGGCTGCCGACACATGGGCCTCTACCACTGTAGCTGATCACACAGTTTAGTGTGCCATCTTGTCCCCTGTAGGCTATATGTCTGGACCCCATGTTGTCCACCTTCCACTATTTAACTGTAACTGGTCATCCTGTGTAGGCCACCACCTTGTCCCCCCCTCCCCCCTGTCACTGTTACTGTTCACCTGGCCAGATTAGTACTGTGCAGCTTCAGAAAAGAGGAATATTAACCATGTGAGGGCAGCACACTTAACATACAATTTACATCACACTTTTTCTATGCTGAGCTGCCCCCCCACCCCCCCGCACCCATGCTACACAAACGCATAATAATTGCTTCATCATACTTTATCCTATGAAAACAGTTGGAGGTGGGGGAACGTTCACCATTGGTATCACCCAGTTTGAAGACAAACCTGTATCACGCCCCTGCCGACACACACGTAACACACAACACTTTGGTAACCTTCACAACCCACATTACTGATTTTCTCTTCTAAACATAACCCCCCTCCCTCCATACACACGTGTCACATGCAGACCCAACCAATAACTATGTGAATGAGAGTATCAGTATCGTGCTAACAAAAGTAAAAGAAAGGTGTTATCTGTCCTCCTTTTTCCAACATATGCGGTTTCCGGTAATAGGTAAGACAGTGTTTTGGTGTAAGACGACTAACAAGCGCGAGGTGATCCAGGCATTGCTCAAGAGTCGACTTGAGGCAGATTTGGCAGAGCACCCCGACATTCAAGAAGAGATTAAAAATCACATCGTGCAGTTTATCCAAGAGGTGGAGAGATATGAACTTATCAAGATCGAAGACTTTATTGATGAATGGTCTAATTTTCCTCTCCCGTGGCCAATTTGTTCGTTCACCGGCCGCTTCTTGGACGCCCTTATCTGTGAGGACATTTGCATTCCCAAGGAGGCCCGCCGATTGCTAGAGGGTAATGGACTTGGAAGGGTGGGAAGACCCCATCCAAGTGGCCATGGGTTTATATTTTCCCCATCAGACTCCGAGGAAGACGAGTACTATTAGACAGTGATCAATAGGTACATTATTTTCAACGTTATACTATATTGATACTTTTTCACTTTCATAATGTCATCGCTAAGCAATAAGCAGGTTATAGCTTTGTTTAGAACATGGGAGAAACAGGGAAACAAAAGTCTAGACGAGCTTGGGAATATTTTGGCAAAACATTCAAAAACCATTAGGGAGGGCTTAAATATTCACGCAACGCGCACTAAAATTTCAAATTTGTGTTCAAGACTGAAAAAGAAAAATTCCATACAAAGAAATAACATTCTGGATGAAGCTTTCAGCTTTCCATACTTGGACAGTGGGTTACACCCCAAAACAGTAGCTGCCGAGAAAGTTGTGCCCCTGAGTGTGGCTCATGACCTGGCTAGAGAGCTGCATGTGGCAAATGAGGCGGCCGACTCAAATGGAGAGAAGGTTAGGCAGCTGGCTGACAAGCTGGAGGAGAGGCGTGCCTGTGTACGCAAGCTACACAGCAAAACACAGGCAGCCAGCAGATCTGTCAGTTCTGCGAAAAGGCGACTAAATGCCACTAAGGAAAAAAATGCTTTACCCAAGTCAGAAAGAAAACTTCACACCAGAACACCATTTCCACGTAAAGATATGCATATTGGGATGGGTAAGGAACTAAGGTCACTGAAACGGTCCATGAAAATACTTGAAAGAGAGAATGAAACTCTTCGCACCTCTCACCTCAATATGAAACAATGGACAGAAAACGAACGGGTGGCTCTCAAAAAAGAGAACCAACGACTCATGAATGCAAATGGTGAACTAAAAAGGGTTGTGGAGGACCTGGAAGTTCAGCTGAAGGAAATGCAGGTAGTCATGTATTATGATGAGAACAAGCACTGCTACACTCAGGAGGCTGATCAATGTGTCATGGATTTGCATAGTGCGAATGTGGCAAATGGTCAAATGGCAACAGTGATGAAGAAAGTCCTTCTATCGGCAGGCCTAGTCCAAAATGCTGTTCCCTCTCCTACCACAATTGCCAATGTTCTAACATCCAAGGGTATAATTGCCCATGAGCATATCGCCCAAGTGGTACCAGAGTTAGAGTTCACCACAGTGTACACCGATGAGACTAGCAAGTTTGGACGAGTGTACAATGTCTATGCTGTTACAGCAGAGGACAAAACACCATACCTGCTGGGTCTGAGAGAAATGGCAAACAAGTCGGCCCAGACAGCGTTGGACACCTTCAAGGAAATACTGGCTGACCTATCTTCCCTGCACTGTAGCAATGCCGGAGCAAAGATTATGCGCAACATTCAAAACACCATGTCCGATCGAGCATCAACAGAAAAGCGCTTTAATGAACTTCTTAAACGCTACAGACGCCAGATTCTGCCCACAGTAATTAAGAACTGGAAAGATCTCACCGAGGAGGAGCAGGAAAAGTTGTCCAAAATGAATAACTTCTTCTGTGGTCTCCACCTGCTAGTCCACTTTGGCGAAGTCAGTGCTGCAGCCCTCAAGGAGTACGAGCAACTTCTAAACAAGCAGACAACAAGTAAGAAGTATGATGCTGGCACAGTCGCCGCACTGCGCATGGCCTGCAAGTGCTTTGCCCCTGGGGCAGATGAAAAGAGTGGGTGCTTTGGGCACTTCGACACTTTCTGCAAAAGTCGTAATGACACCGTACGATTTGTCACTTTCCATGGGAACCGGTTCAACATTGTGTTCCTCATCGGCCAAACCCTTCACTACCACAAAAAAACAATTATGGAGTTCTTGGCAGCACAGGATGAGTCAAAGATGAACCTCTTGGTGAGAAGCATGTTTGCGGCCATGAAAGATGACATGCTTATGGCTGGCTCGAAAGTGTTGGGAATGGTGTCAAAACTTATAAGTGCACCTTTGTGGCGCATTCTTGAGAGCTGCAACAACATCATGGAGATGAATGAGCATTACAGGGCCCTCCATGAGTACCTGGAAGAGATGGCACAGGACGCTACCACTTTCCTGTCAGGAGTTGGTTCCCCATTTGATGACTGGGTCGAAAAGGATGAGATCTACATTGCCCTCTGTAAAGAAGAGGAGCTGGACAAGCATACCCTACCCATGGCACAGGCGGTCTGTGGGGCCATGAAAGAGGTGCTTACAAAAATGGTCACGGATCACCTTCCTGGTGGGAAGTTCTGGGAAGCGACGGCCATCGAACCTCAAGAAGTGAAGTCTGTTGTGGCCCACAATAAGCTGCCAGAGTCCATTTTTGCCCAGCTTGACTTCATGGTGCGGTACAAACCGAACGCCACCGCCCTGGTGACGGAGACGTACCTTATGTACTCTCTGAACAAAACCGGGGCATGGCTGGATAGCCTAAGCAAAGGTGAGAGGAAGAGACTGATGCGGGACGCAGAGGGTGGGCGGGATGCATTTCGTGCGAAATTCAGGGAAAGAGGAAAGGCTATACATGATGCCCGACTTGCTGCCTTAGAGGCCAAAAAAGACGCTGTTGAGGAGCGCCTGCTGAAGGAGCAGGAAAGAAAGGAGGATCTTACCAAGGTTATGGTTAACTATGGTCTTTGGCAGTCAGCCCACCAAGCAGAGGAGCAGCTTGCATCCATAAACTCTGAGTCAGAGAAGGTGGCGGCCCTCAGGACACAACTGCTATTCCGTAAAACAGTCCTGCTGCAGGAATATGCAGACAAAACAGCTTTCACACTGTCGGCCAAGGTGGGCCCCAAGAAGTACCGAAACCTCACCAGTGTGGAAATTTTGGAAAAGGTGGGACGTCTGCTTACCGCCTCTCTGGCAGCTAATAGCACAGAACAGCACATGGCGGGGGTGCCCAGACTTGTTGGGAAAAGGGTGAACCATACCTTTAATGAAGGTAGCTGGATTGGCACTGTGCTGTCTGTGGTACCAGGATACCCGGCCTGGTACAACATTGTGTATGACATAGAGAAAGACCGGGTGTACACCTACCGGCTGCTGCGTGACTATGGATGGGGAACACTGGCCATCTTAGAAGACATGGTAGGAATACAGATATCCTTCACAGTGCACACCCTTCTAAAAATAGCAAAAGGAACTTAAACTTGCCCAACTGATCCCTCATTACTTTAGAGTATTACATCACAGTGATCAATAAGATTGCAAGTAACAGTTTATGCATTAAGAAGGACTACCGAGTACTCCTTGTTTAATATGTTTTCTACTACCCTTTCACCAACAATGAGCTAAGCAAACATAAACAGACAACCAAACATTTGGAGCACATAAGGTGCAGTCACTTGTAAGATTCATAATCATTAATAATTTGTTTATTAATAATTTGTTTATTAAGCTGCACCATTGAGGAACTGTCTGGGAGAAAAACATAACCATTATTTTAACTGTTTGTTTGCCAGCATATAAGCGTACATAAGTTTTTAAGGTGGATGTGTACCATGGGGAAGATGTGGTTTCCAACCAGTTTTGTGCAATCCACATGTGTACATTGGACAACTAAATCATTTCAAGCATGATCCCAGAGCCCTTTACAATTGTCATATCAACCTATATGGTCAAAATGTTGGATTTTAGAGCCTTATCTCAGCACCCCCCCCCCCCCCCCCAATGATTGCCTTGCACATTCATGTTACACCCGATGCAGGTTAAGAAAAGGTTTGAAGCAGTACCTGAAACCCATATTACACACCCACACTAAAGGACATAACCATTTTGTTCTTCTAAAAAGAGCAAATAAATATCCAGCATGACTCTGGGTTCTGTACATCTTGATATTTCCTAAATCTGGGAATACATTTTGTTTTTAAATTACTCATGGAGACGTGCAGTGTTATATCTATACATGACGCGCAATTTCATTACCATTTCTCTTTTTGAAAAGCACTACCCCCCAGGTATATCATAAATGCCATACTGTCTTTCAGCTTATAAAACCCCACAGTACCTATCTTATGAATTACCCTTTCTGACTGAAGACTGTTAATGTTGTAATAATATTCTAATTTTGCCATCTTTATTGCCCATATGGATACATATTTTCATAAACCTTTGTCCAATGTGCTTTATATCAGTTAATAACAGGATATTGTGCTTCTGTTTTGCAGGACCATCCATAAATGTCCACCAAGTGCCACAGGAAAGAATTCCCTCCCCAGACAGTAATGGCCCATATCATGAAGTATTGGAAACCTATGCCAACCAACACAATATTTATGGACTCCAGAGGACAGTCAAAACATGGTGTTATGAGGAAAGCATTCAGTGAGGCCATTGCTTCCAAGAAGAAAAGCAGTCATGAAGCAGTCCCTGCCTACAGGTACAACATTTACTCTATACCCGGAGCCAAACTGCAGCAGTTGATAGCAGCTGCACACCACCACCTTATACACCACCCCTGTGATAACATATACATAATGGGGGGTACCTGTAACTTGACCACCAGGAACAAAAGGACAAGAGAAGTGTCCTACCATTGGGCTACCTCATCTGACCTGCTCAACCACTTAGTTGCATACATGGAGTTGGGCATAAGATGGCTGACAGATCTACACCCAGATGCTACCATAATAGTCTGCCCCTTAACAGGAACGAATCTGAGTGTCGCTGCGCCCCTCTATCAGAGCTGCCAAGATGACTTGAATCAAGCAGTAGACCAGTACAACAACTACCTCATAGGCCTCAACAGACGGCTGGGGACTGCTACACCATGGACATCCAAGTTTGTTCACAAATGGAGACAAGGCAAAATGAAATACTACTACGAGAACCTCCCTAATGGTGACCCGGCCCTACCTGATGGGATCCACCCATCCCAGCAACTACTGCAGCTCTGGGCAGACATGTTCCTTGATGCTTTCGAAAAAAACACTCTTGCAACAAGTCACACTTCATTCTAAGGACCCCATAATTCGCTTTAGACCTGTGTCATGCACTACTTACACTTCCAAATTTAGAAGCTTTGACTTTCACCTTGGACTTTGTTGAGGGATAAAGCCCAAACCTGTGAAAGTCATGTCAGTCTTTCCCTTTTAATTCTACCCCATATGAGGTACCTGCTCAACCACTTAGTTGCATACATGGAGTCGGGCATAAGATGGCTGACAGATCTACACCCAGATGCTACTATAACAGTGTGGCCCTTAACAGGAATGGATCTGAGTGTCACTGCACTCCTCTATCAGAGCTGCCAACATGACTTGAATCAAGCAGTAGACCACTACAACAACTACCTCATAGGCCTCAACAGATGGGACTGCTATACCGTGCAGATCCCGTGACTTCCCGGCCGAGCAGGGTCTGACCCAGTGCCTTATCAGGGCCGGGGACGACGTTGGGATGGCAGTACCATCTCCCAGCACATATTGGGTACATACACCAGCACTACTAAAGATCTGCTGGAGAGTGACGCGCATGCACACTGACTGCACACGCTACACTCGCCAATCCTATACTTAGTCAAGGTTATGTTTGGAGAGTGTAGGTCCGCGCGGCTGCACCTGCCCAGTCTGTATTTTATACAGATGGGGGGCCGAGTCTATACCTGTAGGGGTCCACTCATCCCAGCAACTACTGCAGCTCTGGGCAGACATGTTCCTTGATGCTTTCCAAAAACACACCATAAAGGACCCCATTATTCACTTTGGACCTGTGTAATGCACTACTTACACATCTAAATTTAGAAGCTTTGACCTTGACCTTTGACTTTGTTGAGGGATAAAGCCCAAACCTGTGAAAATCATGTCAGTCTTTCCCATGTAATTTATATATAAATCCTACTGCTTCCTCATACATGAACGCAAGGTATTTCTTTCCCTTCATACATAAAATGTTTACTAGATTTAATTTGTTACTGTTAGATGGGTTATAACTGTGCTCCATCCTGTCTTATACCGCGGCGCCTATGGCAAAATCAATTTATATCATGGTGGATGACATCAACAACAAACCAAGTGTATTATGCCAGAGAGGAATTACAGACGGCTAGCTTAGTAAAAATCTGATGTCTAAAGGCATCTATCTTGTCCAACATTTCAACATGCCTCATTACACCTTGTGCATATCTTGTTCAACATGTCAACATCTCGTCGACCATGTGGACATCTTCAACATTTTGACAGTCGGGCCGAGTGTGACAGGGCACGGTGGGGGGGGGGGGGGGGGGGGGGGGGATGGTGGTGGTAGGGGCAGGGCTAAATGCTAGGGGGGGGGGCGACAAATCGTTCAGCATGTGTGTGCCTGCCGGGCACAGACACAAAAATATGTTGTGTCCAGTCGCTGAAATGTGTGCCCGACCGAACCATGAAAATTTGGAGATCTTTCTCTTTAATTAGGATGATATATTTGTAGATCTTGTATTGAGATATTGACCTCCATATTAAGAATCGTGATACTGCAAGGTTTCCAATGATGTATAACACTTCATTATTTGTCTGGTGCTTTTTGCTCATGGAAATATGGTCCAAAATTTGCTTAGTTGCACTTGTTTCCACTGGGCACAACTGTCAAATATTTCTCCAGTGTAATTTTTCTGTGTCACAGGCACTGGACACAGCGATTTGTGGAGCCCTGATTACGAAGCTAATCTCTAGACTTTTATGTAACCATTTCAATTGTGATATGGTACCAAAGATATAAAAGGAGATATGTTGGTATTATATTATTTGCTGTACATTCAACTCCAGAAAAAGAGAGGGTTACCGTAAAACCTCGTGTATAAGCCTAACTCTCGTATTAGCCGCACCCAGACTTTGGACGGATCCTATAAGCCGCATCAGCTCTCTGTTTATGGTGGCTTTAGTACTGTACCATAGTAGTAAAAACTCAGGTATAAGCCCCACCCTGACCCTGGGCCGATCATATAAGCCGCACTGCCGATCTGATTCGCGTATAAGCCGTGGATTATATGCGAGGTTTTACGGTAGTGTAATTATAAAATGTCATGTTAAATATATAACAATTGTTAGCATTGAACTTAGATTGTCAAATGGAAATGGACTTGTACAAATTACAATATCCATAAAGCTGAGATAGATGTTAATTAACTCTGCAGGTATACCCTGTGCAGGACCAAAGGTTAACAGTTAACAGTATTCAGCCTGGTTAGACATGTTTTTTCACATCCTGGCAACAGTCGAGAGGATGTTTTTTTTTTAACCATTTCTCCTTTATTGTTTTTCCCAGTTTTAGAATATAGATGATAGTCTATATAATGTATCAGATCACTTTGTCTTTGTGTGAGTATTAAAGACAGCTGGAATTTCTGTAATGTGAACAATTTTATAGTAGTAACAATGGATAAAGATATGGCAGACAATCGGCAGCTTAGTACACTCCTCACAATGAATAAAAATCTGTAATTTGTGATCCAGTTAAGACGGTCATGTTTGTTATTATATTAATAGAGCAGCTGTTTCTCATGTATGCATGAAGGGTCGGCTTTTAACTTGAGAATCCTTAATCATACGGTAGGAAAATAGATAGCTGGCATCTTATCTTGCAAGGATAAGCTGCTATTTACAACATTTCATGAAGCAGGAATTATGATTATGATCAAAAGTATAATGGTTGGGATGTGAACGAGGCACAGTGGTCTCTACATGGTGGAAATGAATGGATTGAAATTTGTAAAGCTGACCTATGGTAAAGGATGGAATGTATTTCACTTCCAGAGATATATTTAACCCATATCTGATTGAAGAAAGTTCCTGGCTTTTGCATTTCTTGCAGAAATTAACCGCTATTAAAAAAAGGGAAAATGCCAGTTTTTTTATTTTAAATAGGTTTTCTGGTAAGTTGCGAAAAACTAAGAAATATTTGCCCTACTTGATAGGGACTTCCCTTTCTGTCTTCATAACAATAACAGCTACCCTGTAGAAGGTAGTAGCTATTTTTAGGACCATTTTGTCATTTTGACTTAATTGTGGTCCCTATCTTCAGCACAGTGACAGTGGCCCGATCCAAACTAAAAATATGCTCTAAAATTGTACACAAGGGGGGGGGTAGCCCCAAAATTTTTTTTCTGAAATCCCCAGTATTAGGCCTTTCTAATGATACGATTCATTAAGAAATCCAACATGTAGAAGTGACTAAACCAATGTGGGTCAACGATCAGCTGATCGCAAGCTGAGCAGCCAACAAGCAGTTTCGTGATACCCCCCAGCCCTATATCCCTTTAGCCTTATGTGGTTGGGGGTGACTTGAAACTGACTCAGACCGGACTGTCATTTCTCAACTTGATTCAAATTCTTGAAAATGGCTCATATCGAAGGTAAATCTCAACCAATATTCACCTTATTAGGCTCGTTAGATGCAGAAATGTCATGTTTATTATGCCCTAGTGTGTCAGCCCTCCATCCCCCCTACTTTTTGTGAAATTTGACTTTGTTTGGGAATTTTGGCGAGTAGAACGCTTCGACTTAGTCTTCGGGGTAGCGCCAAACGAAGCGTCTTGGCGAGAGGAGTTCAGAAATGTTCAATTTATCTCTCTATCATGTTTAGTTCCAGAGCTATGTGCATGTTTGCATTCTATACTATACACATGTGTGGTGGTCCCCGCAAAAAGAATTTCTCAAATATTGTGTCTAAGTACCTCAAAATTGAACATTTCCAAAAGGCCCATGGGGGGGGGGCAAAAAATTTGCGCGCGCCCCAGTTAACACCAAACGAGTTCAGTTCATGTTTACTTAATAACTACTGCATATTATGCAATATCTCCCAGAAATTCTCATTCATTGGACATTAGTGGTAGTCCCAACAAAAGGAAATTCTCAAATATCATGTCTAGGTACCTCAAAATTTAAAAGAGCAGAATGAAGAATATTGTGAAAATCCAAACTAAAATATGGCTCCACATGATGCGTCTCGGTGAGAGGAGTTCAGAAATGTTCGATTTATCTCTCTATCATGTTTAGTTCCAGAGCTAGGTGAATATTAGTAACCTTTTGCCCCCCCCCCCCTGGAGCTGTCTGTGGTTTAATACATGTAAATACCCGGTATTTAACACTCAGAAAGGTTATTGGAGTTCCCTGTGCTTTAATAGATGTAAATACCCGGTATTTAACACTCAGAAAGGTTAATAGAGCTGTCTGTGGTTTAATACATGTAAATACCCGGTAGTGACTTTAAATAAAAGGCCATGGTTCTTCAGAAGTTAAAGTTCTTTTTCTGCCATTTTATATGTAAATTCTTATATTTTCCAGTGAACGCGAGCGGTACGAGCGGGAGTCGCACGAACGGGAGCCAGAGGAGCAGGAGTCGCTGGAGTCACAGGAGCGGGAGCCTTGGCCAAATGGACACAGCACTCAGAACCTTGATCAGGGGCTTTTCAACACGTCTAGGGCCTCCAACCACTCCTCCTCGGGTCAGCATTATGCATGAATGCTGATTAGGACCCAAATTGTGAGTAGCACAGCTCATGTCGTTTAACCCAGTTAGGCTCGATCCCTCGACTCGAAATTTTCTAACCCGCAATTATACATCTCTGACTCATTGCAGGTCTGTTTTTGGAAAGATTAACGAAGAATTCACACCCTGGGAACACTTTTAGTTTTTTTTAATTCTTCTATCGGTAGTGACTTTTAATGAGCAAATTTGTTTATCTTTCAAATTAAAACATAATCCTACCACTGGTGCATACATGTCTATACCTGTAGTTATACCTGAAAAATTCTGGCTGTATTTATGAGTTTGACATCTTACCGCGAGTAGAAAGCTTTGTTTTAGAGTCTTTTGCATAGCGCAAAACGAAGCGTCTCGGCGAGAGGAGTTCAGAAATGTTCAATTTATCTCTCTATCATGTTTAGTTCCAGAGCTAGGTGCATATTAGTAACCTTTTGCCCCCCCCCCTGGTTTGATACATGTCCGACCTTAAACTCCACAGTACTGCCTCAGAAAGGTTATTAGAGTTGCCTGTGCTTTAATAGATGTAAATACCCGGTATTTAACACTCAGAAAGGTTAATAGAGCTGTCTGTGGTTTAATACATGTAAATACCCGGTAGTGACTTTAAATAAAAGGCCATGGTTCTTCAGAA
Source organism: Harmothoe impar (assembly GCA_947462335.1). Taxonomy (NCBI): domain Eukaryota; kingdom Metazoa; phylum Annelida; class Polychaeta; order Phyllodocida; family Polynoidae; genus Harmothoe; species Harmothoe impar. Next base: position 71,794,441 of record OX381714.1, on the reverse strand, counting down.
GTTAAAGTTCTTTTTCTGCCATTTTATATGTAAATTCTTATATTTTCCAGTGAACGCGAGCGGTACGAGCGGTACGAGCGGGAGTCGCACGAACGGGAGCCAGAGGAGCGGGAGTCGCCGGAGTCACAGGAGCGGGAGCCTTGGCCAAATGGACACAGCACTCAGAACCTTGATCAGGGGCTTTTCAACACGTCTAGGGCCTCCAACCACTCCTCCTCGGGTCAGCATTATGCATGAATGCTGATTAGGACCCAAATTGTGAGTAGCACAGCTCATGTCGTTTAACCCAGTTAGGCTCGATCCCTCGTCTCGAAATTTTCTAACCCGCAATTATACATCTCTGACTCATTGCAGGTCTGTTTTTGGAAAGATTAACGAAGAATTCACACCCTGGGAACACTTTTAGTTTTTTTTAATTCTTCTATCGGTAGTGACTTTTAATGAGCAAATTTGTTTATCTTTCAAATTAAAACATAATCCTACCACTGGTGCATACATGTCTATACCTGTAGTTATACCTGAAAAATTCTGGCTGTATTTATGAGTTTGACATCTTACCGCGAGTAGAAAGCTTTGTTTTAGAGTCTTTTGCATAGCGCAAAACGAAGCGTCTCGGCGAGAGGAGTTCAGAAATGTTCAATTTATCTCTCTATCATGTTTAGTTCCAGAGCTAGGTGCATATTAGTAACCTTTTGCCCCCCCCCCTGGTTTGATACATGTCCGACCTTAAACTCCACAGTACTGCCTCAGAAAGGTTATTAGAGTTGCCTGTGCTTTAATAGATGTAAATACCCGGTATTTAACACTCAGAAAAGTTAATAGAGCTGTCTGTGGTTTAATACATGTAAATACCCGGTAGTGACTTTAAATAAAAGGCCATGGTTCTTCAGAAGTTAAAGTTCTTTTTTTGCCATTTTATATGTAAATTCTTATATTTTCCAGTGAACGCGAACGGTACGAGCGGTACGAGCGGGAGTCGCACGAACGGGAGCCAGAGGAGCGGGAGTCGCCGGAGTCACAGGAGCGGGAGCCTTGGCCAAATGGACACAGCACTCAGAACCTTGATCAGGGGCTTTTCAACACGTCTAGGGCCTCCAACCACTCCTCCTCGGGTCAGCATTATGCATGAATGCTGATTAGGACCCAAATTGTGAGTAGCACAGCTCATGTCGTTTAACCCAGTTAGGCTCGATCCCTCGTCTCGAAATTTTCTAACCCGCAATTATACATCTCTGACTCATTGCAGGTCTGTTTTTGGAAAGATTAACGAAGAATTCACACCCTGGGAACACTTTTAGTTTTTTTAAATTCTTCTATCGGTAGTGACTTTTAATGAGCAAATTTGTTTATCTTTCAAATTAAAACATAATCCTACCACTGGTGCATACATGTCTATACCTGTAGTTATACCTGAAAAATTCTGGCTGTATTTATGAGTTTGACATCTTACCGCGAGTAGAAAGCTTTGTTTTAGAGTCTTTTGCATAGCGCAAAACGAAGCGTCTCGGCGAGAGGAGTTCAGAAATGTTCAATTTATCTCTCTATCATGTTTAGTTCCAGAGCTAGGTGCATATTAGTAACCTTTTGCCCCCCCCCCCCTGGTTTGATACATGTCCGACCTTAAACTCTACAGTACTGCCTCATAAAGGTTATTAGAGTTGCCTGTGCTTTAATAGATGTAAATACCCGGTATTTAACACTCAGAAAGGTTAATAGAGCTGTCTGTGGTTTAATACATGTAAATACCCGGTAGTGACTTTAAATAAAAGGCCATGGTTCTTCAGAAGTTAAAGTTCTTTTTCTGCCATTTTATATGTAAATTCTTATATTTTCCAGTGAACGCGAGCGGTACGAGCGGGAGTCGCACGAACGGGAGCCAGAGGAGCAGGAGTCGCTGGAGTCACAGGAGCGGGAGCCTTGGCCAAATGGACACAGCACTCAGAACCTTGATCAGGGCCTTTTCAACACGTCTAGGGCCTCCAACCACTCCTCCTCGGGTCAGCATTATGCATGAATGCTGATTAGGACCCAAATTGTGAGTAGCACAGCTCATGTCGTTTAACCCAGTTAGGCTCGATCCCTCGACTCGAAATTTTCTAACCCGCAATTATACATCTCTGACTCATTGCAGGTCTGTTTTTGGAAAGATTAACGAAGAATTCACACCCTGGGAACACTTTTAGTTTTTTTAAATTCTTCTATCGGTAGTGACTTTTAATGAGCAAATTTGTTTATCTTTCAAATTAAAACATAATCCTACCACTGATGCATACATGTCTATACCTGTAGTTATACCTGAAAAATTCTGGCTGTATTAATGAGTTTGACATCTTACCGCGAGTAGAAAGCTTTGTTTTAGAGTCTTTTGCATAGCGCAAAACGAAGCGTCTCGGCAAGAGGAGTTCAGAAATGTTCAATTTATCTCTCTATCATGTTTAGTTCCAGAGCTAGGTGCATATTAGTAACCTTTTGCCCCCCCCCCCTGGTTTGATACATGTCCGACCTTAAACTCCACAGTACTGCCTCAGAAAGGTTATTAGAGTTGCCTGTGCTTTAATAGATGTAAATACCCGGTATTTAACACTCAGAAAGGTTAATAGAGCTGTCTGTGGTTTAATACATGTAAATACCCGGTAGTGACTTTAAATAAAAGGCCATGGTTCTTCAGAAGTTAAAGTTCTTTTTCTGCCATTTTATATGTAAATTCTTATATTTTCCAGTGAACGCGAGCGGTACGAGCGGTACGAGCGGGAGTCGCAAGAACGGGAGCCAGAGGAGCGGGAGCCTTGGCCAAATGGACACAGCACTCAGAACCTTGATCAGGGGCTTTTCAACACGTCTAGGGCCTCCAACCACTCCTCCTCGGGTCAGCATTATGCATGAATGCTGATTAGGACCCAAATTGTGAGTAGCACAGCTCATGTCGTTTAACCCAGTTAGGCTCGATCCCTCAACTCGAAATTTTCTAACCCGCAATTATACATCTCTGACTCATTGCAGGTCTGTTTTTGGAAAGATTAACGAAGAATTCACACCCTGGGAACACTTTTAGTTTTTTTTAATTCTTCTATCGGTAGTGACTTTTAATGAGCAAATTTGTTTATCTTTCAAATTAAAACATAATCCTACCACTGATGCATACATGTCTATACCTGTAGTTATACCTGAAAAATTCTGGCTGTATTTATGAGTTTGACATCTTACCGCGAGTAGAAAGCTTTGTTTTAGAGTCTTTTGCATAGCGCAAAACGAAGCGTCTCGGCAAGAGGAGTTCAGAAATGTTCAATTTATCTCTCTATCATGTTTAGTTCCAGAGCTAGGTGCATATTAGTAACCTTTTGCCCCCCCCCCCTGGTTTGATACATGTCCGACCTTAAACTCCACAGTACTGCCTCAGAAAGGTTATTAGAGTTGCCTGTGCTTTAATAGATGTAAATACCCGGTATTTAACACTCAGAAAGGTTAATAGAGCTGTCTGTGGTTTAATACATGTAAATACCCGGTAGTGACTTTAAATAAAAGGCCATGGTTCTTCAGAAGTTAAAGTTCTTTTTCTGCCATTTTATATGTAAATTCTTATATTTTCCAGTGAACGCGAGCGGTACGAGCGGGAGTCGCACGAACGGGAGCCAGAGGAGCGGGAGTCGCCGGAGTCACAGGAGCGGGAGCCTTGGCCAAATGGACACAGCACTCAGAACCTTGATCAGGGCCTTTTCAACACGTCTAGGGCCTCCAACCACTCCTCCTCGGGTCAGCATTATGCATGAATGCTGATTAGGACCCAAATTGTGAGTAGCACAGCTCATGTCGTTTAACCCAGTTAGGCTCGATCCCTCGACTCGAAATTTTCTAACCCGCAATTATACATCTCTGACTCATTGCAGGTCTGTTTTTGGAAAGATTAACAAAGAATTCACACCCTGGGAACACTTTTAGTTTTTTTAAATTCTTCTATCGGTAGTGACTTTTAATGAGCAAATTTGTTTATCTTTCAAATTAAAACATAATCCTACCACTGATGCATACATGTCTATACCTGTAGTTATACCTGAAAAATTCTGGCTGTATTTATGAGTTTGACATCTTACCGCGAGTAGAAAGCTTTGTTTTAGAGTCTTTTGCATAGCGCAAAACGAAGCGTCTCGGCAAGAGGAGTTCAGAAATGTTCAATTTATCTCTCTATCATGTTTAGTTCCAGAGCTAGGTGCATATTAGTAACCTTTTGCCCCCCCCCCCTGGTTTGATACATGTCCGACCTTAAACTCCACAGTACTGCCTCAGAAAGGTTATTAGAGTTGCCTGTGCTTTAATAGATGTAAATACCCGGTATTTAACACTCAGAAAGGTTAATAGAGCTGTCTGTGGTTTAATACATGTAAATACCCGGTAGTGACTTTAAATAAAAGGCCATGGTTCTTCAGAAGTTAAAGTTCTTTTTCTGCCATTTTATATGTAAATTCTTATATTTTCCAGTGAACGCGAGCGGTACGAGCGGTACGAGCGGGAGTCGCACGAACGGGAGCCAGAGGAGCGGGAGTCGCCGGAGTCACAGGAGCGGGAGCCTTGGCCAAATGGACACAGCAAGCAAAACCTTGATCAGGGGCTTTTCAACACGTCTAGGGCCTCCAACCACTCCTCCTCGGGTCAGCATTATGCATGAATGCTGATTAGGACCCAAATTGTGAGTAGCACAGCTCATGTCGTTTAACCCAGTTAGGCTCGATCCCTCGTCTCGAAATTTTCTAACCCGCAATTATACATCTCTGACTCATTGCAGGTCTGTTTTTGGAAAGATTAACGAAGAATTCACACCCTGGGAACACTTTTAGTTTTTTTAAATTCTTCTATCGGTAGTGACTTTTAATGAGCAAATTTGTTTATCTTTCAAATTAAAACATAATCCTACCACTGGTGCATACATGTCTATACCTGTAGTTATACCTGAAAAATTCTGGCTGTATTTATGAGTTTGACATCTTACCGCGAGTAGAAAGCTTTGTTTTAGAGTCTTTTGCATAGCGCAAAACGAAGCGTCTCGGCGAGAGGAGTTCAGAAATGTTCAATTTATCTCTCTATCATGTTTAGTTCCAGAGCTAGGTGCATATTAGTAACCTTTTGCCCCCCCCCCTGGTTTGATACATGTCCGACCTTAAACTCAACAGTACTGCCTCAGAAAGGTTATTAGAGTTGCCTGTGCTTTAATAGATGTAAATACCCGGTATTTAACACTCAGAAAGGTTAATAGAGCTGTCTGTGGTTTAATACATGTAAATACCCGGTAGTGACTTTAAATAAAAGGCCATGGTTCTTCAGAAGTTAAAGTTCTTTTTCTGCCATTTTATATGTAAATTCTTATATTTTCCAGTGAACACGAGCGGTACTAGCGGTACGAGCGGGAGTCGCACGAACGGGAGCCAGAGGAGCGGGAGTCGCCGGAGTCACAGGAGCGGGAGCCTTGGCCAAATGGACACAGCACTCAGAACCTTGATCAGGGCCTTTTCAACACGTCTAGGGCCTCCAACCACTCCTCCTCGGGTCAGCATTATGCATGAATGCTGATTAGGACCCTAATTGTGAGTAGCACAGCTCATGTCGTTTAACCCAGTTAGGCTCGATCCCTCAACTCGAAATTTTCTAACCCGCAATTATACATCTCTGACTCATTGCAGGTCTGTTTTTGGAAAGATTAACGAAGAATTCACACCCTGGGAACACTTTTAGTTTTTTTTAATTCTTCTATCGGTAGTGACTTTTAATGAGCAAATTTGTTTATCTTTCAAATTAAAACATAATCCTACCACTGATGCATACATGTCTATACCTGTAGTTATACCTGAAAAATTCTGGCTGTATTTATGAGTTTGACATCTTACCGCGAGTAGAAAGCTTTGTTTTAGAGTCTTTTGCATAGCGCAAAACGAAGCGTCTCGGCAAGAGGAGTTCAGAAATGTTCAATTTATCTCTCTATCATGTTTAGTTCCAGAGCTAGGTGCATATTAGTAACCTTTTGCCCCCCCCCCCCTGGTTTGATACATGTCCGACCTTAAACTCCACAGTACTGCCTCAGAAAGGTTATTAGAGTTGCCTGTGCTTTAATAGATGTAAATACCCGGTATTTAACACTCAGAAAGGTTAATAGAGCTGTCTGTGGTTTAATACATGTAAATACCCGGTAGTGACTTTAAATAAAAGGCCATGGTTCTTCAGAAGTTAAAGTTCTTTTTCTGCCATTTTATATGTAAATTCTTATATTTTCCAGTGAACGCGAGCGGTACGAGCGGGAGTCGCACGAACGGGAGCCAGAGGAGCGGGAGTCGCCGGAGTCACAGGAGCGGGAGCCTTGGCCAAATGGACACAGCACTCAGAACCTTGATCAGGGCCTTTTCAACACGTCTAGGGCCTCCAACCACTCCTCCTCGGGTCAGCATTATGCATGAATGCTGATTAGGACCCTAATTGTGAGTAGCACAGCTCATGTCGTTTAACCCAGTTAGGCTCAATCCCTCGTCTCGAAATTTTCTAACCCGCAATTATACATCTCTGACTCATTGCAGGTCTGTTTTTGGAAAGATTAACGAAGAATTCACACCCTGGGAACACTTTTAGTTTTTTTAAATTCTTCTATCGGTAGTGACTTTTAATGAGCAAATTTGTTTATCTTTCAAATTAAAACATAATCCTACCACTGATGCATACATGTCTATACCTGTAGTTATACCTGAAAAATTCTTGCTGTATTTATGAGTTTGACATCTTACCGCGAGTAGAAAGCTTTGTTTTAGAGTCTTTTGCATAGCGCAAAACGAAGCGTCTCGGCGAGAGGAGTTCAGAAATGTTCAATTTATCTCTCTATCATGTTTAGTTCCAGAGCTAGGTGCATATTAGTAACCTTTTGCCCCCCCCCCCTGGTTTGATACATGTCCGACCTTAAACTCCACGGTACTGCCTCAGAAAGGTTATTAGAGTTGCCTGTGCTTTAATAGATGTAAATACCCGGTATTTAACACTCAGAAAGGTTAATAGAGCTGTCTGTGGTTTAATACATGTAAATACCCGGTAGTGACTTTAAATAAAAGGCCATGGTTCTTCAGAAGTTAAAGTTCTTTTTCTGCCATTTTATATGTAAATTCTTATATTTTCCAGTGAACACGAGCGGTACGAGCGGTACGAGCGGGAGTCGCACGAACGGGAGCCAGAGGAGCGGGAGTCGCCGGAGTCACAGGAGCGGGAGCCTTGGCCAATTGGACACAGCACTCAGAACCTTGATCAGGGCCTTTTCAACACGTCTAGGGCCTCCAACCACTCCTCCTCGGGTCAGCATTATGCATGAATGCTGATTAGGACCCAAATTGTGAGTAGCACAGCTCATGTCGTTTAACCCAGTTAGGCTCGATCCCTCGTCTCGAAATTTTCTAACCCGCAATTATACATCTCTGACTCATTGCAGGTCTGTTTTTGGAAAGATTAACGAAGAATTCACACCCTGGGAACACTTTTAGTTTTTTTAAATTCTTCTATCGGTAGTGACTTTTAATGAGCAAATTTGTTTATCTTTCAAATTAAAACATAATCCTACCACTGATGCATACATGTCTATACCTGTAGTTATACCTGAAAAATTCTTGCTGTATTTATGAGTTTGACATCTTACCGCGAGTAGAAAGCTTTGTTTTAGAGTTTTTTGCATAGCGCCAAACGAAGCGTCTCGGCGAGAGGAGTTCAGAAATGTTCAATTTATCTCTCTATCATGTTTAGTTCCAGAGCTAGGTGCATATTAGTAACCTTTTGCCCCCCCCCCCCTGGTTTGATACATGTCCGACCTTAAACTCCACAGTACTGCCTCAGAAAGGTTATTAGAGTTGCCTGTGCTTTAATAGATGTAAATACCCGGTATTTAACACTCAGAAAGGTTAATAGAGCTGTCTGTGGTTTAATACATGTAAATACCCGGTAGTGACTTTAAATAAAAGGCCATGGTTCTTCAGAAGTTAAAGTTCTTTTTCTGCCATTTTATATGTAAATTCTTATATTTTCCAGTGAACGCGAGCAGTACGAGCGGGAGTCGCACGAACGGGAGGCACGGGAGCGGGAGTCGCTGGAGTCACAGGAGCGGGAGCCTTGGCCAAATGGACACAGCACTCAGAACCTTGATCAGGGGCCCCATACCACGCCTAGGGGCTCCACAACACGTGTAGGGGCTCTACAACACGTGTAGGGGCTCCATACCAAGCCTAGGGGCTCCACACCATGACTAGGGGCTCCACAACACTGTAGGGGCTCCATACCACGCCTAGGGGCTCCACAACACGTGTAGGAGCTCCACAACACGTGTAGGGGCTCCATACCATGCCTAGGGGCTCCCCAACATGCATACTAGCCCTTTAAATATGGACTTCATGAGAGGGAATTTCAGAAACAAGTCAGGCATAAAACCCATATGGAAACTGTTCCACATATCTAGGAAACTCATCCACATGTTTAGGAACTCTTCAACATGTGTATCTAAACTCAATCAATGGGTCTAGAAACTCTATATCTAGGAATTCCACTAGACACTTAGAAAGTCTAGGAACTCTTCAATATATCAATCTTCATCCAAGTCAATTCATTGCTGCCCTTTTAATTATTAATAAAATCAGTTTCCATTATAACAGAAGGAATTCCTTTGTTGCCATTTATAACCTCATCAAGTAAACAAATTTCCTCACTAACTCTGAAATAAATCCCAAACACCCCTCCAAATGCCTAAACAACCCTGCATAAATATTAAATCCAGTATCTTCTCAAACAAGTGAGGGCTAGCAAACAGATGGAATCTGTTTGCGCCCTCACTTGTATATATATATAGTAATTAATTATGAATTAGAAAATGGAGCTTTAAATGTTGTGATTTGTAGTTACAAGATTCCTTCGTTAGTCAATACAGGTGCGTAAATTAGCCCAATTTCGCACGGGATTTACAGAGCGATACTTGATAGACCAAAGTTTAAAACTGAACGATGCCATGTTAGAGTATTTCTGGCTAATGGTGCATCACAAGTTGCTAGGCTCAGAATAGAAATCTTAATGACTGTGTTGAATGTGTTTTTAAAACATGTGTTCTATGTTGTGCCTAGATTGAGTAGATCACTAATCCTAGGTGTAGATTTTCTATGTAATACTTAGTCTAGTATTAAGTTTCATAACCTGGATCATGATATCCTGACAATCAGGGCTAATGAACATATTTCTATCCCGCCTCATGCTGAGTCTTATGTTTGCTCTTTTGTAGTCTCGGATAAGTCTATGCATGACACTATCGGCGTGACCGAAAATTTGCATAGATCGGTTAATGTACCATATTGTGTGAAAAGGGGCGTGGTTACACCCACAAAAACAAATAATGAAGTACCTATGATGGTATTCAATTTGTCTGATAAAAATGATCAGATAAAGAAGGGTGCCATAATTGGTTTATACTACGGGTAGAGGACGACTTTATGGGTCCAGATGATTTAAAGGAAGAACCTGTAGATTCCCAAGATTGTGATTATATTATCAATGAGAGCGGTCTAACAACTAATCAAATAATAATCGTGACACCTTCATCATCAAACACAGAAAGAAGCTGGGGTTATAGAAAGATGTCTAGGACATGCTGAATGGTGTAGTCCGGCATTCTTGGTGGAAAAAGGAAGGGCTGTAATTTGTAAAAGATCCTTTAGAATAGTGGTCTATTTCAGACATTTAATTCAACAAATTAAAAACCAGGCCCTCAATTTCCCAAGAATTTATGACACTTTAAACAAGGTCGGAAAGCCAAAAGCAAAATATTTCTCGACTTTAGATGCTAACTCAGGATTTTATCAAATACCTTTTAAGGGAAAGAGATAGAAATCTAATAGCTTTTGCCACGCCAGGTAAAACATGGCGTTATAGAACCATGCCGAAGGGATTATCTACATCACCGAAGGCGTTCTACAATGTTATCGCCAATGTTGTGCAACATTCGCCTTCGTGTTGACCCTACGTTGACGACATCATAGTCGCGTCACCAACATGGGAAGATCATTTGACTGACTTAGATGGTTTGTTTAAAGCGTTCAGAAACGCTAATATAAAGTTTAAAAAAGCCAAATGTAACTTTGCTTTCAAAACCATCCCGTTTTTGGGCTTTGTGGTATCTGAACATGGGATACATCCAAATCCAGACAAGGTTAAATTGATCAGGGAATTTCCAACACCAAAAACCCAGAAACATGTGAAATCGTTCAACGGTTTAGCTACCTATTACCAGTCATTTATCCCACATTTTGCAGCCACCATGCAACCTTTGAATGCTTTAACTAAGAAAAACATCTGGTTTGAATGGCAAGAAGAACAAGATCAAGCATTTGCTCAAATAAGAAAATCTATAGCTGAGTATGCAGTGTTGAAATACCCAGATTTTATTAGGCCATTTCCTATAGCAACCGACAGCTCAAAATTTGGAATAGGATGTTGCATTTCCCAACTTGACAAAGAAAACAATTTAAGGCCAGTAGCATTTGCAGGTCCCAAATTAAGCAAAGCTGAAAGAAAATACTCATTAACTGATCGGGAATTGGTAGGCATAAAGTTTGCTCTAATAAGATTCCAACACTATATAATTGGCAGAAAGTTTGAGATCCTAACTGACCATGCCGCATTGATTGCATCAGGAGGTAAAGTCAAACTGACTGGAAGAATGGCCAAATGGGCAAGATTTGATTTTGAGATCAAACATTTGAAAGGAAAATTAATCGTGGTCCTGGACGCATTATCTAGAATTCCCACTTTTGAAGACATTGGGGACAACAATGGTAGGAAGTTGTTCATAAACATACGCTTTAATTCTGTTCATGCCATTAAATATTTTGAAGAAAATGACAATTGCGAAAATTATCCAATTAGAATATACCGACCAAAATCCATTACGACCCATAGTTACATATACTAAGGCAACCAAAAGACGCATAAAAGCCATAGTAGGTTTATCAAGGGAATTCCGAGAACCTATCTTTAAGGATGTGTTATCTATCTTTAGGACACCATTTTCTTGTAAAGAATTGGTGACCGCCCAAAAAGAGTGTGGCATTGGTTGTGTGCTCTGCCGCTGTGAATCTTCTCCTGAAGCCACCTTCGAGGTAACGTCATGTTCATATCTGGCCACTGCCTTGGGCATGTAGGTAGGCCTGATTTTCTTTAAAGTAATGTACTTAAAGTGATCTAAGTACCCCTGTACGTCGAACCGAGCGTCGTTTGCTTTAAGGATGCACTCAGTCACACACACCATACCGTACACTAATTCTCTATATAAGACATCTCCTCATAGCTTTTATCTAGAGGTAAATGAAAGTCTGGACAGATCCAATGTCGTGATCGCTTTCTGCAGGCCGATTCACTCGTCCAATGGAAACCAGACATGCCCCTACCCTCACCTTGCATAGGCAGTCCTGTGTTGTTTACATGGGAGATCGCCAGCCCTAGAGCCTGAAGGCCTAAACCAACAGATTCTAAACCGGCTTGAAGGGCTGTTGCTGCCATGATGTACAAAAACTCGCACAAAGCTAGATGGGTGGACAAGCGGCCACGAGAACGAATAACCCGTAGTATAAATAAAATTAAGTTTACCACGCAACGGCACAATTCTGCATTATATACCAAATCGCCCCTCTATAGAGGATGTGTCTTGTGGGACAGGCTTGGTGACTGGTATCATAATAGTGAAAGCAAAATGAAATTTAAACGTCGTATAAAATCTTGTGTGGATTTAAATGTGAGAAATGACAACCCAAGTGCTGAAATGATTCTAAATGAGTCATTGGAAGTTGTAGACATATAGGCAGGCGACATTGATTGATGTAACCGCCACTCTGTTAATCGGTTTTGGTGTTCGATGTACATGTTGTATAGCAAATGACTGGTGTATCTACTGACTGAAACATTGGCTGGCGACATTGATTGATGTAACCGCCTTAGATTTTGGATCTTGGATCTTGGATCTTGGATCATAAACTCGTAGATGGCAGAACAACGAAATGTTGATATGAAAATATAAATAGTAGACAGGCGACATTGTTGGATGTAACCGTCTTATTTCTTTATTTATGTATTTACTTACTTACTTACGTACTCACTTACTTACTTACCAAACCTTAGTGCTTGACAAGAAATCCTACATACTGATGTATAACCAGCAAATATGTGTAGAGTACATTTAGCTAGAAGCTAGTACCTCTGACTGTGATTCAGTAACCTTGTAATATGAACATACCATAGTAATGTAGAGGCCTTCAGGCAGTATAGATAACTAAACGTTGTTGATGCATGGATCTGATATTCTGACTCAATCTTTGAATTAGATTAAACTAACCAAATCCTCCCGAGCTTCGTCTTGCTCCTGTCGTTATTCATATGCTAGGATTCAGGCCAATTTCTTATACTTTTAATATTGTTATTCCATTGTTTTTAATACTGCATATATATGTTTTAAGCATTGATACTGTTTATTTACCCATGTATGTTCACTTGTATTGTACTAAGGATGCTGTGAAGATGGGGAATCATAGATGTGGATGTATATATATATGCATATATATATATGTATATATATATATATATATATATATATAACTGTAAAAAGTAACTACCTTGTTCTCATTATTGTACTATTGATAGTTGATAATTGACGACTGCATTATATGAAGCAAATAATGTACCGAGGTAATATGACTGCATTCATAGGAGTCTATATAAGGATAACTCCAGTAGTATTGTATGTATCGGAACGGGTCTATAGTTAAGTACTGTTTATTACTCAATCGACCTGCAGCCAATCAGAGGCCTCCATTTGGTCACGTGATCCCCCTCATTTGCATAATTACGTAATAGGCCACGCCCCCTCATTTGCATAATTACGTAATAGGCCGCGCCCCCTTGATCACCAGCCAATCAGAGGCTACCATTTGGTCACGTGACCCCTCATTTGCATAATAGGCCACGCCCTCTTGATCACGTGACCCTCTCATTTGCATAATAAGCCACACCCTCTTGATCACCAGCCAATCAGAGGTCGCCATTTGGTCACGTGACCCCCTCATTTGCATAATAGGCCGCGCCCCCTTGATCACGTGACCCCTTCATTGGCATGATAGGCCACAACAACATCACGTGGCTATCTTTGTTTGTAAACAACACCACGTGGCTCTCTTTGTTTGTAAACAACACCACGTGGCTCTCTTGTTTGTAAATAACACCTACTAAGTTTAGTCATAGGTAGCAGTAGTGTTTGTAAATAACACCTACTAAGTTTTAGTCATAGGTGTCTAGAGCAGCAGCAGCAGCAGCAGCATCTTCAGCAGCAGCAGCAGCAGCAGCCGCGTCATAGGTGTCTAGAGCAGCAGCCACGTCATAGATGACTAGTGCAGCAGCAGCAGCAGCATCTTCAGCAGCAGCAGCAGCGTCATAGGTGTCTAGAGCAGCAGCCGCAGTAGCAGCAGCGTCATAGGTGTCTAGAGCAGCGGCAGCAGCATCTTCAGCAGCAGCAGTAGCAGCAGCGGCAGCAGCAGTAGCAGCAGTAGCATCTTCAGCAGCAGTAGCAGCATCAACAGCATCTTCAGCAAAAGCAGCAGCAGCTGCGTCATAGGTGTCTAGAGCAGCGGCAGCAGCATCTTCAGCAGCAGCAGTAGCAGCAGCGGCAGCAGCATCTTCAGCAGCAGCAGCGTCATAGGTGTCTAGAGCAGCAGCCGCAGTAGCAGCAGCGTCATAGGTGTCTAGAGCAGCAGCCGCAGCAGCAGCAGCATCTTCAGCAGCAGCAGCGGCAGCAGCAGTAGCATCTTCAGCAGCAGTAGCAGCAGCAGCAGCAACATCTTCAGCATCAACAGCATCTTCAGCAAAAGCAACAGCCCGTAACTTAGCATCATGTGCATCAGCCATAGCCGTAACAGCGACACTGCGACTAGCATAAGCAAAACAGGCTATTTTTTTAGCAGCTGTACAAGCATTAATAGCATTAGCCCTAGCAGCAGCCGCAACAGCGACACTTTTAGCAGACGTTGCAGCATCAGTAGCAGCAGCATCGGTAGCAAGAGCGGAAACAGTAGCAAGAACATTAGCAGCACGAGCAGCAGCGGCGAGAGTAACAGCAGCGTTGTTAGCAGCATCGGCAACTTCGTATGCAGCATGTGTAGCACGAACAGCAATACGAGCTTCACGTTTTGCACGAGCAGCAGCAATAGCTGCAGAAGTAGCCATCACACTTTCCAGCCACCCGTACGAATCTTGATAAAAACCAACCTCCACCTTGCTACTTGTTAACTCATCAGTAAACATGGACGTCTCCTCGTGTGGTGTTGTCGCGGCTCTGTAGTAGTGTTGGGATTGCTCACATTCGGTAGAACGTAGAGTGATTCCTGATGACGCCATGCTGAAGGTGGTAGAAGTAGTGTGTGGGACCCATGTTTCACTCTCGCTTATGTACTAGGCTCCGAGATAAGCTTCTTAACTCAAGAGGAAAACTCTCACTAGGAAGGCGACCAGCTGTCTACCTGTGTAGGTGCGGGTTCGTTACATCTTTAATCCTGTTCGACCCCCCGAGGAAATAGATGAAAAAAACAAAAGACCATCTTTCAAGCACTCGAATCCGCAGTCAGTAGGAAGCTATAAGGAGCTTAACTTGTGTTTGATTTAAGCTGTCTACCACACGCACGCGCTTGTAGTCACAGCTAGAGTGGCAGACTTCCGTCCGCCCGCTGGCGCATGACAATCGACTTTAGACACCCCCTGTAGTTTTTGTTTTTTTTGTTTTTTTTGCATACACAGTTGACTAGCATCTTAATCTCTTACCCAGCTATAAGCCCATATACATGTAACGCGCATTACTCCTCTTTATGGTAATTATCAAATCGATTTAAGGGTGGAAAAGGCTTAGGTGATTTAGGTCCCTCTCTAGCTGAAAACAGGCTTAGACCATGGCATGTAGGAAGCCGGCCGCGTTAAACACCCCCTGTAGGTTTTTTTTTGTATACACTCTCGATCCTCTCTCTAGGTGAAAACAAAGCTTAGAAGATGCGGTGATCCGGCCACCGGCTGGCGCGTCACACCTGTCGTTAATCACCCCCTGTAGGCTTTGTATACACTCTCGATCCCCTCTCTAGGTGAAAACAAAAGCTCCCTCCACGGGCTGGCGCGTCACACCTGTCGTTAAAACGCCCCCTGTAGTCTTAGTATACACAGTTGCCCCGCCTTATCTATTCACCAGCTATAAGCCCATATACGTGTACATGTGATTTTTGATACCCTCTCTGGAATAGGGTGGGGCTCAAGGTGAAAACAAGATTAGACCATTCGCTCTCTCAGCTATATAAAGAGCCTCAATTGTTCTTGCAACAGCACTTCACCACCGGTACACTATCAGTCACGAGGCAGATGTTTGCGGTATGGGTCATACAGGTTACCTACTAATAGCGGTTTGGTGAGTAGATCACTTTTTTTCCCCTTAAAAAAAACAACAAAAACCCCCCACTTATGACTCAGGTATGTATATGTAGCACTGTTAGTGTAAGTACACAGTAGAATCTACTGTACTATAGACTCAACCCTCTGAAGACGGTGGAGCGCGTTAATGCGCAGGTCTGTGTCGGCGTCACTTGTTTTTTATTCTAACTAAAAAAGAAAAAAAAGTCAGAAGTCAATATACGACCTATCAAAGACAAATTTGTGATAAGTTCAAACTAAATAAGAGACAGTTTGAGCGTCTCTTAGTCGCTGTCAAAGATGCGAATAACGAACGCGCTGAGGGCGGGGTTCAGGTCACGTATAGTTCCCCGCTCTTTCGTCAGATGGCGCCACAATAGGGGTTTTGTACATTCCTACGATGCTCGCGAACATTTCAACGCATAATGAGCTATATAGGCAACAAAGTGCGCTTCTGAATATATTAAAATATAAAAAACAATTCAATATTGTGTATTTCTGATAGAAATGAGGAAGTTTCTTTGAATACCAACTAAACTATAGCGAGATGAAAAATACCACACCATATCTAAGGCTTTATAAAAGATACATAGTCAGAAACTCTCGCCGAGTCGGCAATCTGAAAAACGGATCAACTCGTTTTGACTCGTTGTGCCACAAGGGCCCCCATCCAACGGGGGCCCTTTGAGGTCAGTCTGTCAAACCACAGTGATCCATGCTGCTTAACACTAGGCGTAATTAATTACGCCCATGTTGTGCAGCATCTAACCAACTGACAGTGTCAGTTGGTTGGCCCCTCTTTAGGGGCCACACAATAAATAAAGAATAGAGGCCTAAGGGAACGTTCACAAGCGTCTCCCCTTCCTACGGGGTGGGTGGGTCTTTGGGTTTAGTGACAAAACAGCGACATGTGAGTAGGAGTTTGCGTGTCAGCTCTCTTTTTTTTTCTTCTTTTTTTCCAAGTCTACATATTATTTATGATTAAAAAATTAAAAAAAAAAAAACCACGATAATATAGTGCGCTGATCAAAAACTGAATAGAAAAATAACCAAAATAGGTTGGGGAAATCTCTGCTATGTAGCTGATCGGTCGTTGTCACACGGTGCAGAAAATTTACTTTTTTTTAGAAAATCTATATTAGGACCACAGACGGGGCACATGTGTCACTTGTCGAATATAAGAGATACCAATGGGTCTTGTCGAATTTAAGAACTAGGTCTTGGCCACTGGCATTGTCTATTTTGAGAAGTAGTCTTGCCCGTCTTGCCCCTTGTCGCCAACTCCCAGCACCCCCTGTGTCTCTTTGTCCATATTGGCTAAAAACAGGACATTGTTGCCTTGGCTATTTTACCCCCCGTCTGGGGATCTTATTACTTAATCACCTCGTCTTGACCCTGTGGGGCAGTGGGTATATGGAATAACCGTGTCCAGGTGTACTCTATCTGACACATAACCGAAGGTTACTGAGTTATGTAATAATACCTGACCTATGAGGCCGCCAGTCAGTTTGCCGTGATTATTTTGACACACTCTCAGTTACTCATAGGACATCTAATACATAATTAGACTCAGCATCATATAAGACAGTCTCGGCCACGCCGGCTGCATATCGGACCAGGGGGATAGTCTGGCAGGGACCCGCCACCCCGTCCACAAGCTGTGTACAGCACCCCGTTTCTCTTTGTCCATATTGGCTAAAAAACAGGGCATTGTTGACTTGGCTATTTTACCCGTCTGGGTCTTATTATTTAATCACCTCGTCTTGACCCTGTGGGGCAGCGGGTATATGGAATAACCGTGTCCAAGTGTACTCTATCTAACACAACACATAACCGAAGGTTGCTGAGTTATGTAATAATAACTGACCTATGAGGTCGCCAGTCAGTTTGCCGTGATTATTTTGACACACTCTCAGTTACTCGTAGGGAATCTAATACATAATTAGACTCAGCATCATATAAGACAGTCTCGGCCACGCCGGCTGCATATCGGACCAGGGAGATAGTCTGGCAGCGACCCGCCAGTCCGTCCACAAGCTGTGTACAGCACCCCGTGTCTCTTTGTCCATATTGGCTAAAAAACAGGTCATTGTTGAC
The DNA here is from genome assembly GCA_947462335.1 of Harmothoe impar. NCBI lineage: Eukaryota > Metazoa > Annelida > Polychaeta > Phyllodocida > Polynoidae > Harmothoe > Harmothoe impar. The sequence continues at coordinate 71,776,870 of OX381714.1, read as the reverse complement.
TTTGGCTATTTTACCCGTCTGGGTCTTATTATTTAAATCACCTCGTCTTGACCCTGTGGGGCAGTGGGTATATGGAATAACCGTGTCCAAGTGTACTCTATCTAACACATAACCAAAGGTTACTGAGTTATGTAATAATAACCGCCCTATGATCCTATGAAGTCGCCAGTCAGTTTGCCGTGATTATTTTGACATACTCTCAGTTACTCGTAGGGTATCTAATACATAATTCGACTCAGCATCATATAAGACAGTCTCGGCCGCGCCAGCCGCATATCGTACCAGAGGGATAGTCTGGCAGCAACCCGCCATCCCGTCCACAATCTGTGTACAGCAGTCTGGACCAGACCACCAACTCTGGGTATAGCATTCGGGATGACTGGAGCAAGACTGGATCTAACCCTTTAATAGTCGCATAGCGCTTTAATGTGCAGTGCCCGTTGTCGTCATAAGCCATGAATGCAGCACTCAGAGTTCCTCACCAGGGCTGCATGCATGCATACACTGACATATCGACAAAGGGCGTAGCGCATTAAAGCACTATGCTACCTTTAGCATTAAAGCGCTGAGGGGTTATTTTTTGATAGTGTAGAACCAATATCTGTCTAATTAAACCCCTTATCAGTGCTGTTTTTTTTTTCACATACAAAAGAATTAGGTAATGGCACTCCGCCATGTATTGGATAACCACTGCAGCACGACTCTGAAAAGCGGTGGCGGTGAATTTCCATTTAGATCCTGAAAAGGGGGGCGGTCAGATGTCGTCAAGGCCCTGATAAGTAGGGCAGTTAAAATCATATGATTACATTGAGCTAATTTTCTTGCTGAAAGGAATGAATAATTGTATTTGTATAAAATTCACACACACACACACACACACACACACACACACCCACACACACACACACACACACACACACACAGACAGACAGACACACACACACACACAGACAGACAGACAGACAGACAGACAGACAGACAGCACACAGGACACCTGATGACCTCCACACGATGACCTGATTGCCCTTCCTAAAAAAAATAAAATAAAAAAAATAAAATAAAACCAACCCGACCTACCTACTCAACAGGGTTTCAGTGTAGAGCCTATTAGGGGTTTTTCTGATGCGTATATTATATTGAGATTGATTTTCAACTTTTGTGGTAAGTGGTTGGTCCTTAAAAGGACCGTTTGGTAGAGAGGGTCGCAGGGACCTTGCTGCTGAAGCGGAGGGCGTGGTCATAACGCGTGGTAGTCCTGCAACAGCTCCCCCAGCACGGCGGGCGGTAGACCTTCCTCCATGCAGACTTGCTGCTTGACTCGTTCCACGCACTGGCGGATGAGTTGATCAGTGACGTTCGCGATCAGCTCATCCACCACACCCTCTGCTTCAGCAGCAGTCCGCTGTCTCTCCTCTCTCTGTAGCGCGGCTACGAACTCCTTCTCCACGGCCGCATCGATCATAGATCGAGAAACGGCCACGAAGTTCTGTCTCTCCGCCTCCTCTCTCTGTAGCGCGGCTACAAATTCCTTCTCCACGGCCGCATCGATCATAGATCGAGAAACGGCCGCGAAGTTAACTCGGTGAGCCATTTTGTCGAACTGACTTCCTAGCCGCCTGAGAGATGCTGACGTCACACTATTTTCGACGACGCTATGACGCGCACGAGGTAGACAGGCGACGTCGTTTCACTTCCTTATTTGGAGTTTGGGACCTTGTGACACCGAAGTCATACCGTACGGTCGCGATATAGCAACTAGTGTTGAAAGCGCGCCAGTCTTGTATAAGCGCCGGAGTATAAGAGCCTCCAAATGTTTTTTCTCAAGCACTAAAATCGCGACTTTCAATAAGCGCCAGCGCCTGGCTTGTATATAGCTCCTGAGTAAGAACTTCACCGAATTGAAAAGCGCTCCCTCAGAGCCCTTAATCGCGACAGTACGGTACAAATCTGATGTCAACCCGCGCCAAAACCAAAAAGGGTGTTCCGGTCACACGTACCTACGACGAGCGACCTTCAGCTATCACCACGTGAAGAGTTGGAAATAAATTTTGTACGGCAAGAAAACTGAAAACTGATAACGATTCCATTAGATAAGTATTTGGTTCCAATCTATGGCGAGATATTTCCACCAGAGCGATTGATTTATATGTCTGTAAGGTTCAGCTCTCCAACACTCTCCAATATCCGCCGGTGCACGACGGTCGCCGCCCATCATTAGTGACAACTAAACTTCTGCTGGAGAGTGAAAGTTACGTTGAGTCTTGAGGTGCGCAGAGATACTATCTGCCGCAGCCTGATTTTAGTTCCACGCTATTTAGATAACCGCCCCATTTAAAATCTCTCTCTCGATCCTAGAAAAGGAAAAAAAGGCTTGAGTTTATCATGGACGCGTCTCAGTTTTAGTCAAGCCGTAAAGTGAAGAACCCGAGCTTGTACATATACCCACGTGAGGAGTGACATAGCGGGGCGTTCAGTTAGTACTGAGTCTATAGTCAAGGTCAAGTTCCACTCTCTAAACAGAGCTTTAGCGACTCCGTCATCTAGACTAGACCGCGCGCGCGATTTTTTTTGCTGAAGCAGCTAATCGATGGAAACGTAGAGAAGACGTACTCGATCAAAAACTGCTTCAGAGGCTTGTTATCAGGTATTATCAGTTAAATCAAAATATTTCAAAACATCCAGAAAAGCAGAATGACATGTCCTACGGGCTACAGCCGGGCACTGACGACCAGACGCCGCTGACGTCATTTCAATCAGGTCACAGCGCTTTTTAGACACCTTTTCTGTAGGACCCGTCTCATACCTTAGTATAAAATACCGTAAACGCCGGGTGATTAGTATATGATCACATTGACAGTCGCGGATCCACGAAGAGGCTGGATAAGCCACGAGCGGACCCGCGACTGCAATGTGACATAATCTTACCATGCGCTTTGTTTTGTTTTTGTTTCTATTTACAACAGCAAACATTTCAACAGCCTATTGTTTTTTTAAAATGATGAAAAATCGGCCCAAAAAAAAGTAAACATTTTAGAGCTAAATTTGTGGAGGATAGCCGGACATGCTGATGTCACTAGACCCCTAAATTCGATATGGTGACATGGTCATTTTCTTAAAAATCGATACGACGACACGGACACGGACATCTAAGTGACATGGGCCATGGGGCATTTCTTGAGTCCGACATGTGACATGGACCATAGTGACATGAGGAAAAAAAAATGTTCGAAGAGTGCATCAGAAAAAGTACCATTTCAAACCTAAGCATTTCGCCAAATTTTTTTTTTTTTTTTTTTCTTGGATGGTACCCGGCTTTGCGGTGTCTGGGTCCTTAAAAATGTACCAGAATGCTCAAATTCGGGTTCTAAATATTTTCAAAAAACGTTTTCTCCCTTAGTGACGTGTGACACGGGCATTTCTTAAATTCGACATACGTCTGCATGGGGAGGACCCACCCGTCAAGGGCCCCATGATGACTCATACCCGCCGCGTTCAGTCAATCAACCGAGATCTTTTTCTGTGGTGGTGTAGAAGGATCTCCCCCCTGAGGTTACAAAGTCACCTCTTAATTTAAGGGGCTACGGGCCGCAAAGTCGCTTTCGCAAAGTCGCAAGAAATATTCAAGTCAAAAAGTCAAATTTATCAACTATCAGCACGGTCGTTTGAAAGTCATCAAGTCACCGAAAAACTCCTCTACAGTCACCTCCGACTCGCCTCCTCCCTACCCCCCTAAAGGGGGGTAGAGAGGAAGCGAATCCCTAGAGATCAGATAATTTTTTTTTCTCCCGAGCAGACCCCAAAGGCCCCCCCTCCCCCCCAAGTGCCCGCCCACCCCATAAATAGTGCCCCCCTCCCCCCCTCCCCTCCCCATGCATCTTAAAGTGCCCCCCTCTCCCCCTCCCCTCCCCCCCCCCATAGAAGCCTCCCATTGGCTAGTCCAAGTCATGTGACCAAAAGGGGAGCGTAGTCTGTCTATGTCTATATTATGCAAATGAGGGAGGGGGTCAGGTCACGTGACCAAGGGGGTGTGGCCTATTTTCCAAATAAAGAGCGCTTCCGGTCACGTGACCAAGGGGGTGTGGTCCTATTATGCAAATGAGGGAGTCACGTGATCCATTATTATGCAAATGAGGGAGTCACGTGACCAAATGGAAGCCTCTGATTGGCTGGTGATCAAAGGGGCGTAGTCTACTATGCAAATGAGGGGGTCACGTGATCAAGGGGGCGTGGCCTATTATGCAAATGAGGGGGTCACGTGACCAAATGGTGGCCCCTGATTGGCTGGTGATCAAGGGGGCGTGGCCTATTACGTAATTATGCAAATGAGGGGGCGTGGCCTATTACGTAATTATGCAAATGAGGGGGTCACGTGACCAAATGGAGGCCTCTGATTGGCTGCAGGTCGATTGAGTAATAAACAGTAGTTAACTATAGTCCCGTTCCGATACATACTATACTACTAACTCCTGACTCAATATATTTTGGTAATGACACAAACTCTGCGCAAAGTTGATACTGTTTATTTGTCTACAATCACTCTGTATATATTGTGTCAGACAATAAAAATCTTTCCAAACCAAAATGGTGCTGCCTCCAGAAGCCGAAGCCAACGATCCATCCGCATAGAATAGTTGACGCTGGGAGCCCTGCTCACCCTCCAGCGACGATCCGGTCCCCGGGGTCTGAGGCTTAGACCCTGGAGGGGGCATGACTGGCTTCTGCGTACCCGGCTTGCTCCCGGCGCCGCCATCTTGGTTGGAAGCCAACTCCTCCTCTAGCTTCGCATTTTGAATGTTGATTGCCGCTAGCCGCTCCTCCATCGTCTTCATTTCCAGCTTACGTTTCAAAATGGCCTGCCATTCCTCCGCCAATTTGAGTTGCATGGAGACATTCTGCTCTCTGTCCATAGCTGGTGACCCCGGCTCCTCCGCCTTACGGAGTTCACAATTGTCGTCTTCCTCCTCATCCAGACCACCCTTAGAACCCATAGGTTTCGCGGACTGAGGGCATACCGCTTTGCGATGGTCATACACAAACTCGCAACTTTTACGAGGCTGCATGGCTGTGGTTTAAAAAATAATTCCACAATATATAAATGACAATCAAAGCGAGCAGCGAGCTGTCCCACCTCTCCGGGCGGCGCTCTGGCATAAACAAAGGTGGTAACCAACGTACACAAGCAGCATAGCCACAGAACCTAGGGGGCGCCCCTTACCGGGTAACATGGATTGGTGTGCGCGAACAACCTTGCCAATAGTGGAGACAAGGGACTTGTATCCAACCATAACCTGCACAATGCAGACCATATATATCATGTATGTATGTATATATATTTATTTATATACATGTGTATGTTAACCAACCGGTTAACAATAATATATTAGACAGCGGCGGCAAATTGAGGTTCGCTTTTCACACACTAGGGGAGGAGATCACCCAGACATATTCCAAACATATACATAGTGGAGACAACCGCAACTCTTTCGCATAGAACAACCTCTTGAGTATAATAGATATCTATCTTATCATATTCATCCTCTTTGATATTAACGTTAATCATATCAATCACAAGGATCCAGTTACACAATATCAGAGTATCATCCTTCAATAACAGTCATGTTTTCTGGGACTAAGAGGATAAACTCCACACAGCCAGTCAAGCCCTATAAAACAAACTTGACCATATATCATAAAAAAATATAAAACCTCTAAGATATACGAACGTACACTAACCATGTTTCATTGAAAACGATTTTTACAACAGGTATCGTATACATACAAATCAATATGAACACTTCTCCTTAAAAGTTACCAATCTTTCATATGAGACTCATTGGAAACAAAAAGGTGGCAAGTGTCTGACTTATAGTAAACCTTGACCCAACCCGTCCATTTGAATAGACCCACTTGCTTTTCTCGCCAGAGTAACGTTTATAGGTCAATATTTTTGGAATAAATACACACATAGCGTAGATCCGGTAAATACAGTATAGATCAACTTAAGGTTCTCGAACCCTATGTAAATCAGAGTCACACAGGCGTCCTTTTTGGTGTAACCTACATAATAACACAAGTCACATTTTCCCCATAAAAATGCAAAGGTAATAGACCAGGTGTGTCATGGCAAAATATTTCAAAACTCAGGGAGAGTATCTCTCACCACACAAGTTAGAGAGCAAAAACCATAAGCTGAAAAATAGAATGATCCAGTCCTTTCACTTGAATACCATCCTTCTGAAAGTAATCAACGAGGACCTACGGACCTCCATAACAACTTACTTAATTTGTCTCTCTCATATTGAAACTGTTTCATCAATAGAACTTGAACAAATTTTACCTCTGTAATGCTCATTATTATCTCACTACCATTGGTCCACATATAGCAACTGTAGTCAAGTAACCCTTTTCAGTAGGTATAGTCAGGATCCAGTCCTTTATACTTTTACCATTGGACGGTTAACTCAGAGTATCACAATCGGCATACAATAATCATACCTATAGCACATGTCATCAAATCAAATAGAACCTGTATATCAAATACTGTCTTATGGCAATAGAACACTTCTTGGTGATAATTTAACAGTCTTTATATAAAAAGTTCCACTCAATACCAAAGTATGTCAACAGACTGCAAAACCAGATGAAAGATAATATGGTATCATATCAAAGTCTTTTCATAAATATGTGATGATGATCCATTTAAGCAGTTCTTCTCATCTTAGTCCTTCATATATATACAGTCATCTTGTGACCCAAAGTTTATGCTTTTTAAAGCATCATATGGTCAGTGGTGCACTAACAGCTCCACCACTGCAAAGTTCAAACTTGATGACGACACATGGTAGAGGTCCTATAAATGCTGCAAACTGGGAATGTTTATAACTCGCCACTCAGCAACAGTTCTTTGTTTCTGGACACTGGCGACATACACTCGCTAGATCGGTTACCACTCATTTCAATGGAAACTTCCATCTCAGCCCCTAGGTATGGACCGCCAGGGTTGAGAAGATGCACCTGCGTACTCATAGGTACACTCGCCATGGATATAGGAATGTCCAAGGTTGATGGACGATGGTTCCCAGGCACAGAACCAGTCGTCACAGGTAGGTCCACTGGATGATCCACCATCATGGATTGCTCAAGTTCATACTCAGGAGGCATGTGCAACTGATGGGCACGGCCAGACAGCCGTAAGTCAGCCTCTTCAATTGCATCAGTCAGTTCCATCAGTATCTGAACTGCCTCTCTAGTCTCACCTTCCATGATTTGATAAGGTGACTGACAGGAGGTAGTGTCGAGCACAGTTGTAGAGACAGGTGACCCTGCCTGCAGTTAATTTACCACCATTTCAGCAAGGGCAGACACCCCATCGGGAGTGCCCATCATCTCAAGGGAAGACACGGTTGTGTCCACCCCCATTGCAGTACATTGCACCGTCTCAGCACTAGACGGCACAGCAGTGGACGACACAGCAGTGGACGACACAGGAATCAACGTCACAGGAATAGACATCACAGGCATAGACGTCACAGCAGTAGACGACACAGCCACCAACTCCAATGACAAAGAGGCCATGGAGGAGGCAGCCACGTAACTGCAGTCAGCAAGATGCAACTCGTCCTTTGTAGGCGAGGGAGGAGGACTCTCAGGGATGTAACCAGCCCCAGAGTCAGCTCCCTTCCTCTTTGCATATGCCTCGCCATCAAATCCTAAGGGTAGAGGGGTCAGACCCCGTTCAACCCTGTACACGCTCTCATCATACCAACTTGACAATGGGATTTCATAGCAGTCTTCGAAAAACTCAGCTAACTTCTCATAATAGTCGTCATTCTGCTGAGCCTCTTTCTCAAAATTATCATATATCTCAGTCAGACCACCAATTTCGTGCTCCAACTTTGTAATCACTTTGTTTTTCAGATCCAATTCAGTCTGGGTAGTAGCTAGTTTATGCCCAGCAGTACTGGCCATACCCTTATTACGATCCAGCTTAGTCTTGAGATCATCGATCAAAAATTGACTTTCCATACGAAATTTTTTACCGGTCAATCTCAACTCGTCTATAATTTTGCTAGTAGTTGCTACTACGTCATCCCTTTGTCCCAACTCTTGTTTGAGGGCTTCAATCTCCTCAGTCTTCCTGGCTAATTCAGACAGGAGTTCTGCTTTTGCAGTCTCCACCTTCTCCAACTCAGCCAGGCGACTCTGTTTTACCAATTCCTCAGCTTGAGCCCTAGCTCCTTGCAGAGCTAGTTGACAAGCGAGGTCCAGTGTGTCAAATGAACTTTTAAGTCCAGTGACATATTGTTGTTTTAGAAGATTCCTGATACTAATATTCTCAGGGTGATTAATATCACCAGTCAGTGTAGGCAGAGGGACTGACTCAAAAGACATTTCCTCTTCATTTGTGCTAGGTGATGGAGAATCCAATGATGGTTCCCCCATACAGCTAGATGGCGATGGAACGGAGGATAGTCTACGACCAATCTCCTGTTCCTTCCCCTTGTCCACTCTATCAGACCCAACCCTGCCTATGGGTGGGGTGGATTTCTGATCCACCCAATCGTCTCCATCTGATTGGAAATCAATTGTCCTATAGACTGTTTTACTCTTGGAGTCCACCTTCCCACTTACTGACTTCATCTTCCCTGTTACATAACCCTGACTGCCAGCGGAAGTATCTTTGACCTTCATTACTTTCCTTGACAGTCCCAGGTTCCCACCAGCCTCAGAGAGTGTGGTAGGAGGTATTACCTCCTGTCCCACAAAAACACAGTCATCCTCCTCCTCTACAGGAGAAGACAACAGGTCACTTACCATTCTCTCCTCTATGGCCTGCCTCGTGCTAACAGCAACCCTCGGTAGTTGCCAGAACCCTCCTTATTAGATTCAGTAGTTTCCCTACTAAACCCAGAGGAAGACCCTGGAGTATGTCTCTTAGTTGGGTAGACCAACCATCAGGTGATGAGTCTGCCCCAGCAGAAGCTGAGGACCCACCTGAACCCATGGTCTGTACCTGTCTTAAGGTAACAGGGACAGGAGTATGTACTCCACAGTCCGCTGCTTTACCCACAGACAGGGTTTTACCTTTGGGAGGAGTGGCCAACTCCGACTTACTACCATAGTCAGCGACATTCTCAGGAAAGTCCTGAATGTAGTATGGCCACGCCTTCCTATTCAGCCACAACCTTCTCGGGTTATGGTTGAACACTAGGGTGTAAGCCAACCCCTGTGGTGTCCTTGCACACTTCTCTCTATCCGTGAGTCCTAATGACCCCGGAGAGTTCTCGAGAATATCTAGATTGGACATAGCCGTTTCAGCCTTCATATGGTGCACATCCACTAGGTATCTCACCATACAACCCTTCCGAGAAGTGCTGAAAGGCTCATTCCCTTTCATACACCTGGGCAAACGATTGGACTTAGTCCTGCATTGCCACACAATCTTGGAGTGCGCATGGAACTCCACCAGATGACGCGCAAACTGGTACAAGTCTAGATACTCAGCAATTGGACTTCTGTCCATACAGTCATTGAATGGACACTGCCCCGAACCTACTCTCCACCCTCTCCCGGGTTTGTAGGTTGGCATACCTGGCAGGACAAATGACATCCAGGCCCATTTTAGACGGTCTCTGTCCTCGTTGGAGAGGTCAGCAGCCCTATATGTCCCCATACTCTGCTTTATAACCTCATCCCAGAACTTATAAGCCTGATGCGCCCCCGAACTAGCATGCTTGAGCCAGAATTCTATATCCCTTTCCGTATCCTCGTAGGAGGGTAACCTAGCCCGGCTCCCTACCTCCCCAACGATATCTCCAATGTAGGGCTGGGATTTGGAGTTATAGGAAGGAGCCCTATACATCTTAGTACACTTCTTCTTGTTGAATTTATCCAACTGTTGGATATAAGCTCGCCTGCATAACTTACTTCCAGGAATCACATCCCCCATTTCATACTTTTGGAATTTGGCCGCCAGATGCATAACTGCCATCTTCGGAATGACTTCCGGAGTAGCATGTTTAGGAGCACTCCAGTCGGGCACAAATTTGCCATGCACCGAGTGTTGACAGTCCCCACGGTCATGTGCCCTCTGACCTCAATCCGCACCCACTGGAGCGTTACCAACTGGATGCACCGGTATCCTGGGCATGTTCGGGTCAGTCCGGGTCACTCCCGAAGTGGGAGGTGACACAATATTCCCCACTTGGAACAACAGGAATCCCCCAGCCTCGAGTCCTTTAAACCCAGGGCCTGATACGAATCCCCTAGCCTGCGATACTGACAGTAATTTTACATGATCTCCTCTTGCCAGGAGATATTGCATAGTTCTAACTTGCTCAGCCTTTCTTATTTCAGAGATATCACTACCATTCTGGTGTTTCACTCCCCTATTCTTCATTTTACTAGGCGGGTGAAAGACAAATTTAGGTAAATCCGCCCTACTGATATCTTTCGGAAGACTAAAGTCAACCGGAGCTGTAGACTCCAGGTCACCTGAAGGTTATAGTTCTTTGTCGTCCTGCGACAGAGGGGTAACCTCCGTCGAGTGACTCCTCCTAAGGGAGTTACCCGACGGATAGCCATCCGCCATGATAACACAAACAGAGGGCGGCCCAGAGGAGCCCACTCTAATATGAGCTTACACGGGTAGCAAAATCAGGAAATTTGTTACAAAAGTGTCCTCCTGTACTACCTCAACAAGTACTCCTCTCTCCCTCACAAGTGGAGCAGTCTAGATGGGCTAACCGCTGTTAAACATAACAGGAGAGTGGTGCCTTCGCATCCACCCTCTCCAAACTCATGTGCAGGACTGACGCTTTCCGCGCCAAACCAGCATGCGTGCGCATCCAAGCGCAAAGGATCATGGGTACCGGATAGCCCTTCCCTAAAAAGTTATCCGTTTTTATCCGAAGAAAGCCGGCGAAAGGAGCTAACTGCGTAGATGAAGCGAATGGCGACTGGCAGCGGTTGACTCGAGAGTGAAGGGGTGCGGAAATCCACCATCATCGGCGTTCATATTAAAGCTATGTGACCAAGAAGTGGTTAAATAGATATATAAACGTATAATCTCACCGAGGATCGTCTTTTTGATTTATGGGAGAATCGATGGACACTCCAGCGGAAGGAATAAGAACTCGACATCAGCGTAGAAACGCCTCAGTGGGCGATAATACAGAGGTTACTAAGGTAAACAATATGGCCGACAGCGAAATGAAACGATTTATGCAAGAGATACGAGAGGGCAATGTAGAAATTTTAGCCCGTGTTGGCTCGATTGATACCTCTTTAGCTAACCTTACTGTAAAAGTGGACTCAACCCAGTCTAAGCTTGAGCAATATATTGGCGACAACGACAGTGGGATCCATGAGATTAAAGCTAGACTGGACTACGTCGAGCTGGCGAGGGACGTGGCTGTGGTTCAACGTAAACAATTAGAACTTGACAACGCCAGACTCTCTTACAAGATGGATAGGCTAGAAGAAAGGGTACGTCACAAGGATGAAGTTTTGAAAAGGCAAAATATCATAATTGAGGGGGTCCCCGAGAAGGCTGGTGATACACCCAAGAAAGTTATAGTGGATCTACTAACGGACATTGGGGCAATCACTGGTATCGAAAGGGTTAGCCTGGACGCTGCCTACCGTATAGGTAAGCTCAAGCCTAACCAAAAAAATCCACGCAACATAATGGTGAGGTTTAAAGATATAGAGCATAAAATGCGCCTTTTCCAGGAAATAAAAAAGATGAAACACATTAAAAGGTGGGAAGATGTCTACGTATCAGATGACTTATCAATAGAACAGCAGGCGGAACGAAAAGACCTGAGATGTCTAGCGGCTGTGGCGAAGCAAAAAGGATATCCTGATTCAAAGGTCAAAGGTGGGAAACTGGAGGTGGGGGAAAAAACGCTGACGTACAGGGATCTGTACCTTCTGCCTCCTGGTATTGATATGGAGGCTGCAAAACTGGTGGACATACCCCTAGGAGTGTGCTTTCAGTCCCACCACGCCTACCTGTCGAACATGTACAAGTGCCAAATCACATACAATGGGACAGAGTGGTCTAGTGCAGAACAATTATTTTGGTACCGTATAGCAGTCTACAATGATGACGAGCAAATAGCGAACGAGATAATGATGTGTGAAGACGGGTACGCTGCTAAAAGATTATCTTACAAGATCAAGATTTCCAAGCAAGATACTGCAACAAAAAAATTCGAGATCATGGCTGAGGTAGCCGAACTGAAATTTGAACAAAATGGCGATTTAGGGGAACGCCTAAAGGCCATCAAGGGGGAGATTTACGAATGCACCCTAGAAAAAGCCTGGGGGTGCGGGTTCACGATTGCCAAAGCCAAAGACAATATAAAGGAGAATAAAATGGGGAAAATCCTTATGAGCCTCAGAGACAAGCTGATCATTGATGTACCGTAATTCCCATTACTACAATGTCATACTTAATCTCAGAGTGTGGCCTTTGTATATTACATTCTAATTTGAAACATAATGTATGTCTTCAGCCGCAGGTGGCATTTTATGTGTAAATCCTTGAAAGGTCTGCTATAGAATAATACATACCGTAATGTGACTTGATTTGAAATTGTCAAAGATGCAAAGTTGAAGCTGATTATTGGTTTAGTAAAAAAACGCCAGATGGCGCCACTAAGGTGCAGGCGGACTGAGAGCGCTGTTCTACAAAAACTTACCGGTAGTAGTGGCATTATAGTATCATGTATAGAAATGCTCAGAGTGTGTACATACTAGATAAATTGAATCATGTCTCAATTGTAACAACGGTTATTATACACAAACTGTTTCATAATGATTTATTGACTACCGGTAACCTGAATATGTATCAAAATTTCATATTGAGTATAGGAGATCCATACTGTTCAAACATATTAAATGTGTTATGGGATTAATGAATTAAAATTAGATTAATTTGTATTTGGTGAATCTAATTAATTTTAAAATTCAAAAAAGGGCACAAAGCCAAGTAGTAACGTAGCATATTATCAGTATTTGGGAGGGGGGACGTATCACTTTCCTTAAAGGTTGATCACTCTAGGCTTATCCTCATGACAGGGAGAAATCTCTATGCAGGTACCACGAGTTGCCCTAACCTGCAAACCTTGTTATCTATGTATTTTGATATGGTCGATCTGATGTCATTGGGTACCCTTGTTTATCATGGTGGGTAGACATATGGTAAGAGGTAGTAAACAAGATTTCTCATTGGCTCATATCAATATTAGAAGCCTAAAGGCGAAAATTGAAACTTTAAGAGTACATATGCTTGATAAAAGAGACGCTGTATTGGGGATCTCTGAAAGTTGGCTTCATGAGGGTGTTGTAAATAGCATGGTGGACATTGATGGCTACAGGCTTGAAAGGCTAGACCGTTCTTGGGGGGACAAAATGTGGTGGCGTAGCTACTTATATAAGAGATGAATTATCTTATTCAACCACCAATTATAAACATTTAAATGTAAGTAGTGTAGTGGTTCGGAATCTCAGAAAGAGAACAAGAACGTCAGTTTCCAAGTGCGAAGTAGAAAGCGTGTTTTATTCAACGTATCCCTATTACAATTGAATCTAGTCTTAACCCGAAGGGTAAGACGAAGCAGTCCTGGTTCAATCTAGCGATTGGGGTAGGGTAATGCGGGGAGTCAGCCGGGCCTGCACTGACTGGCGACTATACGAGGAGGGGAGGTTTATATACCCCCTTTGGATGTGAAATGGACATGGTCACGTGTCGGTTGGCTCCCGCCTGAAACGTGGTGCGCAGTACCCGAGAGAAGACAGTCGCCCCCTCTGGGATACCGCCCACACTAACGCCAGGCGGGAACAACCCGAACTTAACCCTCCTCGGTCACCTGGATATAAATGATTACCGTAGTAAACCCCTACACTAGTAATAACATTGAAATTCAATGGGTGGAAATTATTAGAAATGGGAAAAAAAATATTGTAGTAGCCAATGTTTATCGTCCTTCTGATGGAGATAAAGCCAGCTTTATTGAGGAATTTAATGCTCAGGTTGGTAAAGCGCATCTAAGACGCAAAGACCTGATGATTATGGGTGACTTTAACCTAGATTACTTGAATGTTAATAAAGTGTCGACAAGGTTAATGAAAATATGTATAAGCATTCTAGGTCTTAAACAGATTATCAACAAGCCGACTAGATCTAATGAGGTCACGGCTACATGTCTTGATTGGGTCATTACAAATATGTCCAAATTGTACGAAGGTTTTACGAGGACGTGGAATTTAAGTGACCATTTAATGGTCGGGATTATACTTATCGACCATTATTTCATTAATGAAAAAATGTCGTTCGAAGGTAGATCTTATAGGAAGTATAACGCTGAGCTCTTTAAAGCATGTATCAAGAACGCTGACTGGGGCCCCATTGATGATTGTGGGGAAGTCAACGCCAGATGGCAGTTTATTCTTGGTATGTTCACTGCTGAGCTAGATAAAATGTGTCCTGTTCGTACTTTTAAGGTTAGAAAAGATAGAGCTCCATGGATTACTGATCATATTCTAGAGCTTATCAATGATAAGGATAAGGCTTTGAAAAAGGCTATCTCTTCCAAAAATCCGCTGCACTGGCAAGAATCTTGTCGACTGAGGAACTCTGTAAATAAATTTATTAAGAAAGCTAATGCTAAATTCATTAGAGATAGTCTGGAGGAGTACCAACAGGACAGTAAGAAATTCTGGAGGACTATAAATGGTCTGGTCAAAGGTGATAGAGGAGGTACACATTTCAAATTGAAAGATACAGTGCGGAATGTGTTGATTGAAGACGATGATACATCTGACTTTATAAATGATTTTTTTCTAAATATAGGTCCAAATTTAGCAGCTAATTATGATGAACCATGGTCATACGAGGGTAAAGTACCAGATTCTAGAATTGAACACATTGAAACTAATGTAACTGAAGTTGAAAAGTTCATCAGGGAAATTGATACATCAAAATCATCATGTATTGATGGCATATCCTCATCATCACTTAAAGATGCTATGTTGGCTGTACCGGGTAGAATTACTGCATTATTCAATGAGACGATTGAGTCTGGAAAGGTACCTGACTCATGGAAAATTGGTAATATTGTACCTCTTCAGAAAGACGGAGATAGAAGTGATGTATCTAACCTGAGACCAGTGACGCTACTCCCCATAATTGGAAAATTATTAGAGAAAATTATCAACGATAGATTAATGAATTATTTGGAAAGTAATGATATTTTGGAAAAAAGACAGGGAGGGTTCAGAGCTGGACACTCGACGATAGATACGGTTGCTTACTTTGTTGATGAAATTTATAAGGGCATTAATTTTTTTGGTGTATATAAATGATTTGAGTAATGTTGTGAAAAACTGTAGTTTATACTTATACGCTGATGATACGGTAGTAGCAAAGACAGGACCTGACCTGAACGCTCTAACAAGTGATATGGAGGAGGATTTGGTGACCTTAGAAGCATGGTTTATAAAGAATAAATTAACTTTAAATGCAAAAAAAACAAATTATGTAATTTTTGGACTTAGAAGTAAATTAAAGGAGATTCACCACCATTCCCTTCGTTTTGGCAGGACTGTCATTGATAGGGTACAAAGTGTTAAATACCTAGGTATAATCCTAGACCCTGTGCTAAACTTTAATATGTATGCAGAATGTGCGTATAAGAAAATTGTATTTAAGGTTTATCAGCTTGCTTTTTTGAAAGAGAACATGACGTCACTTATTCGCATAAAAATGTATAAAACAATGATTCTACCGCATATGGACTATGGCGATATTTTTTATGCAATAGCTGGTAAATATATACTAGATAAGCTACAGGTAGCACAGAATAAAACACTGAGGATGTGTCTAGGGGTAGATGCAAGATACCCAACTATCCTTGTACACCAGGAGGCTGAAATATCATCACTAGCAGCCCAACGACAGATGCACATGGTGAATTTCATGTACAAACAAAGGAGTAATATTGATATTGTTAATAGGAGAGAAGTATTTACAAGAGCACACAATGCTATATTGTTTCTAACGATAAAGCCAAGAAATGAAACTGCCAAAAAAAGCCCTTTATATAGAGGGGCATTACTCTGAAATGCATTAGGTGTAAGCACTCATAACATTGAGTCATATGAAGAATTCAAACTGGACAGGAAAAGGTGGCTGGGGAGTACTAATTATATGTAAAAAGGGTTTTTATACATCCGGTTTGAAATAGTGTGATATACCTAAGGTAAATTCATAATTAATAACTACCGGTATGCATTGGTTAACAGTCTATTTCTTATTAAGCTTTAATGATGAATATATGTGAAAATTGTAAAATGTTCTTTAAACAAAAGCTGTAAACAGGAAACTACCCATTCCTGACATCATCCTCAACCATAGTTAAAAAAAGTGTGTTCGAGTTAATTACATGAGGATTTGTGATAAATAGTGGTAATATATATTATATTTTGAGATTTATTTTTTGAAACATATAATTGAACAAAACTTGTAATGCCAAACAACCATCAATGTTTAATATTTGTATTTAATATTCCATAAACATTCATATGTAATATTGTTATATTCTATAATAGATCAGTTATGTGATTTACAAACATTTGCTGGTGATATATATTTTCGAGCTGTGTAAGTTCTTTATGTTGCCAGGATAAATAAACGGGAATGATGTATTTACATCTTCTCATACTGAAAAAAAAAAAAAAGTAGTTG
Source organism: Harmothoe impar (assembly GCA_947462335.1). Taxonomy (NCBI): domain Eukaryota; kingdom Metazoa; phylum Annelida; class Polychaeta; order Phyllodocida; family Polynoidae; genus Harmothoe; species Harmothoe impar. The sequence continues at coordinate 71,760,117 of OX381714.1, read as the reverse complement.
CAACTTTTGCCGTAGTATCTCGGATACTGTTTACACACATCATTTCAAGTAATAACACTCGTCTAGTTCGTACGATCTGTATTAATTGCAGCGCATGAACATAGATCTTTACATTTTTAACAGAACATAATGAAATAATACGTGTCAAAGTAAATTTCTTTTTGTGGTCTGAATAAATTCGGAAAACTTATGAGTTCCTTCTCAGTATCACCGGGTTGTATTCTCCATACACCCTTTACACCAAAAATTTCCTATAGGATACTTAGTTCATCCTCAGAAAAATTACCAACTTAGTTCATTAGATTTTAGTCCGAAACCATCACGACAAGTACTAAATGGGAAACCAACTCACAGATTACAGCATGTAAACATTCAAAACTAACTTTAGTAAAGCAAAACGTTGGGCACCCCAATGCCACCTACTGGTTAATTCCACCATTATTCCAGCCACAATGCTTAAAGAAAAAAATCCGGTATTTCTCGTTGTGTTTTTGACAATCAGCACCAGTTACGCAACTACTGGGGTTTTCCGGGTAAGTGCTTGGAAACCCGAACAACTTCGGGTAACCACAACAAACCAACCCAGCCCCACCGTTCTTACGTAACAGCACCTCGACCCGCTATAGGAGCACTTCTCCGTATGGGTCCTTGGGGTTTCTCCTTTTCAATAACTGGAGGAACTTTCTTAGTTCCCTCCGTAGGGACTGACTTCCTCTTCTTCTTCCTACAAACAACCTTCTTAGCCGGCGTTGCTTTCCCGGTCTTTTTTGTAGGCGGGGGTGCCGTAACCTGTTTCTTACGCACCCACCTGGATTGGGGCATTGGCACTTCCACCAAAGGTTCATCCTCATCGCCGCGTCGGGGACCTAGCCAAGGCTTCAGGCGATCCACATGGCCGGCAACTATCTTGCCCCGAACATTTTTCAACAACACTGTAACATCAGATATTACTTTTGTCACCTCAAATGGCCCATCCCAACCTTTAGAGAGCCAATTCTTCCAACATCCCTTGAAAGAGACGCGATTCAAACTCCCTACCCTGGTCTGAATGTAACATGAGAGGTGCACCAAATGTTAGTACCCACTCTTCAACCAAAGCCTGCGCGCAGGTTAATGCAGTGTGATCTCTCATTGGGATCACCCTGACATACTTGGTATAATAGTCCTGTACTACCATCATGCACACGTTGGAGTTAGGAGTCGTTTGAAAGCCAGTGATAATATCAACGGCTATCCTTGCGAACCTTACTCCAAACAATTCCTGTCTGAGAGATGTTTTACCTTTACCAGGGCCCGGTTTTACCAAGCAACACGTTGGGCACTCTTCTAGCCAACGTATAACTTCCTTAGACATCCCCGGCCAGTAATATTGTCTCGCTAGTTTGTCCAATGTCCGTTTTCTGCCAAAATGAGCGGAAGTTTGGTGACCATGGAAAAACTCAAATACTTCCCACCTCAGAGAAGCCGGCAGAACTATCTGTAGCCTCCTCCTGGCTTTGCCCTCAAGAGTTTTCCATCTGCATAACAGGCCGTCCCGCACTACCAACTGCGACCATTGGCCTACCAGATTCCTCACCTCCACACATTCTAATGACAGAGCAGGTCTGACGGGACGAGCAGCTCTTTCCAGGATTAGATTCTGCATCAAGTTGATACCTTCAACCCCCTGCTGAGCTTCAAGTATGGACTCCACCGACCAAAACACCAAGTTCTCTTCCCAGGCTGGATCAAAATTCATTATTGGTGCCACCAAAGCGTTATGTATGCCACAATCATCACAATCCAATCTTGCACATCTCCGGATCGGTCTCCTAGACAAACAATCCGCGTTCACGTGCTTTACTGCACTCCGATGCTGAATCTGGGCATTCTCTATTCCCAATTCAGACAACGAGGAGATCCATTTACCCATCATCCCATCTGCTTCCTTAAAATTAAGGAGCCATCTCAAGGATGAATGGTCTGTACGCAGAACAAAATTCCCACCATACAAATAATGGCGAAATTTCTTCGTGTACACCACTATGGCTAACAACTCCCGCTTGGTAGTACAATAATTGCGTTGAGTTTTACTCAAGCTGTTGCTAGCAAATGCTAAGGGCACTTCCTTCCCATTTTGCACCTTGGACAGGACAGCGCCTATACTGTCGTTACTAGCATCGGTGTCAAGGATGAACTGATCACCCTCAGTAGGGTAACTCAATACAGGAGTTACTGTAAATAACTTCTTCAGCTTGTGAAAAGCCTGCTCAGCCAACTCCATCCAAACAAACGGCGGTAGCTTCAACATTCCTTTTCTCTTACCCAGCGCCTGCATAGGAGCCGACACCTCAGCAAATCCAGGAATGAAATCACGGTAGTACGAGCAAAAACCCAAAAACGATCTCACTTCCTTCTGATCTTTTGGCGTTGCCCAACTCGCTACTGCCTCTAATTTCCCTGGATCCGCCGAAATACCTGTGCCACTAACTATTCGGCCCAGATATTCCACCGATTGCCTGAAGAACTTGCATTTCTTCGCTTTCAGTCTAAGGTTATAGGATCTCAGCCAATCCATCACCTTGGTCAAATTTGATAGACACTCCTCGCGAGTTTTTCCAAAAACTATGATGTCGTCCAGATATGCCAGACAGTTCTTCCATAACAAGCCCCTCAGCATTGTTTCTATCATATTCTCAAAAGTAGCTGGAGCTTTACACAAGCCAAATGGCATCACATTGAATTCAAACAACTCCCTATGGGTTGTGAACGCAGTCTTCTCCTTATCCTCTGGGTTCATCCCAATCTGCCAGTATCCTGACTGCAGATCCAAGGTACAAAACCACTGAGTACCAGCCAAGGAATCCAGACTGTCATCAATGCGCGGTAAGGGATATGCATTCTTCCTAGTAATCCCATTCAGTCTTCTATAATCTATACAGAACCGACAGGTGCCATCCTTCTTGGTAACCATTACCACTGGACTGGCCCATGGACTATCAGAAGGTCTTATTATCCCTTCCCCCAACATTTTGTCCACCTCATCCTCCAATGCCTGCTTTTTAGACAAAGGAAGACGACGGTAGGGGAAGCGTAAGGGTGGGCTAGAACCGGTGTCTATCTGATGAGTTACTCGGTCGGTTCTACCCAATTGCTCCCCTGGAGCTGAGAACAAGTCTGAATTCTCACACAGCAACTGTGCCAGACTTTCCTTGTCCTCCTCCTTCTCCAGGTTGCTATCTGTCACTAATGGTAGGAGATGCAGTGGTAATCCATAACCTTCCTCCCTATCCTGCTCCCCGGTGTTTTGCAACACCACTGGCATAGCAGATGGATCTAAGGCAACTCAACTGCTCTCCGTGCTGCTAACTCTACCTCAGGTGAGTCAGCTCTTCCCACCACATCAGCATATGTCACGTCCCCAAAGGTCGTCCCCATCTCCAGGTACACATCCTGGAAGGTCATATTACTGACTGGCACTACTGTTTGCCTTGAACTTTCCACTATGGCACTAGTGGAAACCAATCCTAGCTTACCTAAATGCTCCTGATTAGGTTCCATTACCCCCATGCGATCAAATTCCATATCCCGGCAGTATACAACTACATTGCACACATGGCGGGGAGGAATTCGCACTGTCTGAGAGACCGATGAGACGCCTGAAATCCGACGGAGCACACACTGGTACATCTGGCGTACCTTCTAGACTAGGAACACTGGAGTCACTCTCTTCTCCAGCATCTTCAATGCTCACTTGTCCAGGCGGCACATCCTCCTCAGATGTGTCATCAACCACACGGACTGTTCTCTCCATGCCCCCATCTTGCTCTAGAGCTGGATGTTTCGCTGGGGGGTCCCCTTGTGAGTCCTCAGACCTCACCTCTTGGGCCTCCTCTTCCCCTCCATGTCCAATCTCCCTTCTCTGGTTAAACGTATGTACCTTCTGCCTAGCATCAAACCTCACCCTAGATCGTAACCTAGGACGCGTACCTTCCCCTCGGACTGTAACCGACGGGGGAGGAACCTCTGTATCCGACATATCTACACCACACAAAACCAATCTATAATATCTATCCTTGAAACCTACCAATTGTGGTTCAAACATATACAAGAGCTTACCTCTCAAATTTCAGATATTTTAAGATAGGCATCAGCTATAAAAAAAACTCCATATTGGAAAATAGGTTGTTCAGATATTACTCTTTATTCATTCTGACATACAGCACTTAATCATACAGGTGGATAGTGACAATTAACTATGCTTCCGAACAACAGTGATCAGGGAGTCTGTGTCCGGAGTTATCTACCAGTGCGTCTATCTCCCTGTGTTCCCCCCAGAGGGTTGAACAGAGAAAGATGCAGGGCGACCAGGTTAGGAGCAGCAGCAGGACTAGGCCTAAAGGGTACAACAGAGTTCTAGGAATCTCTGTTGTGGAGCAGTCAAGCCGGCCGAAGTGCACAGCAAGACTGGGTTCTCGATTAGCAGAACCCCCGGGCTTTTATACTGAGCCTTATGTAATTCCACTCCACCAATCCTCAGGTGCTAGATTATGTAACCATATACCCGGCACTGGACAGGAGTGCGGCCCAGATACGCCACAACACACATACTCAAAATAACCCAACATGGTTCTATAGAAATAGTACAGCGGCGTCCCAATACACTACTCTCAAGGTCGCATGACGACCAAGTGCATTATATATAAGCGCATTATGTCATCCTTAAAGGGTTAAGACAATGCTAATCCTTGCCAGCACTCTAACAAGTAAAAGGGAGATGAGGGGACACCTGCGCCTACCCCCGTCCTCCCCCCTCCTCCAATGGCCAGTGCAGCTTGATGGGGGGAGAGGAGGGTTGTAATTATTCACCGGCGAGAACTATGACATCAAAGCAAGTGTGTTGGAGAGGAGCTTGAAAAAAAACTGTGGTGCTACTTCTCCCACAAGGAGACTTATCACTATCTGGATTCTCGACGATGTTGCATCATCCTTCAACAACACGATCCACACCACATTGAAAATCCCACAGGCGGACATGAACCCCGACAACAGCGTGACTATTTTCTACAGTCATGGTGTCATAGAGTGGATGAATAAAAAAATGAAATCAAACTGTTTTAGTTGTGTATTTATTTAATTCCTCTCCTTGAAATATCTTAAATTGAAATAAGGGACGTGTGTGAGGGGGTGGCCCCTCCCCTTTTGAATAATAATTAGTCACATGACCAAATACTCAACGCTCATTGGTTTAGAAACTAGGTCACGTCCTCATTCGCATGATGTGTAGGTCACAAATGCTGGCCTTTGCTGGCATCTCTCTTACTTTGCATTCATTGAGTATATCTTTATTCTCATGAGAGGGATTTAATTTTTCAAGGAAGGACATACGTATGTATCTAGTGTCTGTATGCAACATTTTATAATTTAGTACTCACCTTTCAAAGCTGAGGGTTATCAGGTGGTTGACTGCAGCAAACTGTGTGAACTCTTTCAGGGTGCTTATGGCTGCACACCCCACTTTTCCTAGAACGGGATTGGTGATGGTGGTGAGAAAGGTATCGAGGTACTGTAATAAATGAAGTTCATGTGCATTACAATTCAATAATGTATGATGGTTACATTGACATTTAATGGGAGAAATACTATCAGCTTCTGATACAGCTAGTGTCATGTCGGGTCATCATTAGCTAGTTATAGTGTATATAATCTGCAGCCATAATATTTATGACAATAAGTGGAAAGTACAATTGACAATTAGGTGTGTAAGATTACTGTACATACAACGTTGACACTACTGCAGTACTACCCAGTATAGCTTTCAAACCAGCTCTCTGAGGTAGGCTGCAGTGTGGGTTCGTGTATACCCAAGCGGTAGCGGAGCGCCACTGGTGGTGATTGTAGGTGGCTCAAACTCCTGACTTATGTTGTTTTAGGATAGAGGAAGGACAAATCAGAAAGTTCCTAATATGTTTAAACAAGTTAAGTATATTGAAAGGTATATATCTTGGCTCCTTGGAACACTTTTTGATACATTTCTAACCCTAGCGGTTCAGTTTTTATCGCCTCGTGAAGTTTATTGTCCTTTTTTCAGGTGACTCCGTGACCAAAAATCCATGATCATGAACATTATGTTTTAAATACATCACAGCAACTGATACTTTTGTTTACAAGCTGGGCCAACATATATATCTTGAAGCATACCAAGAATGGATATCCTCTGAGTAATAGTTTTTGAGATACAGCCCGATGAATTTTGAACATTTATCAGAAATATGAACATTTCAACTACATACTCTCAACTTTACCCTAGTTTCCTCAAAATGGTCCCATTATGGGTTAAATTCACTCTACAGTGTCCTGATCATGTGTACTTTAAGAAATATGAAGCATCATGATATCTGGTTAGACCAAATTTGCACAGTATAGGCCTAAAGTACCCCTATTAACCTATTTTCCGTCACGGAGTCACCTGGGTGACTCCGTGACGGAAATTATTTCTTGTATAAATGAGCATAAAAATGTTGGATTTTTGCATTAGAACATAAGAGGGAGTGGGTAGGACACAGGAAAACCAGAGATAACTTAAATATATTGGGTATTAACAATTTTATAAAGGTTTAAATTTTCATCAGGGTGGCTGGTGACTCCGTGACGAATATTCCGGGTGACTCCGTGACAGAAAATATGTATCCCAATAGACATATGCTCCTGGAGGCAAGATTATTGGATATTTTTCAAAATTTCTTTTTTCCAGCAGAAGACACAAGAGTTACCTCACAATCTGGGATACAATAGAGACTGTGTGGATCTTCTTTATTTACTATAAAGAGGTATCAACCTGAAATGACATTTGAATATTTTGCTCACAAAACACACTAAAATGGCTGTGGAGAAGAAAATACAGAACATATCTAGTGAAATCTTCGTGAATCAATTGACTATACCATAGACCTAATAGAAAATGATATTAGGAATAAGCTGTTACTGCCTCAGTACACATGGGAGGCATGTAAAACATGTCATTCTTTGCGTTTTTGAGGTTTTTAGGGTTTTTTGGGCCTTTGGAGGGCCAGAAAACGAAAAATATTGGGCCAATACACAAAAAATAGAGATTTCCTGAATTATTAGGATCTTTTTTCACATATACCAAAAATTTGAATAAATTGGTACAAAACTGGTTATTCTGTAGGGGTATAAGCCTGAAAAGGGCCAGAAATAGCCAAAACAACATAAGTGGGGAGTTTATGCCAGGTACTAGTTATCAAGTCTGGACATGCATTGTGCTCAATGATAATCAGTGATAATATAGTGTTGTATGTGTAATCCTCGATATGTACATGTATATTAATAGTAGTTAAGTATTCATAATATCACGCTAGAAAAATTGCATCCTCTTGTAACTTTTGGGTTTAAATTGAATATACATTTGGTGTAATGGCCGAATTTACCGATGTTTACAGCCAATTGCAGACATTTACAATTAATTTTTTCTCAGATGTAAAGCGTATCAAAATAGATCTTTGCATAAATTTACTATCCTGATCAAAGGTCGTAATGGCTGTATTGACACATTGCATAAAACCCTGTAAAGGTGAGTAATTTTGATGCTTACATCTAGCACAAACCTCTGTAACTTTTAGTAATTTTGATGCTGGCACTTTAAACAAAACCCTGTAAATGTGAGTTATTATAAAGGGGCGAACCCGAACGAGATATATCTATAATATGAAATGGAGACAACGATGATTGATATAAGTTTGGCCTTTTATGTCTGAGGCTGGGCTTATGCCAGATTTATTAATAAATAACAGACACAAAAAAAATTAGTCCAATTCCTTAGGGAATGTCACCACTTAGGTGGAGGGATAGTGTGGCATGTTGTGTCCACTGAGAGTGTTGTGGTTGTATCCAGGTAGCAACCCACACAGGTATAATGTATGCAGGTGACCCAGTGAGATCTGGCTCCCTGCCAATGTTAATTCAGGGGTCTAGGTTATATAATACCTATATAGAGCGGTGTTCTATATACACCATTATAAAGGGGCGAACCCGAACGAGATATATCTATAATATGAAAGAGAGACAACGATGATAGATATAAGTTTGGCCTTTTATGTCTGAGGCTGGGCTTATGCCAAAACCCCCAAACAGACCAGTCACAGTTAAGGCTCATAGTTATCCAGAGCCGCATCTAACTCATTCGCGACACGTAAATCAAACGCGATCCTTTCCTCCAGCGGTTGCTGGATGTACACCCTTACTGCATCCGATTTCCAATCACCACGTAACTTGAGCTCCTCTATCGAGGCTCCTACTGATCTCAAATACGAAGTACCCCCTCGCCGAAGGCTATGGGAGGAGTAGTCCTTCTCGTCATAACCCGCCTCCTTAGCGGTATATTTTAGCATACCCGAGTAGTCTTCATTCTCCGCCGGGACACCTGGAGCCAGTAGAAATGCTGGTGATGATACCGGTGCCGGTATCTCGGCTAAATGTCTTTCGGTCCAATACACCGCGCACAAGGCCGTTTCTCGTAGTCTTGCGATCGGGATTTTCAGCATTCGGTCTCCGTATTGAATTGTTTTTGATCCCCGCACATTCACCATCATTCCCCATGACGTCATCACGATGTCGCCCCGTAACAATACCACTGGGGAATTTGTGACATTCTGCTTTCGTAATAGTCCTCGGAAAGCGGTCAGGATGGCCGCCCTGAACGCCACATGACCTGGATTGGTGGTCAAATGGCGGAACATGGCGATCAGTTGCTGGGGGACCAGCGGCGAGGCCCGCTTTACAGCCAAGCCCAACTTCCTTTTGACACCCTCGACCGCCATGTGCACCTTGTAGTTTGTGTAGTCGATAGGTGTGGCTTCCATCAGTTTTAGATAATGGTTCAGGCCCGAGAGATAGTCCCCGATTGAGGAGACCTTCATGGTCCTGGCCATGTACCCGATGAACAGCACCACTCGTTCGCTGTCCCATGGAAGCGGCACCAATCCCAACTCCATGCAGAACGTCCAGAACATGTTACTTGCAGAACATGTACTTTTTCTCCTGAGTTGACCTGGTTCTCACACTGGCGGGGGCATAATGCATCCTCATGATGGTTTGGGCTTCTGCCCTCAGCACTGCTAGCCCTGTGAAAGAGATGGTAGCAGCACAATGAGATGGGTGACATTAATTCCACTAGGGTATCAACAGATTTTTGTACATTCAAACGACTCAGACTATCACAGATCCTATTGACCTTGGTGTTTATATACACCACTTCTATATAGAAGTTATATCTGACAGCAATCCAGAATAACTCCCTGAGCATAGACATAGTGTGCTTATTTTTACTCCTGCCTGTTCTAATGGCATATAACACTTGTGTGTTATCAGTCACTGAGCACACACGTCTATTCCTCCACTGAGGACCCCACCGTTTAGCTCCATCAACGATAGGGATGAGTTCGAGGACATTGATGTTATCCACAACATGTTCCGCAGGGGCCTTTACACAATGCCCCACCGCAGCTTCCAAGACTGGGGATTTCTTTTTCCCCTCGAACAAGGCTGCCAGCCAGTCCCCCGCATGGTAGGCACCATAGCCGTACTCACTCGCATCTGAGTAGATCGCTATCATGGATTCGGTGTGTTCAAACAGCTTAGCTTTCCCGTTGAATTCCGGCATGTAATCACGCCACCACCGTATATCCTCTCTGAACTCCTCAGTCAGCTGGATTTTGGCATAGCGGTTCCTCACCTACGCAGATAAATCGTAGATTCTGCGGCAGAAAGTGCGACCACCTCGCACCACTTTGCTGCAATGCGCCAGTAACCCTGCCAGCTTGTTGATCTTTTCTTTCGTGGATTTTTTCATCACCGCAAACTCATTTACAAGCTTTTTCACCCGACACAATTTGTCCTCTGGGAGTCGCAGCTCTCTGTCTACCGAGTCAATGTCTATGCCGAGGAACCGTGTACAAGTCGAGGGAGGGGTACATTTCTTGTAGCTTATATAAAACCCGATTTGTCGGAGTACCCGGATGAGGGCACGCTGCACAGCGGCACATTCCTCCCTCGTTCTACCCCATAAACAATAGTCATCTAGGTAATTTACACAGTTAGTATAACCAGCTCTGGCAAGACACCTGACAACAAAGTCCGAAGTCCTGTTAAAGGTATATGGGGCCGAGCTTATCCCCATGGCCAGTCTGTTATCCCTTAACCAGACCGGGCCCTCTCCGAAGTCCCAACGGAGCCCCTGAAACCTAGCACTTTTTATGAATGTGTAATGCCGGTACGCATTCTGTATGTCCAAGCAACACATATAATCACCCGGCTGAATATTGTCAGCCACTTGATCGACAGTTTTATATGAGAATTTTTCCGCCACTGTGTTGGTGAATTCGTTCACACTACCCTCCTTGGGGGAAGAACAGTCAATAATGACTCTCAGACTTCCATCCTCCTTTGGGACACCCCCAATGGGGTGAATGCAGCACATAGGGTGGTCAGTCACAGACAGAAAACCTTGGTCTAACTCTGACTTCAGCTTCTTATTAACTAGCTCATATTCCGGGCCTGACTTGATGTAGTTCTCACACTGGTATTGTAGATCACATTTATCATCGACAACCCTAGCCCTAAAGCAGGCATTATAGATAATCCATTCCCAGTCAGGGTCAGCTTCACCTCTCATGAAGCATTCACAGATGAGTCTACATGGTTTCATCTGAGCTGGGACACTATTTACTCTATATACACAAGCACATGTACCTATATTGCAAGTCTGAAACACATTGAATTCCACATAATCTGTGTACTAACCCACACCTCCTCTCTCACCCTGGGGGCTGCCATTTTTGTTTAACTCCAGAGCCCTAACCCTGCCTAGAAGGGGTTCATTGATTGGAGGAGAGGAGGTGGGTGTGACAGTTGAGAGCCAATGAGACAGGGGGATACACAGAATTGGCGTCCGAGTATCCGCGGTAGACAAGGGGTCAATAACTGTGTACAAGGGTTTTCCCGAGGAATGTATGACGTCATCACGCCAGGTGGGGGAATCCCAAGCAGGACAATTGGTCACATTCACGTTATTGGAGGGTATTCCTATGTGTTTACCACTGCTCCCGCGCATATAATCATCTTACCTACGATTATCAGATGCTGAGACGATCAGGTTAGCCTGTTTACTACAATTTATATCATAATAGCGACTCGTCAAGCCGTGAGCGGGGACACCCTCTGACGTCACAACAGAGTGGGCGCTGGGGGAGCAATCATTGCTCAGACCAGCTTGCGACCGTCACTTCTTAAGACATTTCGGCTGTATATGCGACACATCACCACATCTGCGACATTCATGGGAGAACCTACAGCGGTCATTGTCGCACCCCCCATCGTCAAAGTTGTGCTTAACGCACGCATTGGACGTATCCGGGGTGCTACTCGCCGGACGGGATTTCCCTCGGCGACTCCGCGGGTTAGAATTACTAGCTGCTCCCGCAGTCGACTTTCTGTTGTCGGATGCCCGCTCACTTGTCTCCTGCTGCTTTCTGTACGCCTCCGTGTTGGTGAAGCCGTACCTGAACATGGATATCTCAGCGTCTCCACATTGAAATGCCTCCCACCCTTTGGTTAGGCACTTCTCACGGGCGTCATCATCATACTGTAGATGAGCTCAGTCTACAAAACTGTCTTTTATGGCAGCCTTCTGTGCAATATACGCCAGATGGTGTAGATATTGGCATAGCTCGTCACCCGAGGCGTTGATGGCTTCCGAGCCCCACAACAAGGCTGCAGACATAAACTCCTGGTAAGTGGGTTCTTTTCTAACTGATGGCTCAAAAAAGTCTTTGTATGACCACTTACTCTGCTCCCTTTCCTGCTCCTCCTGTGTCAGCACAGTCCTCGGCGACCCGCCCTGGCCGTACGGCGATCCTCCTGGGGCTCCACCTCCAGTAGTAGGTTAGAGGGGGTGCTTAGCTCTCTCCTGCATTATCCTCACTCTCTCCATCAATTCCCTCTTCCTCTCTTCACATTCCAGTTTCTGCATCTGTTTTATGAGATCCTCCTCCTCCTGGTCCTGGACCGCTGGGATCTCTGGGATCTCTACCCCAGCCATGGTAGGGCTGTGAACTTTGGAGGTGGAAGTACTGGAAGTAGTAGTAAGAGGGGAGGAGGTGGTGGTGGTGGTGGCAGGTGGCCTGGTAGTAGTAGTAGTAAGTCCACTCCTCCTGGATTTCTGTTCCAGATCTCCCACAATTGGTCCCACACACCTAACACCCACACTCCCTGCGTGATGTATTCCACATTTGTAGCAGAATTTGTCCGGCATCACAAAATTAGTCCAATTCCTTAGGGAATGTCACCACTTAGGTGGAGGGATAGTGTGGCATGTTGTGTCCACTGAGAGTGTTGTGGTTGTATCCAGGTAGCAACCCACACAGGTATAATGTATGCAGGTGACCCAGTGAGATCTGGCTCCCTGCCAATGTTAGTTCAGGGGTCTAGGTTATATAATACCTATATAGAGCGGTGTTCTATATACACCATTTAGATGATTGCACTTTAAACAAAAGTGTTTAATTATGAGTAATTTCAATGCTTACACCTTGCACAAAATCCTGTAAATGTGAGTAATAGTCTGTCAGTGCCTGTAAATCCCAGATAAATCCTATTATAACCATTTCCATAAAAACTGAAAAATCGTTGTATTGGACGGAGGATATGTTTATTTGGAACATCATTTTGGGAAGATGGGAAGACATGTCATGCATGGGCATGAGTTCACCCAAAGGCGAAGAGCCTGGGCCCCCTTCAGGGTCACCTATGTCCGCCTCAAGGAGCCTGAGTCCGCCAACGGGTACCTGGATCCGCCTCTAGGGAATCTGGCACACATCCAGCATCCCAATAGTGACCCTACAATAAATACGAAAGAAAGGATCAAATGACCTGGACGTGTGTGAGGGGGGAGGGACGTGTGTGAGGGGAGGGACGTGTGTGAGGGGGAGGGACCTGTGTGAGGGGGGAGGGACGTGTGTGAGGGGGGAGGGACCTGTGTGAGGGGGGAGGGACCTGTGTGAGGGGGGAGGGACGTGTGTGAGGGACGTGTGTGAGGGGGGAGGGACCTGTGTGAGGGGAGAGGGACCTGTGTGAGGGGGGAGGGACATGTGTGAGGGGGAGGGACATGTGTGAGGGGGAGGGACGTGTGTGAGGGGGAGGGACGTGTGTGAGGGGGGAGGGACGTGTGTGAGGGGGAGGGACGTGTGTGAGGGGGGAGGGACATGTGTTAGGGGAAGGGACATGTGTGAGGGGGGAGGGACATGTGTGAGGGGGAGGGACGTGTGTGAGGGGGAGGGACGTGTGTGAGGGGGGAGGGACATGTGTTAGGGGAAGGGACATGTGTGAGGGGGGAGGGACATGTGTGAGGGGGAGGGACGTGTGTGAGGGGGAGGGACGTGTGTGAGGGGGAGGGACGTGTGTGAGGGGGGAGGGACGTGTGTGAGGGGGAGGGACGTGTGTGAGGGGGGGAGGGACATGTGTGAGGGGGAGGGACGTGTGTGAGGGGGAGGGACGTGTGTGAGGGGGGAGGGACGTGTGTGAGGGGGAGGGACGTGTGTGAGGGGGGAGGGACATGTGTTAGGGGAAGGGACATGTGTGAGGGGGGAGGGACATGTGTGAGGGGGAGGGACGTGTGTGAGGGGGAGGGACGTGTGTGAGGGGGAGGGACGTGTGTGAGGGGGGAGGGACGTGTGTGAGGGGGAGGGACGTGTGTGAGGGGGGAGGGACATGTGTTAGGGGAAGGGACATGTGTGAGGGGGGAGGGACATGTGTGAGGGGGAGGGACGTGTGTGAGGGGGAGGGACGTGTGTGAGGGGGAGGGACGTGTGTGAGGGGGGAGGGACCTGTGTGAGGGGGAGGGACGTGTGTGAGGGGGGAGGGACGTGTGTGAGGGGGAGGGACGTGTGTGAGGGGGGAGGGACCTGTGTGAGGGGGGAGGGACCTGTGTGAGGGGGAGGGACGTGTGTGAGGGGGGAGGGACGTGTGTGAGGGGGAGGGACGTGTGTGAGGGGGGAGGGACCTGTGTGAGGGGGGAGGGACCTGTGTGAGGGGGGAGGGAGGTGTGTGAGGGGGAGGGACGTGTGTGAGGGGGAGGGACGTGTGTGAGGGGGGAGGGACGTGTGTGAGGGGGAGGGACGTGTGTGAGGGGGAGGGACGTGTGTGAGGGGGAGGGACGTGTGTGAGGGGGAGGGAGGTGTGTCAGGGGGGAGGGAGGTGTGTGAGGGGGGAGGGAGGTGTGTGAGGGGGAGGGACGTGTGTGAGGGGGAGGGACGTGTGTGAGGGGGAGGGACGTGTGTGAGGGGGAGGGATGTGTGTGAGGAGGAGGGATGTGTGTGGGGGGAGGGACATGTGTGAGGGGGGAGGGACGTGTGTGAGGGGGGAGGGACGTGTGTGAGGGGGGAGGGACATGTGTGAGGGGGGAGGGACGTGTGTGAGGGGGGAGGGACATGTGTGTAAGGGAGGGACGTGTGTGAGGGGGAGGGACGTGTGTGAGGGGGGAGGGAGGTGTGTGAGGGGGAGGGACGTGTGTGAGGGGGGGAGGGACGTGTGTGAGGGGGAGGGAGGTGTGTGAGGGGGAGGGACATTTGTGAGGGGGAGGGACGTGTGTGAGGGGGAGGGACATGTGTATGGGGGGGAGGTGTGTGAGGGGGAGGGACGTGTGTGAGGGGGGAGGGAGGTGTGTGAGGGGGAGGGACGTGTGTCAGGGGGGAGGGACGTGTGTCAGGGGGGAGGGACGTGTGTCAGGGGGGAGGGACGTGTGTGAGGGGGAGGGACATTTGTGAGGGGGAGGGACGTGTGTGAGGGGGAGGGACGTGTGTATGGGGGGGAGGTGTGTGAGGGGGAGGGAGGTGTGTGAGGGGGAGGGACGTGGGTGAGGGGGGAGGGACGTGTGTGAGGGGGAGGGACCTGTGTGAGGGGGGAGGGACGTGTGTGAGGGGGAGGGACGTGTGTGAGGGGGGAGGGACGTGTGTGAGGGGGAGGGACGTGTGTGAGAGGGAGGTGTGTGAGGGGGAGGGAGGTGTGTGAGGGGGAGGGACGTGTGTGAGGGGGGAGGGACGTGTGTGAGGGGGAGGGACATGTGTGAGGGGGAGGGAGGTGTGTGAGGGGGAGGGACGTGTGTGAGGGGGAGGGAGGTGTGTGAGGGGGAGGGACCTGTGTGAGGGGGGAGGGACCTGTGTGAGGGGGGAGGGAGGTGTGTGAGGGGGAGGGACGTGTGTGAGGGGGGAGGGACGTGTGTGAGGAGGAGGGAGGTGTGTGAGGGGGAGGGACATGTGTGAGGGGGGAGGGACGTGTGTGAGGGGAGGGAGGTGTGTGAGGGGGGAGGGACGTGTGTGAGGGGGGAGGGATGTGTGTGAGGGGGGAGGGACGTGGGTGAGGGGGAGGGAGGTGTGTGAGGGGGAGGGACGTGTGTGAGGGGGAGGGACGTGTGTGAGGGGGAGGGACCTGTGTGAGGGGGAGGGACGTGTTTGAGGGGGAGGGAGGTGTGTGAGGGGGAGGGACCTGTGTGAGGAGGGAGGGACGTGTGTGAGGGGGGAGGGACGTGTGTGAGGGGAGGGAGGTGTGTGAGGGGGAGGGAGGTGTGTGAGGGGGAGGGAGGTGTGTGAGGGGGAGGGAGGTGTGTGAGGGGGGAGGGAGGTGTGTGAGGGGGGAATGAGGTGTGTGAGGGGGAGGGACGTGTGTGAGGGGAGGGACGTGGGTGAGGGGGAGGGAGGTGTGTGAGGGGGAGGGACATGTGTGAGGGGAGGGAGGTGTGTGAGGGGGGAATGAGGTGTGTGAGGGGGAGGGATGTGTGTGAGGGGAGGGACGTGGGTGAGGGGGAGGGAGGTGTGTGAGGGGGAGGGACGTGGGTGAGGGGGAGGGAGGTGTGTGAGGGGGAGGGACGTGGGTGAGGGGGAGGGACGTGTGTGAGGGGAGGGAGGTGTGTGAGGGGGGAATGAGGTGTGTGAGGGGGAGGGACGTGTGTGAGGGGAGGGACGTGGGTGAGGGGGAGGGAGGTGTGTGAGGGGGAGGGACGTGGGTGAGGGGGAGGGATGTGTGTGAGGGGGGAGGGAGGTGTGTAAGGGAGGGAGGTGTGTGAGGGGGGAGGGAGGTGTGTGAGGGGTGAGGGACATATGAGTAGTATAGTATGTATCGGAACGGGACTATGGTTAACTACTGTTTATTACTCAATCGACATGCAGCCAATCAGAGGCCTCCATTTGGTCACGTGACCGGAAGTGACCTACTTAGGGGATTAGTGGTGACGTCACGTGACCTAGTTAGCCAATCAGAGGCCGCCATTTGGTCACGTGACCGGAAGTGACGTCATATGACCTACTTATGGACCGGAAGTGACGTCATATGACCTACTTAGGGGACCGGAAGTGACGTCATATGACCTAATTTAGGATCACGTGACCGGAAGTGACCTGATGAGTCACGTGACCGGAAGTGACGTCTCATGACCTAATGGCCAACCGGAAGTGAGTGACCTCATTGAGGATCACGTGACCGGAAGTGACCTGATTGATCACGTGACCGGAAGAAGAAGAAGAAGAAGAAGAAGAAGAAGAAGGAGAAGAAGAAGAAGAAGAAGAAGAAGAAGAAGAAGAAGAAGAAGAAGAAGAAGAAGAAGAAGAAGAAGAAGAAGAAGAAGAAGAAGAAGAAGAAGAAGAAGAAGAAGAAGAAGAAGAAGAAGAAGAAGAAGAAGAAGAAGTGACGTCACGCGACTTAATGAAGAGATGAGCGTCTTTAAGGGGTCACGCGCTTTAAAATGTGATTTTTTTTTTTTTTTTTCTTTTTGGAGGAGGAGGAGGAGGAGGAGGAGGAGGAGGATAAGGAGAGGAGAGGAGGAGGAGGAGGAGGACAAGGAGGAGGAGGCGAGTCTCTTATTTTTTTCGGTAAACTAATAAAAAACACCACGATATAAGTTTGTTTTTTTCATTTTTATTGTTTTACGAGCGACTGGAAGTGACTTATTGAACTAGGTAGAAGCGTTCTTTAGAGTGTATAAGGGGGGAGGGGAGGGGAGGGGAGGGGAGGGGAGGGGAGGGGAGGGGGGGAGGGGGGCCCCTTTAAGATGCATGGGGAGGGGGGGCGCTTTTAGGATGCATGGGGCGGGTGGGGGGGGAGGGGGGGGAGGGGGGGAGGGGGGGCACTCTAGGGGGGTGGGGGGGGCACTCTAAGGGGCATTTGTCTCTTTTAAGAAAAAAAGAAAAGAAAAGATTTTAATCGAGAGACACGCTTCTTCCTCTCGAGAGGAAGAAGCGTGTCTCTTCATTTTTTTTTTGTTTAGGAAGTGAGGGTCTTTAGGATCACGTGACTGGAAGCGACTGCGCGACTTACTAGTAAAAGAAGACGTATGAAAATAAAAACACAACAATAATTTATTTTATCTTTTTATTTCTTTTTTTCAATCTTGATAAACACTCTATTTTTGAAAAGATGCACTCAATGAAGCAATAACACGCTTATTTTTTTTTTTCATATCTCTAAAGGACTCGTTGTCACACCGTCAGAATGCACGCGACGCTTATAATACAAGTAGCGCACGCCGTCTTTCTCTATGGTGTAGGTGACCATTTTGTTTCCCACCACTTTGAAATTTCTATTTACAGCAATGAGAGTTTTTCGTTGGCGAAGAACATCCAAGAAGTCGTCTGGTTCCTTAGGGTTTTGTTTCTTCTGTACGCCTTTTGCACTCCATTTTTTGGATTTTCTTTCACCGGTGCCGCTGACTCGATCGTAGCAAATGTAAGTCTTAGGGTTGAGACTTAGGATCCCGTCACCTTCCCACTCCGCTTTCATAAGCCCCGAAGTTCTCAGATCGTGAAGGTACCGTCTCTCACAACGTCCGCCGGGCGGCGGACACCATTCTCGCACTCTTTCCGTTTTTGTCTTCTCGAAAAGCTCTAAGTGATCGTCGCACACCGCTGTCGGAATCCACTTTCGTTTCTCTCTGAAGTACGTCTCTCTCAGGCGAGGGATGACTAGGTCATCCAACGTGTCACCGCTGAGAGCCATGTAAAGACTGTCGGTGTCCATTTGACAAAGGGCATAATCGCGCCGATCGACGAATCTATCCAAAAAGTCGTATGTGAACTCTAACATTTTCAACTTCGCGTACTGGTATACCATGAACCCTATTTGAATAGGGAGGTTGTTCTTGACTATTTTCGGTTGTAGTTCGACTTCAAACAGATCAGAACTCAACTCGGACGCCTTTTTGAAGCGCCACGAATTGGCCAATAGTTCGAACTTCCGACTGTCAGTGTATCTCACCGCCGTGTGTTTTTCTTTGTTGCAGATTGTTTTACCGTACGTAGCGTTTCCCATTAACTTGTAACAGTCTGACAGAATTTTCTCGTTCTCGTTCACGTCGCCACGTCTTCGCGCCGCCGTTACTTCGTCCGCGAAACCGGCAAAGGAGCGTTTAGGTAGGTATTCTACGACCAGCTGCACTTTGGTGACTATCAAACCGTGCTCTAAATACCACTTGAGAAGCGGCGTTCCCAAGAGAATATTTTTTCCGTGGTAACTCCCTATCAGACATCTCTGAGGCGTGTTCAACAGCTTTTCTTCCTGCGCAAAGTCTGACATGTGAGGTCCTATGTCCGATTTTGAAACGGTCGCGTTCTTGAAAACGGGGGTCATTTCTTCGAAGTAGTCTCGTAGGTGAGGCGGCGTAGTGATGTCCACTTGAACTAAACCGAACATTTTCCCGTCTTTCACAGCGGAAAGGATGTCGCTCTTGCTCATCGCGTTTCGAGACACTTTCAAAGCGTCAACCTTCCAGCGTTGTTGGGAGGCCTTAACCCGCTCATCTTGACGCTTCATCTCTCTCCATTCGCACTCCCACACGACGACCAGCTTGTGACCTAGCGCTTTCAAGTACGCGCTTACTCTAGTCGTTCTGTCGCGTCTCTCCTCCCTCAGTGAAGCGCACTGATATCGGTGCGACGGTATGCACTCGTGAGCGTGGAACCCTTATTAGAGGCCGCGTGAAACCGTGAAACTGGAAAACCGTATTAGAGGCCGCGTGAAACCCGTCCACCCGAATTCTCCGACAGCCTACAACCATCTCGCCGCCGTTCAAAGCGTGTTGCAGTTTCACGTCGCGGTCGTGCTCTACGAAGCGTAACCACTCCAAAGCGCTGTGAGAGTTTCTTTGCCTAATTTAGGGCTTGAACTCGGTCTCAGGTCGTCTCACCGCGTAATAGCCCGTGCAGTGCGCTTCGCTCATGCAGCGCAAGTACAGAGAGTTAGCGTCTAGTCCTAGGATGTGTTGGCACGGTCTCGCTTCTTCGCCGTACTTGTGCTCCCTTATCCGCGTGGTGCCCTTCTCGTGAAATCTATGGAAGATGATGGAAGGACCGCCGACTAGATTTTCTTTGATCAGAGCGTGGAGGACGGCGTCGAACTGGGGGAACGTTGTGAACGCGTCTTCTAGGTTTTGGAAGAGGAACCGTAAAGTCAAACCGGCGAGAGAAACTCCGTCTTTCAACATGTCAATGCCGCGATCTTGGAAAAATTTAGCGTGATTTTTCAGAGCTTCTATGAAAGGTTTGACGTCTTTGTTGTTGTAGTGGATCAAGTAATCTTCCATAGTTTGCATCTTCTCGTCGGACCAAACTTTCTGACATGCGGCGTAGTCGGATTCGGACATTTTGACGCCCGTCAGTTCGCTGTCAAAAGCCGATCTCGGTGGCAGCGTTCTGTTTGCCAGTTTCCTGGTAGACGTCATCCATTCGTAAGGAAAGTGACCTTTCTCTTCGTTCCTGGTGAAAGCTCGCAAATAGGACGCGTAGTTGTAACCGGGTGCCAAATAGTTGACTACGTCCAAGAAAACCGTGTGCTGTGTGTAAACCGCCAAGTATTGATTGCTTCTCTTTATGACGCTGAATTCTTGGTTTCTTCGGTCTCCAGAGGCAAAGAACGAGTGAAGGCGTATTTTGATCAGGCTCAAGTCGTAACGCCCAGAGTTGAAGCCCACGACTGGAGCTTGACGGAAGTATCTCAGAAGACGCTTCTTCAGTTGAACTAACGGGTGTCTGGTCTGAGCCGCAGCGAAGCCGCCTGGAGAAGGGGTGAATGTCGCCTCCTCCAGCAGGAGAGCTTCACCTATCGCCGCATCTAACTTTGATAACGTCGGTCGGTAAAGTTCTAGCACAGCTTCCCCGATGACTTTGGCGTTCTCGTTTATGTGATTTAAAACTCGGTCCCCTCCCACCCCGGAAAGTCGGATGCGACGCTAGCCGACAAAGGGACGTGATCCCACAGCAGGGACACGTGTTCCGTTGACGGTTCTTTGCACTGTCTGAAGAAAGCCTCGAAATCGAAGGCAATCTTGTAAGGGTAGATTCCGGAATGTCCGTCGGGGGGAAAAATGGAGAAGTCTGCTAGCGCTTCGAAAATCGTTCTCGAATTTTGGTAGATGCCACCTACGTAGCGCAACTTGACTTGTCGGCAAGAGGAAAGCTGGTTCCTGTGTCTCTTCAGCAAGAACTCTGTGGTGAACGCCGCCTTACACTTGCAACATTCTTATATGCCCGCGTACGCGTTGAAGTCCGTGACGAGAGAGACGTGCAAACCACCTTTCGCCGTCAGGTGTAGGTTGACTTTACCTCAATCAATCAATCAATCAAAGTAGCGCAGTTTGCTCTTGTCTTCTCTGTGTTGTAAGAGTAAGCCTACCGAGAAACCCACTTTGTATCTGAATCTTTGTGTCAAGTGAATGCGACGCATAGTATCTACAGCGTCACTCAACTCGCCGGTTGGTAGCCTGAAGTTTGTTACACTCACGCGAGTCCCGTGCATCCTGACGCCCGTTTGTATCGCAGGCCAATTCGCCGTGAACATTTCCTCCCCGTTCGGTACAGCACATATGCGCGGAGGGATGGTCACCCCGTCCAGAGATTCGCGTCGACAGGCGATCTTTCGGCAATCGCCTTCGCCGCATAGAGGGCAAAAATTAGGTATTACTCTACAATTTTCTACGTGTCTCTTGTGGTTGTACGGTCTTTTAAAAATTTTGAAACACTTTTCGCATACGTACTGCGTCATGTTTTTTTCACTCAGTTACCAACTACTTAGCTGTCTAACTATCTATCTATCTATCAATCAATCTATCTGTCTATCTATCTATCTGTCTGCTGTCTGTGTATCCGTCTGTCTGTCTCATACAGCGTACGTCAAACGCTGTGTGTGTGCGCGCGTGAGCGTTGAGCGTCTCTCATTCCAAATCTATACCGAGAAATTTGAGAATAATCTCTGTTTTGTCATCCAACTCTTTGAGCGCTCTGGCGGACAGCGTCACCCCCTGCTGTGTGGGTTTTTTGTCAGGACCTTCGTACTTGCGCACGTGGATGAGGTTCTTACCGCTGTAGTAGCTCACAGCTGCGTACACTTCGCCCTCCTCATCCAGCACTGCGAACCAGGGGGTGTGATTAGGTCTTCCGTGCGCGGGCGCTGTGTCGCGTATGCGCACCACTGCGCGGATATCGGCGATGCGTGCTATTAGCTCGCGCAGCGCGTCGGCAGTGAAGTGCACTCGCTTGCTTCTGGTCAGAGACGCCTCTTTCACCTGGCCGTCTTTTGTGTAGCGCGGCCTCCTAGACAGTCTAGCCACGTCCTCCCAGATGTCCAGCGTCAAAGTCCCGTCTAAGCAGAACTCTAGCCCGAGAGGCCGGGAGGTTTTCTCTGCTTCTTCTCGTCCATCTCGTTCTTTTTCTTGTATTTTTCTCTTCTTAGTAGGCCTTGTTGTTCTGGAACTCACCTTAGAACGTTTCAGACCCGCAAGAAGAGTAACACCATCAGCATGAGCTGAATCAGCAGCAGAACCGATAACAGGAGCAGCGTCAGCGCTGGTGGTATCCGAGACCTCGTTGTCGGAACAGCGCAGCCACACGCCGTCGGTGCTGAGTGTAGCGGTAGAAGATGAAGCGCCGCCGCCCTCGTAAGGTGGCGGTGAGGGCAGTCGCCACGGACCGGACGCGCTACCAGTGGAAGTGAGGTCGAAAGCTGTGGAAGAGGGGAGCCGAAGAAACGTACCGTCCGCCCCTTTCCTTTCGGGTTCTTCGTACGCCTCGTCTTCAGCGTCGTTCTCTGTCTCACCCTGTTGCTGCTGCTCCTCCTCCTCCTCCTCCTCTTCTTCTTGGTTTAGGGGCTGAGTGTCCGAATAGCTGTAACTCTCAGCGCGAGCGGCGTCGAGGGCGTCGGTCGATGTAGTGGTGGAGAGGGGGCTGTGCAACGTGCGGCAGGTCATCAAAATCATCAACAGTAGTGGGGAAGTAAAAACCCGGTTGCCAGTACTGCGCTGTGCCAGGAGCGTTGTCGTCAGTAGTAGTAGCGGTAGCAGCAGGTGCAGCAGAAGCAGCAGCAGCAGCAGCAGCAGCAGCAGGCGCAACAGTAGCAGGAGCAGCAGCCTCAGCAGGCGCAGCAGTAGCAGGCGCAGCAGTAGCAGGTGCAGCAGCAGCAGCAGCAGCCGCAGCACGAGGATCACCAGCAGCAGCAGCAGCAGCAGCAGGCGGGTCGGCAGTAGCAGCGGCAGCGCGCTTAGCAGCAACGTGTACCGTCGCGAGTGTAACAACGTCGCTAGCACGACGACTACTACCAGTAGTACTACTACCACTACTACTACTACTACTACTACTACTACTACTACTACTGCTGCGAGCGCTCGCTACAGCGGGAGGGTGATAAGACCAAGCGGATGCGGCGGTAGTCTCATTTTCAGTAGCAAGAGGAGGCACTGACGCTAAACGAGCGCTGTTCCGCGTAGTCTTCTTGTTCTTGAACTTGCTTAGATCCTTGGACGGCGCTAGGTGTTGTCTTTTGCTCATGGTGGTGACTGTAGAGAGCAGCAAAAGACTGAGTGAGTGAATGGAGGTTTCCAGGCCCCTTATATACGCCTTCTCGCTTCTAGAGCTAAGCTACTTACTGCCCCTGTTCAGCTGCCGCCGGCTGGCCGGCGGCCATTCACAAAGAGAAACAAAAGACATAAGGTATGACGTTTTCAGCTGGATCCCTTTCCCCTCTTTTTTGAGGGATCCACTGTCATGAGCTAAGCTACTTACCACCCTGTTCAGCAATTCAACGCGCGTTAGCTGTATAAAGGATTAACGGTGATGAGCTTAGAGTGTGTATACAAAAAAACTACAGGAGGCGTGTGGCGTGAAGCAGGACCCCCTAAGACGAACATGTCTGTCTGTGAGTAGAGGCGTGTGCATGTGGTGAGCGACTTAAGTGTAAGACAAAAAAAAATCACCGCCTCCTGCCGTGGTGAGTAGACCGGGCGGGCGGGCGGCGGGCGGCTAGTTCAATAGGGGTGACAGCTGACTAAGGCTGTGCATGAAAAAATCCGATTTTCACCTGACCTCTGACGTTTGTTACAATGAATGTCAGAGGGAGGGAGGCGTCCTCAGGTAGGGGGTAGGAGGTAAGGCTATGGATGAGGAAAAAACACCGTTTTCAGCTGGTCTCCACGGATAGCGATGACATACCCCTCGTCATCTAAGCTCTTAAGGAGCGGAGCGGCTGAAAAGGCGTCATGCGGACAGGTCGCTAGACAGCTGGAGTGCTGTTGGAAATAGGATTAAACTCCCTCTGTATATAAGCTCTGATTTCTGTTGGAAAAAAACCATATCGCCTCTGACCACAGTAACGTCTACTACCACCACCACCGCCACCACCGCCGCCGCCGCCGCCGCCAAGACGAGACGAGATGGCTCAAGCTATTCCACTTTCAAGCTCGCCTTCACCGCCTTGTCCACCTGAAAAAAAGTTAATGCGGCTTGACGACGTGAGACGCGCGAGGCAGACCGATGGGGAGAACAGAGAGGTAGGACAGCGGCGCTTAGCATATAGCGACGCCTTGCTTCGTCAACTAGGTAAAGAGTTGAGCGGATCTTGGAGAGAGTTGGGCAGTAGCTTAAAAGTTACCGCCGCCCGTATGGATGCTCTAGTAGAGCGCAGTGTCAAGACACCGGAGGAGCTGTGTACGGCGATGTTCCGAGTCTGGTGGGGTGAAACCCCGCATCGTCATAGATGGGGAGAGCTCGGTCGCGTCTTCACCCGCATTAGACGAGTGGAACTGTTGGCTAAGTGGATGACCCTTCTCCACAGACAGGGGTTGGATTTAGAAAACCCTGACTCGCGCGCGATGCATAAGCACTTGGGCGCCCTCGGCAGACGTCTAGGTAGCAGGTGGAAAGAGGTGGGGGACCATTTAAAATTGTCGCCTGAGAGGTTAGATAAGATCGCTGAAGAATGCGAATACGGAGGAAGTCCCGCTGAGTGGGCCTTCCGAGTGTTGAAAATGTGGCAAGCTGAAGCTGACGGTGCCGGCGGTACGCCTTTTGAACTCCTTCGAGTGTTGACTGAGGACATGGGAAAGTTTGACCTCGGCATCGCGATATTACTTGACTTTATCAAGCAAGAAACAACGAGAACGACGGACATGTGAATTGTTGTGTTTTATTTTCATACGTCTTCTTCATTAGTAAGTAAAAAAAATATTATAACAATTAAGATGCGTGTCCTCTTAAAGTGTCACTTCCTCCAGTCGCAGCTGATCGCCTCATCGAAGCATGTGATAAACAAAAAAAAATGAAGAGACACGCTTCTTCCTCTCGAGAGGAAGAAGCGTGTCTCTCGATTAAAATCTTTTCTTTTCCTTTTTTCTTAAAAGAGACAAACGCCCCTTAGAGTGCCCCCCCACCCCCCTAGAGTGCCCGTCATGTGACGTCACTTCCGGTCACGTGACTCATCAGGTCACTTCCGGTCACGTGATCCTAAATTAGGTCATATGACATCACTTCCGGTCCCCTAAGTAGGTCATATGACGTCACTTCCGGTCCATAAGTAGGTCATATGACGTCACTTCCGGTCACGTGACCAAATGGCGGCCTCTGATTGGCTAACTAGGTCACGTGACGTCACCACTAATCCCCTAAGTAGGTCACTTCCGGTCACGTGACCAAATGGAGGCCTCTGATTGGCTGCATGTCGATTGAGTAATAAACAGTAGTTAACCATAGTCCCGTTCTGATACATACTATACTACTCATGTGTGAGGGGGGAGGGACATGTGTGAGGGGGAGGGACATGTGTGAGGGGGAGGGACATGTGTGAGGGGGGAGGGACGTGTGTGAGGGGGGAGGGACATGTGTGAGGGGGAGGGACATGTGTGAGGGGGAGGGACGTGTGTGAGGGGGGAGGGACATGTGTGAGGGGGAGGGACGTGTGTGAGGGGGAGGGACATGTGTGAGGGGGAGGGACGTGTGTGAGGGGGAGGGACATGTGTGAGGGGGGAATGAGGTGTGTGAGGGGGAGGGACGTGGGTGAGGGGGGAGGGACGTGTGTGAGGGGGGAGGGACGTGTGTGAGGGGGGAGGGACGTGTGTGAGGGGGAGGGACATGTGTGAGGGGGAGGGACATGTGTGAGGGGGAGGGACGTGTGTGAGGGGGAGGGACGTGTGTGAGGGGGGAGGGACATGTGTTAGGGGAAGGGACATGTGTGAGGGGGAGGGACATGTGTGAGGGGGAGGGACGTGTGTGAGGGGGAGGGACGTGTGTGAGGGGGGAGGGACATGTGTGAGGGGGGAGGGACATGTGTGAGGGGGAGGGACATGTGTGAGGGGGAGGGACGTGTGTGAGGGGGAGGGACGTGTGTGAGGGGGGAGGGACATGTGTTAGGGGAAGGGACATGTGTGAGGGGGAGGGACATGTGTGAGGGGGAGGGACGTGTGTGAGGGGGAGGGACATGTGTGAGGGGGAGGGACGTGTGTGAGGGGGGAGGGACATGTGTGAGGGGGAGGGACGTGTGTGAGGGGGAGGGACATGTGTGAGGGGGAGGGACGTGTGTGAGGGGGAGGGACATGTGTGAGGGGGGAATGAGGTGTGTGAGGGGGAGGGACGTGGGTGAGGGGGGAGGGACGTGTGTGAGGGGGGAGGGACGTGTGTGAGGGGGGAGGGACGTGTGTGAGGGGGAGGGACGTGGGTGAGGGGGGAGGGACGTGGGTGAGGAGGGAGGGACCACCTACTACCCTTCCCTCTCACTGTCAGTAATCCTGTCTGAAGCTGGCGCATGATTGCATGCACTCCTGTTTGCTGAAAGATAAAATAATGATATGTTTAAAATTCTAGGCATCTGTCAACACTGAACACAATCAGATACATTTAATTCAAACCGCTACAATTGACCATGAATGCATGTACTCACCCTGTAGTAAATATACTCGGTTGTACTCACAATGTAGTATATGAATTGCATGTTAAGAGGATATATAGAATAAGAACTTAAATGATCACGCCCATAAAGGAAGAGGGTTAATTGATATAAATATATTCTGGTATCACTATTAGCGTGGAGGCATGTGAACATGTCTATGCTATTATTATGCTAAAATTGCTAATGCTTACCACGTTTTGTAACTACCATCTGGTTGCGACCATTTGCACCTTTTGAATGGGGCAGCGTGCTGACTGACTACTGTTAAAGGCTTTTAGGCGTTCATATTGTCGATGATCTCTGATCCATAGATCAGGAAATATTTGAAAAATTGGAAACCTATGTCATAAAAAACGTTAAGAGCTCCCCTTACATCATTAGCTCCAGCTGGACTGTTTATCTGTCAAAGGATGTTATTCAAGAATTCTATTAGTTCTTTGAGAATCCTCAGGTTCATACTGAAATTATCTATACTTCTTGACACCATCCTAGGTTGACATCTAATACCAATTGAGTGTTTCTCATATTTTAGAAAAAATAATCCATCAAAATTTGACCCTGAGGGCCTGAACTCAGAGATAAACCAGCTGTCACCTCTGAACACTGTTATCTATATAAGAACCATAGTCGGTGACATTGAAGTCGGCGATTATCAAATTACTTGTTCAAAATCCCATGATGGTATAGTGATAACATATTCGCACTGACCAACGCTAGAGGGCACCTATGTGCCTCTCCCCTCGCCCCTCCCACTTTGGCTACCCCAATACTATGTACCATATAAGGGATTTCTCATACAAACATGTTATTATAGCTATTATAGTCCCCCACCTATATATGCAACTGCACATAGTTGTGTGTTTGGTGGTGGGGGTGTGTGTGAGGGGGGTTGGAGTTCAAGTCACCAACATCACTTCATAATAGCTATCACCCATCGTTGATAGGGAAGATTCTAGTTTCCACTGCTTCTATGCCACAGAGCCTCCACATGGTTAGGTAGCTGCACCATGATAACATCATTACTCTGTATATATCAGTAGCTTACAACCACAAACGATGCCACATATTTGGCCATCATTAGCTAGATATAGCGTATGTGATTTGCAATCTGTACATATATGGAGAGTAGATATTAACACTACTGCAATACTACCCGGTATGGCTCTCAAACCAGCTCTCTGGATAGTGTGATTCTTTATAGAAAGTATAAAGGTTCAAGTAGGAGGGGCATTGTGGATCCCCTATATATTGTATCATTCCAATTACTCCTCCAAAGACTTGAGTCATGTGTGCTGAGTAATTTTCAGCCATTTCCACTGGAGTAAGACATTTATTGTGCTCAATATTATGTCAGAGCAATATTACCACAGGTGCAGTGTACCACACGAGAAACAAGTGAGCAGGAACTTTACAAGCCACCAGCGGGATGCAAAAGGAAACATGTTACCAGGGCACTGAGCAAAATGGAGTTGGACGACAAATAATAGATTGTCCCCGAGGAGGAGATGGACGAGGAGGAGAAGTAACTCTGTAAGCAGATAAAGGTTGCTAAGGCTACTCGGCTGAAGGCAACCCCGGGGGAAGGACCCAGGCACAGTGGCGATAGTGGCAGCGGCAAGGGTTCTAGCACACAGCGGAGAAAGCGCAGTACGTTCGTAATTGTTCCAAACTATATTGAGGTCAAAGAGGATAAAGACTGAATGGGTGTATTGTTTACCAAGATGATCAGTACCTACATGAGGTTGGCAGTATTCCAGGAGGAGGTAACCGCCTAGGAGTACAGGTGTTACATGTTATATGTGGGTTACCTGGCTATGGAAGCCATGTCAGGGGCCTACAAACCCATAGCTTACGGATTGTACGACGTTAAAGGTACAGGGAATAGCCAAGATAAAGGGGTGGTCAGCCTTCACGGGAGGTAACGCTGATGTAATGAGAACACCTGGGTCGCCTACCGGTCAAGGCAGGCAGTAAGAGACGGCCACGGTGGCCAGCAGGGCTACAGCAACAATAAAAATAGTGGCTGGAATAGGGGTCTGAGACGCCCCCTCCCCCCAGTCCTGGCAAGGGCATATTAAGGGTCGGGCAAGAAGGGGTGCTACTATGGTTGGAACCTTGATAAAGAGGGGTGCACAGAACGGGCTTGTGATCATTACCACACCTGCATGTACATCTGGGAACCCCAGCACAAAGGCATGGGAGTAGCATGGGGTTTAGGCAGCGCCGAAAAAAAGATAAGGCAACAACACCATCCCCCTCGCCAGCAGCGGAGCACGTTGGTGTGTTTACATCGCACGCAGAAGTAATGCGGGGACATATGGTGGGCCACATGGAGGTGTTCACATCTGGCGCGGGAGTTACGCTTGAACCAGAGGACGGGGATTATAGTGCCAATACAGCACGGGGGTGGTGCCAGGCGGTGTGTGGTGGTACAGCGCAGGACAATACCAAGGTACACCCTAACACACAGCAGCAGTAACCCATTGGGGTTTGTGAACAAGATACTGTTGACCACAGGCAGTGGTTGTGTATAGAAACAGTGTGGGGGGATGGCATTTCTCTACTTTTTATTGTCTCTGCTGTAGATTGTATAAATGATTGTGCGAGCAGGTAAAGATGAAATGTTTATGTGGATTGTACAAAGGGGGTCTGTGTATGTAATCACTCCATAGGGTGCATTTGGGTTCAATTACTACCTTGTAGGGTGTTCTTGGAATGTTTTCTTGCTTGATTGTGATGTACCATACTACCGGGATAACTATGAAACCACCACTGAGGGGTGAGGTCATGACATCATGTTTGTTGAAGGGGTTGTAGAGATGCCCAGTTAGCCCTGGTGAGTTTGTTGAGAAGAATGGGGTTCTTTGTGAGCTTTAAAGAGCTGGCGTCTCCAAGCACGGTGTCTAGAATCCTGGGTATAGAGATAGACACTAAGGAAATGAAGATGAGACTGGCACAGGATAAGATGGTGAAACTAATCTAATTCCACAGGGATTTGCTGTGAAAAAGAAAGCAACTGAAAAGGAGCTGGAGTCCCTTGCGGGCATCCTGGCCCACTGTGCTCAAGTGAATGAAAGCTACTTAGAGGGGAAACAGGATCAAATCAATGTGTTGGAGATGTGGCCAGTTCTGTTGACTGCCTGGAGTGACAGATGGGAAGGAGCTGGCATGTACACATGGCATGTACACGTATGTTGACTGACAACACCCAGGTTTTGTCAGCCCTGAACTCTCGCAGGAGCAAGAAAGCCAGCACTATGGGTTGGTTACGCCAGCTGTTCTTGCTGACGGTCTTTGATAACTTTGACATTTGTTCAGTGTACCTCCCAAGCAAGAATAATGTTATATGTGACTGCTTTAGTAGGCAACAAGACCCTGTGGCTATTTACAAGCTAAGGAAATTGGGGGCAGGGGAGCATACGTGTTGCAGTCAGATTCTAAATACTTCTTTCAGGACAGGAGAAGTGCGACAAAAATGCATCAAAGGTGACGAGGAAATCACAGCTCGAAAAGTACTAGAAATTCTGTGAGGAATTCTGGGGAGTGCTAAATCCATACCCATGTGACAGCAGGCAGGTGTGCCTATACGTGACATAAATGTCATCTGCACTGAAACTTTCTTCAATAACAAATTATGTGAGTGCGCTGAGTGACCACCTGATCTCACTAGTTTAGCCCCCATCAACTAGGAGGATTATGAGTATAAGATGTGCATGTTGTGAAGCAGGCCATGTCAGCCATGCCGCTACTACCAAGGAAATTTGAACTAACATTCAGTGGGCTAAACGACACTGTGGGCCACACTGCTCTCAGGGCAGTGGTCTTAATCACATTTAGGAGTTTGCTCAGGAAAGCACATGTGACAGTCTCAAGTGCCACATTGAGGTGTGTAAGGACATTACTTTCCACCCATGGGGTATACGTATACATCTCAATAGATCAAAGACTATACAATATTGTAAACGCACAGTATATATGCCGGTATCAACCTCACCACGATGTGCAGTGAAAAGGCCGCTTAATGGAAATAGATGCCGGTCCAGATGAGGTGGCGTTCAGGTTGCCGGCCCCAGGTGGTAGATCAGTGCCAATGACTTACAAGGTGTATGAGGAGAGAGTTTGTGTGTGAGGAGGCAGCCATGACAAGAAGAACTATAGGAGTCACAGTCTGAGGCGTGGGGGTGCGACATTTCTCCACATGATAGGGCCAATCTGAAATCATCATCTCCAATATGTTTCTAGGAGCCGAGCCATAATACCCAAGCAGTAGCAGAACGCCACTGGTGGTGATCGTAGGTATTAGTTAAATATTGTAGACACTATTTCTGTGGCATTACAATTTACTCAGACTCACACCAGACTGATATATGCTCCATGTACCTACAGGTCAACGATGATCTGTCTGATTGAGAGGTTTCTCCACAAGTGGTATATTGGATCATATTACACAAGTGGAGAAGCCACAAATTCAGACTGATAAGAGTTGATCTGTGTGTATTTTCATGTAATTATTGATAAATTAAACTTTTTTAGTGACATCATCATGGAGAAACACCCAATCAAGAATGAGCATCAGTTTCTCAATTGGGGTGTGGAGAATGGGCATTTTAGTAACTTTGTTTCTCCACATAAACTGAGGGTTACAGCTGTAGGTACTATGACCCTGCCATATTGTCCAATGAGTCTCTGCTAGATCTCATGATTTATGGATACCAAATATTCTAGGTTAAGATTTCATTTCATGAGTATATAGTATAACTAGCTAGGAGGGGATACGCCTAATAAATGTTCAGTTAATTACTACAATAAATATAACATGGCACCTAGGACACTTACCCCATAAAACACAATGGTAACTGAGTTCAGACAGTCAGCCACTGCCATACCAACCAGGATCACGTTAGTTGAAGACTGCAACTCCTTTTTTACCAATACTGATACAATGATCAACATATTTCCTGAAATATAAGAATCTGGTTTTGCATACATATTGTATATGAAACTAAACTTGATGATATAATGTTTGAGTATCAGTGATCTGGTAAATCGATAGAATGTTCATTAACATATACGAACAGTTAAAACATGCAAAAGGTTATTCCAATAGTATAGGTGTCTATCTTTCTTTCAGCGGGATGACGGATGATTGAGGGTCTTTTCTTTCAGCGGGGGATTGCTCATACCATGATATGGCACATTTATAACACTTTCTACAGCGGATTGTACCTTTAGCAAATTCATCAAATAATTCAATACCACCAAACAACCATGTGTGTGCCTTTGCGCTGGCCTAATATAATCAGTGTTTCAGGCTGGTTCATAGGCTACCTGGAGTATGTGGGCCTTCGTCTTGTCCTCCAACAAATTGTAAGTCTGCTTGTGTACATTGTTGGTAGATGTGAGGCCAGGAGTACTAAAATATACTCTGAGGGCTCTTTTTTGGAGGGTCTGTAATTTCTTCTGTAACAAGTGATTTGAGTCATGGTAATATCTCCATAGTTGAATCAAAATATTGTTAAAGCATGATGGTTGTGTAGTAACCTGGGTACTTGGATGATAGGCTAGCACTAGGGACAGTTGGGGATCTGTCCAAGTATAGATCTGCTTACTAGTAACTGTAATGTCATATTTGGCCATCATCATCTAGCATTTAGCCATTATGATCTAGGACAATTAGCCATGTAGTTTGGGTTTATGCGTACATACATGCAGTGTCGATATTGATGTTTCTGCAGTATGGACCCAGAGTGAGTCAGTACCTGCAGTGTGGGTTCAATATATGTACAAGCGGTGGCACAGCGCCATGCAGTGGCATTAGCTAAGAAATCTAGGATTTTAGGATATGAAAACCTAGATAACCTTTAAGTCTCATTAGGACATCTAATGCCAAGTCTCACCCATGACGACAAAATCATCCAAAAACCCTCTCATACAAAGGACCTCAAAATCGGACAACATTTGGAAAATGTAAGGACTGGACCTGGCGCCAAACGCCAAACAATTATCCCTGTAATACTGGAGATCCCCATTCTCATCCTGCCACATAATACCTTGATAGTCAGAATGGTCAGGAAACACATTCACTGACCTACACGCTGACGAGACGTCAACAACTGCCAGGTTTGAGGTTCTCACACACTAGCCAAGGTTCACTCGAGGAAAGACTTTCGAACCCTTCATATGCAAGTCCTCGCAAGGCCATTCTAAACTGTCACAGGCTCTCTCTTTTCTACTGACTGTGTGTTCAAGCCTGTTGGCTGGGTCTGAGCATTTAGGGGGCCACAGATTCTAGCAGCTAGCTTAACGAGGCATTCAAGAGTCCCATCACCATTCTCTTAGTTGAATTGAATCCTTTTTTTTCACGGTAGCCCACACTTTCTACCCAGACAACTCCTTTAAATGTGATCACATTATTTGACAGATGGATGGATTCATATCTTCTAGTGTCATATGCTGTAATGCACTGATAATACGCTTTTACATTCAATAGAAAGCTCTGATTTGTTTATCAGCATTTTAAGTGAGATCATGAGCAATTTAATGACATTGACATTGACTTTGTTGCCCACAAAGTTCTTTACGAGAGCATCTCTAGAGGTTGAGGAGAGGAGGCATGAAGCAGCTGTTGTTACAGAACGACAAGCACCAGGGATCAGTCCCAGGCTCAGTCCAACGGTCATTCTACAACCAGCCGGGCCCCACCACCAGGACGGACCCCTCATGCCCACCCTATGAAAGGGCGGGATAAGCATGTTCGGCAACCTGCTTCAGTTGAAGAACTGCGATGGGGGGAAGATGCAGCATTCATACATGACGGAAAAGATCAATATCATTGTATCGCACCAACATTCGGGGATCTTTGATGACTACTCCTCACACAGGAGTAAACTGACAGCTCCATCATCATTGATGGGACCGGATGTCGGTGGTGCCCTTAAGGTAGGCCTTTTTGTGTTCCAGAGATTGGATTTTCTCAATGATCAGCTGCCCTAGTCAATTTCTTGATTCTCTTTCTTTGCCTATCAGATTCATCCCAGTCAGCAACTAGATTAATATTTCTAGCTTAATCAAGGCATTAATCTTGTCAATTATTTTCTGTTTTTGGACATGGACAGTGTGGACATGGTGGACAAAACGGACAAAGTGGAAAAAGGGGATGTTGTGTTTGTTCCAGCTCTGGATGCCTTCATTCCTGCACCTGTTGTGTAGGCTCCCGTGGTGAAGGCTCCTCTAGAGATGGCTACACCACCCTTTGTCCTGGGGACCCTAACGCCATGGCCGCATCCCTCCAGGCAGTTCTAGCCGCCATGTTCAATTGGAACCGCAACATCAGTAGAGGCATCCATATTCATGTGCACTACGGAAATGTAGCAGCCACCCAAACCCAAACATAGCTGAACATGAGCCCCACCTTGCCACTCATTCAGGAAATGTAAATACTTTGAATCAATTTCTTCATCTGGCCTCCTAATGAACATTGGAATTACAGATTGAAGTATTCCACAGGACCTCTCAGGTTGGGCACCTGTGTTAAGGACCTCCTGTTTCAAGGTTGGAGACTGACCAGTTTCTTAGTACGCCCTAAGAGGGTACAGAGTGTACCAAGAACTTGGTACACTCATTTATTTTCACTTATCTCATATTTCCTTGCCAGAATGCATAATTCTGATGCCACTATAGGAAGCAGAGGTCTATAATTAATGTATGCCCCCTTTTTCATTATCGGAATATTATCTGAGAAATGGCTTTATCTACATAGTTTCCTTCAGTAAATGTTTAGTAAAATCAGTTTGCTAATTTTCTGTTAAATCTGCTAATAAAAATGAACCCATAGGATGAAACTATAGATTAGGGGCCACAAAATGGGTTGTAAAAGTATGAAACAAACACAGGGTTCTAAATTCGGTTTGAATGCAACAGGTTTATTCAAGTCTCAATCCTTGGTTCTCATATGAACACGGCCTCGAAATAGTATTCAATAACTGTACAGGTTAATCATAGACAAGGTTTTAAGTACACGAGCGGAGTTCTCACCGGTTCAAAGTCAGCTCAGCTGTTTGGACTGGTCTTGTCCCAGCTAGGGCTGGTGCAAGAGCCAGGACCAGGACGGAAGTAGGGGCCTCGGTATCGAAGGGTGTGGGTCTGAGCTCCCCGATGTGGCCAACCATGGCCTCTTATATACCTGGGTTGCGGACCAAGCAGTGTCGACGTGGCACCCCACCGGCTCGCCATCTGGAGTGCCCTATTTGAATTCGCAACCAGGTAATCGTCCAGGGAATGTGGCATAGGACGCCAGGTGTTGCCACCTAGGGTAGAACTGTGCCATTCCCCCCTCGAAACCACAAACCCATAGTACACTGTTATGCCTATTTGTCTATGTTGTATGTTTGATTATACTGCGCTGTATTTGATTGTTTTGACTACTCTGACTACTTTTTGGAAGCTATACTTTCGTACACCATGTCTTTTTGATCAGCTCATATTCTTAACATGGGACACACCAATCACATCCTATCCCTTTGTTATCTCATTGTATCCTATTCTTTTGGTATTGTTGTTACTTCACCTGTTGACACATATCATATAACTAAGCCGATTGTGCCATGCAAACCATGAACCTTCAGCATTCAACAGTGAATTACCAGGACAATATACATTATCTCAATGGACAACAACAACCTATTGCAGATTATCACTACCTGTACTATTGTTGATAAACATTTTTAGATCAACAATTTGATATTCATCTGTATATTAAATTGCAAGAGTATGTGCTTACCATTATAAGTTTGTGAAATTATGTTTTAAATCTGAATCCTTGTTAACTAATAGTATGTACAGTCAATATGCTAACATCAAGCATGAACCGAAATAGAAACTTGAGGTCATATGAAATATAATACTTTCCTCCAGTTATAAATGTACACATCACACAGCTTTACACCATGTATTAGTAAAAGAGTCTCGCTAAGAGCTCATTGAAACTGATATATACTGCAAATATATCTGTTTAAGGTGTAAACTAGTAGCAGCTATTATCTCTGTAGGGATAAGGGCCAAGCACCTAATAAGAGGCTGCCTTAAGTATGGGGAAACACATTTTCACAACAAACCATGTTAATCCGCTTCAAACATATTGTTCCCATATATTTAAGTGAATTGAAATACAATTACAAATCCAATTAAAACTTACCAAATATCCCAAGAATCAGTGATAGAGATGCCAATATTGCATTGAATACAGATAGTGTGATATTGTTTCTCAGCATCCCAATAGGAGAATCATTCCACATTTGAAGAAAACGTGTAGCATTGCCAGGCATACATTGCAGAGACCACTCTTCCCAAAGTGGGTAGACAATGAGCAGGCAATATAACTTTGCCCGGAGGATTGGGTCAATTGCTATTTCCTTAGCCTTGTTTAGAAAAACGGTTGTAAAATATATTTGACCATTATACTTTCCAGTAGCAAGATGAACAAAGGGCCAAGAGTTACGCAGCCCTTCCTGAAATATGAGTGGAATTCATGTACAGCATAGAATGAATTAAAACTTCAGAAATATTTGCAGCCTACACAATTGCTGTATAGATACATTCATAATAATGTAACATAAAAGAAAAACCAATAATTAGATATATAAATCTGTCCCTTCATGCTGGCTAGTGATACGTGTGAAATAAAAGGCAACGATAGTGAATTAGTTTGTCCAACAATCTGGCGCTCATAAAGCACCCCTTAATTTTATCAACAACAAAACGAAAAATTTCACACACAGCAGGGTTGACGAGATGTTGTCTTCACGGTGGTTGAACTGTAAAGGGGGTAAGGAGCGGCCTCAGGCAGGCTCCCCAGGTAGGGTAACACCTGGTGGTGAAGTTCAGTACCAACCTGGTGTCAGTCAGTGGGTATATTTAGGGAATAGGGCACGGAAGGCTCAGCAGATGCCTACGGTATCCTCTGAGCCTTCCTCGATGTCTCTATCCAGTCTAGATCACACCCATGTTGATGTACAAGTGCCCTATTCACGTTATGACACAGTGGTATATTTGTAATTGTTTAAAACTTAACATAAATGGGCTTGTACATTAGAAATGCAAGGTGATTTTCCCCCAGACGACTTCCATTCATAAGTACATGAAATGTACAAGTGGCAATCATGAATTGGTGACTACCCAATCAATTCAGGACGGCACCCAATCAAGGCAGTGGAGTACCCACTCAAAGGGAGCAGACATAGAGGCGGCAGCAGACAATTAGGCCCTTGAAAGTCAGCCCAAAGATAGGAACTTGTTGACTGAATGAAACATGAACAAACTTCGACAAAAACGAAGGTTAAACACGCCAAAAACGCACATAAACACAAGGAATTAAAGTATACAAGGTAGAAACGTGAATAAACACACAAAAACGTGAATAAACTGGCCCTAAAATGTAATTAAACCTTGAAATATGTTTGAATCGATGCATGTCCGCCATTTTTAATACATCTTTCAATGCTGGCCGTGGTATATCCATCTAGATATACCACAGTGTCTAGCCACTCACCCCACAGTAGCTAAGAACTTCTCTGATTGGTCAAAGCTGCCCATCACGGACTCTCAACCAATCAGAGAGGAGCTCTGACATTCATTCATAGGCTAGATCGCAGCAAGTCGTGTTATAACAGGAACTAACCTGGAGTCCTGCCCTCTGCTGTGACACTGGAGAACCCTAGTTCACTACACTTTATACCGCTATAAACCCGGGGGGGGTTATATCACCCACAAGATGGATATGGCTACACATAGGTGAGGACGTCCAGCGCAGCGCTCCGGTAGATATTGGTTATTACCAAAGTTTATGTGAGAGCTTAGTTGACCAGAGACGACTATTGACTGAAACTAAGCCTGGAGGTTACTGTGTGCTACGTACAGAGACCAACACGCAGCATTTGAGGTGATATTCAATATATTCTCTACTCGTGCACCAGCCCACCCTGCGTGGCCATACCTGCCGCTGTCACCACGCACACCTTGACCCACTTAGGATACCTGTCAAGCCCACAGCCCTGTCCTGACCAACACCACTGCAGTCGGGACCTGTCAACATGGCGTCCAGAGAGGATATACGCTCGTTCATAAGTGAAATGACTATGTCTAATACAAATCAAGGTGAGAAGGATAGTGACCAGGCTAAAATAGCAGCCACATTACAATACCAGTTCAATGAAACTGACGCTAATAGGCTAAAATGGGATGGGGTAAAACGCTCCCTAGAGTTTACACAGGGGGACGTAGACACCCTGAAGGGCAAGGAGGTAACGATGTCGACAGCCATGGGCACAGCGGAGTGTAAAATAGCAGAGGTGGAGAGGCAAGTAAGGTTAAATACCTGTGAGCTGAGAGAGCAATTTGTGACCCTCAGCCTGCTAGACAATGCTACAAAGCGAAGAAACCTAATTATTGAAGGGGTTCCGTTCACAAGAGGAGAGGACACACGTTTGGTTGTACATGAACTCCTAAAACTCATAGACAGAGACCTTGGCATATATGAGATCGACATAGCGTACAGACAAGGCCCGCCCTCAGCAGCAAAAAGGAACATTGTCGTGGTACTAACCAAAGGTGATGTCAGGGACAAGGTTCTCACTCTCAAGGGTAAATTGAGCAAGATTGATGGTCATGGCAATGTATACATAAAGGAGGATGTGAATGCTGAAGTCAGGCGACAGAAAAATGATATTGCCAGTATAGCAAAATTAGCGTTTGATGCAGGGCTGGACGTAAAATAACCGAGGGGAAGAGGACTCCTCTATGAAGGCAGATTCTATCATCACCACGACCTGAACGACCTGCCGCCTGAACAGAATTAGCACCCTTTAGTAACATTTACCATTGCACCCTGATTGTGGATGGAAAAACCTTCACGTCTGTTGAACAGGCACTCTCCTATAAAAAGGCCATATTCGCAGGAAAACTGGACAAAGCTAATAGGATACTAGACACCTTCTCCCCGAGAGCTGCACAGAGTATAGCTAAATCCATTGTGTGTGACGACTGGAGGAAGCATGATGAACAACACCTGGAGGACTTGAACATTGCAAAGTATGAGCAAGACGATGAGCTCATGCAGATGATATTGAGCAGTAGGAACCAGAAGCTACTGGAGGCCACTTCAGATATGTTCTGGGGGGCAGGGGTAGGACTACGATCAAAATCCTTGTTAAATGGGAAATATAAAGGAAAAAACAGAGGGGGTGAGGTGCTCATGAGGGCTAGAAAGGAACTGATGCGTCGGGTTAAACCTCAGGTCTCAGAAGCCAGTCCCACACCCACAACTCCATGCACTACTACTACCATTCAGTCGACCCCTATACAAATGGTCACCATGGTAACCTCCTCACCACTGTCGGTTAATGCACAACCAACAGAAGGGGGACAGGTAGCAGCGGCAGCAGCAGCTCAGACCATCACAGTAGTGGCTACTACGACAGTGTCTTCTCCCACTGAACATAGTAGAAGTGCACAGAGTGTGAGCCAGTCAGCCTCCCCATCCCCCCAACGCAGAGCAGCCCCACCGCCGCCACAGCGACAGATGATGAGTGCTAATACTGCAGAGGCGCCACGCCAGGCCGCACACCACAGCATGAGGGCAGTGTCCAGCAGCGTATCACCACCTATCCACACAGACCCTGTAAAACTGAACTTTTCGCTGTCTCCACATATTACAACGCCCAAGCCCCAGAGACACACAGTAGCGGCTGAAGATGGAAAAACAAGCCGAAAGACAAACACAGTATCAAAGTCTGTTAAAAGTGAGACAATGAGGCTTAGAGACGTCTTCTCAAGAAGTGCCAAAAAGACCTGATCTAATGGAGGTCAGTGCGTGGTGTCAGGACAATAGTTTATCGTATAAATATAATGATAATTATCTCTTTAAAAACAACAAAGGAAAAAATAATTAAATAATTTCTATTTATATTAAGGTACTTAACTGTTTTGATACATGATGTCGGTCTGGATGATACTAAACTCAGTCAATGTAAGAGTTTACAGTACACTATATACAGTGAGTTATATATACACTAGCAGTGACTATAAGGTTACCAGGTCACCTATATATATACAACTAAAAAGGCTTATGCAACGACCACCTGTCCCCCTAGGGTTATTATACGGTACAGTGGTCGTGACCCACTGACCTGCTAGAGTACAAAGGGTTTACGGTATTGTTTGATTATATTGACCCACAGTAGGGGGCACGCGGACAATAAATTGTACATATCAATGACCGGGTTCATTTCAATGTAAAGGTAGTATCATGTACATTTGCTATAAGTATTAGATTGGTAAAGTGTTACCGGTACTAAGTACTAGTTATGGTAATGGGTCACATTTTGCAAAGTGTGTAATGAGCGAAAGTATCATGATATATGTAATAAGTAACAAGTATTAGTTCCCTGATACTAAAAGGTATAAGTTTCAGCTGGCAATGAGTATATCATGCCACTATACAATGTATCGACATGCTGAAGAATGCATGTGTATCTATATTAACCCTACCGGAGTGCATAGCCTATCTCAGCCATATCCAGCAAGATGTATAAGGACAACCATTTCAGTCACCTCATACTAGGTATCAAGCATAGTCATCATCACCCAGCATCATCACACTGTAGTTTCATTTTAAATGGTTTATTTATCTGAATTAAAAGAAAAGAAAGGTCTTCTCTTTGTGTGCTTTAATGCACGGTCGGTATACCCCAAGCGCGTTAATGCAGCTAAGATAATTTCTCAATGTGACATAGCGGGAGTAGTAGAGTCATTGCTTACCCCAACTATAAGTGACGCAATGATGCATGTGCCACGCTATCAGTTTATAAGATTAGATCGTTATCCCTTAAGAGATAAAAAGGCTGGTGGTTTAATGTTATATTTTCGAGATACGATATCTGCCACTATTGACAAGAACTCGTCAATAATTGACAGAGAATATGAAATATTGTGTGTAGACATTGAAATTGGAGAGATAAAATATAAAACATATGTTTGTTATAGGCCACCTGATAAGGATGTTGACAGGAAGGCAATCTTTAAGCAGTTAACTAAATTAAAGCAACCCATGACAAAAAATCGCAAGATAATATTCATGGGCGACTTTAATGTAGATTTATTAACGCGAATGGACATAGAAGAGGCTGAGATTGATACCTTTTGTACTGATAATGAAGTTTGGCAATACATAGAGGGAATAACAGGGCTTAAAAGCGGTACCTTGTTGGACCACATGTATACTAATGTGCATAATGTAGCTGAGGCAGGCCTAATAGATTTTCACATTTCTGACCATGTACCTACCTTCCTTAGAATTAAATGTATAAGAACCAAGATAAAAAAGAAAACTGTCAAAGCTAGGTCGTACAAGAATTATGATTTCCTAGCCTACAAACACATGCTTACTGACGTTGAGTTGGATGAGGTTGTATCAATTGATGACCCGGATACGATGTGGTTGTCAATAATTGACATAATGCAAACAAAATTAAACTACATATGCCCTGTTAGAACACTTGTCATCCCAGAATTTACACCTGAATGGCTGACGCCAGAAATTTCACGCGAAATGAATAACAGGGATTACTTGTACAGAGTTTCTAGAAGGACTGGCCTGGAGGATGATAGAAGGATAGCAGACTTTTATAGAAATAAAGTAGAAGCAATGATATTTAATAGCAGGAAAACTAAGATAAATGAACTTCTCCGTATGAAAAAAGATGACCCCAAGAAATTTTGGCTAGCTATTAGGAAATTACTACCGGTAAAAACTAATGCCACATATATAAAGTTAAGAAATAATATCACTTGTGAGCCCGTTCCTCCAGATAAATGTGCAGACTACATTAATAATTGTTTTGCCACGGTTCGAGAGAACTTGGCTAAAGCCTTGCCGCCAATACCGCCAGATACAGTGTATGAACCCCCATTGAATGTTCCTATGTACACTACAGATTTGTTACAGCCAATGTCATATGTAGAGGTTATTAAGATGATAAACACGATTAAGATTGATAAGCCGTCATATATTAAGCACATGAAATCTTATGTATTAAGAGATGCTTTTATAAGTGTTCCGGATGTAATCATGTGTCTTTATAATCTGTGCTTGCGAAAATGTATTTTCCCAAACTGCTGGAAAGCTGCTACTGTGGTACCCTTACCAAAAAAGCCAAACTCCCAGGATGTGAATGACCTAAGGCCGATAAGTCTTTTGCCCCTACCTGGAAAATTATTAGAGAAAGTAGTATGCAAACGTCTTCAAAATTATATGAAAAATCACCACCTTTTAACTTCTCGTCAACATGGCTACCGGTCTGGGCATTCGACAGTCACTTCTATAAATGAACACCTTATTAATATAGTTGAAAATATAATAATTAATAAACCTACAATAGCTCTTTATTTAGATTATAAAAAAGCTTTTGATACAGTTTCCCACCTTATTCTAATGAAAAAATGATCTATGTTTGGACTTAGCGAAAATACACAAAAATGGTTTACGAGCTATCTCACCCTCAGAAGTCAATGTACGGTAGCTAATAATCATGTATCAGCGTATAAACCAACCCCCTATGGCATTCCACAGGGGTCCGTTTGTGGCCCTGTATTATTCTCTATTTATATTAATGCATTACCTAGAATAGGAAATTTTGACATTACTTTGTACGCAGACGACGCAGTAATTGCTGTTCATGATTATGTATCTATGCAACCCATATTAGACAAGTTGTCGCACTGGTGTAGGGTTAATTGTCTCACAGTTAATGAAAAGAAAAGAAAATGGATGTTATATAATGGAAATCTACAGGACTGCCCAGCCTTAATGCTGAATGGTGTAACTTTGGACTATGTGGATTCATTTGAATATTTAGGCCTTACTTTAGATCCTGCACTCAAATTTGTCGAACACAGAAAGCAAACACTAGTTAATATTAGACACAAAGTACATCAGTCAGCTAAGGTCAGAGATCACATTGATCAGGATGCTGCTCTAACTATGTACAAGACGATGGTCTTACCAAGTTTTGATTATGTAGATTTTGTCTGGGATAGGGATCTAAAAGGGGAGTCGCTGGAGCTATAGGGTTTACAGAACAAGGCCTTACGTACAATATATAAAGTTAAATTGGAAAAAAATCCTCTTTATAATACCGTAGAATTACATAATAAGTCTAAATGTATGATGTTAATGCAGAGGAGAGACATTCATCTCCCCTTTTATGCCCACACCCTAAGAGACAACGATAAATATAATGACAATAGGAATCTACCCACAAGAAGGGGTCAAGGTCACCTTTTGCTATTACCCAGGTCCTTGAAACCAATTGTGTTAAGGAGTGCTCTGTATAGGGGTATCCAAAGATGGAACGAGCTGAAGCCAGAATACACTGAAATTGAAGACCTTAATAAGTTTAAAATATCCATTAAGAAGAATTACCCTACCTGTTTTATGAATGTAAATTAATTTCATTCTCTGTTTCTGTCATTTATTATCTCATCTCATCACATCTCATCGTTCTAATCTATGAACATTAGTGGTTGTATTATTATGTTCAACATACGATACATGTGACATTATACTGTTGATGTTAGTCATATCCAATTTACATGTACTCTAGTCAATGAAGGGATTATGAGAGGTCCTAGCGGGAGTAGGGCAATGCGCCTGTGCTGGGTTTAGATGCACATACATTTATTTATTTCGATGTATTTGTATTTATTCAACCTAATAAAACATTTAAAAAAAATTTTGTTTGAAAAAAGCAGTTGCTACAGAGATGGTAGCAGAAAATGGTAATATATATTTTTAGAACAACTACTCAATGTAAGGTCACAGATTGCTAGAGTAGAACCTTTCATATGCTTGGCATGACTACTACCATGTAACAGCAGTAATCTGGGGCTCAATTCTCACTGATGTAGGACTCATCAATACACAGCTCGAGTGACCCCGTATCCATTCAATATTAGGTTTATTATACGATTCCTCCTTACTGCATCATGCCAACTGTGGAACATTCCCAGTATTGTAGTATCATCTTTTATCTAGATGTAGTCGATGAAGAATCAACCAACCATGTTCTGCTTGGACGAGTACAATGCATTTATTTAAATATCTTACTCACAAAGCTGAGACAAATGTGGATGGGGAGTAGTATAACTGGGAGAATAACAGGGGTTCTAACAAGGTTCTGGACAGGTGACTTTAGTCACCTATGTGATCTGAACCAGGCTTACATTGTGTTTAACCTGATACAAAGTAGGATCCAAGAGTTGCTAGTAATATTTATCTCCACATATGGAATAGGTGGAGTATACGGCATGTCATGGAGGAGAAGTGTGAGGGTATGCGGGTGATTAGACATGGCTGCCTAGTTTTGCCTAGGTTAGACCTTGTTCTTATTTAGGTCCCACCCCCTTCCTGGGGTTATTTGTATCCACTCGACCACTCACAGGGCATGCAAGCACATCATACAGAGTTCATTGGGAGTTATAGTGAAAATA
Source organism: Harmothoe impar (assembly GCA_947462335.1). NCBI lineage: Eukaryota > Metazoa > Annelida > Polychaeta > Phyllodocida > Polynoidae > Harmothoe > Harmothoe impar. The sequence goes on along the minus strand of OX381714.1, from coordinate 71,716,335 downwards.
TATTATATGGAAGATCATCCCACTGGATTATCCATTCACCACTCTCAGGGATCACTGCAAATTCAGCTCTGCGCCCCCCCCCCCCCCCAGAATGTCAGACACTCGATTACGTCCAACCCTCTTGACATTTAACATGTGAGACAAGACATGACACTACGCTATGGCGTCCTGCTTAGCCATCATATCACAAAAGCCTTTCATAACTCTCTTCTTTGAACAGCAATATGGTTGAGAGTTCACTTCTCCTGTCCATAGGTGACTTTACAGTGAGATCCAGACCACATTCTCTTTTCTCGCCTCCAGTCTTTACCTAAATGAGGAGACACAGGTTTCCTCCACCTGCTCTTCTTGTGTTGGCATAAATAGGGTAACAGCCTGTGAACATGTGATGTTTGGGGATTACTATGTTTGTTTCTTATGATGCAAGTTGTCTCAGATATGATATGAATCACTTCCCAGGGTTCATCAAGATTGGAGCTTTTTGCGGTGTATAGGTTTGTTTATTCATGTCACCCAGTATCGGAAAGACCTTAGTCTATAATAGTCAGTTACAACCATAGTGTTGTAGTGATTCACCTTACTCCTCTCACCCTCATGCTGTGTGCAGGCACTGCCTTGCCATCCCTCCCCCAGACTTTCCTGGGAAGCACCCAATGTCACCGAGGACGTGCCCCCTCCCCCCTGCAGTAGGTGGTGGTGTGGGCCTGGGGGTTTGCCTGCCAGGGAACCTTTTAGTTCATTCCATGACTCTTGCTGCTGCAGGAGCGTAGAGTGGAAGGCAGCAGTGGATCCTCGATCCCTGCTGTAGGCCTACTATTGGGACTGGGCTCCCCACAGATTGGTTGCTCTTACATACATCTCCACCCCCTAGAGATTACTGTGACCGGTCCTTTGCTCCAATTCCCTCCAAACTCCCACGCTGGAATTGGAACCTGGAGGTACAGATTGAACTATCATTGAATCTTTCTGTCACATAGAATATATTAAATCATATTTGAACAAAGTAAGGGGCTCCTTTCTCAATGAGAAACAATCACACTGTGGATCAAGGATCACTATCCATGAGAATCCTACAGTGCGAATTGCTATCCCGGTGAACAAAGAAAGTTTTTTAATGTTCTGAAACGTTACAAAGTAAAATTTTATTTACTTTATATGTAAAACGTTATTTCACATTGTCATATGGTTCACCTAAAACGTTTGTATTCATAACGTTATGAGCACTATAAGCGCCGTGGAGTTTATAGTGGTTTATTATAAGATTGGGCCTCTGATCGTGCTTTTTAGTGGATATCCCCATGCTGTTATCTGGTGATAACAGCAAGATTGAGGGGAATAACAGGGACTCCTAGGTCTAATTTTCGACTTAGTTAAAATCCTATGTTTCTTCGAAGAATCAAACCCGGGGCCGTAAAACGCCCTAACCACTAGACCTTGGTGGCCATACAGAAGAAGGGATAAAACAAGACGTCTATAGGCACAATATACGATGTGATACAGTGTATGATATAGTTTTTGTAAATATCCTTCAAAATGGCGAAATTAGGACGATTTTAAGGTAAATTTTTACATTTGAATCAGATAATTGTATAACAAACCTAATAATGAATTGCTAACAGGCCCACTCAAACGCGACTTGGGCATTATCCAGCGATACAACCCCTTGTGTGCCTGTTTGCCATTCATTATTGGTTAAATAACTGGAGTCTTGCCAATTCACTAGAGGGCAGGCAGTATCCTGACTGGTTCCAGTTACCACAGTGGACACTAGGGGGGGGGCCACCAGACTTGTGCCCAATCTCGTCACTGGAGGGCGTTCATGCATCCCCCACCCCCTACCTGGAGAGGCCGGTGTGGTCAGTGGGTCCTATTCTAAACCGACCGCCACCGCGTCCACACCCTTCACCTGCAAACTGGAGCCCACCAGTAACCGGTAACCGTGAGTACCATGCCTCCCAAGGGCGCGCCTAGGTAATGTTCTAAATGTCTTTTTAAGAATCCTCCTCCCACTGGCTCCAAGTGCAACATAGACCTTACCAATATGTCAATGTTGCAAATGGAAAATATGCAGCGTGTGACTCAGGAGGATCTCAACGCCGGTGATGGACAGTGAGGAGGAGTTTGACATGGAAGACCTTAGCAGGGCCCTTAGGGATCAGCGTGGGGAACACAACGGGTTACATGGTGAGGTGGGCCATATGGAGAGACTCATGGATCAATTGAATGCCAACGTGTCTTGGGTGTTAAGCCTTGTTGCAGGAAATGGCGGCAGTACAGCCACCGGCGGTGCAGGAACACGTGGCCCCCACCTGGGGCCCCACGGGTGCAGCAGCGCCCCATCAGGGCCTCTTGATGGGGGCGGGAGTTTAGGAGCTGCAGCGGGAGGATTCGGCCACACACCAGTTGGGCCGCTGTTCTCCAGCTCTGACTCTGACTCAAGCGGCTCTGACTCCTCAAGTGACAAGAAAAAGAAGAAGAGGTAGGGGAAGAAGTTATTTTCATTGAGACGCCATTTACCGGTGGGCGTCTCTACCCCCAGCAATTTCGCTCAGCTCATGTCCGCCCCTGGTTGGCTTCAGGCTCGACATGTCAAGATGGGAACCTCCAGTTCCTATCTGACTGGGCAGCATCGGAGGTTCATGATCTGGCCTACATCCTCTAGTATTATGCCGCTGTCAGGGCGAGGGCAGAGAAGTTGGGGGCAGCATCCTTTTGTTACAGTGTCAATACCTTGATGAACCAATATCTCTCTTGACAGCCTCAGCACTGTGACGGGATGAGGCGAGACGGGAGCCGGCAAGAAGGGCAAGAAATCGAAGGCGGGCAAGACGTAATACATAACTAGTTATTCTGTTTTCTCCATATTTACTCTCTAGTGGACTAAGATCATGTCCACATTTGGAATAACATCTCCAAATTATGATTGTTATTTGATATAACACTCTAGGTAACAACATCAGCCTGGGCAAATTACATCAGCCCACAAGAAATGTACATGTGTCCAACGCGTAAGTGTCGTACACATGTACATATTCCAAGTACTGTCTGTCTCTATATTGTTCTTTCATAATGTAACAAGGTAAATAACTACGTTGGTGCCATACACATCTTGGCCCCCAAGCCAGAAGGTATAGAAATCTAGGACGACAGAGCTGTAATTACATCTGCAGCATTATATTTTATTCATTTCTCATATGATTATATGATTATATCACATAAAGAAATTTAAAAATCCCTTAAGGAAATTGATTGTATATGTATCATGATCAACATCTACTGATATATGCACCGGAGCTGCATTACGCAAACACGACCTGGTCCTATGTAAAGCAGGATAAAGAAAAGAATTAACAAACAAAAAACATGCGGCCCAAAGTCGGGCTGACTCGGCAATCTCCGTGACCACTCGGGTGCGTCTGACTCAGTGTGTCAAAACTGTATTTTCTGCCAAGAATACACACCTGAAACTTCATGCCGATAACAATGAAAATGGGGGACTTCTTCAACAAATGACAGTCGTGTGTGTGTTATCATGAACAATACCAAGGCCTTGGATTCTGGTGCTCAGTAAAGATCCCTGATAGTAATGAAACTAATGATGTTTATGGAGATTGTTTGACTGGGACCTGCAGTTGTGTGCATTATGTAGGATCGGTAAGGTCACAGCTTTTACCTTGTAGATTAGCTGGTGAATATTACAAACACGACATGTGTGGCACTATTACAAAAGAGCTACAACAAGGAAAAGTTACTGTTTGTACGGACACTCCAATTGGTATTCATAGTCTGGGAGCTATTCCAAAAAAGGATGGGAATCTTAGGCCCATTACAGATTGCCGTAGACCATTGTGTCGGAGTATTAACAATTTCATGGTAGACACGTGTGATAGTTTAACCTACAAAGGGGTGGATCATGTCACTTCTTTGATGTCCCCACATGCCTATATAAGTACAGTGGATTTATCAAACGCCTACAGGAGTGTAAATACACATCCAAATGACATCAAATATCAATGTTTCTGTTGGGACTTGGGTGAGGGGCCGGTAGTCTACAACGATAGTGTTTCACATAAAGTGGTCCAAGGTAACTCCCCCATCACAAAGGAACATTTTTTTTGGATTAATGTTGGACAGCAATGCCATCGAGGTCAGTCTGCCAGTGGAAAAAATCCAAAGACTCCATGAATTGTTACGTCTCTTCAGTAATAAACAAAAAGCCTCAAAGCATGAACTTCAACAATTAGCTCTACATGGGATTCGAACCCAGGGTCTTGAAGTCTAAACCAGAAGTGCCATGTACTCAAGGACCTTGTCATGTACTCAAGGACCTTGTCATGTACTCAAGGACCCTGGTGCGGTGTCTGGATGAAAGTGACATATTTTATATGCATAGATACACAAGCATTGTTGCTTCCCTCAGGACCAAAACTACAAAAGTATATTTTATAAGCATGGCCAAAAAACACCCTTTGGCAGACGTAACTCTGGTTTGAACCAGGAATCTTCAGCATGAGAGACTAACCAATTACATTTAGAATGTAAACGCCACTGTGTAATCCATGCACCCCATGCACATGTTTTTAGCAGAGACAAAATTTAGGGTAAGCCCGGGAATTGAACCCAGGCCGCCCACACCAAAATCCCAGATGCCATCCACTGGACTTTTGCGGCAGCTACAGATCAGGGGGCCAGTACAATTAGTGTTTCCTGCACATTCTGGGCATGGGAATAAGGACCGTGCTATTAGGGACCTTTAGCAACCACGTAAAAGCTCATTAAACGCAAACGTAGCAGTGATAAAAGTATAGGATACGTCTGCGTTAAATGAGCTACATCGGGTTTGCTAAAGGTCCCTATTAGGGACCCTATTAGGGACCTTTAGCAACCACATAACATCTCATTAAACATAGACGTATCCTATCCTTTCAGCACTGCTACGTCTGCGTTTTATAAGCTTTTACATGGTATGCTGAGGTCCCTAATAGGGATCTTTAGCAAACCCGACGTAGCTCATACACTCAACCCGACGTAGCTCAACACAGACGTATCCTATACCTTCGACACTGCTTTTAACCCCACGTAGGTCGGGGTGCAGAGGGGTCCCCCCTTGAGGTTGGAAAGTCGCCTAAATTAAGGGTCCCATGTCACAAAGTCGCTTTTTTTTAGCCATTTAGTCGCCAGGTCACTTAAACTATTATGCCAGGTCGCCTGGAAAACAACCAAGGTCGCCAGGTCACTTTTGACCCATCTGGAGCCACAAAGGTCCCTAATAACGATGTCTGCCTGCATGCCTCTTGCGTGCTGATAGAGCTAGCCTTGTTGATTCATTATGACCAATATGTCTTGATGGGAAGACAATTTAGAATAAATATGGCCACCCCTCTTTCTCTGTCTTTGTCTCTATCCCTCTGCCTGTCTGTCTCTGTCTGTCTGTCTGTCTCCCTCCCTCTCTCCCTCCCTCTCTCCCTTCCTCTCTCCCTGTGTGTGTGTGTGTGTCTCTGTCTCTCTACCTCTGTCTCTGTCTCTCTGTCTCTTCATTGGCCTCTATCGGTAGATTAGAGTTTGCACTACTCCTACGTCACAGGGCCAGCTCTTGTGGGAAAGTGAGTCTCATTTTACCAAAGGCCTCGTTAGCTTAAGCAGGAGAGCCTGGGAAACGTAATCTAAAGAACCTGGGTTCGATCCTCAGCGTGACTTTTGGTGTACATGTAACTACAATGGTCATCAAACCCTCTGCAAACCTTTTCCAAACCTTTTCCAAACCTTTTCCAAACCTTTTCTAGACGTTTTGGTGTAACCTTTTCCATAGGTTTTCTTCCAAACATGGTAGAAACGTTTGCAAACGTTTGGAAAATGTTTGTTGTTAGCTGGGAATAGTCTTCGCCAAAAATACCCTTAAAATAACGTTTTTTAAACATTATTTAACCGTAAAAATCCATTCTTTAAAAAAAACGCAAGATTATGTTATAATATTGTTGCACATTATAACGTTTTTTTCTATAAAGTTAATATACGCAAAATTGAGTCAACGAATTTGCGTAAAAAATAATGTTATTTTCGCGTTTTTTCAAACGTTTTCCAGCCCTTCAGGGAACATTTTCCCAACGTTATATAGCATGTTCTTGTTTACTGGGATAGTATCACATAATAGTGTAGTTAATGTTTATTCTAGAAGCTGTTGTCCCACCAGAAGTGCACATGTATATCAACCTGGATATTTCACCTGGATAATTCAGTCATGTATGAGGGCTGCAATCATCATGGGGTGCCATTTACTACATCTATGAACCATAGAGTCCTCTGAATCATCCACTGTAATTCTATCCTGAAATGTCAATCAATGCTTAGCAGAATGAATCTTACCAACTTGAGAAATGAACCCCTTGTTCACATCTGCTTTGGTGAATTCATACAATGTGACCTATATTGTTGCTTAATGTGCTGAATAAGGTTAAAGTACACTTACCAGTTTTGTCTCATTGAAACACAATACATGACAGAACTTAGCCTTCCTGAGATGTTCATTGTTCAGAATATCTCCAGGGGGGAAGGGGCTCCAGTCTTCTACCATTGTTGTCAGTGAGTCAAGTCCTGTAGAGGGATTTGGTCGGTCAGCATCTCTCTCCAAGGTTGTATTAAATGTTCCATCCCCATCTCCTAAAATAAAGATCCATGACAAAATATATCAAGGGAATAGAACCATATTCACCAAAATATCGAGGTTATTTCAAAACCAGGTCAGAAATCTAGTTGTGTGCATCCTTTTAAACTTACGAATTGGTAGTGCTATGGCTGCAAATAATACTGTAAAGACAACCACTTATTGTCTTAGCAAATATAATTGGGTGATTGCGTTGTTTACACAGCTGGGTAATTCAGCATTAGATTAGGATTACTCACCCGGCCTCAGTTCTTCCTGCCCATGTTCAGCTGCAAGAGCTGGTGCAAGCAGGAGGAGTACCACAGCCACACTATGGGAGAAGGCAGACACAGATTACACATTTTTAACTCTCCCTAAAAACATAACCTACCTGATGTTTGAATTTACAACCTTATTGTTCCATAATTTTTTACGTTATTCTAAAAATGAATTGTGACTTTTTTTTTGTCTGAGACAATGTAAACACACCTGTACCGTGTATTTATCCTGATGACGAAAATAATTTACACAGCTCAAAAATATTTATCATTGGCAATATGATATGGAATAACTCGCTAGTGCTGCATTCAAGCATCATGCCGACCCTCCAGGGTTGGCATGATGCACCAATGCACCACTGGTGAGTTACTAGCCAGGCCTGCATTAGTGCATCATGATGACAAATCATCTTTAAGTGAAATCGGTCCTTAAGGGGTTGAGGGCCAAATAATGTTTTCAAGTAACTGATTCAGGGTGGGCATGATGCGTAAATGCAGCCTCAGCTTATCAGGGTTGCGGTTATGCATCATGACAAGCAAAGATATAGCACATTAAGATACTATGTGGCCTTCACCCTATAAGTATGGCAACATGCATTACTGTATCATACACTTCGTCATAATGATGCATGTATGCAGCCCTTTTGAGTAACCTTCGTTGTCAGCTGGGGCCCATTGGGGTTGGCCAGCCAGGTCCCCGAGGGACGGCTTAGCCACAGTAAGGCGCTCAATATGTCTATATATGGTACTAGGCCTTTTTTGCTCTATAAAAGAGAGTGTGACCTATTGTTCATCAACCCATTAAGAGCTGCATAGTGCTTAAATACATCTATCCCGTTTATTTTATCCTGGTGTACAGAAAGAACTTAGAATACACTTGTTTACAGCCTGTAGTCAGCCCCATGTAACACCATATAACAAGGTAAAAAAATGCTCTAAACATAAAATGTATTTCTATGTACTACTACTACTACAAGTGTGTGATGTGGATCGGGTGTCAGGAGTGGCCTACTCCTGTACTACCATGGTACTCACCAGGCCTCCATTTATACATTTTACCAAGCAAGGACGAAGCATTGTGTGGTAGATATAGTAAAAATAAGTTGTACAAGGGTTAGGAGAGCAATGACAGAGTAACTGTCCATCGCACTGGCCAAGGATAGTTACCATTGTCCAAAGCTTATGACACTTACGCAGCTTTTCACATGTATCCATATTTCGCTTACACTCAATAATTGGTCTGTCATTGGTTATATAAACAGGCAGTTTCATTGGTCATATAAACAGGCAGTTTCTTTTGTTCATGAGCAAATGTGTTATGAAGTACATAAAATCAATAGCGGCACTTAAAGGGCTAAGGTCAAGATTGATTGCCAACCAAGACCCCAGAGAGATGGCCTAACTCTGTGGTACAAGAGGGTAGGGTGCTCATTCTGTATGTATGCTGGTAATATTAATGTTGAAAGATACTGACGCTTACTGCTCAAAACATGAGTCAGGATTTTCAAAACTTAATCTCTCTGGAGGGGGGGGGACAGAAATAATTGCACCACACTTGCTAGTGAGATGAGAGAAATTTTGGTGAGCTCGTGCCAAAATACACTGACCCGTCCGCAGTTAAAACATGACCAGTCCCTTATTAGCCAAACTCATAGAAATATAGTGGTAGACATGCCATCAGGCCATACCCCAGCAGCAGTTGACATAATGTAAACGGATGCCTTGTTGAACTTGTAGGACTTCCCCTGCATGAACATTGATATTTGTCTAAACTTTGTCTTTTGCCTAAAGTCACTTAAGTTAAGCCGCTTAAAGTGCATGCCATGTGAAAACCTTGATTTGTTGGCATGATGCACCAATGCAGGCCCGATGAGTAAATTGCCGATGCTGCATTGGTGCATCATGCCGACCCTTCGGGAGTGTCTCAACCCCCTAGTGTCAGCATGATGCTTGTATGTAGCACTGGTGAGTCACTGACCAGGGCTGCATTCATGCATCACAATGGCCAGGATTATGATGCCTTAAGGCATCATGCCATCCTTAAAGGGTTAATGCATTATGTCATCCTGAACGTGTTAATCACTGCGTCCAGCCATACCCATTTCCTGTCTCGTTGTGGCACACAATGCCAATATAAAGGTGTCCAGACCCATATTTGCAACAACCTTCCTCATAACAACCTGTAATAGCCCATATGCAATTGACCACATTGCATTTCTATTTATACAAAGCGCGCAATTAGGTTTTGCTCCTGATGTGAAAGACCCATATATCACTGCATGAAACACTCAATATAACTTTCTTTAAGTTTTCCCTAAATGCCATAATATATGCTTAAATATTGTAGATAAGTACAGTGACATTTGATCAACCTTGTCAGGAAGACTTAAATGTCAAAGCTTCAAGATTTACACATAATTTTGTATACCAAAAGTCACTATTTTGGTATATTCAAGCAAGTTTAGGTTAACTTAGATGCAAAAAATATTTACCTAAAGGTGATTATAGGTAATTAAACCAAATGCCAAGGCCATGGGAAATTTACCTAAATAATTAAACTAGCATAACCAATGAGCGACCCCTATCAGTTGGGTTACTAGGCCTATTGTTTACGCATGCAGGCACAGGCCACAACTTTCTATGCCTAAGGGGTATCCACTCCAAGGTATTAGTGTATGGTGGTACGAGATACAGCTGTGAAAATGATTAGTCAATGAGAAAAGCCTTTGGCTACAATTCTGTGTATTTACCTTCAAAATCTGATACTGCTACGCAAAGACATTTTCATTTAAAGTTCATTTTCTCAGACTTTCATTTGCTGTTTAAAATATGTATCCTGTGCCCACTAGGCGATATATACATTATAAAGATGAGAACCATGGCTTTCCATTGGTGCATGTATTGTTCACTTAAGTTGTGTTTTAATGCTGCGGATATGGCATTATTCAAAGCATTGTTGCCCAGACTTTTGAACTGTGAAAGCTGCAGGTGTGCCCCGGAAGGGTGTCCGCCAACCTCCCGGAGGGTGGGCTGACACCCTCCCGTAATGTTCAAAGCTACTGCCGCCTCCCCCCCTACCCCCCGGTCCCTGTAAAGAAGAAAGATGTGCATGCGGTGCGTGGCTGTGCTGCAGTCACACATAGGGGGTCCATGTAGGAGGTGCCTGACTACGGCCCATTTCCCCAAATAGACTCCAGTCTCCCCTTTTTTTTCTATGAATAATCTTTAATTATGTCGGTTCTAGACAAGATAGAAACAAAGTTAAAACAGTTTTGTCATCCCAATGAGGCAGTGCATCCACACATATGGGCATTATAATAATAGCATATACTTTTAATTCCTCTGTGGTAATGCTAATTAAACCGAATGTCAAGGCCATGGGAAATTTACTTAAATGTATGTGACCAACACCTGTGTGTACATGTGTGAGTATATGGCTAAGTTAAATATCTAAGTCAGGTTGAGGCTGGTCAGTCTATTGTCTTAAAGCCAGCACGGTGACCGTCACCATGCCAACCGCAAAGTTGAGTTTGAGTTTTGAGTTTTCAAAATTTGTTCATTTAATTTTAACTGTACATTTACATTTCGTCTCATCATGCCTTTTCACGATAGCCATATAATCCACCTTTTATTCATTAATACACCCTTGACATAATTTCTTTCCTTTATAAAATGAATATAAACAGGCTGCCACTTAGAGTTTCCTCCAGTTCTCATGGGCCACCTTACTATTTGTGTAAATTTACAACGTATCATTTATAATTAGCCAATGTTTTATTAGTGTAGTGGGTCGACGCTTTACTATTTCTATAGAACCAGTTTGGGTTATATTGGGTATGTGTGTTGCCGTGTATCCGGGCCGCGCTCCTGTCTGGTGCCAGGTATATAGTTACATAAGTCTAAACCTGAGGATTGAGAGAGCGCGGCCTGGTTATGTGCATTGAGCCGTGACCGCCACGTGTCACCCGACATATCTCGGGTACCGTGTCGGCCCGGATGCACCGGTGCGTGGTTACCCGGAGTTCCTCGGAAACTCAAGTGTTTACGAGTAATGAAGAGAGTTACATAAGGATCAATACATAAGACCTGGGGTTCTGCTAATCGAGGACCCAGTCTTGCTGTGCACTTCGGCAAGCTCGACTGCTCCACAACAGAGCTTCCCCGAACTCTGTTGTACCTTTTTAGGCCTAGTCCTGTCGCTGCTTCCAACTTGGTCACCCTGCGTCTCTCTCTCTGTTCTACCCTCTGGGGGAACTAGAGGAGATAGACGCACTGGTGGACAACTCCGGACACAGAACTCCTCCCGCGGAGTCTGGTCCAAGTGGAGTTAACCATGATGGAAGAGAGCCTTGGAACTCGGGAATTATGTACTAGTCCGTGAGCGTATACCTCTTGTATGTTCATATGACCACTGGTGTTCAGAAGCCTATTTGATTGTTACTATCCGTCTGTATGATTACGAGCCGTATGTCAAAATGAATAAAGTGTAATTTCTGAACAACCTATTTTCGAATCTGGAGTTTTTCATAGCCGATGCCTATCTTAGAATAGCCAACAGCTACACTGGTGCCGTGACCACTTTGGGTAAGTATTGATTTACATTTTTTTCTTTGAAATTGAGAGGTAAGCTCTTATATGTTTGAACCAGAATTGGTAGGTTTCAAGGATAGTTATTACAGGTTGCTTTTGTGTGGTGAAGAGATGTCGGCTACAGAGGTACCTCCCCTGTCGGTTACAAACCAAGGGGAGGGTATGCGCCCTAGGTTACGATCTAGGGTGAGGTTTAATGCTAGGCAGAAGGTACATACGTTCAATCATAATAGGGAAATTGGACATGGAGGGGAGGATGAAGTCCACGAGGTGAGATCTGAGGATTCACAAGGGGACCCCCCAGCGAAACGTCCAGCTCTGGAACCAGATAGGGGTATGGAGGGACCTGTCCAGGTGGGGGACACATCACGGGAGGATGTGACACTTGGACAGGTGACCATAGAAGATGCTGGAGAGGATAGTGACTCTAGTATACCTAGTCTGGAGGGTACGGTAGATGTACCAGTGACATGGGAACGTAGACCAGTGCCCACTGTAGAAACAGTGGAAAGGACTAGGATAGTAGTCCAGGGTAGTCAAGATGGGGTTGAGGCTGTCAATGGGGACGTCCTGGAGAAAACTCCGGAGGAAGGAAAAGAGACAGCTGTGGCAATCTCCAAGGGGGATAAGCTGTTTCCGGATCCTTTTAGGTTGATGATACCTGGTTTAGAGGTTCCGCCTTATGGACCCAGGGAGAGGTTGAGCCTGGATGACATAAGGACGCTCAGATTAAGGAATGAGCATGATCACATGAAGGAAGGGATAAGGATAGAAAAGGAATCCCTGAGAAAGTTGAAGGAAGAGAGGAAGGCTTTTGAAAGGAGTTTTTTTGCGAAAAGGTCAGGAAATATTGGGGAACATGCAGCTCAGATAAAACATCTGGAACAGATCTCTGTCAATGTGGGTCTACTTGAAGGTACTGAAGTCAGACTGAAGTCTGAAACAGAAAAGCTAGTGGTACGGAATAAGGAAATTAGTTCCGAGATTCTAGCAAGGCAGTTACAAGTAGCTGAATACGATGAGTTGCTGAAGAAGCAAAATAGTAAGCTGGGGGAGCTAGATACGATAGCTCAACAAGCTGAAAATCACATGGTGAATAAACTAGAACCTGAAGGAGTGAAGGCAGATGGGGACCCGGTCGGAAAGGCGCAGGAGGTATCTAGAGATGAGACCTTTGTAACTGCCGACGAGCCCTCAGTATTTGTCGTCAATGCAGCGTAGGAGGTAGAGAAACCACCTGCCACTGAGGATCTAGATGGTTCCATGGTGATACATACAGCAGATATGTTATCCAGTGTGAGTGGACACTCATCTATGCAAGGCAATAAGTTTGACAAGAATGAGGAGTTCATGTTGGAACTTTGTGGTAGAGTGGAGAAGCTGTTTCAAGAGAAGTTAGATTGCTTTCTTGAAGAAACAGAATCAGTGAGCGTAGAAAATGACACTAAGAGAGAAAGAGGGGATGTTCCAGTAGCTCAGGCTACAGGAAATAAGGCTCCTGTGGGAACAGCTAATGCTGCTCCAGCTCCCGGTGCTCATTCTACTCCAGCTCCAGGAGCAGGGCAGGTTCATACAGTTCTGGTAAATGTGTATACAGTGGGTAGACCAGGTTTGCCAAGGGGGGTAAACATGAATGCTCGGCCGCCAGGTCAAGGGAATCTGGCTGGGCCTAACACCTCCTATGGGGGATGGGGCAATGTGGGACCGGATAACTGTTATGGGAACGCGAGACCTATGTTCAATATACCACCTCCCCCATTACCTGGCAGTCATATAACTCCAGGAAGCATGTATACACCAAGGACCTGGGGTGCTGATCAGAGAGGGACGCCTTATCAACATAGGGGAAATATGTCGATGGAGGATGAGGCAGTGTTCCAAAGCAATCCAGCAATTAGAAGATTGGGGATTGATGCAGTACCGAATGACGTGGGGAACTCTAGAGCAGTGGATTATGCTTTGAGTCAGGCTGACATACCGTTGAGAACGGGGATGACGGCTGTGAAGAAGCAGGCTATCAAGATGAAGCAGTATGATGGCTCAGTTCCATGGAGGAAATGGTTCACACGATTTTCAGCAGATATGCGACATAATGGCTGGGAAGGGGATGAGTGCCTCGCAGCTTTGTCGTGGTGTCTGCGGGATGGTCCTAGTGATTCCGCCCTAACGAGCTTTGAATTAAGCGGGGGTAGAACGTACAAGGGATTAGTGGAAACAGCTTCTTGGGCTTTGGGTTCCACATCCGGTGCGGATCCCGCATCTGAACTGTAGGCAAGGGTTCAGAAGCTCGGTGAAGGACACCGACAGTTTGGAATGGCTCTCCGAGTGCTGGCAGCGGAAGCATTTGAATCTATGAGTCTGAGTGATCCATGGCTGGTGAGGAAGTTGTCCAGCTTGTATATAGATGGACTTAGGTATGAAAGATTGTCAACCGAGATTGCTTCGCAGTGGAAGACCACTATGTCGCTGGCAGACATCTTCGAGCTCACAGAGGATGCTCTAAGAAAGAGGAAGTTATTGAAAACTGTGGAGGCAGCTCCTGTAGCTGGAATTGAGATACCTGAAGTGGGGGGTGATCTAGCTACAGAGGGTGTGCAGGAGGTGGCAGCTATAGATCCTAAATGGGGAGAACGTCGTACTTTGTATAAAAGACGAAAGGTTCCAGGATCGGACGCTCCAGCGCCAGAGGAGGGTGCATTGAAAACCATGATCGGAAAAGTCATGGATGAGCGTAGTAAAGCTGAGAAGGCTGAAAAGGTCGCAAATCGTGGTCGCGGTAAGGGGAAACCCAACAAAGACACGAAATGTTACAATTATTGGAAGAAGGGTCACTTTGCAAGGACATGTTGGTCCAAGGATATTAGGAATGTATCATCGGTCGAGAAACAAAAAGATGGACCCTCTTCTGACCAAAGCCCACCGCCGACGGAAAACTAGTAGGGGTTGTTGTCGATGACAAGATAACAACCCCGCCTGTGATTGTCAAAGGTACTGTCGAAGGAAGATCAAAAGATTCCATTTCATTGGAGCCGCTGGGGTTAGCCGCATCTGAGTCTGATCCGCCAGGTGGAGATGGGCCCCAGGGAACAGACGAGAGGGGTGTTGAAGATTTAGCTCATCTGGACACCGTCCGCAGAATTGAGTTGGCGTAAGAAGTAGAAAGGTTTTGTGCTTCGCGACTCAAACCCAACGATCCTATAGTTAAGTTTCTCAACTCGAGGGGATATGACTTGGGCGGTGACACTGGAATCCAGAGATTTGCCTTAAAACCTTCCCCTTTACAAGGGAAGAGATGGTATTTGCCTGTGCAGATTCAGGGTTGCTTGGGGGAATTTCTGTTTGATACTGGAGCTAGCCACTCCATGATGGGTCATCATTTCTTCAAGAAACTGGCAGGTCTGCCGACTAGCCCTGTGGGGCCGGGGTCGGTCAGAAGTGCTGATGGATCTCATATGCGGACACATGGCAGACAGGTGATACCCTTTTGGGTGAATCAACATTCATTTGTTGTTTCAACAACTGTAGCTGAACTGACGGATGAGGGAATCTTGGGAGTGAATTTTGGTTCTCTGTATGGTGCTGTATTGGATAGTGTGACAGGGGAGCTCACTTTTCGATATCCACAAGAGATGAAGGTCCAATGTGTGCTCCGCCGGATTTCAGGCGTCTCGTCTGTCTCTCAGACAGTCCGAATTCCTCCCCGCCATGTATGCAATGTAGTTGTATACTGCCGGGATATGGAATTTGACCGCATGGGGGTGGTGGAACCTAATCAGGAGCATTTGAGTAAGCTAGGGTTGGTTTCCACCAGTGCCCTGGTGCAGAGTTCAAGACGAACAGTAGTGCCAGTCAGTAATATGACTTTTCAGGATGTGTACCTGGAAAAGGGGACGACCTTTGGGGACGTAACATATGCTGATGTGGTAGGGAGAGCTGACTCACCGGAGGTAGAGTTAGCGGCAAGAAGAGCAGTGGAGTTAGGAGCTTTGGATCCATCTGCTATGCCAGTGGTGTTGCAAGACACTGGAGAGCAGGATAGGAAGGAAGGCTATGGATTACCACTGCATCTTTTACCATTAGTGACAGATAGCCACCTGGAGAAGGAAGAGGACAAAGGGAGTCTGGCTCAATTGTTGTGTGAGAATGCAGACTTGTTCTCTGCTCCAGGAGAGCAGTTGGGTAGAACTGACCGAGTAACTCATCGGATAGACACCGGTTCTAGCCCGCCGTTACGCTTGCCCTACCGGCGTCTACCTTTGTCTAAGAAGCAGGCATTGGAGGATGAGGTGGACAAGATGTTAGGGGAAGGGATAATAAGGCCTTCTGATAGTCCATGGGCTAGTCCAGTGGTAATGGTTACCAAAAAGGATGGCACTTGTCGGTTCTGTATAGATTACAGGAGACTGAATGGGATTACAAGGAAGAATGCCTATCCCTTGCCGCGCATTGATGAAAGTCTAGATTCCTTGGGTGGCAATCACTGGTTTAGTACCTTAGATCTGCAGTCAGGATACTGGCAGATTGGAATGCACCCAGAGGATAAGGAAAAGACAGCGTTCACAACCCATAGGGGGTTGTTTGAGTTCAATGTGATGCCATTTGGCTTGTGTAACGCTCCGGCTACGTTCAAGAATATGATGGAAACAATGCTGAGGGGCTTGTTGTGGACAAACTGTCTGGTATATCTGGACGACATCATAGTTTTCGGGAAAACTCGGGAAGAGTGTCTATCAAATTTGACCATGGTGATGGATCGACTTAGATCCTATAACCTGAGACTGAAAGCTAAGAAATGCAAGTTCTTCAGGCGATCAGTGGAATATCTGGGCCGAATAGTAAGTGGCACAGGTATTTCGGCGGATCCAGGGAAACTGGAGGCAGTAGCGAGTTGGGCAACGCCAAAAGATCAGAAGGAAGTAAGATCGTTTTTGGGTTTTTGCTCGTACTACCCTGATTTCATTCCCGGATTTGCTGAGGTGTCGGCTCCCTTGCAGGCGCTAGTAGTAGGCAAGAGGAAAGGAATGTTGAAGCTACCACCGTTTATTTGGACGGAACTAGCTGAGCAGGCTTTTCAGAAGCTGAAGGAGTTATTTACGGTAACTCCTGTATTGAGCTATCCTACTGAGGGTGATCAGTTCATCCTGGACACCGATGCTAGTAGAGACAGTATAGGCGCTGTCTTGTCCCAGGTGCAGGATGGGAAGGAAGTGCCCTTAGCATTTGCTAGCAACAGCTTGAGTAAGACTCAACGCAATTATTGTACCACCAAGCGAGAGTTGTTGGCCATAGTAGTGTATACGAAGAAATTCCGCCATTATTTGTATGGTGGGAATTTTATTTTGCGTACAGACCATTCATCCTTGAGATGGCTCCTTAATTTTTAGGAAGCAGATGGGATGATGGGTAGATGGATCTCCGCGTTGTCTGAATTGGGAATATAGAATACCCAGATTCAGCATCGGAGCGGAGTGAAGCACGTGAATGCGGAATCTGATCCTGGAGAGAGCTGCTCGTCCCGTCAGACCTGCTCTGTCATTGGAGTGTGTGGAAGTGAGGAACTTAGTAGGCCAATGGTCGCAGTTGGTAGTGCGAGACGGCCTTTTGTGCAGATGGAAAACTCTTGAAGGCAAAGCCAGGAGGAGGCTACAGATAGTCCTGCCGGCTTCTCTGAGATGGGAAGTATTTGAGTTTTTCCATGGACTTCCGCTCATTTTGGCAGGAAACGGACTTTGGACAAACTAGCGAGGAGATATTACTGGCCGGGGATGTCTAAGGATGTAATACGTTGGCTGATGGAATGCCCGACGTGTTGCCTGGTAAAGCCGGGCCCTGGGAAAGGTAAAACATCTCTCAGACAAGAACTGTTCGGAGTCAGATTTGCGAGGATAGCCATTGATATAATCACTGGCTTCCAGACTACTCCAAACTCCAACGTGTGCATGATGGTAGTACAGGACTACTATACCAAGTATGTGAGAGTGATCCCAATGAAGGATCACGCGGCATTAACCTGCGCACAAGCTTTGGTTGAAGAGTGGGTACTAACATTTGGTGCACCTCTCATGCTACATTCAGACCAGGGTAGAGAGTTTGAATCGCGTCTCTTTCAGGGGATGCTGGAAGAATTGGCCATAGTGAAAACACGCACTAATCCTTACCGACCGCAGTCGGATGGGATGGTTGAGAGGTTCAACCGTACGTTGATTCAGGGGTTGACAACGCTGGTTAATTCTAATCAGGATGACTGGGACACGTTTTCCCAGTATGTGGCCCATGCTTACAACGGTACAGTGCATGCTTCTACGGGCTGCACTCCTAACAGTCCGGTATTTGGATCTGAGATCATAATGCCTGCGGATTTGGTCTTTGGCAGTGTGCTGCGGAGGAAGGATGTCCCATGCCGAGTGGCATTTGCTGAATCTCTACGCAGAGAATTGCGAGAAGGCTATGCATTGGTGAGAGGCCACTTGAAGAAAGCAGCCATCCATCAGAAAGTGGGATATGATACAGGCTTGAGAGAAAGGAAGTATGTAGTTGGACAGAAGGTGGTGAGATTGAAACCACCTGTGCATGGAAAAATCTCGAAGGGTTGGGATGGGCCGTTTGAGGTAACAAAAGTAATATCTGATGTTACTGTGTTGTTGAAGAATGTGTGAGGCAAGATAGTTGCAGGCCATGTGGATCGCCTGAAGCCTTGGCTAGGTCGCCGGCCCGGCGATGAGGATGAACCTTTGGTAGAAGTGCCAATGCCCCAACCCGGGTGGCTGCGTAAGAAACAGGTTACGGCACCCCCGCCTACGAAGAAGACTAGAAAAGCAACGCCAGCTAAGAAGGTCGATGGTAGGAAGAAGAAGAAGTCAGTTACTGCAAAGGAGGCTAGAGAAGTTCCTCGAGTGATTGAGAAGAAGAAGCCCCAAGGACCCATACGTAGAAGTGCTCTTATAGCGGGTCGAGGTGCTGTTACGTAAAAGCGGCGGGGCTGGGTTGGTTTGTTATGGTTACCCGGAATAGTTCGGGTTTCCATGGACTCACCCGGTAAACCCCGGAAAGTTGCGTAACTGGTGCTGATTGTCAAAAACACAACGAGAAATACCGGATTTTTTTCTTTAAGCTTTGTGACGGGAATAATGGTGGAAGTAACCAGTAGATGGCATTGGGGTACCCAACGTTCTGCTTTACTAAAGTTAGTTTTGAATGTTTACATGCTATGTTCTGTGAGTTGGTTTCCCATTTAGTACTGGTCGTGATGGTTTCGGATTAAAATCCAATTAACTAAGTCGGTATCCTAAAAGAAATACTTTGTGAAAAAGGACGGGTGTAGAATTCGTTCTAGTAACACGAGAATAGGACTCGTAAGTCTTCCGAATTTGTTCGGACCACCAAAGAAATTTACTTTGACACGTAATTGTTTATTATGTTCTGTTTAAAGAGGTTCTAAAGTTCATATGCTACAAATGATACAGCTTTGATGGACTAAAGAATTGCTATTGCTTGAAATAATGTGTGTAAATAGTATCCGAGATAACCCGGCGAAGATTGCAACTACTACGCAGTTTACTTCGTTACCCGGTTTTCTTCGGATAATACCGGATAACTTCTTCGGGAAGGGCTATCCGGTACCCATGATCCTTTGCGCTTGGATGCGCACGCACGCTGGTTTGGCGCGGAAAGCGTCAGTCCTGCACATATCGTTGGAGAGGGTGGATGCGAAGGCACCTCTCTCCGCGTATGTTAAACAGCAGTTAGTCATCTATACTGCTCTACATGTGAGGGAGAGAGGAGACACTAAAGTGAGGTAGTACAGGAGGACACTTTTGTAACAATTTTCCTGATTTTACTACTCATTTAAGCTCATTTGAGAGTGGGCTCCTCTGGGCCGCCCTCTGTTTAGTTATCATGGCAGATGGCTATCCGTCAGGTAACTCCTGTAGAAGGAGTCACTCGACGGAGGTTACCCCTCTATCGCAGGACGAGAGGGAATTGTTAGCTTTGGGAGACCTGGAGTCTACAGCTCCGGTTGATTGTAATCTTCCAAAACAATTCAGTGAAGCGGATTTACCGAAATTTGTGTATCAACCACCGAGTAAGATGAAGAATAGGGGTGTGAAACGCCGGAATGGCAGTGATATCTCCGAGATAAGGAAAGCTGAACAGGTTAGAACCACACAGTATCTCCTAGCTCTGGGAGCACATGTAAGGAAACTGGTAGATATGGGTTTGTCAGTGGCGCAAGCTAGGGGGTTCGTGTCAGGCCCGGGGTTGAAAGGACTCGAAGCCGGGGGATTTCCCTTGTTCCAGGTTGGGAATATTGCGTCACCACCTTCTTCGGGAGTAACCCGAACTGACCCGAACATGCCCCGGATACCGGTGCACTCGGTCAGTGATGCTCCAGTTGGTGCTCCTTGGGGTTCTATGTCGTATGACCGTGCGGATGGTTTACATCCGGTTCACGGTAAATTTGTACCCGATTGGAATGCCCCTAAACAGTCTACCCCGGAGTGTATTCCAACCATGGCAGTCATGCATTTGGCAGCTAAATTCCAGAAATTTGATCCTGATGATGTAATTCCTGGGAGTAAGATATGCAGGGGGGCATATGTTCGAGAATTAGATAAGTTCAACGAGAGGAAATGTACCAAGCTATTCAGAACTCCTTCCAATAATTCTAAGTCCAAACCCTACACGGGGGAGATTACTGGGGAGATAGGGAGCCGAGCTAGGCTATCCTCCTATGAGGATACGGAGAGGGATATGGAATTCTGGTTAGAACATACTAGTTCAGGGGCACATCAAGCCTACAAGTTTTGGGACGAGGTTATAAAGCAAAGTATGGGGACATACAGGGCTGCCGACCTCTCCAACAAGGATAGAAACCGTATGAAATGGGCCTGGATGACATTTGTCCCGCCAGGTATGCCTACCTATAAATCCGGGAGGGGCTGGAGAATAGGTTCGGGGCAGTGCCCATTCAACGAGTGTATGGATAGAAGTCCAGTGGCTGAGTATTTGGACCTGTACCAGTTCGCACAACATCTAGTGGAGTTCCACGGGCACTCCAAAATGATGTGGCAGTGCCGGGCCAAGTCTAATCGCTCAGTTAAATGTATGAAGGATGGTGAACCTTTCAGCACATCTAGAAAGGGTTGTATGGTAAGACACTTATTGAATGTACACCATATGAAGGCTGAAACTGCCATTTCCAATCTAGATATTCTCGAGAATTGTCCGGAGGCTTTAGGACTCACGGACAGGGAAAAGTGTGTGAGGGTACCACAGGGGTTGGCATACACCTTGGTGTTCAACCATAACCCGAGAAGGATGTGGCTGAATCGAAAGGCGTGGCCATACTACATTCAGGACTTTCCAGAGAAAGCCGCTGATTATCGTAGTAAGATGGAGTTGGCCACTCCTCCCAAAGGTAGAGTCTTGTCTGAAGGTAAAACAGTGGACCATGGAGTGCACACTCCTGTCTCTGTTGCCATAGGACAGGTGAAAACCACAGGTTCAGAGGAGTCCTCAGCTTCTGCTGGGTTAGACTCATCACCTGATGGTCGATCCACCCCAACCAAGAGACGTACTCCAGGGTCTTCCTGCGGATTTAGTAGGAACACTACTGAATCTAATGAGGAGGGTTCTGGCGGATCATTACCGAGGGTTGCTGTTAGCCCAAGGCAGGCCATAGAGGAGAGAATGGTAAAAGACCTGTTAGCTTCTCCTGTAGAGGAGGAGGATGACTGTGTATTTGTGGGACAGGAGGTAGTACCTCCTACCAGACTCTCTGAGGCTGGTGGGAACCCGGGATTGTCAAGGAAGATATTGAAAACAGAAGATACTTCCACTGATAGTCAAGGGTATGTAACAGGGAAGATAAAGTCAGTAAGTGGGAAAGAGGATTCCAAAACTAAGACAATCTATAGAACGATTGATTTCCAATCTGAGGGAGACGATTGGGTGGATCATAAGTTCACCCCACCCACAGGCAGGGCTCAATCGAATAAAGTTGATATGGGAAAGGGACAGGAGATTGGTCGTAGGCTATCCTCCGTTCCATCACCATCTACCTGTATGGGGGGTCTCTCATTGAATTCTCCATCACCTGGGGAATCGGTCCCTCTGCCTAAGCTGACTGGTGATATTGATCACCCTGAGAACGTTAGTATCAAGAATCTTCTAAAAGAACAGTATGTCACTGGACTCAAGAGTTCATTTGACACACTGGATCTCGCTTGTCAACTAGCTCTGCAAGGAGCTAGGGCTCAAGCTGAGCAATTGGTAAAAGAAAGTCGTTTGGCCGAGTTAGAGAAAGTGGAGACTGCGAAAGCAGAACTCCTGTCTAAAATGTCCAAAATGACTGAGGAGAATGAAGCCCTCAAACGACAGTTGGGACAACGGGATGACATGGTAGCAACCTCTAGCAGAATAGTAGACGATTTGAGATTGAACATTGAAAAATCTCGTATGGAAAGTCAATTTTTAATTGATGGTCTCAAAGTCAAGCTGGATCGCAGTAAGGATATGGTCAGTGCCACTGAACATAAACTGTCTGCTGCCCGGACTGAAATTAGTCTGAAAACTAAAGTTATTTCGAAATTAGAACACGAAATTGGTGGTCTGACAGAGAAATTTTCTGGCTTTAGGAAGGAAGCTCAGCAGAACGATGACTTTTATGAGGAGTTGGCTGAGTTTTTCGAAGATTGCTATGAAATCCCATTGTCAAGTTGGTACGACGAGAGTGTATACAGGGTTGAACGGGGTTCCGCCCCTCTTCCCTTAGGATTTGGCGGTGATGCATACGCACAAAGGTTGAGAGCTGACTCTAGGGTTAGTAATATCCCTCGGAGTCCTCCTCCTTCACCTGCAGAGGATGAGATGTACCTGGCCGACTGCAGTTACGTGGCTGGCTCCTCCATGGCCTCTGGGTCATCGGAGTTGGTTGCTGTGAAGCCTGTTTCTAAGACGTCCGTTCCTGCGACGTCTGTGCCTGTGACGTCCGTTCCTGTGACGTCTGTTCCTGTGACGTCTGTTCCTGTGACGTCTGTCTCTGTGACGTCCACCTCTGTGCCGTCTGCTGCTAAGACGATGCAGTATACTACAATGGGGGTGGACACAACCGTGTCTTCCCTTGAGACTATGGATACTCCCGCCGGGGTGTCCACTCTTGCGAGGATGGTGGTGAATGAACTGCAGACAGAGTCGCCTAGCTCGGCACCTGTCTCAACACAAATACTCGACGCCACCTCTTGTCAGTCACCTTCCCAGATAACGGAAAGTGAGACTAGAGAGGCGGTCCAGATATTGATGGAGCTGACCGATGCAATTGCAGAAGCTGACCTACGTCTGACTGTCTGTGATGCTGAGGTGCTTATGGCTCCTGAAAACGAACTTGAACAATCCTTGATGGTGGATCCTCCAGTGGACCTACCTGTGACGACTGGTTCTGTGTCAGGGAACCATCGTCCATCAACCTTGGACATTCCTATATCCATGGCGAGTGTACCTATGAGTACACAAGTGCATTTTCTCAACCCTGATGCTTTGCAGCTAAGGTCTGGGATGGACATTTCCATTGAGATGAGTGACAACCGATCTAGTGAGTGCATGTCGCCAGTGTCCAAGAATGAAGAACTTTTGCTGAGTGGCGAGTCATTAAAACATTCCCAGTTTGCAGCATGTATAGAACCTCTACCATGTGTCGTCATCAAGGTTGAACTTTTGCAGTAAAGTGGAGCTATTTGATGTGTTAAATACCATGAACAGTGGGTCACAAGATGACCTTATATATAGATATATTTATAAAAGACTAAGATGACAGGAACTGCTTACAGTGGATCATTATCACCTATTTATGAAAAGACTTTGATATGATACCATATTACCTTTCATCTAAGTTTTGCAGTTATTGACATATGAAGACTGCTGAACTATCACCAAAGAGTGTTCTATTTGCCATAAGACAGTATTTGTGAAACGTGTTCTGTTTGATTTGATGACATGTGCTATAGGTATGATTATTGTATGCCAATTGTGATACTCTGAATTAACCGTCCAGTAGTAAAAGTATAAAGGACTGCATCCTGATGATACCTACTGAAGTGAAGGGTTACTTGACTGCATTCGTACTATATGTGTTTCAATGGTAATAACATATCAATGAACCTGAAAGACGTGAGATCTGTTCAGGTACAGATGATGAAAATTGAGTAAGTTGTTATGGAGATCCTTAGGTTCTCGTTGATTACTTTCAGAAGGAGGGTATCAAGTGAGGAGCTGGGTCATTCTATTTTTCAGCTAACTGTTTTTTCTATAACCTTGAGTGTGGAGATTAATTCTCCATAAGGGTTGAGTTATGTTACCATGCCACTTGATCTGATTGCCTTAGCATTTCTATATGGAAAATGCCACTTGTGTTATTATGTGAGTTACATCACGAAGGACACCTATGTGACCATGATTTGCATACGGTTTTGAAAGTCCTGGATTTGACTGAAACTGCATTTACCGGATCTACGCTATATGTACATTTATTCCAAAAATATTGATCTTTCAAACCTTACTCTGGCACGTTAAGCGAGTGAGTCTATTCAAATAGACGGGTTGGGTCAAGGTTTACTATAAGTCCGACACTTGCCACCTTTTTGTTTCCAATATGTCTCGTATAAAAATTGGTAACTTTTAAGGAGAAGTGTTCATATTGATCTGTATGTATATGATACCTGTTGTAACAAATCGTTTTCGATGAGACATGGTTAGTATACAGTAGTATGTCTTAAAGGTTTTATTTTTTTATGATATATAGTCAAGTTTGTTTTATAGGGCTTGACTGGCTGTGTGGAGTTTATCCTCTTAGTCCCAGAAATCATGACTGTTATTGAAGGATGATACTCGATTATTGTGTAACTGGATCCTGATGGTTGATATGATTGACGTTAATATCAAAAAGGATGAAGACATATCTATAATACTCAAGAAATACATTAAGTTGTTCTAGTAGAAAGAGTTACGCTTGTCTCTACTATGTATATGTTTGGAGACAATATGTTTTTTTGGGTTGCTTAAAGATAAAATTTGTCAATATTTTAAAGTAGTATGAAAAATACTGCACTTTGTGCCGCTATTTAGACGCTGTGATATTGTCTGAAGGGGGGTAGTGTAGTGGGTCGACGCTATACTATTTCTATAGAACCAGTTTGGGTTATATTGGGTATGTGTGGTGCCGTGTATCCGGGCCACGCTCCTGTCTGGTGCCGGGTATATAGTTACATAAGTCTACACCTGAGGATTGAGAGAGCGCGGCCTGGTTATGTGCATTGAGCCGTGACCGCCACGTGTCACCCGACATATCTCGGGTACCGTGTCGGCCCGGATGCACCGGTGCGTGGTTACCCGGAGTTCCTCGGAAACTCAAGTGTTTACGAGTAATGAAGAGAGTTACATAAGGATCAGTACATAAGACCTGGGGTTCTGCTAATCGAGGACCCAGTCTTGCTGTGCACTTCGGCCAGCTCGACTGCTCCACAACAGAGCTTCCCCGAACTCTGTTGTACCTTTTTAGGCCTAGTCCTGTCGCTGCTTCCAACTTGGTCAACCTGCATCTCTCTCTCTGTTCTACCCTCTGGGGGAACTAGAGGAGATAGACACACTGGTGGACAACTCCGGACACAGAACTCCTCCCGCGGAGTCTGGTCCAAGTGGAGTTAACCATGAGAGAGCCTTGGAACTCGGGAATTATGTACTAGACCGTGAGCGTATACCTCTTTTATGTTCATATGACCACTGGTGTTCAGAAGCCTATTTGATTGTTACTATCCGTCTGTATGATTACTAGCCGTATGTCAAATGAATAAAGTGTAATTTCTGAACAACCTATTTTCGAATCTGGAGTTTTTCATAGCCGATGCCTTTCTTAGAATAGCCAACATCTACAATAGCTTATTCAATGAATTTTGAAATGCAATTACTATTAATCACAATTTTTAACCAGGTCACATATTCACCCATTCTAATGTTTCCATTAGTTTACACTTTTTCAAGTAGTAACAATATCACATATTGTGCTTTATTTATACATGTTAATACATGCAGTAATGAATTTACAGCCTATTTTTGGTACTTCAGTACAACCTTGTTATATTAATACTATACTTGTATAGATCTACTAATATAGTCTAAGTTATGAAAGAAATATGAGATATTAAACTTGTATGAAGTAGACAAACACAGCATGTAGGTAATGGACTCTGGGATATTAGCGACCAAAGTGTTGCCTCCAAAGTCCAAAGTTTGATATTAATCTTCACAAATATATAATATAAACAGGCCTAAAGGGCCCCACAAAACGGCCTAAAGTGCCCAGTCACATAACATTTGCGGATCCAGGGGGCGGCCCAACGGGCCTTGGCCCCCCCCCCAAAATAAAATCAATAAAATAAAATAAAATAAAATAAAAGAGGGGAAGAAGAGAGGAGAAAAAAAGGGGAAAAGGAAAAAGGGGACAATACCATATAGACATAGACAATCAGCATTTTCTTAGGGGTGGGGGAGGGCATGCCCCCAAACCCCCCATGTATGGCTGCTGCGATTTTCTTCAGCTGTTCTTCGCTTGCGCTGTGCACAGGAACAAACAGTCGTTTCATGGTTGGCCAGGTTTGGGCCCCCCCCTCTGGAAAATCCTGGATCCGCCACTGCATAATACAAATGAGTCACATAGCTTAGAACACATGCTTAGTGAGGGCAGTAGACACCACCTTGTCAGTGTCAATCCGGCCTGACAGTGACTTAGTGAGATATATTTATAAGCGCTGCCAGACTCTGCCAGTCACCAGCTTGCCTCACATCGTCCAGAGAGAGGCCTAGACTGTAAATGTAGGCTGCCCCTGCCCGCCTGAGGGAATGCATACCAGCACCAGGGCAGTCCTTTCCCACCTTTGACAGCAGGGATTTCAGGAACATGAGTAGCTTGGGGTAAGTGAGAGGAGTAGGCCTATCACCTTTGTACACCCAGAAGGCAGGAGCAGAAGGGTTCACAGTGGGGGAGTCCTTGAAGTGAGCTGGTAGAAGTTCCACAGCACATAGTGGAGACTTATGGGCTGCAGTTACTGGTATATAATGTGTCCTCTGTTGATACTGCACTGTCTTGGAGCTCGAGATGGCCGGTTGTAAGCCCCAAGAGGTGAAAGTTATGGCGCCCCTCCTCAGATAATGAGCGCGGGGGTTCGAGATTGAAGCAGGTACTAAGTTGCTCTTTCTCAGAAGAGTACTACCCCAACAACAATTTGTCCTTCTTCCAGACCCACTTTGAGTCACTATTGACCCTGGGGGAGGATCAGGAAGTGGCGCTTAGCAAGATCATTGTACCCACAGAATGGAACAACGTGAGAGATGATGACACAGTGATGGTGGTCCCATTGTGAACAAAGACAGCGTTGGCAGAAGCCAAGCGTGCATTGGCAAATAATATCTTCAAGAAGGAGCTAGTCCCTGACATTGACTGGGGTAGAATCAATCGAGTCATGCACGTGGACAAGATTATAAAGAGCACAAACCCGTTGGCTACAGACGAAGAGAGGGAGAAGGTGCCTAAGATTTTTAGTGCGCCGTGGAGCAAATGTTTGAAGCTGAGATACGGGAACAAGTAGCTGCAACCGGTCAAAATCCACTGTCGCACAACACCACCAAGGCGTAGGAGCCTCGAGTAGCCAGGTCACTTCCGGGAGACAATGAAAACTACGGACAGTAGCCCATGGCCTGCTGACCAATGACTTGGACGGTCATGACTTTCTCAAGTCAAAGAAATTATTCCTCTACCATTCAACGATGAGACATGTCACTGTCAAAGTTCCCAGAAACATGTGTGTGTTGCTCACCGAGCATCTGCCACACATACTAGGTTTCACAGCCAAGACATTCTTCATGAAGACCACATCCGGACGCCATCCAAGACGGAAGAGCGGGCGAAATGCATAACCCCCTGCTACGTTGTGTCACAGTCAACCGGAGCAGGATGGCCAAGAGCGGTATGTATACAGGCAGTCAGTTTATCCATACTTAGACTACTTCCTGCTCAAGTCACAGAGGTTATAGGTATATACTTAAGAGACAGAACTGGTGAACCAATACCATTCTTGAGAGGAAAAGTGGCAGTGACACTTCATCATGTTGTATACTATTTCCATTCATTTAGTTTACCACCATTGAGCACTGCATTTATATTGTTTGTAAAGCTTTCAAAACCTGTCAAGTGTCAAAGTAACCGTATACAATTGACCTGTGGACCTCATTGTATTCACTTTTTAGTAGTAGCGTGTCTAACCCGAAACCCAAAGAGATATGTCCTGAAAATGAGCAGAAACCCGAAGTTGAGCGATTGGTTGGTCAATCAATGTGTTGCGATGCGAAAAAGAAAACTCTTCATGAGTTGACATGTGCAGAGCTTGTTCAGAAAATGTAATTTGTCTTGCTGAAATGGTGCTTGAGCTAACTACTATTCTTCTGTTGAGGATTCACCATTGGTGCGGCCCAAAAAGAAGAGTTCTTGGAACTGTGTTGAGTCAGTGTTGAAAATGTTATAAAGTGGATAAATCCTAAAAAAAAGAAATTAAACTGTTATAGTTGTGTTCTTATTTAATTTCTCTTCATGAAATATTTTCCTACAAAAAAAATAAAAATTTCTCTACCAAATCCAGCTCTCTGATTGGTTGATTTATTTAGGCCACACCCTCATTTGCATAATAGGCCCCTCCCCTTTTGAATAATAATTAGTCACGTGACCAAATACTTGACGCTCATTGGTTTAGAAACTAGGTCACATCCTCATTTGCATAATGAGTAGGTCACGTGATCAAATGATGGCCTGTGATTGGCTGCATGTTGATGGAACCATTTCTTCTTTGTACTAAAGAACGTTTGCACTACATATAATACCACTGCTAGTAACTTACAGGTGCTGCATTGGTACATTGGCCGACTCTTGTGAAGTGCCTCAACCTTGTGAGGTTTGCATGATGCTTGAATGCAGCCCTGGAGATGGCTACATTTCATGTATCAGGGAGACCAATGACATTATACAATATTTAATTGCACTGTGCCTTCAATAAAGGGTTAAAAGATGCATACTGATTCATTAAGATGCACTACAGCCTAGATTACAACATTAACTGCAAATATGATTCTAAGCTTTTAGTGAATTCAATTAAGTTTTAAAAGACTAGTTATAAAGTAATGAATAATTTAAAAAAGGTTAACTGTTCTCCACTAGATAATCATTTCAACAACCAAATGAAAAAGCACAGAAATATGGATGTAATGAAGCACCTCAAGAATATCCTTCAAAAGGTACAGGTAGTCCTCGTGCCCATCACAAAGATGACAATTTACCCCAGCTCATGCAACCTGTCCTGGACTTGTTTAATTGTGACCCAATATCTGACCTGATACTTCAACTGTGCAAGGTCCAACCTAGGTAGACAGTTCACTATTCTGCAGATCCCTCTTTCCAATAATACTTGGAATCCTGTGAATTTTCTATTCTACATCATCAAATAGCACTTTAATTTTCTTTGATGCAGAGTGTCCTGGTGGTGGGAGAGAGCTGGAGACAAGGCAAAGTAGGACATGTCAGTCAGGGACCAATCTCACTCTTAACAGGGGTTAGAGACGCACACCCCTGCTGTCAGTGGGGAGCACCACTGTCAGACAAGAAACTCCTATGTAGTCAGTACAAATTGTAATAACATAGATCTATATGTATAGCCCTGATCTGTACATCACTTTCACTAGATATTTCAGGAATCTGCTCTTTTTTGAATTGCAACATAAGTTGAAGAGCAGAAGAGTAAGGCATTTGCAGATTTGGAAGTTGGAGAGGTCAAGGGTAGTTTGCACGGAGGCTGGAAGATGAATTTCCCCTCTATCTTAGTGTTTCCACGTTCACCCCTGGAATTTTTCTGTTGAGATGTTGAAGGAACATTTTGATCATCATCAAACTTCTAATACTCTTTTCAACTAGCCTTGCCTTAAGGTGTCCCTGAAAACTTCCTAGTTTCAGATCTTCACATGGCTACTTCTGATCTGTTATGTTCAACATTGTGTATGAGGGACTTGGCATTAGCTGACATCCCGTACTAAACCATTGATCAAAACCTAAATGTGCTTGCTCCTACCCCAACTCTGTATACATATTCTCTTCTCATGACAAGAGTGAGACAATAATATGAAAGTATTGCTATCACCAGTTAATCTTACACCCACCTACCTGATGCACTGCATGTTGCTGATGTGAAACAAGTTCACCATCCTCTTCTAGCAGAGTATTTTAGCACACTGGAAGGATGAGACTAAGAGCTGAGCTGTCTGTATCTGCAAATACAGAAGACCAGTAGCACAGGGGTATCATGGGTGTGTCTGATATGACTAATTAATATATTGCATGTTGACATCCTGAACGTCAGATGTACTAAGCACTTCAAATTGTACAGGGGTATCATGGGTGTGTCTTATACAGAGGTCCTGAGTGTTGCATGTCTGTGTTTCCATGTTTCTTTGTTCATTGACACCTCACTTATTAGGAACATATATACGATGCATCACGTCATGCCATAGCACAGTTATATATCCTGGTAAGGTGTGACTGGGATCTACTCCTATTACAGACCTGAATGCAATCTAAGTGAATGGGTGTGGTGAGGTGGAAATACCACAGGTGCAGTGTTGAAGGAGAACCTGCCGTGACATCAGTTAATTAACTCAACATTCATGGATCATGTTTTTACTAGGAGGTGAGGGGTATCATGGGTGTGTCTCACAAAGAGATGCTACAAGCAGACTCCCCAGTGAAGACAGCACTGACTATATATGCAGCCAACAAGGCCGGAAAACTATACTGGTTATTGTGAGTACATCTGATTATTGGAACTCAAAATTCAATCTGAATAAAAGTGATCCAGGATGTTGACCAAGACCATACTTCTCCTTCTGCCTAGTCTAATTATTCTTTTAACCATTTCTTTACAAATCTTCAAAAGGCTGACTGAAATTTTGCACAAATCAATTCTCCTCATTGAATATACACAATAAAAATACATTTCTAGGTATCAAAGGGCCTTCTTTCTGATAAATGAATGATACCTTTTTTACGCCAAAGTCGTGGCGTAGCCACCTGGTGGTGCCACCAGGCAATACCAGGACGAGGTATATGATGTTTGCATTTTACCAAAAGTCAGAACGGGGCCGCCATCTTGCATTGCGCCGCCATCTTGGATTAAGGAGTCACAACACAAATTTATGCTATGTGCACTGCATGAAAACTCGGGTTTAAGTATATTTACGGTTTCTTAATCGACCAGGAAAGGTCATGGCAATGTTATATGACATTTCCGGTAAATGTAGGCTCACCCTAAATTTACCGGAAATGTCAAATGATATTTCCCGTAAATTTAAGATGACCTTAAATTTGCTGTGAATGTCATATGACATTTTCAGTATATTTAAGATGAACTTAAATTTGCTCTGAATGTCATATGACATTTCCGGTATATTTAAGATGACCTTAAATTCAATGGAATTGTCATATGACATTCCCAGCAAATTTAAGGTCATCTTAAATTTACCGGAAATATAATTACTGCATTTCAAAATGTAGTCATAGTATCGCATGGTCGAAACATTAAAAAAATACATCTACAGGGACCCATTTCACCTCATCCAAGAAATATAACAACATATGGGACCTAAATACGGATCTCATATTTTTGGAAAAAAGAGATTTTTCTATTTCTGCACGATTTCCGTGCTGTGTCCGTATGTTTGAGCTATTTTTTCATATTTCCGTATGTGACATACGGCACCCACCTGGCTCAGTTGTAAAATTGAGCAAAAACCAATCTACATTCTGGGGAACCCCTGGGGAAATCCCTCTGTGACGTCATAATATGTAGCAACATACGGGGGTAGGCTGGAGAGGTCCGCATTCTATTTTGGATGCTAGGGAATGGAGTGAGGAGGTCGGTAATGGAGTGGGGAGGTCGGAGTATGGCGTGGGGAGGTCGGGGTATGGCGTGCGGAGATCGGGGAATGGAGTGAGGAGGTGGGGGTATGGAGTGAGGAGGTCGGAGTATGGAGTGGGGAGGTCGGGGTATGGACAGGGGAAGTAAGGGTATGTAGGGGCCATGAGGAGGTAGGCAATGGGGATGGTAAGGGACTGCACTTTTAGGTTTTTCTCCAGTGTGGTACTACCTGACCTGCTGGTCTCATGTGTTGTGCACTACGACTCCCATTGGTATAGCATGTTGTATTACATTCCCCTGCCCATTCCCCTGCCCATTCCCGTGTCCATTCCCCCACTTGCCAGCTATCTTAGTTGCATTGGTGATTAAGTGGAAGGGGTGTGGACTTCACCATTCAATTAGACATACACATACCAATATGGATCCACACAAGGGAGAAACCTCCCCTGTGTTCAACTCATTGAGATTAGCCTGTTGGCTATATTTACTATAATGCATGAAGCAATAATGCTTTAAAG
Organism: Harmothoe impar; assembly: GCA_947462335.1. Lineage (NCBI taxonomy): Eukaryota > Metazoa > Annelida > Polychaeta > Phyllodocida > Polynoidae > Harmothoe > Harmothoe impar. The sequence goes on along the minus strand of OX381714.1, from coordinate 71,684,309 downwards.
ACCTCCCCTCTCCATTCCCCGACCTCCCTACTCCATTCCTCGAACTCCTACTCCATTCCTCGACCTCCCAAATCCATTCCTCAATCTCCCCACTCCATTCCCCAACCTCCCTTCTCCATTCCCCGATCTCCCAATACGGATCCCGTATATGGTCCGTATGTTGGCTCCATATCGGGTCCGTAAGTGTTGAGGCACTGCTGGGAGAGTGTGGCGGTGATTTGTGGCTCCGGGGGCCGCCTGGAGGCTGCTTGTGAGCCCTTCTCCGCGCCTTAGGTGTGGAGGTAGAAAATATAATTTAAAAAAAAGTATCAGATAATCATGCACTTGATAAATTAGATATAAGGCTGTAAACTTCACAGTTTATTTGTCATATATAGGGCTTTCGGTTTGTACATTTTTTTTGCTTTCATATATTTATCAATTTGTTTAGCGCACCTGGAACTCCTAAATACATTTTGAGCTACAACTCCCAAAGGGCTGGAGGCACAGCAAAATATACACTTGGCCATCTAGGGAGTCCCGGGGGCTGTCTAATGAGACCTCCTGGGACTCTCTAACCTCTCTAGAAGCGCCGCAATGCGCACCCAATGACGGCCAATGCAACACTGATCCGCTTCAGTGCACATCACAGGTCATGTGACACCCTTAGCCAATCAGAGGGCGGTCACGTGACCATGAGAGCACCCCCTATATAATGGGCGGAGCTGCTGGGGGAGGTCCTCACTTCTCCACTGCCTGTGCTTCTGGACACACCTCCTGCTGCTACACCCTACATGCTGCCTGCTGAAACTCTGACTGACTGCCCAGCTGCCTACCTGACTGCCCAGCTGCCTACCTGACTGCCCAGCTTACAGGACCCAACCCAAGCCTTCAGTAGCCGGCCCTAGCCTCCAGTACCCTACCTCCCTGTACTCTGTCTCCAACCTCCCTACTCTGTCCCCAGCCTCTCTAGTCCGTACCCAGCCTTACTACCTCATCCCCAGCCTCCCTACTCCGTCCCTACCCCATCCCTGCAGACTAGGCTTGGGGTATGCCAAAAATGATGAAATTGTGCCGTCCCCAACAATAAAAATATACCAACCAGCTGCATTCCATTTCAAAATAATAAGATTTAATTATATTCAATGACATTTAGGTTAATTTAGAGAAAATGACATTTCTTTCTTAAATATTATAAAAGGTTCTTAAATGTCAATTTTTGGTAACCAGCACATGGGCCTTGACATTAGGTTTAATCACATTTAAGTAACTTTTTTCATGGCCTTGACATTTGGTTTAATAAGCTTTAATGACATTTAGGTAAAAATTTCAGACCATTTAGGTCAACGTAATGTTGCTTAAATATACCAAAATAGTCACTTTTGGTATACCAAAATATGCTTAAATCTCAAAATTTTGACATTTAAGTTTTCCCGGCGAGGTCAATTAAGTGTCATTATAGGTGCTTATCAACAATATTTAAGCATATATAATGGCCTTTAGGGAAAACTTAAATATACTTAAACAGGGGTTTTCATGCAGTGGTGATGACAATAATATGAATCAACCTTTGATAGGTGCTCAGGTTGATTATGATAATACCTACCCCCCCTAAAATGGACCCAAGGAATTCAATGGTTTTATTGGTTAATAGCAAATACAGCTGGTTGCCAAGCAACAGCTATTCTTATTGTTTATCTGCCTAGCAACACACATTTCAATGGTCCTGAGGTTGGTTATGATCACGCATACCCCCCCTATTATGGACCTAAGGAATTCAATGGTTCTATAAGTTTGTTGCTATTACTGGGTTGCCTAGCAACAATTATTTTAATTGGTTATCTGCCTAGCAACACACACTTCCATGGTCCTGAGGTTGATAATAATCATACATACCCCCCTAATATGGACCCAAGGAATTCAATGGTTCTATTAGTTTGTTGCTAATACAGCTGGTTGCCTATCAACAGCTATTCTTATTGTTTATCTGCATAGCAACACACTGTACCATATATCATTCCATAGGGGCTAAGATGAATGGTACTCTTAGGCCTATCGCTGATTGCAAAAGGCCACTCCAAAAGTCTATAAACAACTTCATGAATGACACTTGTGATACATTCTCTTAAAAAGCTGTGGACTATCTGACAGAAATGTTGAACCCAATGGACTATGTCTGCTCTATTGATCTGTCGCAAGCGTACCGTAGTGTCAATATACAACCAGACAATGCCACCTACCATTGCTTCCGCTGGGATTTAGGCCAAGGCGAGAGTATCTATGAGGACAGAGTTCTATCTTTTGGACTTAAATGTGCCCCCTACTTGTTCACCCAGTTGGGTGACTATGTGGTTAGATGTATGCATAGGAGGGGTATCTACCAAGTCTCTGACTACATTGATGACCTGACAGTGATGGGGCCCACCTATGATGACGGTGCCTATGCCCAAGGGCTGCTCATATCTATTGTCCGGGGCATGGGGTTTCATGTCAAGTGGCCCAAGGTCACGAGGCCCTCTAGGAGAGTGGTGTGCTTGGGGATCATAATAGACAGTTCAGCCATGGAGATTAGTTTACCTAATGACAAGCTATTTTCACTGTATGAGGTCCTCGCGGAATTCTCCGCCAAGCGTGTAGCCGCCAAGCTTGAAGTCCAGCAGCTCGCAGGTATCCTGGGCCACTGCTCCACAGTGGTCAGGGGTGGACGTACCTACTCATGTCATGTATCATAAGGTGCATCTGAGTGATGAGTTTAGGGCGGACGGAAAAGCCAGGAATCTGTGCCCCAAGGAGCCATTGGCTATAATCCCTTTTTTTTAAACATGAATTTTTTAGAACAAGATTTTCTTTATTCACCAGAGGTAGTTCGACAAGGTTTATAATGTGTTGTCGTACATTGTACTTGTTATCATCTAGAGGCGCAGAACATAGATAGGTACCGGTAATGTTTCCATTTGGAGTACCATTTGGAGATTCATGTACACATATTAATACATAAGAGTGTGGCGAATAAATAAATGGTTGGACCATCAGTAAAACTGTTGTTGGGGTCCAACCATGAGATGAATGGGTCATGAATTTTTAATGTAAGACATACCAGTTCTTGAGTGGAAGAGGTGCTTTGTGACGTTAACATTTGTTGTATTTAAATGCATTTTATGCAGTTTTATCTATTTTACCCCGTTTTAAATAAAAATTTGTTAAGAAAAAAGGCAGATGGTTTACTCGTCCTTCTCAGGTATTGTATCTTACAGTGTTTACTTGACCAGACAAAGTTTCAGTTAACCTATCATCCGACTAAAGGCTATTTCCAGCTTTGAGCACAAGAAACTTCAGGACTATTTTCATAGGCAGTACAATGTATTGTTGAATATTTTAACACAGCACCTTCATTAAATCTAGTGGCTTGTATGGGTTTAACAATAAACGTTTCTTGACGAGATCTACGATAGGCATAAATTTTAGTATGGGCTTTTCTCCATTCAATCAACATTGGGAGATTTGCAATGGCATGAACCTGCTCAGTTAGTGTTAAAATATGCTTATCTAAGCAACTTTTTAACCCCCTGTTCTGCTGACGCTGCAGACTCTCAAGTACCGTAGAACTTGCATTAGTATACAATATATCAGCGTAATCTATCACAGACAGGATATGAGTATTATAGACCTTTAGGAGTGCCTCGATGGTCATCTTTTTCTTAGCTCTGTAGAGTAACATATTTTTGAAACGAATGCTTTTAATTAGATTTTTTACATGTAGATTAAAATTTAGTTCCTCATCAAGTGTGACTCCTAGATATTTGTAAGAGTTCACAGATTTTAGCTGTGTGTCGCCTTATTTAATATTTGGTTTTCTCTGCGGAACTTTGACGCCTCACAAAAGCCACCAGCCTAGAGGGGAAGGTCTCTAGCCACTGGCTCTGCAGAGTTGGAGTGTCATACCTGTTATCCATCGGTTTTGACTTGATTGACATTAAGAGTCGGGGGTACTGGACAAGCCATGCTGTGTTGTAGTATTTGGTTGAGGGGTTGGACAGGGAGGTGTCTAAGGACAAGGTTGTCTTGTCTTTTTTCCGCTTTATGCAATTTCTTTGTATACTTTTTACTATAACCATATTTTCTTTACTTATTACTATAACCAATTGGTTTAGAGGGTTGGGTAATCATAGAAGGAAAAAACATGATTTATAATAATTTCCCCTCGCAAGAGGTAATATCTCAGGCAGAAAGAACATGATATAGTATGGTTAATTATATTGATTGCCGTTGGAGAAAAAATGATTAATTATGATTTCCCCTTTCAAGAGGTAACATCATAATAAAGTATCATTTATCATAATTTATCATGAAAACATAATTATTCATGATTTATTATGATAGATCATGATATGTCAGGGTTCAATATGATGAACCATGATATTAATCATGATATTTTTTACCAGCACTAGTGCTGCCATCCCGAGGAAGCTTGTGGGAATACCTTTGTATTCCTTAGCGTCCAGCCAGAACTCTTGCGATTCTCATGGCTAAGGTCGGTTTACTCTTTCTCATATTAGAGTTATTGTTATTCAATCGGTGAATCCATGGGGTTATAATGGAAATAAATATGCCCAGACCATCAGTCAGTATACCTTGTTATTGTCATATTATATGCAGGGCTTATGTGTCCTTTGAGCTTGATAGTGTCAAATGCCTTTCCTGTTATAACACATAATTGTAGATAAAAGCGTAACACAACACATCCCACATATATATGGCTGCGTCCAGTAAATTGAATTATCTAGTAAGTTCAGTTGACATTTTACATAAGTTAAATAAGTGCATAAAATGATGTTAAAAGGTCATCTTTGTACAAAGTCATGATGCATGCATCCAACGATTATAGATATTTGGCCGTGTCTCACTAAATCTGTACAAGTGGTAGACTGTGATTGGATACCTCACCCCCTCCCCCCTCCCCTCCCCTCCCCCCCACCCACTCCATGCATCCTAAAAGTGCCCCCCTCCCCATGCATCTTAAAGGGCCCCCCTCCCCCCCTCCCCTCCCCTCCCCCTCCCCCCTTATACACTCTAAAGAACACTTCTACCTAGTTCAATAAGTCACTTCCAGTCGCTAATAAAAAATAAAATGAAAAAACAAACTTATATTGTTGTGTTTTTTATTGGTTTACAAAAAAAATAAGAGACTCGCCTCCTCCAAAAAAAATATATATCACATTTTAAAGCGCGTGACCCCTTAAAGACGCTAATCTCTTCATTAAGTCGCGTGACGTCACTTCCGGTCACGTGATCAATCAGGTCACTTCCGGTCACGTGATCCTCAATGAGGTCACATGACATCACTTCCGGTTGTCCATTAGGTCATGTGACGTCACTTCCGGTCACGTGACTCATCAGGTCACTTCCGGTCACGTGATCCTAAATTAGGTCATATGACGTCACTTCCAGTCCCCTAAGTAGGTCATATGACGTCACTTCCGGTCCATAAGTAGGTCATATGACGTCACTTCCGGTCACGTGACCAAATGGCGGCCTCTGATTGGCTAACTAGGTCACGTGACGTCACCACTTATCTCCTGAGTAGGTCACTTCCGGTCACGTGACCAAATGGAGGCCTCTGATTGGCTGCATCTCGATTGAGTAATAAACAGTACTAAAGCATAGTCCCGTTCCGATACATTATATACTACTTTAATGATTATGATTTCCCCTCTCAAGAGGTAATATCATCGATCATAGATCGGCCTTGATGCCAAGAGAATTAAATTGCGTCTTAAGTGGCCCCAAGTGGCCAAAAGTAATAACAATTTATTTACCTTAATTCAATGGAAATCTTTAGGGTTGACCATTACATCTGTTAAACTTACATATCAAGGCAGCAAATAAATGTACTTAGTCATGTTCTTTTGGGTTTTTCACTTTCCAACAGCTGTAGACTAAAGATGCCTGCATATTATAAGGTAATTTTTGTTTAGGTAAGAGAAAAGACTTTTGGGGTGTCGGATGAAAATTTCTTGTTGTATGACCCTTCAAATTTGAAAAATTGCTTGTATAAGAGCCCTAGCGGTTATATGCGTATATTGCTGGGTAGCAGGCCACGCCCTAAATCTAGAAAGCAGTGGCGCAGGGGTCGTGTTATTTCATTGTATACTCGCTAGGTGTGTGCGTGGTGGTTGCCAGGGACGCTACTGAGCCTGCCACACTTGGATTCAAAATTCTATTTCTCAGAACTGTACAGTAATGTGTCCAACCACATTGTGTATTATGATAAATCCAACATACCATAATTCCGCCATCTTTTTTTAAGGTTGGGGGTGATTTTAATGGTCACCTCCTACAGTGTCAACTCGTTTTTATTAGTATAGAATGGCTTATATCAAGCATATGTACATAATTCTGAGTAAATAGATATGCATGTCTTTTAATCCAAAAAAGTGCAAGAAGGTGTTTTCCTAGATATACAGAGCCATTATATTGGTACAGAGGATGTTTGCTACTGTTGAGAGTGTTGATAAAGAATTATACCAAAAGTGTAATGGCCCATGTATCTTTTATTGGTTTTCACCTCACTATGCTTGGTCACCATGGGAAGATGGTTCTATATGAAGGCAAAACAATATATATGAGTCAGACCCCACATAAATGCATCAATTGGTGTTTTCCAGTGTTTTTCCCCTTCCACGAGCTATAGAGCAAAGACATCTGCACCACACTAATTCTTGTTGGTTTTGGCCAAGAGGGAAAACCCTAGCCTTTTAGAAAAAAATGAATTTTCATGTGTCATTCTTTGATTTATGGCCCTCCAATGTCAAAAATCACCCCAAAATTGGGGTTCTAGCCTAAGTTCCAGCCTAATTTCTTTCTTTTGATGTGTCTCTCATGGTCAAATAAAACATTACAAGTCTCATAAATCAGCACAGTTTATTAGGTTTATGTGTTGCATTTTTTTGCAGCCTAAATTCTCTTCTGTGTATTAGGGGTTTTCAATGCAAAACTGTATTGTCCGTAAAGTTAACACTGTAGTGTCCGTAACGTTAACGCTAACTGACCATAAGCCTCCCCTGCTGCACTACAGGTAATAACAACATGATAAGATAGAATTGACATTGCTACAGCACTGTGTTGCATTAAGATGCATTCCTACTGGTATGAATCAACCTTTCAGCCCTCAAAATGATTTATTAAGTCAGAAAATGACAGAATTGCCACCAAAATATCACCGTCAAGCCCTAAAACCCTGAGGGATACATGTTTTCTGTTGTTTATATAATACTTACATCTATCTTTCATTACTTTAGTGTGTTAAACTTGAGCTGGTAAGCTCTTTTGATTAATAGAACTAAAAATAGTTAAAGTTACAGACATTACAGAGTTAACGTTACGGACATTACATGGAAAATGAAAATCCTCAAGGAGAAATAAATACTGATGATATTTATATCTTTTTTGGATAGTATGTTGAAGGGTTATCTAATCTAAAAGCCTAAGCAAGAAGAAAAAAAATTCCATATTTTTAATTTGTCACGGTAGACTTTGTTGTATATTATGTCCATAACGTTAACATATTTTTAATATTTTTTGAAAAAACGACTTCTACTCAGTCAATTCTCTCTATATTTTAACACAACATGCCCCTATGGTACTTCTATCATCCCAAATAGTTATTTACCCTATAGAACATACTTTGTTTTTTATGGGTGCTAAGTGCTACCAATTCTGTTGTGTCCGTAATGTTAACTGCATAAAAAATCAGGGTTATAAAAAATGCCTGTTTTTCTGCAATTAAAATGACAAAAAGGGTCTCCTTGTAAGTGAAACTATACATATTTTGGAAGTAGACACACTGAAGATGGTACAAAGTGACTCTGGACACTCTGGATTAATGAAACAGTTTTTATGAAACTAGAGTAAAGTTGGTGATATTGTGTAAATATTTCAACATTTTCAAGATTTTTACAAAGTCCCCCGAGTGACAATATGAAAAGGGTTTGGTTTATGGTTTTCAACTTGGTATGCCTGATAATACATAATGTGGCTACTTGTAAACCAAAGTAGAACTTACTGTGGTGACTCCAGGTTGTATTTGAGAGTAAAAAAAAACTGACCCTCTGGGAGTTAAGCTTTCCCTCAAGTGGATTCTGGGACCTAAGATACTAGTCTTTCAATAAAATAAACTTGTATTAAGATAAATTGAGTTTAGTGGATAAAAATTGATTCAGATTTGGTACCAGATTAGTGCATTTTTAGGAATTCTGACTCATATGCCTGAAAGCATATATGTTTAGATATTACTGTTGCACAGATAACAATGATAGTGAGTACATTTGCCCTAGGCCCTATGAGAGCTGTATCTTCAAGTAGTGAGGCCCTTTATTAATAATAAAGGGAGAACCAATTTCACTAGAAGAAAAAGAAAAAATGACAGGCGTATACGTATTTAATCCTGCATGTGTGTGCGTGTAGAGCACAAAGGAGACTGAAGATTGGCAGGAACTGCCGAGTATACATATGTGAATGCGCCCCCTGGTGTGCGCGGCTGGTCCTATAGTCTGTCTCTATTAATATATATCCATATCGAGCATACTCAATATAGAGCACGATAATGCAGTGCTAATTTAGTGATAAACAGATTATACTTGGCGAAATCAGAGTAAAGTTGGGCACAGTAGCTGTAATTTCCAAAAATCTCCAGAAATCGGTTAATATCAATGTCCAACAACTAAGTTCGGTGGACGAGGCACAAAGTCCCAACACTACATTCCGAATGACACAGGTAGGTTTGATTTCGCCACACTTTGGCTTTCCCAGGTCATGTGATACTCATACTCCCTTGTGATTGGCTGAGGGGAAATGCAGGTCAAGCAATTCTCCTTTATTCTCAATTTATTTGCAACTGTTCCCTTTCAGAGAAACAATAATTTAGGTTTGGAAAATAATTTCCCTATTAAATGAAAATCCTTTCATTTGATATACAAAGTTCTGAATGCCATATATGGTATGGTCTCAAGGTGCTGTCTTCTTGGTGCCAACATTGGGACTATTCCTTAGTTTAGTATCTTTATGGAATGTTTCATCCCTTTCAGGGAATCATCAGGTGTAATCTCAGGGACTCTACAAAATAATTTTATTATTCTATATTTATTATTTTAGAATGATAGTGAACTTGTGTAGATATGTGCATTATGTCTATTTACTATATTCTGGACCTGTGGCTGACTCTACTCAGTTCTATGTGGGCTTTGCCTGGGTTGGTGTTCTGGTTGCTTTCAGTGTCTGATTGATTCTAAGACACTGTTCTACTTGTGTCCATGGGATGGAGCTATTTAGGTAGGACTATTGGGCTCATTTGCGATGGTATTTTTCCTTACTTTTTTATAAGTACCATTATAGGTTCCTCAAGCGAGGGACACCATTAATTTAATGGTTAGCATGTGAAAAAAAACAAAAAAAACGCTTACCATTAAATTAATGGTGTCCCTCGCTTGAGGAACGGTACTTATAAAAAAAGTAAGGAAAAATACCATCGCAAATGTCCAACAACTAAAAAAGTTTAGATATTTTCCGAATGAAAGTTTCTCATGTACAATCATACATACTAGGGCTAACTTATAATGTAACTAGAAGTAACTGTATTGTCTGTAAGAGCTGTAGTGACAATTTTATTGTTTTGGCTGTAATGCCCCACATATACACACAAACTATAACTTGCTGGTTAATAAAAATGAACCCCCTGGGAGTTAAGCTTTCCCTTAAGTGGAATCCAGAGGCCAATAAACTAGACTTTCAAAAGAAAAAAACATATTTTAAGAAAAATTGGGGTTTTGCAAAATCCCATGTTGGGAATTTTAGGGACCGCATATGGTCATATTTAGGAATTCTGACCCATATGGCTTTTCATATATATCAAATATTGGCTATGTCAAAGCTTAATCACAGTCAGTTTACAATATTAAACAAAGAAAAACTGTCATTATATGTGCATAGAAGTGTTTATTTCAGGTTATCATTGTACAGACTTATACTGCATGCATCTAACCATAAGACATGTATGTAATTATATATATTCTCAGGTGGTTTTACTTAGTGATTCATATTTAACATGGAGAATTACCATATGCATGCTCATCAACGATTCCAGTTGGTTTGTTTCTTGTGTATCAGACATAGTTCATAAAACAGTTGTCTTCATCCTTGTGTATTAGATAATCGTTGGTTGTTTTTCTGTTTTAAAAATGAACTGCTTCCTTATATGAATTGATTCCTGTTTCACCAACACTTATGATCTAATAAAGGATAAGACAAAAGCCATTTACTAAATATAAACAGAGTTATAGTTATTCATAACCTGTTCTTGTCCATCAGACTTCTAAACTTTAAACACTCACGCTTGCTTCAAATACCACCTGTACCATGGGATTATCTCATAGTTAAGATAGTCCTGCATTCAAAAATAAAACCCAATATTGAGCTGTATTATAAAATGTTGATGTTTAAAAACCTTCTTAGTCTCTTCACTTTAAATGATATAACCACTTTTACATTTGTATTTTTAGACTTTTCAGAGTTGGACAGGGACACTTTAATCTATATTCTTAACTGCCCAAAACGTAGACAGTATTGATGGGAGTTACTATCAATACTGTACTTATTATTAAATATTTTTTGACTGAGAAATTAGACATTTTAGATGTGTCTACTGACTGGATTGAAGCAGAAGATGACCAAAGCACTTCCAGTTTTCCGATTATGCAGAAGAAGAAAGAGTCCCCCCCTCTATGCATCTATATTTCCTTTATTTATACAATTTTGGCTTGCTGCTTGATTCAAATATGTTCATTATTGAAGAATTAAGAAGATAAAACCATAATCTGGTCAGAATACCCGAAATTTAACCCTATTTTTTTGAGGATTTCTGTATATGCACTGAGGATTCACCTAGTCCACTCTTTGCCTCAGCCAGGCACCAAGGCTCAGCCCTAGTACAGCTAATTACCCCCCCCCCCCCCACCCGGCACACACACACCAATAGCTCAACTCTATGAGCCAAGTAGGCTTTACGTCAGCAGTGACTGGGGGGGGGGGGGGGAGGTGGTCACCCCTCCCCCCCCCCTCTCTCCCTCTGACACACGGGGCAGGCTACGCTGTAGATCTGCTTGTGGCGGGATAGGAGAGAGTCCCGGTCTTAGTGCTTAGGCCGGAAGCATGCTGATATGAGGACCCCAAATTACTCTGACAAGGTGTTCACACCGGAAGTGGACTGATACAGTCTTGTTTTTGACAAAATCAATTTAATAATAAAATGCAATAACACAAGTGTACAAACTAAATTATTGGAAGATACAGCTCAGATGATGAATCAAGTTTTGGATTTTACCAGAAGCCTATTGCCTATGTATTGTTTAGTGACATTATATATTTTATGGGATGTATGGGATTTGCCTGAAAACAAAGAAGCAGCATCCATGAAAAAGCCAAGTTACAATTTTATGCTGAAATGGGTGTAAACTGAAGATGTCACTGCAAGGTTACATTATTCTTTGTGCCATCACATGGGTGATGATAAGCCCACTTAGCATGAAACAACAATAGCAATCATAGAATGATGGAGTTTCTAAATCCAGCACAGGTTAAGAGTCTATCAGCAAGTGTTGCCTCATTGAGTCTCCATTACCTCCATTCTAATCACCTTCCTGTATATTTCCATCATCTGTACAACAAGCAGAACCTTACATTGTTGCATGACTTCTCTATTAGCTGCTTGTAGTTGGAATTTTGGTTCCCTTCCCAGATTTGCCCTTGCATTGACATTTAACCCAGAAAACTTCACAGTTATATAAGTCTGTTATATACGGTGGCCACTTACTATATTTATTAGAAAATTACTACTATAGTCTCTGCTGGACACCAGTGGACCCAGAAACGGCAGCCGCGCATGTCCACAGTAAACCTGGTTACCAGGCGAATCTGGTGCCAAACGTAGATCTACACTTGGTGCTTTATTGTACCAGCAGGGGTTCCTTTTATGGCAGCTGGATTTCCTGATGTAGAATCTGCTCCTGATGGCTTTTTGCAGCAATGAAACAGAACCTCTCTGAAGGCTGCACGGAACTGTCTGAAAATACCAACTGACGAGGTGATACCAAAATACAAAAAGTACTAAGAGGGTCAATTTGAATATTGTGAGAAATGTTTCATATAAATATAGTTCTTTTGTGTGTGATTATTGCAGATTTCTAGTCCTGTATGGACTGTGGTGCCCCCTGGTGGTTTGAGTGTGTACACAGTCCACTATTCCAACTTCACACATGTCAACTAATACCCTCCTTGAGTTATGTTTTCTGCATAGATTTATTCCAAATTTATCATTAGTATAACAAAAATAGACACTTGGAAGTAAAAAAGTATTTTCCAACTGCTGAAATGTGGTTTTATATATGCTTAAGCAAATAGGTTTTGAATGGGCTATGTCAACTGTACACTTCATCCACCAGAGGGCCCCAGTCTCACCTTATAGATATCAAGCAAATTTAGTTTTAAATAGTGATTTTTGCATCTCCTGTCTTGAATATTGCATTTCTAATTTAATACCAATATAGATTATATATTTTATTACTATCTTTATTTTACTTAACATTTATGCTGAAAACTCAAATACCTGGGATGGGTATGGCAAACATCTAGTGATCAGATTTGAACAAAACGCTGGAATGATTAACAGCTGCGACCCCAGGTCAGCATATGACCTGGGGTCAATCACCAAAGAGCTTTAAAGAGCCACAGTAGTTGGAAATAGAATGTTTTTGGCCATACTCAACCCCACTATAAAGACCCTGGGGATTCTTGTGGAACAATTGTCATTTTAGTAGGACCAATGTGTTACCTAGCAGCAGAGATTTTAAGCATTCCATGCCCAGCAACCAGCACAATATCAGGAATAAAAGGTAGTTGACAATACCTTCCACCACTGTACAGACCCTTGGGATCCTATTAGAACTATGGTCCAATAACTAGGACCCTTCTGTTATAGGTTTGTCATCATAACGTCAGCTGGTAAACAGATCCTTGTTATCTTATGCCAACTGCTGCAGTTCTCCTAGGACCCGAGGAATCCCTGGCAACGGCCATTTCAAACATTCCATGCCTAGCAACTGGCATAATATCTGACCCCCTGGCCAATCTTATCCGTCATCCCCCACTACAGTGGATGCCTGTAATTTTTCTTGCACACTAGAACCTAAAGATTTTATCTAATACTTGTGTTCGGTTCTGCCTAATAAAATTTAATCTAAAACATTTGCCTAAATTAGATTTGATAGAAAACTCACCTTGAGATGACTGCATAAACTACCACATTGGTCCAGCTGTTTATACCTCTCACCATATCAATAGCACCTGTAACCGTCTTTCCATATAAGAAGCCAAACGTTCGAGATATGCCAGACTCCAATGACATATAGGCTCGCAGAATCCGTCCAGGGGTGACGGTGATGATGTAAATAACAACAAGTATTATCATCATGTACGTCAGCTGAGGACATAATAGAAAATAGCAATGCATGAGTCGAGCTCATTGGATAGCTGAGTCTTCTAAAGGAATCAATGTCTTAATATGTATAACCAAAGAATAGAATAACATTTCGACTGTCAAACTGGAATAGAATACATGAAATAGTATTTATGTCAATCAAGTCTGAGTGATTACCTTGAGGCGAGCTTTTTCAGCTGTTGTCTGCCCGCTGCAAAATCAAATGCCTTTCTGTTTAATTAACATTATTTATCAATACATCATGTAGATATACATTCATGTAAAAAAATGTCTACCTGAGTGGCAACACCATAAACGTATGATAAGATTGACCAATCAAAAGTCATCCATAGTCATGAAATCCTTGTTATCGCTAGGAAGGCACATCATTAGGAATGATTATACTCTAGGTCTAAATAATAAGGTTTAAAATACTTTTTGCACGGAAAAAAAGTCCTGCCTCTCAGCAAAAATACATTTGCCAGGATTGTTCTCTAATCAAATATGTGGCCAGTTCAAACATACTAAAATGTGTTCAAACATACCTTGAATCTCCTGTCATCTCCCTCGATCTCTTGATGCTGGTACGCAGGCTGTGTACAACACAGATGTAGTTGAAGCATAAGATGGGCACTGGTATAACTAAGTACATAGCCAGATCGTAGACCACACGGACCCATGCATTGTAGTGTGAAGTGAATGCGCAAACATATTCTGGATTATCAACAGAAATTGCAAACTGTAAAAGATCAAAATGTACAATTTATCCACGGTGATTATTTTAACTGCAAACTTCAGTTGTCTGAGATCCAAGATACCACTTCCTGTGCTAAAAAGACTCTCAAGTACTTGAATATGAACTATTCTTTGTTCTTCCTTTATCAGGGATATTCCATTACCAAAAATGTATTGAAACGAAGAACACTTCAGAAAGAAAAAAAATCACTGATCAGGTCTGCTTCTGTGATAATTTATATTTGGGGAGAGAGGATCAATCAGCTATAGATAAAATGACACTCTCAAGAGTGGATAATTATGTGGATCAATAAACATGGGGATATTTGTATGGATCTTATGTAGGACAACTTGCCGAATAGTTGAGTGCTAGATATCCATAGGCCATCACTACCGATATGAACCAATTCACAATAATGATCAGCAATGTCTTCTTGGGGGTAAACTTTAGGATCGTCTTCATTGGCCAACAGATGGTAAAATATCTGAAACCAAGACCTGGAAACATTTCTATTTGTCTTTATTCTATGTGTCGTTTCATTGACATAGAAATCAAGTGCAGCAGCAATGATACTCAACCAGCATTTATAGTTATGTGAAGGATATTATTAGAAATAGAAATTGAAACAGTCACACTCAGGTTCCAATAGTATTGAATAAGGGTCTATTGTAACATAGCGAGCCCTGTCTGAGTAACCCAGGTTGACATATAAGCTTAGGAACGCAAGGTATCTTGTATTATAATAACAACATTTTTGGGTAAAGTGACAATTAGTAGTATTATATGTACTGCAAACGTTCTATAGTACAAAGAAGAAATGGTTCCATAGACATGCAGCCAATCACAGGCCAGCATTTTATCACGAACCTACTCAATATGCAAATGAGGACGTGACCTAGTTTCTAAACCAAGGAGCGTTGAGTTCTTAGTCAAGTGACTAAATAATATTCAAAGGAGGAGGGGGTTATAATGCAAATGAGGGTGTGACCTAAATATATTAACCAATTAGAGGGCTGGATAAAGTAGAGAGAAAATAATTTCATAGAAAATATTTTTTGGACAAAACACAAAGACAAATAAGTTTAGTTAAGGTAATTTCTGTTTAGATTTACAGTTAAAGTTTACACACATCGCATTCCTGTAGCTCACCAATAGCAAGAATGTGTTGAATGGATATTTTCCATAGTTAAGACTTTACATGGTATAACACAGTTGCTTGCCAATAGTGCAGCAATCTTTCTTAAACTCTGGACAAGTATAAGCCATACTACCAGTCCACACTTCATCTAGAGAGCACTCAAAATCCACGGTCGTGAAATACCAAGGCTGATACCCAGACTGGATGGACATGAGCTATTTCAGCATGGAGTGGTGACGGGTCCTGGGATGATAATCGTGAGAGAGCATACGCTCTTGACACTTTACACACCACTCACTTAGGTAGCTCAGTTTTTTGGAACAGTAACAAAATCTAGACACCAACTCTGGGTGATAGTGGAGACATGAGATAAATGAAGCAGTAGAATTAAGTATACTTTCTCTTCATGAGAAAGCAACTGGGGTGATGGTACTGATACACAACAATACAATTATCCACAAACAACTCCAGAAAGCGTCTTCGAAACACATGTTAAACGAATCATGAGAAAAGTTAGACACAGCCACTTTTTTGAATACCTTGGTTTAACAAGGGTGCTTTGAAATACCTGCTCGCTTGCTTGAATAACCTCCAATGTAAAGGGCGGCTCACAGTGACAGCGCATCACCATTATGAATTTAGTTTTACACCAACTCACACACAGTAGGCACCACCAAGAGAAGGAAGAGTTGGCCACTCTGTGATTAACAACCTTATTTATTTGAAATATGAGGGTACACATATCAACTAAAGGTGCACATCTCTGATCACATACTCATTATTCACACACCCTTACAGAGCTATAAAGGCTAAGAGTATAACACAGTAAGCCTAAGGACACACACGAGGGGTCTCTTCAAACAGAAGACTCAACTCAAACCCGTTCACAATAAGCCACCTAAAGGACTGACACTCTCCAAGGTGTCACACACTCTCTACACAACCCTGTCGCCTCAATCCCGTTTAGTCGCTCAGGATGGAAAAGTCACGCAAGTTCAAGTACTGAATATGTTTGGGCCCACCCAAAATTTAGCAAGACCCTATGATGTAATACACAAACTTTCCAAAATATACCTTTCCCACATAGGGAAAAGTGGGGACGTTGGGGCCTGGCAACCAATCATTATAAAAGGGGGCTCAAATACTACTTTTTCATACATTTCCTATATGAGTGCGTATATGCACTTTTATGATTAAAAGCAGATATTCAAGGCCAGTTGGTTTGGGCCCCCTGGGCCCCGCCAATGAAAATTTGCTTCATACGCCTCTGAAACTGTAACATTACCGGCCGTTCTACAATAATTTTTCAGCTCCTTTTTTTTTTTACTATAGAGCTAGGGGACAGGTTGTAACACCATCCGAGTGTACCTCTCTCTTTATCTACAAGTAACTCAGTCCATTTTTTTCTACGCAGTATGTGTGCATTCTATTAGCCAGCAACTTGAAATTTAAGTTTGTTGTCCTCATTGGTTTTGAGTCGAAAGAACGCTCATAAAGGCTTGAGGCTCCTTAGCATTCTTTTTTTTTCACCACACCCTTTGCACTCCACTTTGAGGATGTACTCTCCCCCATCACACTCTTATCGCAGCACATGTAAGTCTTTAAGTTAAGACTGAGGATACCATTACCCTCCCATTAGATTTTACAGAGACCAGACGTTCATAGATCGTAACAGTATTGGGTGACACAACATGGCCGTGGAGACCAGTCACTCTCCCCTTTGGTTTTGATTCGGACAAATTCTTCTAAATGCACATCAATGAAGGGTGTGGGGAGCCTTTTTTCTCAGAGGTAAGTCTCTCTTATATGCAGCTCATGGAGTGTACACCCACTCAGAGCCACATAGAGGCTGTCAGTATCCATCTGACAGAGGGCGTGATTGCAACGATCTCTAAACCTGTGTAAGAAGTCGAATGTAAACTCCAACATTTTCAGTTTGGATAGGGAGGTTGTTGTTGACCGACTTTGTCAGTTATTGCAATACCCTCCTTAAAGCGCCATGAATTAGCCATCAATTCAAAAGCCCACCCTCTCACATACATGATGCAACTGTGTCTCTGTTTGTTGCAGATTGTTTTGCCATATGAACTATTCCCAATCAACTTAAAGCAGTCGGAAAGGGTTTTTTCGTCTGGGATAGCATCAACCCCAGGGCCACCTCATCAGCGAAATCAACAAAGTTTGCTTTCAAGAAATATTGGATGACTCGATGTACTTTGGTTACTGTTAATCCGTGCGCCACATACCATTTCAAATTTGGTGTGCCTAACGGAAGTTTCTCGCCACAATAGCTGGCAATAAAGGATTGCTGAGGTGTGATTAACAAATTTTCTCTGTTCACAAAATCTCTCATGTGCGGACCCATATTATATTTTTTGGGATTGTGACATTTTCAAAGATTGGTGTCATCTCCTCAAAGTGTTCCAGTAAGTGTTGGGGAGTCTCAATGTCCACCTGAAGCAAATTGAACGGGTGATCGGTTGCGACAGCAGATCGTACCGTCATCAGACAACTATCCACATTGAGCTATCCAGTGAGACTTAGAGTTGAAAACGTTTGGGTCTCTTTCTCCCATGCTTCAACACTCACACTCCCACACCTCAATCAGGGTGTAACCAAGATTTTTCAGATACAAAGAACTGAAAGAAGGTATGGGAACCTGGGTGGATGCTGGTGACACCCTGACTTCAGGAGCCTAATACAACCTCACCACGGTTGAATGCATGAAGCAATTTTACTAAGCGTGTTTGTTCCACGTAGCCTAACCTCTCCAAAGCCACTCTCGAATGTTTTTGACAAAAATGGAACAACCAGTGCAATGTTTCTCACTCGTACACTTCAAATAGAGACTGTTTGCATCTAAGGCCAAGATGTGTTGACCAACCTTCGCTTGCTCTCCATATTAAACCACTCTGATATGGGTTACACCCTTTTCGTGGAACGTGTGGAAGATGATGGAGGGTCTGCCAACTACATTCATCGGAAGCAGAGAGTGTTGATGAGCATCGGCTCGGTTGAACAGGATGTAGGGGGTGTCGCTGCTTTGGAACAGGAGCCATAGCATTAGACCTGGAAGGGAGATCCCGTCTTTGAACATGTCGATCCCTCCCTCTCTGAAGAAGTGAGCGTGGTTATTGATAGCTTCAACAAATGGCTCCACCTCGTTGTTGTTGTAATAAACTAGGTAATTCCTAGAGCATTTCATTTTTTGCTCACGCCAAACCTTTTGACAACTCTCATTGTCCGACCATCGAACTATTATTAGAACGCAGACTTGAGCAGTAGGGTGGTGTTCTCCAGACAAATGTCAACCAGTCGTAGGGGAAGTGGCCCATACACCCATTCTTGGTGAAAGCCAGCAGGTAGTTCAGGTTCTAGCCAAATAGTTCACGACATCTAAGAACATAATGTGTTTGGTGTAGACAGCCAGATACTGGTTGTGTCTATTGATGACCCTGAAATTCTCTGATTCCCGTTCAGAAGAGAAAAATTTGTGAAGGTGGAATTTAATCAAATTCACGTTGTAGAAACCCAAGTTGAAACCAAAAAGCCTTGCTTTCATACAACTTACTGATGTCTACACATGAGCCGGTCACTGTTAATGTCATGTTTCTGAAGCTCCTCCAAGACCGTAGCCCAAGCTATCTTAGCATCTAGCTTGCTCAACATCGGTCAATAGCACTCCAGCATTGCTAGACCTATCGTTTAAGCTGTGTTGTAGTGTGTCGAGTAAGGGCTCCTACTGGCTGTCAGACTGTAGGACAAAGCACACAGGCCCCTCACACCCCGGATATTCAGCTGCCACACTATTGGACAAAGGTCAGTGCTCCTTCAACTCCTCAAAATGGTGGGTCTACTGACCAGGAGCCAGAGCCTTAAAGAATGCCTCGAATTCAATCGTCATCTTGTAAGGGCAGATTCATAGAATGGCGTTCGGTGGGAGGATGGCCACTTCAGCCAACTCATCAAAGACAGACTTTGTATTCTGGTACACGCCTCCTTTGTAGTCGAGCCTGACCTGTGTGCAGGGGGAAAATTGATGGGCCAGAGGGAACTTGGTGCTGAATGCTGCTCTGCAAGAGGGACACTCATGGATGCCAGAGTATGCCTTCAAGTCTGTGATGAGGGCTATGTGCCGACCCACTAGGTGCAAGTTCACTTTCAAATTTTTGCCCAAAAACCCCAAAAAAGTAAGGAAATTTGTTCAAAAAGATGAAAATACTGAATATACAAGGTCTCTAGCACCCCCCGGGGCATTATTGTGGCTTGTAATAGAATATTTTGGACGTTATCGATGAATCTCTATTCTTCGGTGTCGAAATTTTGTTAGATTTTACCATGGGGGCACCACAAAGCGCGCGAATGTAGCCGGTCTGTATACTCCGACACTTTTATGTATGCTCCGACACTTGTACATTTCACCAAAAATGGAGCTCTTGCTCGCTTAATATTGCTTCCCAGTGCTACCTATCGATTCCAAATTGTACCTAAGGGAGCCAACTACCCCTCATAACCTTTTTATATAGAATATATGTGTTTAGGCCTATTGTAGGGGTGGTTTTGGTCTGATTCACCTCACAAAATTGGGAAAATTTGAACTTATTTCGCCCCAACCAATCTCAAAGTCAGTCTGGCTAATGCTATGTGTACTTATTATGATTCACACACTTCTAGTTCATCAATTTATTATGCTTTATCTATGCTGGTAAGATGTATTTGGCTGCCAGAGCCCAATATAGTGATCTTTCGATAAAAGTGTCGGATTTACTTGAAAGTATGCATATTGAGGATAGTGCACAGCAAGTTTGGGGATGAACAAGGCCATTTTGAGCAAACTAGAGAAATGTTGGTGCCCACTGCCATTTTTTTCAAGATTTTCAAGATTTTCCCAGAGTTTGTTGACCTGTAACAGATAAAGTTTTAGAGCGGTGATTACCAAACTTGGCATGCATTATTCTATATACTGTGGCTAGTTGGAGGCGAAACTAGAAGGTTCTGTGGTGTTTTTAAAGCATTCTACCAGCTGTTTGATATTTTAGTTGTATCCTCCAACACTTTTATATCAACATATATGTTCGCCGGTGAATAAAAACTGGGAGTTAAGCCGTTCAATTTATGTTTTCATGGAGCCAAGATACCAGTTGGTCTTTTAAAGAAATAAACTTGCTTTTAGATGAATTGAGTTTGCTAAATTTTCATCTGATATATTTCTGCCCCCGGATTAGTCCATTTTCGAGATTTCTGACCCACATACAAGTAATAAGTATCTTGATGACTATAAGTAGTATATAATGTATCGGAATGGGACTATGCTTAAGTACTGTTTATTACTCAATCGATATGCAGCCAATCAGAGGCCTCAATTTGGTCACGTGACCGGAAGTGACCTACTTAGGGGATTAGTGATGACGTCACGTGACCTAGTTAGCCAATCAGAGGCCGCCATTTGGTCACGTGACCGGAAGTGACGTCATATGACCTACTTATGGACCGGAAGTGACGTCATATGACCTACTTAGGGGACCGGAAGTGACGTCATATGACCTAATTTAGGATCACGTGACCGGAAGTGACCTGATGAGTCACGTGACCGGAAGTGACGTCACATGACCTAATGGACAACCGGAAGTGACGTCATGTGACCTCATTGAGGATCACGTGACTGGAAGTGACCTGATTGATCACGTGACCGGAAGTGACGTCACGCGACTTAAAGAAGAGATTAGCGTCTTTAAGGGGTCACGCGCTTTAAAATGTGATATTTTTTTTTTTGGAGGAGGCGAGTCTCTTATTTTTTTTGTAAACCAATAAAAAACACAACAATATAAGTTTGTTTTTTCATTTTATACTTATTAGCGACTGGAAGTGACTTATTGAACTAGGTAGAAGTGTTTAAGGGGGGAGGGGAGGGGAAGGGGGGGAGGGGGGCCCTTTAAGATGCATGGGGAGGGGGGCACTTTTAGGATGCATGGGGTGGGTGGGGGGGAGGGGAGGGGAGGCGGGAGGGGGGCACTCTAGGGGGTGGGGGGGCAATTTAAGGGGAGTTTGTCTCTTTTAAGAAAAAAAGAAAGAAAAGAATTTAATCAAAAGACACACTTCTTGCTCTTGAGAGGAAGAAGTGTGTCTCTTAATTTTTTTGTTTAGGAAGTGATGGTTTTTAGGATCACGTGACCGGAAGTGACCTGATGAGTCACGTGACTAGAAGTGACGACGTCACATGCCCTAATGAGGAGATCAGCAGCGACCGGAGGAAGTGACACTTTAAGAGGACAAGCGACTTAATTGTTATAATATTTTTTTTTTACTTACTAATAAAAGAAGACGTATGAAAATAAAACACAACAATTCACATGTCCGTTGTTCTCGTTGTTTCTTGCTTGATAAAGTCAAGTAATATCGTAATGCTGAGGTCAAACTTTCCCATGTCCTCAGTCAACACTCGAAGGAGTTCAAAAGGTGTACTGCCGGCACCGTCAGCTTCAGCTTGCCACATTTTCAACACTTGGAAGGCCCACTCAGCGGGACTTCCTCCGCATTCGCATTCTTCAGCGATCTTATCTAACCTCTCAGGCGACATTTTTAAATGACCCCCCACCTCTTTCCACCTGCTACCTAGGCGTCTGCCGAGGGCGCCCAAGTGCTTATGCATCACGTGCGAGTCGGGGTTCTCGAAATCCAACCCCTGCCTGTGGAGAAGGGTCATCCACTGAGCCAACAGTTCCACTCGTCTAATGCGGGTGAAGACGCGGCCGAGCTCTCCCCATCTATGACGATGCTGGGTTTCACCCCACCAAACTCGGAACATCGCCGTACACAACTCCTCCGGTGTCTTGACACTGCGCTCTACTAGAGCATCCATACGGGCGGCGGTAACTTTTAAGCTACTGCCCAACACTCTCCAAGATCCGCTCAACTCTTTACCTAGTTGACGAAGCAAGGCGTCGCTATATGCTAAGCGCTGCTGTCCTACCTCTCTACTCTCCCCATCGGCCTGCACCGCGCGTCTCACGTCGTGAAGCCGCATACATTTTTCAGGTGGACAAGGGGGTGAAGGCGAGATTGAAAGTGGAATAGCTTGAGCCATCTCGTCTCGTCTTGGCGGCGGCGGCGGCGGTGGTGATGGTGGTGGTAGTAGACATTACTGTGGTCAGAGGCGATATGGTTTTTTTTCCAACAGAAATCAGAGCTTTTATACAGAGGGAGTTTAATCCTATTTCCAACAGCACCCAAGCTGTCTAGCGACCTGTCCGCATGACGCTTTTCAGCCGCTCTGCTCCTTAAGAGCTTCTTAAGAGCTTAGATGACGAGGAGTATGTCATCGCCATCGGTGGAGGCCAGCTGAAAATGGCGTTTTTTCCTTATCCATAGCCTTACCTCCTACCCCCTACCTGAGGACGACTCTCTCTCCCTCTGACATTCATTGTAACAAACGTCAGAGGTCAGGTGAAAATCGGATTTTCGTGCACAGCCTAAGTCAGCTGGCCGGCCCGGTCTACTCACAACGGCAGGAGGCGGTGATTTTTTTTTGTTTTACACTTAAGTCGCTCACCACATGCACACGACTCTACTCACAGACAGACACACTCGTCTTAGGGGGTCCTGCTTCACGCCACACGCCTCCTGTAGTTTTTTTTGTATACACACTCTAAGCTCATGACCGTTAATCCTTTATACAGCTAATGCGCGTTGAATTAGCACAGTCGGTACACCGCCCGCTCATGTCAGTCGTTCTCGCAAAAGGGGGGGGGGGAAAGGGATCCAGCTGAAAACGTCACGCATTATGTCTTTTGTTTCTCTTTGTGAATGCCCGCCGGTCAGCCGGCGGCAGCAACTGCTTAATCCTTTATACAGCTAATGCGCGTTGAATTGCTGAACAGGGCAGTAAGTAGCTTAGCTCATGTCAGTCCATCTCTCAAAAGGGGGGAAAGGGATCCAGCTGAAAACGTCATGCATTATGTCTTTTGTTTCTCTTTGTGAATGGCCGCCGGTCAGCCGGCGGCAGCTGAACAGGGCAGTAAGTAGCTTAGCTCTAGAAGCGAGAAGGCGTATATAAGGGGTCTGGAAACACCCATTCACTCACTCAGTCTTTTGCTTCTCTCTACAGTCACCACCATGAGCAAAAGACAACACCTAGTGCCGTCCAAGGATCTAAGCAAGTTCAAGAACAAGAAGAGTACGCGGAACAGCGCTCGTTTAGCGTCAGCGCCTCCTCTTGCTACTGAAGATGAGACTACCGCCGCAACCGCTTGGTCTTATCACCCTCCCGCTGTAGCGAGCGCTCGCAGCAGTAGTAGTAGTGGTAGTAGTAGTAGTAGTAGTAGTAGTAGTAGTAGTGGTAGTAGTAGCGGTACTACTGGTAGTAGTTGTCGTGGTAGCGACGTTGTTACACTCGCGACGGTTGTTGCTGCTAAGCGCGCTGCCGCTGCTACTGCTGCCCGGCCTGCTGCTGCTGCTGCTGCTCCTGGTGCTGCTGCTGCTGGTGCTGGTGATCCTCGTGCTGCTGGTGCTCTTCGTGCTGCTGCTGCTGCTGCGCCTGCTACTGCTGGGCCTGCTACTGCTGCGCCTGCTACTGCTGCGCCTGCTTAGGCTGCTGCGCCTGCTACTGTTGCGCCTGCTGCTGCTGCTGCTGCTGCACCTGCTGCTACCGCTACTACCACTGACAACAACTCTCCTGGCACAGCGCAGTACTGGCAACTGGGTTTTTACCTCCCCACTACTGTTGCTGATTTTGATGAACCGCAGCACGTTGCACAGCACCTCTCCACCACTACATCAACCGACGCCATCGACGCCCCTCGCGCTGAGACTTACAGCTATTCGGACACTCAGCCCCAGCAGCGCGTAGTAGACATATATGCCCTAAAGCAAGAAGAAGAGGAGGAGGAGGAGCAGCAACAGGGTGAGACAGAGAACGATGCTGACGACGAGGCGTACGACGAACCCGAAGGGCTACGGGTGGGCGGTACGTTTTTCGGCTCCCCTCTTTGACCTTTCTACCTCACTTCCACTGTTAGCGCGTCCGGTCCGTAGCGACTGTCCTCACCGCCACCTTACGAGGGCGGCGGCACTCCATCTTCTACCGCTACCCTCAGCACCGACGGCGTGTGGCTGCTCTGTTCCAACAACGAGTCGTCGGATACCAGCGCTGACGCTGGTCCTGTTATTGGTTCTGCTGCTGATTCAGCTCACGCTGATGGTGTTACTCTTCTTGCGGGTCTGAAACGTTCTAAGGCGGGTTCCAGAACAACAAGGCCTACTAAGAAGAGAAAAATACAAGAAAAAGAAGAAGATGGACGAGAAGAAGCAGAGAAAACCCGTCCTCTCGGGTTAGAGTTCTGCTTAGACGGGACTTTGACGCTGGAGCTCTGGGAGGACGAGGCTAGACTGTCTAGGAGGCCGCGCTACACAAAAGACGGCCAGGTGAAAGAGGCGTCTCTGACCAGAGGCAAGCGAGTGCACTTCACCGCCGTCGCGCTGCGCGAGCTAATAGCGCGCATCGCCCAGATCCGCGCAGTGGTGCGCATACGCGACACAGGAAGACCTAATCACACCCCCTGGTTCACAGTGCTGGATGAGGAGGGCGAAGTGTACGCAGCTGTGAGCTACTACAGCGGTAAGAACCTCATCCACGTGCGCAAGTACGAAGGTCCTGACAAAAAACCCACACAGCAGGGGGTGACGCTGTCCGCCAGAGCGCTCAAAGAGTTGGATGACAAAACAGAGATTATTCTCAAATTTCTCGGTATAGATTTGGAATGAGAGATGCTCAACGCTCACGCGCCCACACACACAGTGTTTGACGTACGCTGTATGAGACAGACAGACGGATACACAGACAGACAGATAGATAGATAGATAGACAGATAGATAGATTGATAGATAGATAGACGGCAAAGTAGTTGGGAAAAAAAACTTTTTTTAATTGGTAACTAAGTGAAAAAACAAAAAAACAAAAAAACATGACGCAGTACGTCTGCGAAAAGTGTTTCAAAATTTTTAAAAGACCGTACAATCACGAGAGACACGTAGAAAAATGTGGAGTTATACCTAAGTTTTGCCCTCTATGCGGCGAAGGCGATTGCCGAAAGATCACCTGTCGACGCGAATCTCTGGACGGGGTGACTATCCCTCCGCGCATATGTGCTGTACCGAACGGTGAGGAAACGTTCACGGCGAATTGGCCTGCAATACAAACGGGTGTCAGGATGCACGGGACTCGCGTGAGTGTAACAAACTTCAGACTACCAACCGGCGAGTTGAGTGACGCTGTAGATACTATGCGTCGCATTCACTTCACGCAAAGATTCAGATACAAAGTGGGTTTCTCGGTAGGCTTACTCTTACAACACAGAGAAGACAAGAGCAAACTGCGCTACTTTTACGCCTCCCAGAACAACGCAACTCTCATACAACCCCTCCCTACTATAACTAATTCAGAAACTTTGGAAGAGCTCCTCTCAAAGATGGAAAACACCGTCGCTTGCGAGGAAGTACGGAAACTTTGCGACTCTGACACCAAGTGGCACGTTCTTTTTCCTACCAATTTGAACATTTGCGTTTACATGGGACCGGGGGAATTTCCCATAGGCGGTAGGATCACTCAGGCCGGTCGAGTTGGAAAGAGAAGCGGTGTGTTAGATTTTCCCAACAAGGACAACCTCTGCGTCTTCCGCTGCATTTCCTTTCACTTATACAACACCAGCAAGCGCGCTTCAGATTTGTTACGTCAGTTCTGTCCCGCTGCCACACCTGAAACCTTTCCGGGTTTGAACATCCGCGACTTACCCGCGTTAGAGAACTTGTTTGACATACAAATAGCGGTTTACACCGCGTCGCGTCAGGTGCCGGGGCGGAAGTTGAGAAGACGCGTTACTCTGATCAGACCGCCTTCCAGAACTCTGGCCGCCAGAGGTAAAGTCAACCTACACCTGACGGCGAAAGGCGGTTTGCACGTCTCTCTGGTCACGGACTTCAACGCGTACGCGGGCATATACGAATGTTGCAAGTGTAAGGCGGCGTTCACCACCGAGTTCTTGCTGAAGAGACACAGAAAAACCAGCTTTCCTCTTGCCGACAAGTCAAGTTGCGCTACATAGGTGGCATCTACCAAAATTCGAGAACGATTTTCGAAGCGCTAGCAGACTTCTCCATTTTTCCTCCCGACGGACATTCCGGAATCTACCCTTACAAGATCACCTTCGATTTCGAGGCTTTCTTCAGACCGTGCAGAGAACCGTCAACCGAACACGTGTCCCTGCTGTGGGATCACGTCCCTTTGTCGGCTAGCGTCGCATCCGACTTTCCGGGGTGGGAGGGGCCAGTCTGCTTCGTCAGAGAATCCTACGCAGATTCCGACCCCTTGTTGGACCGAGTTTTAAATCACATAAACGAGAACGCCAGAACTTTACCGACCGACAATAGCGAAGTTAGATGCGGCGATAGGTGAAGCTCTCCTGCTGGAGAAGGCAACATTCGCCCCTTCTCCAGGCGGCTTCGCTGCGGCTCAGATCAGACACCGGTTAGTTCAACTGAAGAAGCGGCTTCTGAGATACATCTGTCAAGCTCCAGTCGTGGGCTTCAACTCGGGGCGTTACGACTTGAACCTGATCAAAATACGCCTTCACTCGTTCTTTGCCTCCGGAGACCGAAGAAACCAAGAATTCAGCGTCATAAAGAGAAGCAATCAATACTTGGCGGTTTACACACAGCACACGGTTTTCTTGGACGTAGTCAACTATTCGGCACCCGGTTACAACTACGCGAACTATTTGCGAGCTTTCACAAGAAACGAAGAGAAAGGTCACTTTCCTTACGAATGGATGACGTCTACCAGGAAACTGGAAAACAGAACACTGCCACCGAGATCGGCTTTTGACAGCGAACTGACGGGCGTCAAAATGTCCGAATCCGACTACGCCGCATGTCAGAAAGTTTGGTCTGACGAGAAGATGCAAACTATGGGAGATTACTTGATCCACTACAACAACAAAGACGTCAAACCTTTCATAGAAGCTCTGAAAAATCACACTAAATTTTTCCAAGATCGCGGCATTGACATGTTGAAAGACGGGATCTCTCTCGCCAGTTTGACTTTACGGTTCCTCTTCCAAAACCTAGAAGACGCGTTCACAACGTTCCCCCAGTTCGACGCCGTCCTCCACGCTCTGATCAAAGAAAATCTAGTCGGTGGTCCTTCCATCATCTTCCATAGATTTCACGAGAAGGGCACCACGTGGATAAGGGAGCACAAGTACGGCGAAGAAGCGAGAACGTGCCAGCACATCCTAGGCCTAGACGCTAACTCTCTGTACTTGCGCTGCATGAGCGAAGCGCACTGCAAGGGCTATTACGCGGTGAGACAACCTGAGACCGAGTTCAAGCCCGAAATTAGGCAAAGAAACTCTCACAGCGCTTTGGAGTGGTTACGCTTCTTAGAGCACGACCGCGACGTGAAACTGCGCCACGCTTTCAACGGCGGCGAGATGGTTCTAGGCTGTAGAAGAATTCGCGTCGACGGGTTTCACGCGGCCTCTAATACGGTTTTCCAGTTTCACGGGTGTTGGTTCCACGCTCACGAGTGCATACCTTCGCACCGATATCAGTGCGCTTCACTGAGGGAGGAGAGACACGACAGAACGGCTAGAGTAAGCGCTTACTTGAAAGCGCTAGGTCACAAGCTGGTCGTCGTGTGGGAGTGCGAATGGAGAGAGATGAAGCGTCGAGATGAGCGGGTTAAGGCCTCCCAACAACACTGGAAGGTTGACGCTTTGAAAGTGTCTCGAAACGCTATGAGCGGGAGCGACATCCTTTCCGCTGTCAAAGACGGGAAAATGTTCGGTTTAGTTCAAGTGGACATCACTACGCCGCCTCACCTATGAGACTACTTCGAAGAAATGACCCCCGTTTTCAAGAACGTGTTCGTTTCAAAATCAGACATAGGACCTCACATGTCAGACTTTGCGCAGGAAGAAAAGCTGTTGAACACGCCTCAGAGATGTCTGATAGGGAGTTACCACGGAAAAAATATTCTCTTGGGAACGCCCCTTCTCAAGTGGTATTTAGAGCACGGTTTGATAGTCACCAAAGTGCAGCTGGTCGTAGAATACCTACCTAAACGCTCCTTTGCCGGTTTCGCGGACGAAGTAACGGCGACGCGAAGACGTGGCGACGTGAACGAGAACGAGAAAATTCTGTCAGACTGTTACAAGTTAATGGGAAACGCCACGTACTGTAAAACAATCTGCAACAAAGAAAAACACAAGGCGGTGAGATACACTGACAGTCGGAAGTTCGAACTATTGGCCAATTCGTGGCGCTTCAAAAAGGCGTCCGAGTTGAGTTCTGATCTGTTTGAAGTCGAACTACAACCGAAAACAGTTAAGAACAACCTCCCTATTCAAATAGGGTTCATGGTATACCAGTACGCGAAGTTGAAAATGTTAGAGTTCACATACGACTTCTTGGATAGATTCGTCGATCGGCGCGATTATGCTCTTTGTCAAATGGACACCGACAGTCTTTACATGGCTCTCAGTGGTGACACGTTGGATGACCTAGTCAAACCTCACCTGAGAGAGACGTACTTCAGAGAGAAACGAAAGTGGATTCCGACAGCGGTGTGCGACGATCACTTACAGCTTTTTGTGAAGACAAAAACGGAAAGAGTGCGAGAATGGTGTCCGCCGCCCGGCGGATGTTGTGAGAGACGTTACCTTCACGATCTGAGAACTTCGGGGCTTATGAAAGCGGAGTGGGAAGGTGACGGGATCCTAAGTCTCAACCCTAAGACTTACATTTGCTACGATCGAGTCAGCGGCACCGGTGAAAGAAAATCCAAAAAATGGAGTGCAAAAGGTGTACAGAAGAAACAAAACCCTAAAGAACCAGATGACTTCTTGGATGTTCTTCGGAAACGAAAAACTCTCCTTGCGGTAAATAGAAATTTCAAAGTGGTACAAAACAAAATCGTCACTTACACCATAGAGAAAGATGGCGTGCGCTACTTGTATTATAAGCGTCGCGTGCATTCTGACGGTGTGACAACGAGTCCTTTAGAGATATGAAAAAAAAAAATAAGTGTGTTATTGATTGATTGAGCGCATCTTTTCAAAAATAGAGTGTTTATCAAGATTGAAAAAAAAGAAATAAAAAAATAAAATAAAATTATTGTTGTGTTTTATTTTCATACGTCTTCTTTTATTAGTAAGTCGCGTGTCCTCTTAAAGTGTCACTTCCTCCGGTCGCTGCTGATCTCCTCATTAGGGCATGTGACGTCGCCACTTCTAGTCACGTGACTCATCAGGTCACTTCCGGTCACGTGATCCTAAAGACCATCACTTCCTAAACAAAAAAATTAAGAGACACACTTCTTCCTCTCAAGAGCAAGAAGTGTGTCTCTTGATTAAATTCTTTTCTTTCTTTTTTTCTTAAAAGAGACAAACTCCCCTTAGAGTGCCCCCCCACCCCCTAGAGTGCCCCCCTCCCCCCTCCCCTCCCCTCCCCCCCACCCACCCCATGCATCCTAAAAGTGCCCCCCTCCCCATGCATCTTAAAGGGCCCCCCTCCCCCCCTCCCCTCCCTTCCCCCCTTATACACTCTAAAGAACACTTCTACCTAGTTCAATAAGTCACTTCCAGTCGCTAATAAAAAATAAAATGAAAAAACAAACTTATATTGTTGTGTTTTTATTGGTTTACAAAAAAAATAAGAGACTCGCCTCCTCCAAAAAAAATATATATCACATTTTAATGCGCGTGACCCCTTAAAGACGCGTATCTCTTCATTAAGTCGCGTGACGTCACTTCCGGTCACGTGATCAATCAGGTCACTTCCGGTCACGTGATCCTCAATGAGGTCACATGACGTCACTTCCGGTTGTCCATTAGGTCATGTGACGTCACTTCCGGTCACGTGACACATCAGGTCACTTCCGGTCACGTGATCCTAAATTAGGTCATATGACGTCACTTCCGGTCCCCTAAGTAGGTCATATGACGTCACTTCCGGTCCATAAGTAGGTCATATGACGTCACTTCCGGTCACATGACCAAATGGCGGCCTCTGATTGGCTAACTAGGTCACGTGACGTCACCACTAATCCCCTAAGTAGGTCACTTCCCGTCACGTGACCAAATGGAGGCCTCTGATTGGCTGCATATCGATTGAGTAATAAACAGTACTTAAGCATAGTCCCGTTCCGATACATTATATACTACTACTATAATATATAAACAGTTAAACAGTCAGGCTTCAGGCCCAAACATTCTACTGAACTAGCCCTGGCGGACTTCACTGATAATATCTACTAAGCTATGAAGAATAAGAATATAATCAAGGCAGTAATATTGTTTCCAATGTAATGAAGAGAAGGTATATATATATAATGACAACATAATACATATATATATAAATATAATGGTGCTTACTCGTATGGTTGGATTAAACCTGCCCAAAAACATAGTTACAAGCAAGCACATAATAGCAAACAAAATAATTAATCACAAATGACTTGGGACAGCATAGAAGCCACCCTCTCAACACATGGTCAGATTTCTCCATGTTCTTTGATTACATTTAACTGTACCCCAACTCTGGCCAGATAAGTCTATCAACCAGCCCTGAACCTATGTGAAGAAATATGCGGAGCTACAATGCCCTCCCGTTTAGTAACCACTTCCATGCTGTCTGAAAATGAATGATAAGACAATGGCTCACAATCATGGTCCAACGGAACCATGGAAGCTGGGTGTGTATCCCTGCCCTTTACATGGTCAAAATGTCTCTCCACCCAATGTACAGCGCACAAAGACAGATTGGACACCCTACATACTGGAATCAACAATTTCCTCTCCTTAAACTGGATCGTCTCAGTCTTCGACACAGTAACCATCGTACCCCAAGAGAAGAATTGAGAGGCACACCTACATAACACACTGTCAGACATAGTATAATGACACTTCCTAAGCAGGGTGCGGAACGCAAATAGGGCAGCGGCCCAAAAGCACTCATGCCCTGAAGAAACAGGTAAACTCTCATACATTAGAATCAAATGTTCAAGCATTATCGCTAGCGATTGTACAGGAGAATTGCCCAAACCCTCTTAATGCCCCTTAAGGCCCTAGCTACCAAAAGGTCAGCACAATCAATTCCTCTAGCACGATGAGATTTCAAATAATAATTTACTCCCGACAAGTACCCCCGTTATAGAGGAATATACATGAGCATTGGACAAATAAGCAATATAAAAACCAACACCCTCCACACCAGGAGACAAAGGGTTAATCCCATATAAGGCACAGAATTCTAAATATTTCTTTTTCTGAGATGCCCTGGTTTTGTCAGTGTTAGCTGAGGTATCCTTCTCTATTAGATGTTGGAGCCTCTTGGCAAGTTTTGCTCGTGGACCTGCAATCACCAATCAGAATGACAGCACAGTGAGATGTCTGATGTAAAATAAAGAAGCTTATCTCTAGCTGTACTCTTGACTTGGGGAAAAAGTGATTTTGAAAAAAGATTATTACACCTCCTACAAATGGAATTTTTTTTCAAGAATCTAGATGCAAATCCACCCTTAACCGGCCAAAGATGTTTTGACTTGCTACATTCTCATGATTAGACAGACATTGCCCATAATGGATTAGAGTACTGGTATTTTATACGGACTGCATTCACGCATCGCGCTGTGTATAACTTGCCAGGTTTGCATTCACGCATCATATACAATTTTCTTAGCATATAGTTTTCTTTTTAAGTATTGAGTAGGTTTGAATTTTTATTATATATATGCTCATGAATGAATGCAGCACTGGTGATATGAAATTATTGAGAAAAATCTAAAAAAAGATGTGGGATACCAATCAAATACAAACGGTGGTTAGGTCGAATAGTCAACAAGAACTAGCAAACACCAGTATGTATAATTGACTCCCTGTGTATTTCTACTAAAAGTGTTTTAAAAAAGAAAAAAAAAATTGAAAAAAATTATTATTACACCTCCCGCAATTTTTTTCAAGATTCTAGAAGCAAATCCACCCTTGACTGGCCAAAGACATTTTGACTCCCCATAAATGATTGTGGCACTGGTGATATAAAATTATTGAGAATAATTAGTCCACTAGAACTCACAAACACTGATATACATTTGACTCCCTGTGTTTTTCTACTAAATGTGTTTTATTGAAAAAAAAATGAAAAAAAATATTTTGAAAAAAGCCAGCCATCAATGCACAGCCAGCCAGCCAGCCAGCCTGCCAGCCAGCCAGCCAACTTCTAGCCTGCAGCCAGCCAGCAAGCCTCACCAACCCTAGCACTTGTGGTTGGGTCACCACCTCCCTCATCTGCCTACATTGCTGAGTGAGTCAATTCAATTCAATTCAATTCAATTCAAAGATTTTTATTTCAACTGCAACTGACAGGAACGGGTCCTGTATTTTGTCGGCTACAGCAAGTCTGAGATATATTTATGTATTCAGCGGTACAAGCAGCTATCATACTGTGTTGCATCAATTTTATAGATGCATATTTTAAATCAACATATTTATATCAAAAGTATACATGTTCCGGGTTAAAATTTTGTGTGATTAGTCATGACTATTTTCATTATGTTTTAATACAGTTAGTATATACTTGGGTGGGATCTAGGACCCACTGAAGAGTAAGGCTCACCAGAGGGGGTCGCTCGGGCTGGAGCTATAACTATCATACATGTTAGGACACTCAGTTTGCTTTTAGCTCATGTAATCTTACTTTTGAACACCTCGAGGGAAGTTGCATTCCTTATCTCTGCTGTAAGGGAGTTCCACCTATGACCTAGTTTATAGGTGACACTATGCCTGGCAGTTGCTAGTTTGTAAGTTTTCGTAACTACCAACTTAGCATCATGCTGTCGTGTTCTTATCTCCCGGTTATCTAACATATCTGGATTTTGGGCATATTTGTAAGAGGCTATTGACAAAGCCAGACTCCTCCTTTCCTCCAGGGCCATTACATTTGCTCTAACCCTTATGTCCTCGACACTCTCATCTTTATACATGAAGAAACATACCTTTAGCATCCTATCCAACGTACTTTGTATCTTTTGCAAAGCCAATTTATTACCTGAGTCATAAATGAGCTGACCATAATCAAGGACTGGTAACACCATTGTTTTGATTGTATCAAGGGCAGCATCTAGTGTCAGTCTAGTTCTATATCTGGTCAACAGATAGGACTTATAGGATAGGCCTTTATTTAGCACTTTCAGATGCCCTTTAAAGTTAAGGTCACTATCGAGCTCTATCCCTAAGTATCTATACTGACTTGTCTGAAGCAGATTTTGCCCATCAATGCGTAGCATAATATTTCCATGGTGTTGCAGCCTATATTTAGTGCCATATATGGCATATTTTGTCTTTTTTATATTCAGAGAAAGCTTATTTTTCTTGCACCAATTTGCCACATTGGCAAGGTCCTGGTTCACCTCCTGTATGATATCAGGGGTTGGTATCGGGTAGGTACAGAATAGGGCTGTGTCGTCTGCATAGAGTTGGCTGTTCAGAGTCTTCAGGGAGGTACTTAGGTCATTTATATAAACCAGAAATAACAAGGGGCCTAAAATGGAGCCCTGGGGCACACCACAAACTATAGTAGATGGGTCAGACAAAAAACCATTGGCCTTTGTTGTTTGCTTCCTATTTGTAAGATACGACTTAAACCAATTTACAGTGGCTTCAGCAAGTCCAATTTTCTGTAATTTTTGGTAGAGTAGCGAGTGGTTAATGGTGTCGAAAGCCTTGGCAAAATCGAGGTAGGTGACCAAAGTAATATTGCCATGTTCAATGGCATCATACACCTACACCAAAACAAGGTGTTCATATTTTGTGCTAAATTTGGTCCTATATTGATAAAATATTCATTTATATAGTTTGCTGTGTCTTCTGGGGGGACGGGTAGGTTTGTGTCATTATGTATAAGATTTATTGTATTAGTCGACTGCTTGGGATTTAGTACATAAGAGATTTGTTTCCAGTATTCTTTCGGATCATTTTTGTGCCTATCTAGGTTGTTTTTATAGTAATCATCTTCAGCATTTTTTGAAAGGAAGCGGGCTCTATTTTTTAGAAAGTTGGCAATATTTATATCATCTACATTTTTAGTGCGCTTAGCTTTCTTTAAGGCAGCATTTTTTTCTGTAAAGACATCCAAGAGAGCATTTGTTATCCAAGGTTTTTTCTGTTGGGCAAATTTGAATTTCCTTATGGGACAAGTTAAAGAAAGAATGAAATCCACATTCTGTGTAAAAATCTCCCAAGCCAATCCTGCGTCCTCAGTACCCCAAAAGGCAGTCCAGTCTGTGTTTTTCAGACCAAGCTGGAAATTTTCTTCTACATAGTCTCTGTAAGAGCGCCCCATGAATTCCACTGGTACTTTAGGGGGAGACTTTGCACTTCTAACCACATATATTAACAGGTGGTCAGCTATAATAACATCCAACGTACCACTAGCAGTTATCTTAGTCGAGTTTGTACAAGCCAGGTCTAGGAGTGAAGTATTCCCATCTGGAGAGAAGTGTGTAAATTCTTTTATATATTGTTTACAACCCATTTGAAGAATAATATTCTTAAGATGCCGAGCTTCATTCCTTTTGGCATTACTTCTATATGGTCCCAACAGATCCACATTGAAATCACCCATTAGATAAAGCTCGTTATCAATAAGGTCACCCAACCTACCAACGGCCTCCGTCAGTTTTGTACAAAACTTATAGGCATCACCACCAGGAGGTCTATATATGTTAAATAATACACTTTTCTTTAGAAAAGGCCTACTAAAAGTGATGCACTGAAGTTCAATATCTTCCTCACTCAAATTGAGGTGAACTAGCTCAGTAGTTGAATAAGTAAAATCCTGTTTTAGGAAAATACAAAGGCCACCTCCACCTTGTATGTCACCTTTGTCATCTAGTGTTTGCCTATCATGTCTTAGCAGGTTATACCCCTCTGTGTCTACCACTGAATCTGGGATAGCATCGTGTAACCAAGACTCAGAGATAGAAAGACAATCAATGTCACAATTTTCAAAATCTATTCTAAACGTATGTATATTTGCAGGCAGACTCCTCACATTCATATGTGCAACTACCACTCCCCTCGTGTTCTCAAAATAAGTATTAGTCCTTTGAATCATTTAGCTCATTCAAGTAGCCCAGCCCAGGTTTCCTCCAGTAACCCCCTCTCCAGGGGTCCCAGCCACCACCCTCCCCAGGGTCTTACATCTTGTGTACCCCATGGGGACAGATTACTTATATGCGGGCAGAGTAACCAAGGAGACAAAGGCCAGAAGTTTTCAGAACAAGAATTTGAAAAATTTATTTCTAGATGTAATAATAAGTCAGGACTTTTTATATTTTTATAGGCAAAAAATATCTAATATTGGAGTTAGAATGCACTTATGATTATATTAGTTGTTACTTATTTTTCATCATAATATAAACATAGCGTATGGGTTTGGTTTCCCAGTGCCAGCAGCGGCAGAGTTCATCCATCTGGTGTATTAGGCAAATGTTCACAGTTATATGTTTGGAAAGTGACTTTGTTCAGTCCAGAGTGAGCCCGCGTAGGACATATATTTCCATATACTACTGACGTCTATAGGCTGTATGAAGTCTCAGGCATCAACGTGTTTACCTTACATAAGTATATCCGGGCAGTGTCAATGGGTATCATGATTCAGTATATGTAGGCACTTGATACTTGATACCTCTTATATCATACATGATACATAAATAAAGCCGAGTGCACAATAATAGCATGTATAGAGTCCAGTACTAGAACTAAAGTATGTGCATTGGGCAGGCTTGTGTTGTCTCCCTATTCACCTTTTCAGTGTATTTTGGGATACTGCACAGCTGTCACCGGGGAATTAATTTTGAAGATAAGACAATTTAAGTGATGATATTAATTTTATGACACAAGCTTGAGGCTATAGCAGTACATATATGAATGCATATATAAATTTAAATTTAGATTTGCAAAATTTAATGCAATATACCAAAGGTAGAATTTTTTATTTTATTTTAAGATTTAAGTAAGTGCACTTCCCTGAGCTATGCTGTGGTGTTCTAGCAGAAGGCTCCATTTATAGTGAGACGATCCATGTTGGACTTCACAGCGTCAGCGATGTATTTAACCCAGAAGTCGGCAGTTGTGGGTAAGGGGTGGATCCCATCCCTAAGACGCACATATCTCGTTCCTCTCTGGCCGTTGTTCTTGCGCGGATGAATGGTCTTTTGTAGCCAGGGGGTGTAGTGACCATGTTCATCATTCATACAGACAATCACATTAGTTCTCTGAATCTTATTTCACTCTCTTCTTGAAACCAGCATCTTGTTTACATTAGTTTTCCCCTCCCCCCTCCATATCTCAATGAAATGGGTCACAGATGCTTCTGCATAACCAGACACGTAAACCCTAGACCTCTCTGTGTCGCGGCTGAAATTGGACACCTCCGTAAGGACGGTGACTGCACAAAGTGGGTGCGAGTACTCGCTGACATGGACTATTCCAAATCGGGTAGGCAAGACACATTCAGTGTTGTGACTGCCTACCCAGCACATGTCAAACCCTGGCAAAGCAGGAAAAGCAAAACCCAAACACAACACCCATTCATAGAAACTCCAGGCTTTAACTTTTCTACAGTGTGTACAAGCTCGGTTGTGAGCAGTACTTTATCTAAGCTAGATCTCTCTTTTTATACATTTTTTTTACTTTAACACTAGAGCAAAAGCTGCAAGCTTTTATCAAAAAAAAAGAAAATCCCCCTTCTTTTTCTCACCTCCTTTTCACCCCCCCCCTTTTTCTCCCTCCCCCCCCTTAGCAATTTTTTTTTCGCATTTTTGTTTTGAGTCTGGTTAAAAGTTTTCCACTGTAGAAGACAATGACTGAAAAAAAAGATTTGAGAGTTTTAATGTGGTAACACTCTCTGTCAGACTGCGCGGCTTGTGAATAGTAAAATATATGCATCACCACGTGTACACAGTGCCATTCAACACCAAGATGCCAGCTGTGACACATCAGCAGCATCATCAGCAACAGTTGAACATGATAGGTTGTTCCTTTTTGGAGAGAGGCCCTTTTGGGACAGAGGCGACACGACCAAGATGTTGTTGGTCCTGTTGCTACTACTCTCGACTCTGCTGGCACTCCTGAAGCTGGGCTTGCCAACCCCTCAGCCATGACACCGGGGGCGGTATCCAAGGGGAGAGGCGACACTGGACACCCGGTTCACTGCTCAACTCCCTGCTAGCGCAAGTTCCAATGAAGACGCAGACTAAAAAGCAAGTTATTCAACAGACTGCGAGAATTGAAGCTTGCAGAGTGGGATGATCACTGGGACCTGTTGACCATGGGTGGTGAACCAATGTCCTTCACAAGTGAACGAACAGAAAGTCCCCACTGACGCTTACACCCCGACTTTTCCTAAGGGGAGGGGGTGCAAGAATACCTGTGGACCTCATTGTATTCCCTTTTTAGTTGAATTGTGTGGAACCTGAAACCCAAAAAGATGTGTCCTGAAAATCGGCTAAGATCCAATGTTGAGCGATCGGTTGGTCAATCAATGTGTTGCGATGCGAAAAAGAAAATTGCTCATGAGTTGACAAGTGTGGAGTGATTAGAGCTTGTACAGAAATATGTAATCTGTCACGCCGAAATGGTGCTGGAGCTAACTACTGTTGTACAGAATCTGCTGTTGAGGATTTCACCATTTGGGCACTCCAAAAAGACAAGTTCTTGGAACTGTCTGGATTCAGTGTTGAAGATGTCATAAAAGTTGATGAATAAAAAAAAAAGAAATTAAACTATTGCAGTTGTATTTTTATTCAATTTCTCTCCCTGAGATATTTTCCTACAAAATTAAAAAAAATTCTCTACCAAATCTGGCTCACTGATTGGTTGATCTATTTAGGTCACACCCTCATTTGCATAATAGGCCTCTCCCCTTTCAAATAATAATTAGTCATGTGACCAAAACTTGACGCTCATTGATTTAGAAACTAGGTCACATCCTTATTAGCATAATGAGTAGGTCACTTGATCAAATGCTGGCCTGTGATTGGCTGCATGTCGATGAAACTGTTTCTTCTCTGTACTATAGAACATTTGCACTACATATAATATTACTACAATATTGTAGTGGTTCAGGATCTCAGAAAAAAGAACAAGAACGTCAGTTTCCAGGTGCGAAGTAGAATGAAGTTTATTCAACGTATCCCTGTACAAAGAATCTAAGCCTCAACCCAAAGGATGAGGTGGAAGCAATGCTGCTTATTCAATCTTACACAATTGGGTAGGGTAGCGCTGGGAGTCAGCCGGGCCTGCACTGACTGGCGACTATGCGAGGAGGGGAGGTTTATATACCCCCTTCCAACGTGAAATCTACACGATCACGTGGTGGGCTCGTTCCTGCCTGAAGCGTGGTGCACAGTACCCAAGAGAGGACTGTCGCCCCCTCCAGGATACAGCACATGTCAGGCAGAAACGACCCAAACTAACCCTCCTCGGTCGCCTGGATGGAAATGTATATAGTAGTAAACCCGAACAATATCTTTAATACTGTGGCATCACTCTTACCTTGCATTCATTGAGTATATCTATATTCTCATGAGAGGGATTTTATTTCTAAAGGAAGGATATATGTGTGTTTCTAGTTTCTGTATGAAACATTTTATTATTTAGTACTCACCTTTCAAAGCTGAGCGTTATCAGATGGTTGACTGCAGCAAACTGTGTGAATTCTTTCAGGGTTCTTATGGCTGCACACCCCACAGGTCCTAGAACGGGATTGGTGATGGTGACGAGAAAGGTATCAAGGTACTGTAATAAATGAAGTTCATGTGCATTACAATTCAATAATGTCTGATGGTTACATTGACATTTAATGGGAGTAAGGCTTCTGATACAGCTAATGTTATTTCGGGTCATCATTAGCTAGTTAGAGTGTATGTGATTTGCAGCCATAATATACATGATAATAAGTGGCAAGTACATTTGACGATTGAGTGTGTAAGTTGGGATTATTGAACATATGTAGGGACACTAATATTGTAAGCTATCAAACGCCTACGAGGTAATTCGGGCAGCCAGAGCCAGGGGGCACCCCTATCGGAAGAGGACAGTATATAAGCTGTCCTCACCCCCTTGCTCTGGCAGACCTTCTCAGGTCTCTGACCGTATCATATCATACAGAAAGATCCATATCCATCCGAAAGAACCAAGCACGAACGATTAGAATCATTGTACAGGGTACCGTCCTAATAAAACCCTTTTACTTGCATCTCTACATGAAAACTGCAGTTCGAGTCCTTATTTAATCGAATTACATAAAGACGAACTCTACACATACAACATAAACACTACTGCAGTACTACCCAGTGTAGATTTTAAACCAGCCTTCTGAGGTTGGCTGCAGTGCACGTTTCCTTATACCCAAGCGGTAGCAGAGTGCCACTGGTGTTTGTATAATGTATAACCAACATTTGAAAAATCAGATGTAGTCTAATAAATAGATATCCTTTCTAAAGACCTGTGAATATACCAACCTAGTGAACAAAATACGGGGAGTTGTGGTATGTCCGCCATGCAGACGATTTATGGCACAAGGGATGTAAAATGTGAGTATTGAGGCATAATCATCAACATATCTAATATGTAAAACATGGTGTAGTGCATTATTCTTTATCATTTTGATATCTCAAAATGCAAAAAAATTATCTCTGTGCCTAAAATGTTGACATTTATATTTCAAGTACAGTAAAAACAGGCTGCAGAGTTGTCACTGTGTGGCAACTTGCAAGAAGCACCTGGAAGTTATAGTAGAAAGCTGACACTTCTATCTGTAACTCTAAGATAAATATACAGAGGTCTAATTGTGAGGTTTCTCCACAAGTGGTACATTGGATCATATCACAGAAGTGGAGAAACCACAAATTCAGACTGATAAGAGTGGATCTCTGTGTATTTTCATGTTTTCATTGTCAAATCATATTTGAAAACAACATTTAAATATTAATTTCATAATTTTTTAGTGACATCATTATGGAGAAGCACCCAATTGAGAATGAGCTTCAGTTTTTCAATTGGGAGGTGGGCATTTTAGTAACTTTGTTTCTCCACATAAACTGAGGGTTACAGCTGTACATACTATGACCCTGCCCTACTGTCCAATGTTGCTTGAGACTCTCCTAGATATTGTGATTTATGGATACCAAATATTCTAGATTTTGTTTTACGAGTGTACATAGAATAACTAGTTAGGAGGGGATACGCCTTATAAATGTTCAGTTAATTACTACAATAAATATTCCATGGCACCTAAGACACTTACCCCATGAAACACAATGGTAACGGAGTTCAGACAGTCAGCCACTGCCATACCAACCAGTATTACGTTAGTTGAAGACTGCAACTCTTTTTTTACTGATACTGATACGATAATCAACATATTTCCTGAAATGTAAGAATCTGGTTTTGCATACATATTGTATATGAAACTAAACCTAATGATATAATGTTTGAGTATCAGTGATCTGGTATATCAATAGCATTTTCATTAACATATATGAACAGATAAAACATAATAAACGGTACAGTAGTTAGTTTTGGTAAGTTGTTAATCTAAGGGGCTTATTGAACTTGTATATATAGGTGAGAAGACAAGGCATTAGATTGGTTTGCACTTGGGCTAAATGTGACTAACAATCACCGCCCCATTTATTACAAAGACATAGTAAGTAATAAAAATAATACTAAAAAAAAACAACTCAACGCTGCCTGGGTGTAGACTGTGCCGGTGTACTAGGCTGGTCACCTGAGGTCGGCAGGTGACCGGTACCTAAAGTCTGTTCCGGTCTAAGTGGCACCTATAGTGTGTCCAATACCTACAACACGACGAGCGTGTTCTACGCCATTAGACTTTTATATATAGGTGAGAAGACAAGGCATTAGATTGGTTTGCACTTGGGCTAAATGTGACTAACAATCACCGCCAAATCCCAAAGTTCAAAGTTCAAATCAGTGTTCAATATCATATCAAATAAAGTCCAGTATGCCCAATGCAAGACAATCCTAGGAGAATTAATTACGTGAGAAATTCTTAAGAGCCGCAGCTACCACTTTGTCTGAACTGATCCTGCCAGACATGGGCTTGGTCAGGTAAATCAGGGCCGCCATGCTCGCCCAATCACCTGCTTGTCTGACCTCATCCAGGGTCAAACCTAGCCCATACATGTATGCTGCGCCCGCGCGTCTCAGGGAGTGCATGCCTGCCCCCAGAGAGTCTTTGTTGTTTTTTGAGAGTAGAAACTTCAAATATGAAAGTAGCTTAGGGTATGTGAGCGGTGTGGGTCCCAATGGACCCTTAATCCAGAAAGCTGCTGCGGATGGGTCTTGCTGGGGAAAGACCCGGAAGTGATCCTTTAAGAGTGTCGCCGCACACAAAGGAGATCCTGGGGCGAGGGTAACCGGTACATAATGGACCCTCTGCCTGTACTGCAAAGTTTTAGAGCTGGAAATTGCAATCTGACAGCCCCAGGTAGTAAAACTCACCGCCCCTCGCCGCAGGTAATGGGCCCCAGGGGAAATGAGAGTGTCTGGGACCAGATTGCTTTTGCGCAGAAGTGCTCTGAAAGCCAGGACTATGCAAGTCCACATTGAGGCTGAAGAAATATCTTGTAGCTGCACACACACAAACATATCCAGTAAGTCTGAAACTGCTAAGGTTGGCCGGAGAGGTTCTGGATCCCCGATGATCCTTTTCAGACCAGCCATAGTGGCCTTAAAGATGAAGTCTTGACGAATATAATCACTGTTGTAACCATAGAACTTATTCAAAGACAGGACACCACTGACGTAGTTGTCTATGGTCCTGTACTGTAGACCTCCCCTGAGAGACACCACAAACCGCACCATAGTTGCAGTGTCTGTCGGGATAGGGGTTGTGTGTACGTCCTGACAGAAGGACAGGTATTTGCGCCATTGAGATCCTTTTGTCCTCCACGTAGTTTCCGCCCATGCATGGTTGCGGATCTCGGCTGCTTGGAAGTCTAGGGACCGTCGTAATTCCGCCGCCCCTACAACATAAGTCAAAATTGGGAATAAGTCTCAATTTACTTGGCAATCTGGACACATAATCCGCTTGAATATTATCCACCCCTGGAAGATAGGTGGCGAATAGGTGGCAGTTATATAACACAGTTTTCCAGAAAATATCCCGCAGAAGGTCCATGGCCTTCACATTTGTGCTTTTACCCTTGTTTATAGCTGCGACCACCTGGGTATTGTCAGTTTCACATACAATTCTACAGTTAGCCCATATGTGTCCCCACCTATCCAGAGCCTCCGATATAGGGTACAGTTCTCTGACACTTATGTGATCTTGCTTAGATAGAGACTGCCCATGGTTCACACAATGGTCATGCATATCATGAGTGACTGACAAGTTACTATCCCAACCCCCCGCCATCCAGTCTTTGTCACATTTAGCTCCCCACCCCACATCTGACGCATCAGTCGTCAGGGTTCTTGAGGGATGTGAGGAACCATCTATAATTCTAGCCTCGCCATTAAACCATGCCGCGAAGCCCATCCACCAGTCTAAGTCTTTGAAGAAAGATGGTGGGAGCCTGATGTACCGCTTGTTGCCGCTGAATTCTTTGAGTAGATCAATTACGCGCCGCGAGAAGGTGCATCCACCCCTGACTAGGGTGGCGCAGTGAGCCAAGACTCCGCATAGCCGCTGGAGCTGTTTCCTTGTCGCCCTGTGGCGACCTGAGAAAAAGGATAACTCACTGTGTAGCTTGGCTATTTTTTCTTTTGGAAGACGCAATTTCATGTTAACTGAGTCTATTTCGACCCCTAGATAGGTCTGTACCTGGTTAGGCGACGACACTTTGTTATAAGCTATGTAGAAGCCGAGCTCCCTGAGAAGTGAATGTAGAGTTAGTTGAGCTACTCTACACTCCTCATACGTGTCCTCCCATACAATCATGTCATCCAAATAATTTATACAATTGAAACCCGCTGCATTCATGTATCTGGTGACAGAGTCAGTGATGCGATTGAAAATAAAGGCCGACGCTTTGGCGCCAAATGACAGAAAATTGTCTACTAGAAATGCCTGCTCGCCGTCTATGTTCCAGCTCAGCCCTTGGTATTGTCTGTCACAAGCCCTGATCATCACAGTGCGATAGGCTGCAGACACATCTGTCACGGCCAAAAATTGATTTGGTCGCAACTTACTACAAATATTGTCAACATTTTTGAATTTGAAATGACTAAATGTCTGCTCCATGTAACTGTTTATAGACATGTTTATAGGCCTACTAGCGTCCGTGATAGGCCTAACCTTACCGCTAGGTTTTGGTACTGCGCCTATAGCATGTACACATTTTGGTTGGCTGCGCACCACGGACAGCTTGCCCGTGCTGATTTCATCCATTATAATATCGTTAATCGCTTCAAAAGACTTAACCTCCGCTGACATATAGTTGGATGTAAAATATGGGTTGATGTCCGCCTGTGGGTCAATCAATTTGAAGCCGTGCATAACGCCGTCTAACAAATACAAA
Source organism: Harmothoe impar (assembly GCA_947462335.1). Classification (NCBI taxonomy): domain Eukaryota; kingdom Metazoa; phylum Annelida; class Polychaeta; order Phyllodocida; family Polynoidae; genus Harmothoe; species Harmothoe impar. The sequence continues at coordinate 71,640,331 of OX381714.1, read as the reverse complement.
CTGTCACTGTCAAAACCTCCCTTGCCGAAAACACTTTGCGGGCCGCCCGACAACATTTTTAACCACCCGGCCGGTTTGAACTGAGAGAGGACCCCGGCCACTGAGTGAGGCGCACTAATGTCATAAATAGGTGCGTAGCCGCCGTAATGATCTAATAACTCACTTAATTCCGAGAAGCACAGCAGTTTGTCCGAGAATGCTAGCTTGTTTACCGAATACTCCGCCCCGCCGCCGCCATCTTGAATGAGTTTCGCTGATTCCCGCCAAGCGGGCGTGTAGAAAAGCCTATCTAGAGAAGCCCCGCGTTCGTTGCCGGCAACCAGCTCCGGGGCGCCGCCCGAAGATGGCCGAGTGCTGCCGAATGACGCCGAGCCCTCTAATGTCTCGGCGGCTGCTGGTGCTTCGGCGCCGTGTATTGCTGGTCGTAAACCTGCGTCGGGTTGTTGACAAATGGCGCCGTGTTGCCGTGGTTTGCGCCTTGAAGGGGCGGAAACCCCTCCCGTCTTGACGCATTGAAACACTCCTGGCTGTCTTTAGCTCGATGGCTTCCCCTGCATACTGCACACACATGACCGCGATTACAGTAGTCAAAGTCGCAGCTTGAGAAATTAAATTTGGCACAGATATCGTTGGGACAGAAACTGGGGTAGCGTCTGCCGCCTGTTGGCGCCTTTTTCCCGCCACCAGTGTTGCCGCCCGTCTTGTTACCCGGTGGGGACGCGGCTCTGGCCGCGAGTAGGGCCATTGCCGCCTCGAACTGAACCGTCTTATCCCCACTCAGGAACGTTGTCATAGAAGGGTAATCCGCTGCCGCATACGCTCCTATTTCCTCGTCCATAACACGGGTCATCACTGAATGCTCGTATTCTACCAGCGCCGTATGCGTGTAACCCTGCACCTTTCTCAAGCAAATGTAATGTAAATGCTCAGCATAGTCTACCGGTAGCAGGCATTCAGGACCCCCGCCTTTACACAGGCGCAGCATAATGGCCGCCATGCCAAGCATAAGCTCGTCATAGGACATTTTTTCAAACTCCTTGTCTTTAATAATATGAAAGTCCGGCCTCAGCCAACAACGAGACCTTTTGCGTTTAGCATAATCACCGGAGGATCTCATACCTGCATTCCAATCACCGTTGCCGACACGCTCCAATTCCTCTGACAGTAGTGAGAGGGGCTGACACCCCCTCCGGCCGAGTAGACCCTTGCGGAGGCCGGCACTCCCCATGCCGCCTCTGCCGGGGCCGCCGCCGGGCATGCCGCCTCCGCTGCTGCCGCCTCCGCCTGCGCTGCTGCCGCCGCCTCCGCCGCCGCTGCCGCCGCCGCCCGCTCTCCGCTCGTCGGCTCGCTCCCGGAGTTCCTCATCCTTCTCGTCGTTCTCCAATTTTAACTGAGCGAGCTCCAGCTGCAATTCCTCTGTACGCTCCCGCTGCACCAGGAGGGCCTTCTTTAGCTTCTCCTCCTGTAGCATTCTGGTCACTATGGCCTGTTTCTGTTCGGCGGCAGTCAATTCCGCCTCCATACTGCTAGAGTCTGCGGTAATGAACCTGCAATATTTACCAAACAGAGCCAAGTGACGTTCTCCACAGCCTGACACACAATTCTTTGCTTCTGGCAAGTCCCTTTCTTTGTCTCTGGTGTCTTCCATATTTCACCAGAGAAGAAACGCGCCGCGTGCTTACTCAACGCTGCCTGGGTGTAGACTGTGCCGGTGTACTAGGCTGGTCACCTGAGGTCGGCAGGTGACCGGTACCTAAAGTCTGTTCCGGTCTAAGTGGCACCTATAGTGTGTCCAATACCTACAACACGACGAGCGTGTTCTACACCGATAATTTCCCACAGTACAGGTGTCTATCTTTCATTCAGCGGGGCATTGCTTATTCCAACACTTTCTTCAGCAGATTCTACCTTTAGCGAATTCATCACATAATTCAATACCACCAAACAACCAATTCTGTGCCTTTGAGCTGGCCTAATATAATAAGTGTTTCAGGCTGGTTTATAGGCTACCTGGAGGATGTGGGCCTGTCTCTTGTCCTCGAACAAATTGTTAGTCTGTTGTGTACATTGTCGGTAGATGCAAAGCCAGGAGTGCTAAACTATACTCTGAGGGCTCTATTTTGGAGGGTCAGTAAATTCTTCAGTAACATATCTAGGATAGGATATGCATTACAAATACAGTTGGCAATTAGCCGTGTAGTTTGGGTTTATGCGTACATATATGCAGTGTAGAAATTGATGTTTCTGCAGTATGGACCCAGAGTGAGTCAGTACCTGCAGTGTGGGTTCAATATATGCACAAGCGGTGGCACAACACTATGCATTGGCATTAGCTAAGAAATCTGTATATCATCTTCGCGAATGTTTCAGATTTCAAGTTGAACTTAAACGGTCCGTGGCGCATGGTGAATGCAATATTTTCCTGGTGATCCAGGTGCATCCCGATCTGCCAGTGCTTAGACCGTAGGTCCAGGGTGCAGAACCACTGATTTCCTGCTAGGGAGTCCAAGCTCTGAAGCCATAATGTATAAAGGCAGCAGCCAACAACACGGCTTTATCCATCATCAGAATCATTGTCACCTGACCATGTACAATGGTTGGTGAGCACAAACAAAGCATTCAGGGAAATGTCTGTCTTCCATACAGAAGACAGCTCCATGGAAAGTATGGTATCTGGCAAACAATTGATGAAGATAAGCGATAGTTGGTGGACTGGCCAAGGTTCACTGGAGGAAAGACCTTCAGAGCCTTCAAATGCAAGTCTTCACAGGGCCATTCTGAACTGTCACAGGCTCTTTCTTTTCTACTGACTTTGTGTTTCGAGCCTGATGGCTGATACTTGACGAGGGATTCAAGAGTCCCATCACCGTTCTCTTGAATTGAATTGAATCCTTTTTTTTAATGGTAGCCTGTGCTTTCTGCTCACACAACCCCTTTAAATGTGATCACATTACATGACAGATGGATGGTGATTCAAATTCATATCTTTTAATATCATACGCTGCACTGCACTGACCGGATGGTTGAGGTGCAGCCTCTCATATTTAACTCTGCATCAATTTGTCTAGCATTGCATAACTCAGATAACATCGTTCTTGATTTTATTATGTCTTTTTTATCATAATACACTTTTCATTCAGTAGAAAGCTCAGCATTTTAAGTAAGATCATGAGCAATTTTATAACATTGACATTGACTTTGCTACCCACAAAGTTCTTTACCCTGCTGGTGTGTGGAATAGTCCCGCTCTACTCATAAGTAGTTATAGGTGATGGTACAAATACATGGTCTCTAAGCTCTCATGACTTTATATAACCACTTCATCAGCTTACATCACCACCTTTGCTACTTGTAGGGCATCAGACAGGTTATTGATGAACAAAACAAAGAGGAGCAGTCCTAAGGTTGACCCTTGTGTACCGCACTATTCAAGTAGTTAATACAATTAGGATTACAACTTCTCTGAATACTTAGGTGTCCTTTTGTGGCATTCAGAGAGCAATCAGAGAGTATATTTCAAGGCATAGAGGGCCTGTTCCCTTAAGCAATGTCTGAGTGCTCCTCAAGGCTGCCAAATACTTGCCCAATACTAGAACCGGACTAATCACTTCTTCCATGGAATCAATCCATCAAAACGAGTGACTATGTACTTCCAAGCGGGGATCATGTCTTCATCCCAGATCTTTCATCATCCATTCTCTTGAACACTCAACAGAAGCGGCATGCCCTCCTCTTCATGCCATGGTGTCTAACCCTGAACAGGAGATTACATTGTCCTCATAAACCTTTACTTCCTCTGGGAGCATTGTCGTATGTAATGAGTTTCTTAGTACGCCCTAAGATTGAATGACAGTCCTCAGAACACAGGGTGTACCAAGAACTTGGTACACTCATTCATTGTCATTTTTCTCATATTTCCTTAGTAGTATTATGTGTGGGCAAACGTTCTATAGTACAAAGAGGAAACAATTCCATCGGCATGCAGCCAATCACAGGCCTGCATTTGATCATGTGACCTGCTTTTCAAGACACATCTTTTCGGGTTTCGGGTTCAACACGTTTCTACTAGAAAGTGAATGCAATGAGCTCCACAGTTCACTGCAGATGTGTGTTGTAATTGTATACGGTTACTTTGACACTTGACAGGTTTTGAAAGCTTTACAAATGATATAAATGCAGTGCTCAATGGTGGTAAACCTAATGAATCAAAATAGTATACCACACCAGCTTCTGACACATAGAAAGCCACCAAATTTGAACCAGGTAAACAGACTCATCAGTTGAAACCGACCATTTGAGATTAGGGCTTGGCACGCTTTGAAGCCTGCATTGGCATCCGTTAGGACGTTGAACTATCCAACCGTATCCTTGAACCAACCTTGAACTCTCATCAGATTTACTTAGTTCAGTAGGGCCTCGATGTAGGCTCGGAAACCATAAGTCTGTGTGTTACCAGAGATTTTGAAGCCATCCACGGTGACATGAACATCTCCTGTGACTTGCCGATGGTGAAGGTGATGTTACTACCATAACCCAAAGGTACAGCAATTAGATCCAGTTCGCTCACGCTACACTCCCGCTGTTCTGGTGTAGGAATACCACGACAATCGCCAGTTAGTAAAAAATATCTTTGTATGTCAAGCTTTCTTACTAGGACAACCGGTGGGTCCACTCCCCATTTTTGCCAACCTTTGACTGGCGTCTTCTTGCCCTGTTGCTTCTTTATATCCACTCTCGGGCATGCTCTCCCAGTCAAATCCTTCAGGGCAGCGCTGCCACGTTTCTTTAGGCTGGCTGTCAGTCAGCCACCATGCATCATGTCGTCGGGGACACCCACACCAGCGTGCAGCAGGGTTTTGAATATGGGTGTGGCGCCACGTATCAGAATCAGGAGACCACCACCGACACCATGACCACCCTAGTAGGGTCGACCGCTGTAGACGGTCACGCCGTTCCCACATTGAGAACTGTGGTACGCGCCAGCACCCTTTGAAAAGTAAGGTGGTCGTTGTCTAAGCATGCCGGTCGACGGACGGACAAACTAGCGCTCGGTTTGTCGTAGATGAAGTGTCAACGTCAAGTATATACCGATCGAATCCAGCCTCTGCAACTTGAGCGGAAAGTAGTCCAAGTGTGGAAAACTGACTGCCTGTATACTGCTTATGGCCAGCCCGCTCCGATTGGCTGCGAAACAAAGTAGCAGGGGTACATGCATGTCGCCCACTCTTCTGTCTTGGATGGCGTCCGTGTACACGTAGACAGAGTACACATTACCGAACGGGTCCATGGTGTAGACACCGGACGTGGTCTTCTTGAAGAATGTCTTGGCACAAAATCCTAGAATGTGTGCCAGATGCTCGGTGAGCAACACACACATGTTTCTTGGAACTTTAATGGTGACACGTCTCGTCGTTGCATGGTAGAGGAATAATTTATTCGACTTGAGGAAGTAATGACCGTCGTAGTCGTCCGTTAGCAGACTGTTCAAGTGTCGGATGAGCTCAGAGTTGTCTTGAGTGAGGAAGGGGGGTATGTGGAATATGTTTGGTAGAAGCGAGCGGACACAAGTGGTTTTCTCCATGTGCCGCACCAGGCCCTGGGCTAGTGTCCGTAGTTTCCGGTGTCTCCTGGATGAGACCATGGCAACTCTAGGCTCCAATGTCTACGTGGTGTTGCACCACAGTGGATTTTGACTCTAGTCCCAATCGGCTGCAGCTACTTGTTCCGTATCTCTGTGTCCAACTCTTGCTCCACAGTGCGCGATACCTTGGGCACCACTCTTCATCTGTAGCCAACAGGTTCGTGCTCTTTATGATCTTGTCCACGTTAATCACTCGATTGATTCTACCCCAGTCAATGTCTGGGAGTTGCTCCTTCTTGAAGGTCTTCTTTGCCAAGGCAAGCTTGGCTTCTGCCAACAACATCTTTGTTCGCAATGGGACCATCAGCACCAGGTCATCGTCCCGCACATTGCTCCAGTCTGTGGGTAGAATGATCTCGCTGAGCGCCACTTCGTTATCCTCCCCCAGGGTCAAGGGTGACTGGAAGTGGGTCTGAAAGGAGGACAAAGTGTTGCTGCGGTAGTATTTCATGGAGCTGTTGTTTGAAAGTGTGATGTTCATGTCTCAAAGGTCCTTCACTTTTGACACAGAGATCCACTCGTTGAACTTATCGGAATAGCCCTTCCAACAGACAAAGGCCAGCCGTGTTTTGTTGACTGGCTTGTGGCGTAGCACCTTGTTTATCAGATACGTCTTACCGAACCATGTCTTTTTGATCAGCCCATGTTCTTAACATGGGACACACTAATCATATCCTATCCTTTTGTTATCTCATTGTATTATTTTGTTGTTGTTACTTCACCTGTTGTCATATATCATGTAACTAAGCCGATTGTGCAATGCAAACCAAGAACCTTAAGTATTCCACAGTAAATAACCAGGACAATATACATCATCTTAATGGACAACAACAACCTATGGCAGATTATCACTACCTGTACTACTGTTGATAAACATTATTGGATCTCCAATTCGATGTACATATGTATATTGGATTGCAAGAGTATGTGCTTACCATTATAAGTTTGTGAAATTGTATTTAAAATCAGAATCCTTGTTAGCTAATAGTATATACAATCATGATGCTCACATCAAGCATGTACCAAAATAGAAACTTGACCCATATAAAATATGATACTTTCCTTCAGTTACAAATTAAAACATCACACAGCTTGACACCATGTAATATATAAATATACATATATATATGTAAATACCGTACATGTGAACCCTTTGGGTGTCAGGTAGCGTCTGGAGAGACGGTGAGTGGTGGTTGAAGAGAGGGTCCCCCTAGTGTTCATTTGGGGAACCTTAGGTAAGGTCTGTCATAAACAATATACATGCATATTCACGTGTTGCGGGAACATGCCCTTCATATCTATTGAGGTCGTCCTGCATTTTCCTATTTTCATCCTTTGAGTTATCTCCCGAGAGGTATAACACCGTTTCATCAGCATACAGTAATATTTTGACATGTCTCATGATTCTTACCACATCATTCACATATAATAAAATAGTAATGGTCCTAAAATGGAACCTTGCGGAACGCCGTATGTTATTTCCAATGGTGGAGACTTGACATTATTTGCTAGTGTACTCTGCTTTCTATTTCCCAAGTAGTTACTTAACCAATTTTGTACCTTACCCCTTAACCCTTACCTTTCACATTTACTTAATAGAATTTCATGGTGGACAGTGTCGAATGCTTTCTTTAAATCTACAAATACCGCTAAAGTTTCCCTCCCCACATTTCTTTCCCTAAGTATGTCATCTGTTAATTCCCCTATGGTCATCACTGTTGAACAATTTTTTCTATACCCGCCCTGTCTATCACTAAGAATCTTTTCCTGATCTAAAAAGTCCATGATGTTTCTGTGTGCTATTTTTTTGAGTAATTTGGAAGGAAGAAGAAGTAAAGATATTGGTCTGTAGTTTTCTACATTTGTCAAGTTTCCATCCTTGGGAATGGGGATAATAACTGCTTCTTTCCATTGTCTTGGAATTACTCCAGTTTCAAGTGACACTGAAAATATGTGTGTAACTTGTTCACTCAAAAACATAAAAGCATCCTTTAAAACCTTAGTACTCAGACCATCAACTGCTGAGGTTTTGTGTGTCTTGATACATTTTATCAATTTAATCACCTCCTCCTCATTGGCGGACCAGTTTTCTATATCCACCTCAACTCGCTCAAAATCGGGTACCCAGACATCATTATTGCCACTTGCCAGTTTTGACTTTCTGCCAGGCATAACTTTATTTAACTCGAACCAGAATTGCTTGGGGTCATGTTTGTATTCATCCAACAATCTCAGAACAAATTCCCTCTTACATTTTTGACCTTCTCTGGACACTCTATTCCTATCGGCTTTGGCAATTTTGATCCTCTGTTTATCCTTAGATTTTTTTGCTGTACTCAGAGCTCTGTCCTTTTCTTTAATAGCACTCACTCTTTCTGGTGTTACCCAATGATCCCTTTCCTTCTTAACCTTATACTTTACAAATGGGCAGAGACAGTCCATTACATGTGTGATTCTATCAACCATAATTTTCCATAGATTTTCAACATCTTTACAGTCATAGTATTTTTTCCAATTGAAGCCACTTAAACCCTTTATGAGTTTTTCATTAGTATACTGCTTCATTCTGCGACAACTAAATTCTACTTTGGGCGATTTACGTTCTACATAGTATGTTGATGATGCATAAACCATCTCGTGATCACTTAAACCAAATTCTACACATCCTGACTTCTCTACTGTATCACATTTAGTAAACATAAGGTCCAGGCAGGTATCATTTTCTGCATAGCGTGTGGGACAATTTATGACATTTAGCAAGCCAAAGCCCAACATACCCAGCTTGAAGTCACTTACATACTCAGAAGTGGTATCCAGCATGTTAATGTTCATGTCTCCCACAATAAATAATTCAAACCTATTAATATGTGGAATATTGGTAATAATGTCTTTCATGGTTGTCCAGAATACCTCAGGATCACCTTGTGGTGGTCTATATATATCAACTATCAAGATGTTCTTGGCCTTTTCCCTTTTAATAATTACTGAGAATAATTCTATATCCTTGGAACTGATTTTTGGTAAGAAATCTTCCTCCATAACTACATATTTTTCTTTGATATAAATTAGTAGCCCTCCCGCTGCTTTTGGCTTGCCATTTTCTAACCATGTTCTATCCCACCTAAATGAATTAAATCCCTTGAAGTCAAATACGGACGTGAGATTATTTTCTTCCAACCAAGATTCAGATACAGTGATTACATCTAAATTACAATTGTCAAACATAATTTTACAGTCTCCTATTTTGTTTCTGATGCTTCGACAATTAATGTGTACTAAGTGCATACCCTGTTCATTATCAAAACTCCCGACATTTCTAAACCCTCTAGTCATTTTGACTTGTTGCCCACCCGTCCCTCACCACTCTGTTTCTATAGTCAGTCCTGATAATAAAAAAAGAAATAAAAAGAAAAAATGATGAGGATGTAAGAAAATGAACTGAAAAGCTAGTTTGAGTAATATTTTCCAGGTAGGGAGCTCAGCTTCGGCATCCTATACAATTAATTAACAAAAAAATAAAATTATTTAACATATGATAGTGACTTTACTTAAAGTTTTGGCATATCAGTTTGACAATCCTACATGGCCTTTACTCAACTCATGATTTTTCTCCAAGGTGCTTACTTCATTGTGCATAATGACAGTAATAACCAGTAAAGATCAATCCAAGAGCATCAATAGGCAAAGTATGGAGAAAACACATTTTCACAACAAACTATGTTAATCCGCTTTGAATATATTGTTCCCATATATTTAAGTGAATTATAATACAATTACAAATGCAATTAAAACTTACCAAATATCCCGAGAATCAGTGATAGAGATGCCAATATTGCATTGAATACGGATAGTGTGATGTTCTCTGTTAGCATCCCAATAGGAGATTCTTTCCACGTAGCAAGAAAATGTGTAGAATTACCAGGTCTACATTGCAAAGACCACTCTTCAAAATATGGATAGAAAACAAGATAGCAATATAACTTTTCCTGGAGGATTGGGTCAATTGCTATTTCCTTGGCCTTGGTTAGGATAACGGTTGAAAAACCTATTTGACCATCCCAATTTACAATAGTGGGATAAAGAAATGGCCAAAAGTTACGCAGCCCTTCCTGAAATATGAGTGTATTTCATGTACAGCATAGAATGAATTAAAACTTCAGAAATATTGGCAGTCTACACTTTTGCTGTATAGACACATTCATATTAATGTGACATAAAGGGAAAAAAAAAATTTGAAATATTATTATGTTTGAAAAAAGCAGTTGCTACAGAGTTGGTTCCAGTAAATAGTAATATGTTTGGCATGACTACTGACATGTACCAGCAGTAATCTAGGGCTCAATTCTCATGGTTTTATAGGTATGGTTCTTGTGTAATTCCCAGTATTGTAGTATCACCTTTTATCTGGATGTAGTCAATGAAGAATCAACCAACTGCTTGGACGAGTACAATGTGTTTATTTAAATATCTTACTCAAAGCTTAGACAAATGTGGATGGGGAGTAGTATAGCCAGGAAAATAACTCGGGTTCCAACAAGGTTCCGGACAGGTGACTTTAGTCACCTATGTGATCTGAACCAGGCTTACAGTGTGTTTACAGAGTTGCTAGTAATACATATGAGTTGAGTTTAAATAGCCTTTATTTTCTCTTTTGACAATTTAACAGTTACAATTCTGTGTTCAACAATATATTGAAAAATCAGGCAGGCTGCATTTAGGATTACTCATCCCATTTATGGCTGCAACCTTTTACCAATAACTCTGTTGTTCAATGCTGCTTGTGAATATATAAGTGTTAGTACAAAAATAGCTTACGACTAGACAATGATACATTTCTGTTTTTCCTTTGCTTATTTTTCAATTTCCCGGTGCAGGAATTGATTAACATATAATTTCTTTCTAGTGGGAAAAGACACAATCGACAACCTGGTGGCAATTGTGAAAAATTGGGACGAGGATTTGTCTAGATTATCATGTCAGTTTCATCCTTAGTGATGGGGTTTAAAGGGGGGCTGTAAAGGGACCCAATTAACATTCACATAGAAAAGTATGGTGACGGGTAGTAAAAGAGAGAAGAGTAATTCCCAGGGGCCATGCTATTTACCGGTTTATGGCAGTATTTCATGTCTGGGTGGTTCTAGTATTTCATTCCATAATTTTGTTTTTAGATCGGCTTTGAAAAGTTTTTGACTCGCTATGGTTCTAATTTCTACATCTAAATTATTCCAAAAAGTTGCCAAATTGTATTCCAAGCTTTTCTGATATAGTGATAAGTTTGGGAAATTTACTTTCAGCATAGGGCCATCCCTGAGATAGGCAGCCATATGCAGGTGTGACAAGCTTCTGTCCTCTAACAAGTTGAGGTTGGCTTTCTTATGTACAGCATCAGTGTTGGTCATAAAGGAGAGTTTTAAGGCAATCTTAACACATCTGTTCTGACATCTCTGCAGTTTTTTCAGGGTTGTTGTGCCCATACTTGTGTAGGGGCTAGGGTTATACGGTGTTTTATATGATGGGTTCTGTTGGATGCTGTGTTGCGAACGCCGTCCGAAACCCTTCAGTCCGACGGCAGGTGGCGACACCTGCTTCGGGCTTGGGGTATGGACAGAGGTCGCTATAGGCTTCCGGTCTGCGTGTGCGCTCGCAGGCTAGCTGCCTATATTTACCCAGCATCCGATGGGACTCATTGGTTACTCTTGAGCCACGCTGGTGAAGAGACCCCGAGATCACTGCGGCTATATTAGCCTCCTGACCCGTTCCGAACTCTATAGGGAGTTCGCACGATTAGAGCTTTGCCTGTCTAGGTTACTGAAAAAACCTATTGATTCGCAACCTGTAACACTTGATCCGAACTGTGTGGACTTTGTTCTTTTACTTGATACTATAACAATATCATAGAGGAGCAAAGTATCGTTTATTACACTGGTGCCGTGACCAGTTCTGAGTGAAAAGCAGGTTAGCCTGTGCAAAAGCACAGACCTCGTGCTCTGGCCGGAGCAGCGAGGTCTCCCGATGAGGCATTAGCCTTGTCATTGGTGGGGTCAGATGCCGGAGATGAGGCAGATACCCCCACACGAAGCGCGAATGTTCCACCCGGAGCAGGCGTGCTAAAGGGTCCGGAAATAATGAGTCATTCATTAGAGGAGATGAGTCTGTTGATGTTTAACGTCTGCGGGTCACGGGCAGCCGCTCCGACACCTCGGAGGTTTGACATTTCGGAGGAGTGTCGCTTCAACGAATGAGAGAAGCCAGGGTGCAGGAACGTCTGCAAGTAGCCCAAAGGGAATTGTTGACCATTCAGGCCCAGTCCAACGAATGGAAAAACAACTTGATTGCGTTGGAAGGCGCAGTCACACACCAAGCTTCCAAAATCAAGGAGAAGGATGCGAGGTTATCCACCTTGTTGGAAGAAAACGATAGGCTGGCACAGTCTCTAGGTATTGTTCGGTCAGAGTTCAACCAGAAGACGGCCGAACTGGACGCGGTCCGAGCCGAGTTTGTTTCTGCAAACACGGAGCTGAACCAGATTTGTGTTGCCAGGGATGCCGTGGTAGCAGAAGCAGAGGGAGTACGTTCCGAACTTGTTCGGGATACGGAAGACCTGAGGGAGACTCGTCAGACTCTAAATACGGAGTGTGACATCTTGAGAACCAAGAAGAATGCTCTACAGCAATTCTTATTGGAGTCTCGACATAGTATGCAGGACAGCAGTACTTTGTATGCTTCAGCTGATAATGAGAGCCCCAGGGCTGGTCATTACATTAGTTTTACAGACACTCCGAACCTACCAAGTGGGCGCGGAATGACTATAGAGTCGGCTTTGTCTGCCTCAACGCCAGGTCGACCCCTTAGGATCGGTCGAGCAAGGGGTAGAGGATTGGCAAGTGAATACTCACCAAGGGTGGGTATCATGGGCATCCATCCAATACCGAAAGGGGATGTTTTGGTGGCTCCGGGGATTGCCCCGGCAGGAAGAGGAAGGCCATTGTCGGAGCGGGTACTTACCCCTCAGGGACAGTTGCACCAGGAGGAGCTACGTCTTGATTTGGAATACCGGAAAAAGGCGTCTGTTCAGGAAGAGGCAGCCAAAAGCTACCTAACTCCTGGAAGCTTGGCCCAGTGGCAAACTTGCCAAACCAACAAGATGTTTCAGGAACATAAAACCCTAGAAACTGAGAGGCGGGAAGTGTACCGCCAGCAGGAAGCTCTTCTGGAACAACAGAAGAAACGTATGCGAGAAAACGCTGCGATGGCGGAAGAGCTAGCGGAGCAAGAGGCCGCCGTCCTGAGAGCCTGAAAAGAGGGACTGAGGGCTGCCTGCGAGGCTGCGAAGGCCAAACTGGAACAAGCTCAGCAAGAGAAGGAGGCTGAAAAGCAAGCCAAACACTTGGTGAAGGAGAAGGCGGAGCATCAACGGTTGCTTGCTCTGGCCCAACAGTGCCAGTATATGACAGATCTGGAAAAGAATGGGTGGTTCAGTCAAGGGATTGACCCCACGACAGAGTTGGTGGCATATGGTACTTACCAGGCCTATCTGGAGAGACAAAATAGTGTGCCGACACCAGGGGCTACTCCGGGGGCGACTCCAGGGACAAAGAGTCCTAAGAAGGCTCTGAGACAAACAATTCTGAGTACGGAGTTACAAGAGTTGTACGATACTAACCCCGCTATAGCAGGGATAGGGTTGCACAACCTAGGCGCGGAACAAGACGCTTCGACTGCCATTTCCAAATGCTTGTCGATCACCTCTAAAATTAAGGGATCGTCCAACGCGGCCCGACGGATTGCTAGTGAACCTAGTCTGTACTGGCAGAAAAACTCGTGGGAGGACTGGCTGATGGCCACCTTGGAGGACATCAACCTCAGTGGCTGGGACCAACAAGATGCTATTCCTTATATCTGTAAGGGATTGCGCATAGGAGATGGCATGATGGCTGTCGAGCAGTGGAAAGACGAATGCGGACCGCATGGTACTTTCAAACAGCTGGTGGAGATCGGGACTATATTGTTCGGAGGCTCCGCCCGGATAGATCCGATGGTTGCTTTTAAAAAGCGGGTGCAAGGCAAGAACGAGGCCCCGAGGGTTTTCGGACTTGCGTTGATGAGACTCCTGAAGAAGGTACATCCTGCTTCAGGGATCCACGATGCCTTATTTTCTAAGGAATTGTTCTCTCAATTCGTCGCTGAATTGAGAGACCCCGACGTACAACAAACAGTGTATGATACGTGGAGGGCGGATACATCATTGGATGACCTTTTTAAGGCCATCGATATACACGCCCTCAAGAAGTCGCTGCTAGGAGACCAGATGCCGACCCGGGCCTCTGCCATCATAGAATGTTCTCCGGAACAGTCTGAGGATGAAGGCAGCGATGAGGAGGCAAAGGCTTCTGAGGCTCAGTTCAAGAGGAATGGAAATTCCTCTAAACCGCCGTGGAAGAGTAAGAAGCCGGAAGGGGGTGGAAACCCTCCTCCAAAGAAGGAATCGTCGGATAAGAAGGCTCCGATGATGGATGCTGCGTTCTTCACGGCACTGTTTGAAAAGATGACGACTTCCATTCAGGGGGCTACCCAGCCCAACAGGAGGAAGATCAACCGGAGGACCGCCAAGTGCTATATAGGTCATTTTGCTGCGGAGTGTACAGCTCCGTGTCCGAAAGTTCCCGGAAAGGAGGGAAACTAAAGGGGGTGGTCTGAGCTGGCGAGCGGACGGCCCCTGGTGATGAAGTACGCCAAAATACCAGAGAAGTAGAGCCTAGTGGAGTTCAAAAGACAGAAAGGGAACCAGGGGTGGCTTCGAACTTGAGGAGTTTGGATGCTGGCCTGGTTAACATTCCAGTCCAACAGTTGCCCGGCAATGAAGCAGGGAGACCCATTACGGATAGGAACGAGGAAATTGCGGCTGTCACAGACACCGTGTGGGTAGGGAGTACCCAGCTTTCCCCAGATCACCCATGTTTCGACCATTTGAAGAAACATGGCCTAGATTTGGCTGCTCCGAAGGACTTTAAACGCTTCACTGTAAACCCGTCTCCGCTGGGGGGGGAGGCGGTGGTATGTGTCTGTTACTGTGGCCGGTAGGGCGGGCGAGTTTTTAGTAGATACGGGAGCAAGCCACTCCTTTATCTCCTCAAACTTCTATGCTCTTATGCCGGACAGTCGTGATAACTTCAAAACGAAGGTAAGCGCCTGTTCGGCCGATGGGTCGAGTATGCAGACGTATGGGCACGCGTTCATACCGCTCCGGATCGGAGGGAAGGAGTATGTGGCTTCTCCCACCATCGCGGAAATTGCTGACAACGGTATACTAGGGTTGGACTTTGCGGCGTCGTATGACGCGGTTCTGAATCCTGGTACAGGGGTACTCCAGATAGAGCACCTGTACCGTGCGGTGGAGCAGTGTGTGCTCCGACAAGTATCAACAGTGGCAACGGTGGTCCAAACTGTAAAGATTCCTCCCGGACAGACGTGTGACGTGCTGGTCCGAAGCAAAGCGCTTAGGAGAGAGGAAGAGGCAGTTGTGGAGTTGGATGTGGCTATATTGGGAAGCATTGGTCTCATAGGCATGGACACCCTGGTGGGTGATGGTGCTTGGACCGTGGTGCCGGTTTCTAACCCCGGGTTAGAAGCTAAGTATCTGAGAAAGGATACTGTGTTGGGGAATGTGTTCACCAGTGAGGCAGTGATGCCTGCTGGTCATGTGAGCATGAAGGGTGACCCTTCTCCGACCATCTTGAGTGATGGACTTGAGAAAATGATCTCCGAAACGGATCTGACGGATTGGAGGGATCTCGATTCCTTGAGAAGGCTGGTAGAGAAGTATCAGGATGCATGGCAAGTGGAGGGGGAGTGAAAATCATGCTGGAACAGAAGGTGATTGTGCCTAGCACTAGCCCCTGGTCTAGTCCGGTTCAGATGGTTACTAAGAAAGACGGGTCTATCCGATTTTGTATCTATTATAGACGTCTGAATAGGGTAACCAAGAAGAACGCGTATCCTCTATCCCGAATTGATGAGACCCTGGACTCGTTGGATTTGCAGTCCGGGTATTGGCAAATCGGGATGAAGCAGGAGGATAAGGAGAAGACGGCTTTTACTAGTCATATTGGACTGTATCAGTTTGTGCTGATGCCTTTCTGGTTATGCAACGCCCCTGCTACTTTTGAGGCCATGATGGAAACTCTGTTGAGCGATCTGTTATGGCGGAAGTGCTTGGTATACTTGGACGACTTCATTGTTTTTGGCAAGACTTTCGAGGAGTGTGCATTGAACCTCGGAGAGGTGTTGGAGCGAATTCTGTCCAATGGGTTGACCTTGAAGCCGAAGAAATGTGAGCTTTTTCGGAAGTCCATGGTCTATTTGGGCCGGATCATCTCCACCGAGGGTGTGCAGGCTGATCCGGGTAAATTGGAGACTGTGGAGACTTGGGAAGTTCCAAAAGGACCGAAGGATGTGAGATCCTTCTTGAGGTTCTGTTCCTAATATAGTGACTTCATCCCCGGATGTCTCAACCCTTGCAAAAGTTGAGCCATTGGACTCCGGGGAGGAAGAAAAAACCCTTCCCTTGGGGTAGGGAACAGAATGATGCCTTCAAAGAGATTAAGGCATTGTTCCGAACCACCCCCGTATTGAGATACCCTACGGAGAAGGGGCATTTCATCCTTGACACTGATGCGAGCAATGAGAGCATTGGGGCCGCATTGTCCCAAATCTAGGACGGAGTAGAGGTCCCGCTGGCGTTCGCTAGTAACAGTATGAACAAGGCACAGAGAAATTATTGTACTACCAAGCGGGAGTTGCTCGCAGTAGTGGTGTACACGAAGAAATTTCGGCACTTCTTGTATGGAGGGAACTTCAAACTCCGTACTGATCATTCAGCCTTGAGGTGGCTCCTTAATTTTAAGGACGCGGAGGGGATGATTGGTCGGTGGTTGAATCACCTCAGTGAGTTCGGGCTGGAGAACTCTCATATCCAACACCGAGCGGGCACGAAGCATATCATCGCTGACTGCCTAAGTCGACGTCTGGTACCACGTTGTGTGCGTCCAGAGTGTGGGGATTGTGGTGCTCACAATGCTGTGGTAGCTAGTGTGGGTTCGCCTTATGACGGGTTGTTGCAGAACCTGTTGGATTGGTCCACCGACACTATTAGGACGTACCAGATAGCCGATCCTACCATAGCACGACTGAGGGAGCTGGTCCCTACCGGGGTCTGTCCAGTGCGACCCGAAATATCACTGGAAAACCGTGAAATGCGATGTTTCTTGGCTCAGTTCCATGAACTACGAGTGGGCATTTCGGAAAGAAACGCTCTCTAGAACAGCTGAGTAGAAGATATTATTGGCCAGGGATGTCTGGTGACCTTTTGAGGTGGATCGAGACATGTCCGGCCTGTTGTTTGGGCAAACCTGGTCCTGGACTGGGAAAATTGCCATTACAACAAGAGTTGTACGGAGTAAGGTTTGCTCGGATAGCTGTAGACATCATCAGTGGGGTAAAACCCACTCCGAAAGGAAATACTTGTATGATGGTAGTCTCGGACTACTATACAAAATACACTCGCGTGTAACCACTCGAGGATCACACTGCTGCTACTTGTGCGGAAGCATTGGTAAAAGGGTGGATCCTACATCTGGGGGCTCCCTTGAAGTTACATAGCGATCAAGGGAGGGAATTTGAATCAAAGTTATGGGCTGCTATGTGCCATCAGTTGGCTATATGCAAAACTCAGACCAATCCGTACCGACCACAGTCCGATGGACAGGTGGAGCGGTTTAATCGGACCTTGATCCAGGTTCTGAAGCCATTAGTGAACTCCCATATGGATGATTGGGATGATCAGTGCGAATTTGTGGTGCATGCTTATAACAATACGGTACACACTTCAACAAACTGCACTCCTAACTTATTGGTGTTCGGGGAGGACTTAATCATGGCCGCGGACTTAGTGTTCGGGGTGGTAGGGATTAGTCCTGAGGCGCCTTGTACGGTGCTGTTCGTGGAATCTCTCAGGGAAAGATTCAAATTCGCCTATGAAACAGTTAGAGCACACTTGCTCAAAGCTGCGAATTGGCAGAAGGTGGGTTATGACACCAGGTTGAAATTGCAGCGGTTCGTAGTAGGGGATAGAGTAATCCGACTGCATGAACCGCTCTGTAATGTCAAGCTGGCGAATAACTGGGACGGACCACACACCGTGGTCAAATGTATCAGTGAAACGACTGTATTGATCCAGTCTGCAGCGGGACACATCCGGACGAGCCATGTGGCTCGGTTGCGTGCTTGGGCTGGGAGAGAGCTCACCCCGGAAACAGAGGTGGAGGAGGGGAGTTCGGAGTTGAAATTTGTACTTTTGGAAGGGGTGTCAGTGGACACTCCCAAGAGGCCGGTACAAAGAAAACTCCGGAAGACCATGAAAAAGAAAGTCTCGGCAGGCGAAGGAAGAAGGGCACGGAAAACTAAAATCAGGGCTAGAGTTTTAGTTAAGAACGAGTGTCCTTCGGCCAGGTTACTAGATGCTGACGGTAAACCCGTTTGGAGGAGCCCTAGGCTTGTGGCTAGGGGGGCCGTAACCCAGCTTGTTTACACAACGAGTGTGGTGTCCTGTGTTGTCTCTATATGTTATATGTGTGCTACCGACAGGGGCGCTCAGAGTCAATGGAAAAGAATGTAAGAGTGTTCCCGGAGGGTGGTGGACAGATAATCCGGTGGGATAATCTTCGATTTCCCATATAGATCCACTGATACTCCCGATGACCTTTTTATTCGAAGTAAATTTGACTTTTGGGAGCCGCCCTAGTGGCATGGTGGTCCCTACGGCCCGAGCGGCGGGCGGGAGAGGTCGTGACCTGATTAACCGATAATTGGGTCACGCCGGATAACGGGATCGCGTCTTATCACGCGAGACGCTGCGCATGCGCTTTGTTTCAAAAACAAAAGCGTGGGAACCGCCATATTGATTTTGGCTCACTCCCAAGTCAATAGCGGCGGCAGTTGGCAGCAGAGAATTCGTGATTTGGAGCAGTTAGAAAAGGAAAAGTTCAGTGAAAGAGTTGTGAGCAGTGAGTACTCTTTCTAGTGGTCTGTGAGACAAAAGAGGGCGGCGGGAAACTTTACGTTTCCCGTCAAACTCCTTGTCGAAAGACACCCTGACAAAAGTAAGGATGGCAGAGCAGCAGCTCCGTCAGTCCGAACTTACCGGAGACTCCGAGACGGCTTCGGCCGTCAAGGGTCTAGTAGATGCTCAAAGCCTCAGCGGCGATGAGCTCAGTGTGAGTCTGGCGGATATGTCTGTGGATCCTGCCGTCTCCCCGATCAGGAAGTCTCCATCGCCCATGGGCAGTGAGGATTCCCACCTACTGGACGGAATCGAGCACTCCGAAAGAGAGCCCGAATCTGCTGAGAGTGCTGTCCGACCCTCGCGGTTGTGCAGTCTGAGTATCTCCCCGAACCTCGTCAGGACAGTAAGTCGAAAGCTGTCTATGGACAGTGGTGAGGAGACTGACACCACCACTTGTCCGAGGACGCGTGGGGGAAAGGCGCCAACCCGGGATCGGTCGGAGTCGTCCGATTCTCGGATCAGCACAAAGGCTACCAAGCACGTAGGTGCCGGTAAGAAGCCTCAATCGAAGGTTTCTCGCAGGAGTTGGACAACAGTGCAGCCGTGGCGGCTTCAGCTGCAGCCCTGGCCGGCCAACCCTCTTCAGCTGGTGGGTCAGGACACGGGGGAGCACGTCCTAAAACGACGGTTACCTCGCAGGACAGACGAGGACTTGGATGTCACTACCGGTGAAGAACATGTAAAGCGTCTGCAGGGATTGTCTTCCCAGATAGGACCGCACTTCAGGGCCCCTGCTATCCCGGAACCCTTGAAAGAGGTACCTGCCCCAGTTGAGCCACCCCGTAAGACTACCGAGTCGAGTCCGGAGACATCAGCAATGGATACTTCGGACGAGGCCGGCAAGCTGGACCAAGCTGCGGGTGGTGGTTCGTCGGGGTCAGGAGTAAACATCCTAGCCCCGCATCAGCACGATGATTGGGACAAGGAGGACTCGGTTGTCCCACTTATCCTAAGAGGGAGCATCATCGACCAGTTGAGTGCTGAGGAGGTTCGGGCATTCGACTAGGCCCACCTTCGTTCAGGGGTCTAGACAGTCTGTCTGCTAGATTCCCTGTATGGTTCCCGGATCGCTTAACAGCGGCTATGGAGAATGTCGGAGAGGCGGCCCAGAGGGCACCTCTAGTGGCCATCACCGAGGGTCGCCCCGAAGCTATTGCGGACTTGGACTCGGATATGCAAACATATTCCGAGTTCAAGACCGTCTATAGCAAACGGGAAAAGAGGCGACGCCTGACTCCAGCTATGAAGCTGGCTCTGGGAGTCCGGACTTCACTCAAGAAGTACCATTCCTACCTCCAGAAGACAAAATTGTCGTGGGCAATGGCGAGATGGTTTCCAGATCAACCCTACCCCTTCGATACTTGTCAAAACATTGATGAGACCGGGGACACGCCCTGAACTTGGCCTACCAAGGTGAGGTTCGCTCGGCATGTAACAAGATTTCATGTGCGTCATTTCATGCGATATGACTGCCTGAGCGTGGGTTCAAGGGGGATGCAACCCGGGAGGATGAAATCTTCCAACAAACAACAGCAGCGGTTAGGAGTGCTGACACTAACCGACTTGAGAAGGCCAACCATCGGGACCAGATCCTGATGGAGACGTCTCTGGAGGCGGGTCAATCCCCAGATGAGGTAGCAGCCGTGGTGAAGGGTTTGAAGGAGGATACTATCCCTCAAGCCGAGCTCGAGGAGTTGGTGAAGACTACTCTCCGAGCCAACGCTGCGAGCAAGTATAGGTACTTTAAACCTATGTGCTTGGGGGATTGCATGAAGGACGTCCGTTCTTCGCAACACCCTGATCCGGTTGGTCAGGACGGCCTCTCGGACGATGAAGAGTGGATCAAGAAAGATCCTCTTGATAAGTCGGTACAGTTGTACCATTTTGAGTTGCTGGAGAAGGTCCGGACTTCACACAAGAAGTACCATTCCTACCTCCAGAAGACAAAATTGTCGTGGGCAATGGCGAGATCGTTTCCAGATCAACCCTACCCCTTCGATACTTGTCAAAACATTGATGAGACCCGGGACACGCCCTGAACTTGGCCTACCAAGGTGAAGTTCGCTCGGCATGTAACAAGATTTCATGTGCGTCATTTCATGCGATATGACTGCCTGAGCGTGGGTTCAAGGGGGAGCAAGGCTTGCCCTGATGGAGGCATGTTCCTCAATAGAGCGGACATCATCCGACACATGGCCAGGAAACATAACTTGTCCTTGAAGCTGCCGCGGAGAGTATCCAACTCGCCCATGAGGAGGTATACTCCAAGTTCGGACAGCTAGAAAAGATGGATAACCTCGAAGTGGACTTCGGTTCCAACGAGAAATGGAAAGTCTGGGTTTTCTACAAGGTGAACTCGGATGGCAACTTCCTCTGCATCCCGGAAGGCACACTCTATGATGAGTTTGAGGCCTACCGGACGCGGACCAGTACCAAAAAGGCCTGGAAAGCTCCGAAAAGACAAAACCAGTCTTTGGAGCCAACTGACACCAAGAGAGCCAAAACGGACGAGAGACCGTCCGTAATGGAGAAGGTGGATCCGGCATACCGAGGACCCGCCTTCACATCTAGCCGGACTGACTGGAAGTCAGGTCCCAAGGGCGGACTAACTCGGTCCGTTCCGGAGGATCCGAACACCGGAACGGGGGAAGGCTTTGACGATGCTTTCCCAGGTGATAACCTGGTGGCGGGGGAAGAGTCTCAAGTCTTTACCCAGACTGGAAAAATGAAGGCTTCGGTGAAGCCAAATCCGAAACCTACCCAGACACAGAGTCCCCCTCCGGAGACTCCAGACTAGGATGCTCTGTTGTTGCGACTCCGAGCTCCACCCTCGTTCCCTCGGGTCGACTTTGCTTCCTAAGAAACCGGACAAGAGGCACTAGACAAGTGGCAGGACAATTTCCACCGGCTACTTACTGACCTGAGTCAGCAGGTGGTGATGATGTCACTGAACACAGTGCATCATCTTCATCAGAGGGAGGTCGCTGTCCAGAAGACAGCGGCTGTGGACACTGTTCGGGACGAGATGGAAAAGGCTCTGGCTGAACAGGCAAACGCGTAGTCCGATAGGAAAAAGCAAAAGAGGGCGACTAAGAACGCCAAGGAGAAACTGGACGCCAAGCGTGCCAAGCTCAGAGACTGCTTTGCGCACGAGATGCACGAATGGGATGGGTCCAGGACTATGATCGAGTCCTGGCTCCAAGCGTTGACCCTGGCAGAGGCTGAGTCAGACTCAGAGGAGGAGGAGGCGTCGGTGGCTAAACCCAATGCAAAGGAGGACTCGGATACCGCATAGGACTATCCTATAGCGGATCCGAAAGAGAAGGGGGGAGTATTGTAAGAAACTGTCCCCATCAGTAAAACACTCTACATTAGGGTGCCTGGTATCCGGACACCAGGACGAGACAGGCTGGAGAAGCAAGGATCCAGTCTGTCAATGTGCACTGACTGAAGCATACGAGGAGATCCGGAGGAGGAAGTAGAACTCGGGACTGGAGCATCTTAACACCTAGGACCTGATTTTTATATTTGACATTTAATATCAGGACCGAGTGCTCCTTGTAATCAGTCTGAAGATCGCCTGGAGGCAGGACTGAGTTTTTTTTATTTTACTACTACGCTCCCCAGTAAGAGCGATGAACTTTCTTGTTCCTGTGAGTAGGAGCTGAATGAAGTAGGTTCCGAAAGCCGGGCAGAATGCTACAACTCATCCCAGGAGGATCCGGATCTTCACTGAAGAACACATATGATGTCCTTTCTATAATATAATATTATTATCGTTTCTTAAATAATAAGAAAGTGATAGTGTTTTTCACTTATAGTAATATTAATCACGAGTTTAAATAGCTCGGGGTCCTGGAGGGACGAATTTTTTTTGGTGATACCATGTTTTTTTCAGGTGTTCATGTACTATATATATAGGTTAACTCTATTTATCCAAGGGAATACAACAGTGTAATTTTCATTACAGTCGCTATATATATTAATGTGTGTAAATAATAACTTATTGTGTTCATCAGAATACGTCATATTGTTTAAAAGTGTAGCTTTAATAGAGCCCCTAAGGTGGTATTTATAAGATAATGGCAGTCCGAAGTGTTTTCGGACTTTAACCTTAATTATTTACCTCCCGGTTACTATCTGGTAGGGGGTAGTGTAGGGGCAAGGGTTATACGGGCTTTTATTTGACGGTTCTGTTGGATGCTGTGTTGCGAAACTCCGTCCGAACCCTTCAGTCCGACACCTGCTTCGGGCTTGGGGTATGGACAGAGGTCGCTATAGGCTTCCGGTCTGCGTGTGCGCGCGTAGGCTAGCTGCCTATATATACCCAGCATCCGATGGGACTCGTCGGTTACTCTTGAGCCACGCTGGTGAAGAGACCCCGAGATCACTGCGGCTATATTAGCCTACTGACCCGTTCCGAACTCTATAGGGAGTTCGCACGATTTGACCTTTGCCTGTCTAGGTTACTGAATAAACCTATTGATTCCCAACCTGTAACACTTGATCCGAACTGTGTGGACTTTGTTTTTTTACTTGATACTATAACAATATCATAGAGGAGCAAAGTATCGTTTATTACACTTGCATATAATATGTCGCCATATTCTACTACCGGTAATATGTAAGTTTTATATATCATAATCATACAAGTGCTGTCCAAATAATGTGATATTTTACACAATACATATGCTCTATAGTTAACATTTTGTATTTGACTGCACATGAATTTCTTATACGACAGATCGGGATCTAATATCACGCCCAAATATGTGTAGCTAGGAACTCTATGCAATCTCGTACCATTAAGGGTGATATCAACAGATACCTGTTTGTGCTTAAAAACCATATATATTTAGTCTTACTGACATTCACTTTTAATTTGTTTTCACTACACCATAATGAAAAACGATCCAAATCTATTTGTAAACGTTGAGCTACCAGCCTATAGTCACTTCCAGAGGCATACAGGGCTGTGTCATCGGCATATAATGAAATTGAACTATTTGTACAACATTTTTCTACATCATTGATAAATGTTAGAAACAGGAGGGGGCCAAGAATGGAACCTTGTGGTACACCATAGCCCACATTGGCTTTCCCCGAATGTATACCATTTACCAATAAACGCTGTTGTCTATTTGTTAAGTAGTTTTTAACCCAATTTAGAATTTTGTTTTTTATTCCATATTTTGATAATTTGGCCAAAAGTATATTGTGATCTACCGTATCGAAGGCTTTCTAAAAGTCAATAAACACTGCTTTTGTGCTATTACCCTTATTTCTTTCCCTCATGACGTCATCAGTTAAATCTCCAATAATTTTAACAGTTGAAAAACCTTTTCCATATCCTCCTTGTTTTCCTGATAAAATGTTGTTTTCTTCATAAAATTCAGTAATTTCTTGTATGTACAATACGCTCAAGCATTTTACCCGGTAGAGGTTATAGCGAAATCAGCCTATGATTAGAGACTTCTTGTAAATTACCTTGTTTTGGTATTGGTATGACCGTCGCACATTTCCAGTCATTTGGTACAATACCATCAAATAGGGATTAGTTAAACATGTGAACTAGTTTTAACACAATACTACCAAAGGTGTCTACAAGACATTTTGTACTGAGGCCATCTATTGCACTTGATTTACTCAATTTTGTTTCTTTTAAAATGTTCTTCACTTCATTTTTATCAGTGACTATCTCATTAAGGAGACTGTCAGTGTTTTCTTCACCCCAGAAGGTCCAGGCAGAGTTTAAGGTCTGGGGCAAGTTTACTACCAACATTGGCAAAATAATCATTCATATAATTTGGAACATCCCCTACCAATTCCCCATTTTCATCTTTAAGTTCAGCAGAATTTGTGTCTTTGTTTTTACCTGGGAGCAATTTATTTATTTGATGCCAAAATTTATTTTCTAGTACATAGTTTTTCTTTGCTGTTCTACATAATTTTGTTATTTTATCTCCGCATATATGGTAGTGGTAAAGTATATGGCATGTCATGGAGGAGAAGTGTGAGAGTGTGAGGGTGATTATACACGGCTGCCTAGTTTTGCCTAGGTTTGACCTTGTTCTTATTCAGGTCAGAACCCTTTTTCCTGCCCCCTTCCTGGTGTTATTTGTGATCTGTTTTTTCACCTAACCAGTCATATCTCGCGAAAATGGATTTCAGGATTAAGCTAGATTCATGGAGATCAGATCACAAGCTTGATTTTACTATTAATTTCATTGAGATACTATGATTTCTTGATTTTTACTGATTTTTCAAATTTAAAATTGGTTCAACCTGATTCTCAGATATACAAGCCTAAAAGATGGGCTTTTTCTCCACATTTGCTGAAAGACACATCCCCTGTGCATTCATTGCTAGTGGCAACCTATATTGTATGAACCCAATAAACTTGATACCAAATCACTGTAAACAGGTCTGGCTATTTGAATATATAAAGATATATTGTATAAATTTATGGCAAAACATCTAATGTGGGGTGTACTAAAGAATTTTCTGATGAATATTAAACAAAGTTATGAGAGCGATAAGTGAGTATCGTAACCAAATTGACAAATTTGCGAGATTTTGACAATTTTTCCTTTTACAGTATCATAGGAGAGATATTAATCAATTAAAATGTTCAAACTACTTCATGAAATCAATATTTTTAGCCTTTTACAGAGTTTATAGGGAGTTATAATGAAATATATTATATCAAAGATCATCCCACTAGATTATCCATTCATCACTCTCAGGGATCACTCCAAAATCAGCTCAGGCCCCACCATTGGCATTTAACATATGAGACAAGACGTGACACAATGCTATGGTCCTACTTAGCCATCATATCACAAAAGCCTTTCATAACTCTCTTCTTTGAATGGCAATATGGTTGAGAGATCACTTACCCTGTCCATAGGCCTCAAGGCCACAACCGGCAGTGCCTCTAGGACCATTTACTATGTGTCTTATGAACCGGTGTCTTGTCCACCCCACGCAAGATAAAGTATTTTATTTTGGGTGATGTTATCTCAGTTGTCTCAGAAATAAAATGAATCACTTCCCAGGGTCCATCAAGATTAGAGCTTTTTGCTATGTATGGGTTCATTTATTCATGTCACCCAGTATCTGAAAGACCTTAGTCTATAATAGTCAGTTACAACCATAGTGTCGTAGTGATTCACCTTACCCCTCTCACCCTCATGCTGTGTGCAGGCACTGCCTTGCCGTCCCTCTCACAGACTTTCCCGGGAAGCTCCCAATGTCACCGAGGACATGCCCCCTCCCCCCTGCAGTAGGCGGTGGTGTGGGCCTGGGACTCCCTGAGTTCTGCTCGCTGAACCTTAACCACTGAAATGTTTGGAACCCCGTTGCCTGGTATATGAGGCCTGCCTGCCAGGGAACCTTTTAGTTCATTCTGTGACTCTTGCTGCTGCAGTAGCATAGAGTGGAAGGCAGCAGTGGATCCTAGATTCCTGCTGTAGGCCTACTATTGTAACTGGGCTCCCCACAGATTGGTTGCTCTTACATACATCTTCACCTCTTAGAGATTACTGTGACAAGTCCTTTGCTCAAACCCTCAAAGGATCAAGGATCACTGTCCATGAGAATCCTACAGTGTGAATTGCTATAATATCAACTAATAGTGTAGGTAATGTTTATTTTAGTAGCTGTTGTCCAACCAGAGGTGCACATGTATATCAACCTGGATGATTCACCTGGATGATTCAATCATGTATAAGGGCTGCAATCATCATGGGGTGCCATTTACTACAACTATGATCCATATAGTCCTCTGAATCATCCATTGTAATGCTATCCTAAAATGTCAATCAATGCTTAGCAGAATGAATCTTACCAACTTGAGAAATGAACCCCTGGTTCAGATCTGCTTTAGTGAATTCATACAATGTGACATAAATTGTTGCTTAATGTGCTGAATAAGGTTAAAGTACACTTACCAGTTTTGTCTCATTGAAACACAATACATGACAGAATTTAGCCTTCCTGAGAAATGCATTGTTCAGAATATCTCCAGGGGGGAAGGGGCTCCAGTCTTCTACCATTGTTGTCAGTGAGTCAAGTCCTGTAGAGGGATTTGGTCGGTCTGCATCTCTCTCCAATGTTGTATTAAAAGTTCCATCTAAAATAAAGATCCATGACGAAATATATCATGGGAATAGAACCATATTCACCAAAATATTGAGGTTATTTCAAAACCATGTTAGAGATCTAGTTGTGTGCATCCTTTTAAACTTAAGAATTGGTAGTGCTACGGCTGCAATTAAAACTGTAAAGATGGACACTCATTGTCTTAGCAAATATAATTGGGTGATTTTTGTTGTTTACACAGCTGGGTAGTTCAGCATTATATTAGGATTACTCACCTGGCCTCAGTTCTTCCTGCCCATGTTCAGCTGCAAGAGCTGGTGCAAGCAGGAGGAGTATCACAGCCACACTGTGGGAGAAGGCAGACACAGATTACACATTTTGCTTGGGAACCAATTTAGCAAAGGCAAATTCTGATAGAGGAAAGGGAAAACTGAAATTCTGAACAATATAACTCTCCCTAAAAACATGACCTACCTGACCTATTACAGGCTTATGATGTTCTCACCCCCCTGAGGCCGATTCATTCAATTACTGTAAAATCAGGTTATAAGTGTAAAAAAAGTATAAAAAAAGTGTTTTTCCTCATCGGATGCAGGAATTATTTTCTGTGTCCTTTCTGTATAAGTCTCCTCAATTCCTGAACTATCGGAGCAGCATAAATTTAAAAAAAGGGCCCCGTATGCAGCATACAGACATAAATTTCTCCTTTAAGGGCCACACAGTGTAGAATTTGGCCCTTAACGGTTTGGGAAGGGACAGGAGAGGTCGGGGAGGGATAGGAGAGGATGGGGGAGGGACAGGAGAGGTCGGGGGAGGGACAGGAGAGGTCGGGGAAGGGACAGGAGAGGTCGGGGGAGGGACAGGAGAGGTCGGGGAAGGGACAGGAGAGGTTGGGGGAGGGACAGGAGATGTCGGGGGAGGGACAGGAGAGGTCGGGGGAGGGACAGGAGAGGTCGGGGAAGGGAAAGGAGAGGTCGGGGGAGGGACAGGAGAGGTCAGGGGAGGGACAGGAGAGGTCGCGGAAGAGACAGAAGAGGTCGGGGAAGAGACAGAAGAGGTCGGGGAAGAGACAGAAGAGGTCGGGAAAGGCACTGGATTTGGAGTGTTTTCTTCACCTCTGGTGCCCAGCCAGCTCTGTACTCTGATAGCAAGCCTGAGTGTAAATTCCGGGCTGTGTTGGTGCTGCCACCTAGAGGCTAAGTCATGCTGGCCTCAACTCCTCTCATATATATATATATAAGGGAATGGAGATCGCAAGCCAAATAGGGGAGGTCTGTGGACCTAAACCATTATTCTTCACCTCTGGCGCCCAGCCAGCTCTGTACTGTGATGGCTATTGTCTACCAGCGTTTATACACAAGGAGTCTCTACGCAGAGTTTTAGCTCTCTAGGGCCATTATTTACAGAGGTACAGAAGAAAAGACATTTTTTTGTATAACTTCTTTGAAACTCAATTTTTATTTTTTTTATTTCTTTCATTACAAAGGAAGAAGTTGGACTTTACTTATCTTTTCATTAAAACAATCCTAGAGCCATTTTTTTACATATATATGTGCACTTTAAAAAGGGAGAAGGGAGGTGGGGGACTCCCCACCCTCCCCTCTCCATTTCCCGACCTCCCTTCTCCATTCCCCACCCTCCTCTCTCCATTTCCCGACCTCCCTTCTCCATTCTCCGCCCTCCCCTCTCCCTTTCCTGACCTCCCTTCTCCATTCCCCGACCTCCCCTCTCCATTTCCTAGCATCCAAAACAGAATGCGAACCCATTCCCGCCTACCTCCGTATGTGTCTCTATATTATGACATCACAGAGGGAATTCCCTAGGGGTTTCCTTGAATGTAGACTGGTTTTTGTACATTTTTACAATTAGGGCAGGTGAGTCCCGCATTGGTACCCCATATGCAGCAGAATTTATGCCAATACCGTATGCACATACGGACGTGATACGGAGGGTGGAAAAACACAGTTTTTGGGCTTCCCAATACGGGTCCCGTATACGGTCCGTATTTTTACTCCATATTGGTCCCGTATTGGACCAATGGGGAAAAACACCCTCCAGATGACAAAAAGAACACAGCTCTAAAATATTTATCATCGACTCTATGATATGAAGTGACTCGCTAGTGTTGCATTCAAGCATCATGCCGACCTTCCAGGGTGTTTGCATGATGCACCAATGCAGAACTGGCGAGTTACTAGCCAGGCCTGTATTAGTGGATCATGATGACAAATCATCTTTGTGCGAAATCAGTCCTTAAAGGGTAAAGGGCCACATAATGCCGTCAAGTAACTGATTCATGATGCGTAATTGCAGCCTCAGCTTATCAGGGTTGCTTCCATGCATCATGACAAGCAAAGATATATCACGTTGAGATACTATGTGGCCTTCACCCTATGAGGATGGCAATATGCATTTCGTCATAATGATGCATGTGTAACGGTCGCGGAAAAGTCATCTGGAGAAAGCGGGATTCGAACCCACAACCTCCTGACTCCTGAGCAAGTGATCTACCACTGAGCTATATCCCAATCCGACAACTTGACTGCACCGTACGTTACTGCGTCGGTTCGGTGCGCAGAAGGGGGTGGTAACCAGTTCCCTTACACAGCTCCCCCAGTTTCTATCATGTCCCCGCAGGACAATGATACTGGCAACCAACGCTCCAACTACTTAACCTGCTTCTCCAACTACCAACCGCCAGCAGATGGCTAATCCCCAGTAAGTCAGAACGCTCCTACTGACCTGTCAATGTGTCACCGTTCACTCGTCACACGCTTTCTTCACCAGTGTAACAGTCGCGGAAAAGTCATCTGGAGAAAGCGGGATTCGAACCCACCACCTCCTAACTACGCAGCCAGTGCTCTACCACTAAGCTACATCCCCATCCGACAACTTGACCACACCGTACGTTACTGGGTCGGTTCTGTCCGCGGAAGGGGGGGGGTAACCACTTCCCTTACACATGTATGCAGCCGTTGTGAGTTACCTTCGTTGTCAGCTGGGGCCCATTAGGGTTGGCCAGCCAGGTCCCCGAGTAAGGTGCTCAATATGGTACTAGGCCTTTGTTGCTCTATAATAGAGAGTCTGACCTATTGTTCATCAACCCCTTAAGAGCAGCATAGTGCTTTCAAACATTATGCCATCCCTTGATCAGTTCCAGAAAACTGGTACCTTGGAAAGGATTTTTTGAGTATGAGAAGATGTAAGTACATCTATCCTGTTCATTTTATCCTGGTGTACACTTGCCTGTAGCCAACGCCATGTAACACCCTTTGAAAAGGTCAAAAAAAAACTCTAAACATGTGCTTATGTATATCTATGTACTACTACCACTACAAGTGTGGATCGGGAGTCAGAGTGGCCTAGTCCTGTACTACCATGGCTCCATTTGTACGTTTTACCAAGCAAGGATGAAGCATTGTATGGTAGATACAGTAAAAGTAAGCTGGTTTTTAAGGGGTATAAGAGCAATGACAGAGTAACTGTCCATCGCACTGGCCAAGGATGCTTACCTTTGTCCAAAGCTTATAACACTTACGCTGCTTTTCACACGTATCCATATCTCGCTTATACTCAATAATTGGTCTGTCATTGGTTTGTATATGTCATATAAACAGGCAGTTTCTTTTGTTCAGATAGCAAATGTGTAATGAAGCACATTAAATCAAAAGTGGCGCTTAAAGGGCTAAGGTTAAGACTGATTGCCAACCAAGACCCCAGAGAGACGGCCTACAAGAGGATAAGGTGCTCACTCTGTATGTATGCTAGTAATATCTATGTTTAAAGTTACTACATCCGACGCTTACTGCTCAAAAAATTAATCTCTCTGTGGGGGGGGGCCAAAAATAATTGGACTACACTTGCTGGTGAGATAAGAGAACTTTTGGTGCTCTTGCCAAAATCCACTGACCCTTCTTCTGTTAAAACATGACCAGTCCCTTATTAGCCAAACTCATAGAAAAATTGATATAATGGTAGACACACTATCAGGCCATAACCCAGCAGCAGTCAACATATGTGTAAACAGAGTAGGGAATTCAGCCAATGCCTTGTTGAACTTTTAGGATTTCCCCTGCATGAAAATTGATATTTGTCTAAACTTCGTCTTTTGCTTAAAATCACTGAAGTTAAGACGCTTAAAGTGCATGCCATGTGAATGCCTTAGATTGTTGGCATGATGCACCAATGCTGCCCAATATGTCAATGACAATATGACAATATTTCAGTATGAACTTGCCAAGGCACAGTTTTCAGTAGCTCCATGCTGTGTCATAATCATAAATGTGGATTAAAAATGCTAAGTGGTTGAAAGCTGATGCTGGCTCACTATAGTGGCTCCTTAAAACCACACTATAAGTGCATCACTAAGAAGTGAGCATAAAAACTTGGGGAAGCATTTTGTTGACTGATGGAAAAAGGTGAGGGATGTGCTGTCTATGTCCTGATGATCGAGTGGCAGAGGCATAGAAAGCAAATCTTCATTGGGGGACCAAGAGGCCCAACCCTACCAGCCTTATAAATATCTTCTTTCAATCATGAAAGTGCATATACGCACTCACATAGGAATTGTATAGAAATTTGAGCCCCCTTTAGTTATGATTGGTTGCCAGGCCCCACTGTCCCCACTTTTCCCTATGTGGGAAAGGTATATTTTGGGAAGTTTTGGTATTACATCATAGGGTCTTGGTAAATTTCGGACCAAACATATTCAGGGGACCCCTGTTCTGTGATTTGGGGGGGGGGGGCGGGCCCCCCCTGACCCCTCCACCTTTCCTATGCCACTGAGTTGGGTTAGGCAGATATAGGTATGGGCCTAACCTGATTGAGGATTGGGAAGTCATTGTATTCAGAAAACACTGATTGGAGGAAGCATTGACTAAGTCATCCCCATCCCCATCCCCCCCCCCCTTGACAATCTCCATAAAAAGTGATTTGGTAGCGCATTGGTACCTGACAAAACCCACACATTGCAAAGAATGTGTTGAATGGATTTTTTCCGTACTTGAAACTATGCATGGTGTAACATGCTTGCTTCTCAATAGTGCAGTAATCTTTCTTAAACTCTGGACAAGTAGAAGCCATACTACCAGTCCACACTTCATCTAGAGAGCACTCAAAATGCGCTGTGGTGCAATACCAGGGTTGATACTCGGACTGGATGGACACGAGCACTTTCACTTAGGTAGCTCAGTTTTTTGAAACAGTGACAAAATACCAACTCTGGGTGATCGTGGAGACGTGCAATAAATGAAGCAGTATAATCTAAAGTATACCTTCTCTTTATGAAAATGCACCTGGGGTGATGGTACTGATACACAGCAATACAATTATCCACAAACACCTCTGGACTCATCCAGAAAGCGTCTTCAAAACACACATTAAATGAATCATTAGAAAAGTTAGACAGAGCCACTTTATGAACACCTTGGTTATACAAGGGTCCTCTGAAATACCAACTATTGCTCGCTTGTATCAACTACCATGTAAAGAGCGGCTCACAGTGACAGCACATCCCCATTGTGAATTTTGTTTTACACCAACTTAGTAGTACCACTCGTCACACAGTAGGCACCACCCAGAGTAGAAAGAGTCTACCACCTCGTGATTAACAACCTTGTTCATTTGATGAGGGTACACACATCAACTAAATGGACACATCTCTGATCACACACTCCGTATTTACACGCCCTATGCAGAGCTATAAAGACTAAGGGTAGAGCTGGAATCTATAGCACCATACCTCTCAAGACATACACGCAGGGTCTCTTCAAACAGAAGACTGAACTCAAACTGGTTCACAATAAACCACATGAAGGACTGACACTCTCTAAGGCGACACACACTCTCTTCACAACTCTGTCACCTCAGTCCCATTTAGTCACTCAGAAGGGTAAAGTCACACAAGTTCAAGTACTGAAAATTTTAACATTACTGGCTACACTAGTTTTTTTTGACAATACTCTAATATTTTTTCAGCTGAATTCTTCTTACTATAGAGCTAGGGGACTGGTAACAGTAACTCAGTCTGTTTTTTTTCATGCAGTATGTGTGCATTCTGTTAGCCAACACCTTGAAATTTATGTTTGTCTTGCTCAATGGTTTTTGAGTTGAAAGAACGCTCATAAAGTCTTGAGGGTCCTTAGCATTCTGTTTTTTCACCACACCCTTTGAACTCCTCTTTGAGGATGTACTCTCCACCGTCATACTCTTATCCTAGAGCATGGAAGTCTTCGAGTTAAGACTGAGGATACCATCTCCCTCCCATTCGATTTCACAGAGACCCTCCATTTGTAGATCGTAACAGTATCGGGCAACACAACATGGCGGTGGAGACCAGTCGCTCTCCTCTTTGGTTTTGATTTGGACAAATTCTTCTAAATGCACATCAAAGATGGGTGTGGGGAGCCATTGTCTTTTTTCTTGGAAGTTATGTGGGGCTTCAGCATCTCATCGAATGTACACCCACTCAGAGCCATATAGAGGCTGTCGGTATCCATCTGACAGAGAGCGTAATCGCGACTGTCTATAAACCTGTCTAGGAAGTTGAATGTTGACTCCAACATGTTAAGTTTTGCAAACTTATACACCATGAACTCTGTTTGGATAGGGAGGTTGTTGTTGAACCGCTTGGGTTGAAGTTCGACCTCTTCAAGGTTATTGTTATTTTGATACCCTTCTTGAAGTGCCACGCACTTAACAGTTCAAAAGCCCGCCCTCTCACATACCTGACACAAATGTGTCTCTGTTTGTTGCAGATCGTCTTGCCATATGAACAATTCCCCATCAACTAATAGCAGTCGGAAAGGATTGTTTCGTCTCGGTTAGCATCACCCCCACGGCGAGCTTGTGTCACATCATCAGCCAAATCAGCAAAGGTGGCTTTCGGGAAATATTGGATGACTAGCTGTACTTTGGTTACTGTTAAACCGTGCGCAACATTTCCGGTGAGACTTAAAGTTTAAAATTTTTGTTTCTCTTTCTCGCATGCTTCGCCGCTCAGTCTCCCAAACCACAATCAGAGAGAAACCTAAATTTTTCAGATGAAAACTCACTCTCTTAGTTCTCGAGTGTCTGCGCTCTCTCCCCAAGAAGCAGGGGTATCGGTGTGGCGGTATGCAAGTGTGAGCATGAAACCAACACCATGGAACTGAAAGAGCGTTTGGGAACCTGGGTGGAAGCCGTCAAACACTGCACAAGGAACCTAATACAGTTAAATGCATGAAGCAATTTTACTGAGTCGGCGTGTTCCTCGTAGCATCGCCACTCCAAAGCCGAAGCAATTTTACTGAGCCGGCGTGTTCCATGTAGCATAGCCACTCCAAAGCCACTCTTGATTGTTTTTGACGAAATTCTGGTTTGAGGTCTCTCTCTGGATACCTGGCAATGTAATAACCTGTGCAATGTTTCTCATTTGCACACTTCAAATAAAAACTGCATCTAGCCCCACAATGTGTTGCCAAACCTTCGCTTGCTCTCCATATTTAACCTCTCTGATACGGGTTACACCCATTTCGTGGAACCTGTGGAAAATAATGGAGGGTCCGCCCACTAGATTTGTCTGAAGCAGAGAGTGTAGATGAGGATCGGCTCGGTTGAAAAGGATGTAGGGGGTGTCCTTGTTCTTGAATCAATCAAGTGCCAATTAAGTGGCAATCAAGTGCCAATCATTATAGGATTTGATTGACACTTGAATGACACTCGATTGACACTTGATTGGCACTTGATTAAGCCCTTGATTGGCACTTGATTGAGCACTTGATTGATACTGATTGGCACTTGATTGACACTTGATTGGCACTTGATTGAGCCTTGATTGCCACGTGATTGCCACTTGATTGATCCCTTGATTGGTACTTGATTGGCACTTGATTGAGCCTTGATTGGCACTTGATTGAGCCTTGATTGATCCTTGATTGGTCCTTGATTGGCAATTGATTGGCACTTGATTGATCCCTTGATTGGTACTTGATTTGAGCCTTGATTGAGCCTTGATTGGCACTTGATTGAGCCTTGATTGGCAATTAATTGAGCCTTGATTGGCACTTGATTGAGCCTTGATTGGCACTTGATTGATCCCATGATTGGCACTTGATTGAGCCCTTGATTGGCACTTGATTGAGCCTTGATTGGCACTTGATTGATCCTTGATTGGCACCTGATTGAGCCTTGATTGGCACTGATTGAGCCTTGATTGACACTTGATTGGCACTTGATTGAGCCTAGAGTGGCACTTGATTGAACCTTGCTAGGCACTTGATTGGCACTTGATTGACACTTGATTGACACTTGATTGGCACTTGATTGTGATATGATTGACACTTGATTGATACTTATTGAGACTTGATAGCATTCATAGATTACATGGAGTTAACTTCAGTGCTTATAGATACCTGTCACAAGCTGTTGTTCCTGAATTGACAGTTGACAGTTGACAGTAAGTGACTGAAGTTGGAGTTTTCACTTTCAACTTTGACATTTGCATTGTTTTTGGTTTGATGTAGTGTTGAAAGATAGCAGTCACAAGTTGCTTTACTTGAATTGACAGTTGACATGTGACAGTAAGTGGTTGAAGTTGCAGTTTTCACTTTCAACTCAAGTTGATTTTTTGCAAGTCAAAGTGAATTTGCAATTTCTAAATTTACAAAAAAAATTGACCGTCCTGGGCCACTGTAGCTGACAGACTACTTGGTTGGTTATAACTTCGTCAGACCTAAAATAAATTATTCCTCTACCATTCGAGAGACTTGTCACTGTCAAAGTTCTGAGAAACACGTGTGTATTGCTCATCGAGCATCTGGCACACGCAGTAGGTTTCAGTGCCAAGACATTCTTCACGAAGACCACGTCCAGTATCTACACCATGGACCTGTTTGGTGATGTGTACTCTGTCTACGTGTGCACGGACGCCATCCAAGACAGAAGAGTGGGCGACATGCATGTCCCCCTGCTACGTTTTGTCGCAGCCAATCGGAGCGGGCTGGCCATGAGCAGTATACAGGCAGTCAGTTTTCCACACTTAGACTACTTCCCGCTCAAGTCGCAGAGGTTAGATTCCATCAGTATATACTTGAGAGACAAAACTGTTGAACCAATACTATTCTTGACAGGTGCCAATAGTATAGTTTATATAATATAAGACCTCCAAAATCCTTCAGGACCTAGATTATGGACTAGATACCATTCTTATCATGTGACCGGAACTAACACCTTCCTGTGACCATACTTTCCCACCGAGCAGCTCAGAACACTCATTTAACCCCTATCTGTAGTCTATACAAATAGTTGTCCCACGCATAGAACCAGACTATTAGAATGCACGGGAAAGCAGCTCCCACCAACTAATTAACATATCTCAATGGCATGCGCATGTCCTATGATCCATGTAGATATAAACAGCATGCATGCAGGACGGACTGTCAGACCGCGGTCCTCCAGCCTAGAGATAACACCTTCAAATAGCTCCCATCTATACTGTCACCATTCTCACATATAGACATGTAATTACTATGTGCCAAAGTATATAAAGGATGAAGAACTGTGTCTCAGTCTTTTGTTGATTCTTTTACCCATGTCAAAGACTTGACAGAAGAGAAGTGACAGTGACACTTCATCTACAATCAACAGAGCGCTAGTTTGTCAACCAGCATGCTCAGACAATGTTACTTTTTGACCGGTGCTGGTGGTAGGACAACCAGTTCCAGCTATGGCGCATACTACAGAGCTCAATGTGGGAACGGCGTGACTGGCTAGAGTGGTGGACCGTACCAGGGTGGTTATGGTGTCAGTGGCGCGCCTGGGAAAGACCCTGCTGCTCGCTAGTGTGGGTGTCAACGACGATATGCTGTACAGTGGCCGACTGACGACTAGCCTAAAGAATCGTGGTAGGGCTGCCCTGAGAAATTTGACAAGGAAAGCAAGCCCGAGAGCAAATATAAAGAAGCAACCCCGGGAGAAGGCACCAGTCAAAAGTCAGCAAAGTGGGAGTGGACACACCAGTCGTCCTAGTCAGAAAGCTACACATACATAGAGGGATATTTTCAACTAACTGGTGATTGTCATGGCGATTGTACACAAGAACAGCCGGGAGTGTAGTGTGAGCGAACTAGATTTACATGCTGTACCACCGACTCAGAAGAGTGTGCACAGGTCTGTGTTCACTGGAATCGAGACAAAAAACTCTTTGGGTGATGGTAGTAACATTAGTTTCACCATCGGCAAGTCACAGGAGTATACCGACATGAGCGAAAACTATGTACACCTGGAGTCTGAAGTGGTGAAAGCGGCCGGTGGGGGACCTCCGTGGCTGGCACAGATGTGGTGGCACCCATGAACGACTTTGCACATTCTCTCTTCAAAGACGTTCAAGTCACACTGAATGGCTTCAAAATGTCTGGTAACACAGAGACTTTTGGATTCCGAGCCCACTGCGAGGCCGTACTGATCATGAACTACGATGGGGCCATAAAGGAAAATCTGATGAGAGTTCAAGGTTGGTTAAAGGATACGGCTGGATAGTTCAAAGTGCTAACTGATGCGAACGCAGGCTTCAAAGCAGGCAGAGCCCTGATCTCAAACGGTCGATTAAAACTGATGAGTCATCTCCAATTTGGTCTAGGTCATCAGCCCAATTTGATTCCCAGTGAAACAGAGATCGGCATCACCCTGAAGCAAGCTCCACCATTTACTGTCTCATAAGTGATGGTACAGAGTATAAAATCAAAATCCACAGAGCGAAACTTTATGTACTTTGTGTAACTATTAATCTCATGGAGACTCATGGTGATTCATGAACGAGTACTCACAGGCTTTTCAAGTCCCCCATGAACCGAGCAGAGGTTACCACCTAAGCCATTCCCAAGGGGAACAGAGACCATACTTACACACACTCCAACATGGGTCAGTTACCCTCAGGCATGTTGCTTCGCTTTGTGGATCACAATGCATTCAGTAGTCACTTTAAAAAAAAACACTATGAGTTGAATCACTGCAATTTTAACTCAGTGCAAGTCATTGTGAAGGATCAAAAAGTCCCCACCGACGCGTACAAACTCAACTTTTCCAAAGGGGAGGTGATGCAAGAATACCTGGCCCTTCACATGGAGACCGGGATACATGTATGAGGGTCCCCGCTCATGCAATATTGGGCTATCAGACTTTGCTGTTGCCTACACAGTGTTACCGTTTAACTTGACATCGGACTGCTCGCACGATGGCTGTCAACCTTATAAGGACAGGTCGACTGCAAATGGAACTCGGTTTCAGTACGGCGCTACTTGAGACACAACTGTGTTGCTGTACTTGGAGCTTTTGTATGAATAGTTATCCTGTATGGGGCACCTGTTTTGTGAGCAATTCAGACCCATAACATTTACCTGGTGCACCTTGGGTGGCTTTCTATGTGTCAGAAGCTGGTGTCCTATACTATTTCGAATCATTTGGTTTCCCACCATTAAGCACTGCATTTATGTTGTCTGTAAAGCTTCCAAAACCTGTCAATTGTCAAAGTAACAGTATACAATTACAACACACATCTGCAGTGACCCTTGGACCTCATTGTATTCACTTTTTAGTAGTGCATGTCGAACCCAAAATCCAAAAAGATTGGTCCTGAAAATTATTAGAGCGATTAGAGCTTGTACAAAAAAAATGTAATTTGTCTAGTTGAAATGGTGGTGGAGCTAATACTATTTTACAGAATCTGCTATTGAGAACTTCAGCATTGGTGCACCCTAAAAGGAAAAGTTCTTGGAACTGTCTGGAGTAAGTGTTGAAAATGTTATAAAAGTGGATGAATAAAAAATGTAATCAAACTGTTATAGCTGTGATTTTATTCAATTTCTCTCCCTGAAATATTTTCCTAAAAAAAAAAAAATTCTTAACCAAATTCGGCTCTCTGATTGGTTGATTTATTTAGGTCACACCCTCATTTGCATGATAGGCCCCTCCCCTTTTGAATAATAATAAGTCATGTGACAAAATACTCGACGCTCATTGGAAACTAGGTCAAGTCCTCATTTGCATAATGAGCAGGTCACATGACTAATGCTTGCCTGTGATTGGCAGTATGTCGATGAAACTGTTTCTTCTTTGTACTATAGAATGTTTGCACTACATATTATACTACTGCTAGTAACTCAAAGGTGCTGCATTGTTACATTGGCCGACTCTTGTGAAGTGTTTCAACCATGTAAGGTTAGCATGATGCTTGATTGCAGCCCTGGA
Source organism: Harmothoe impar (assembly GCA_947462335.1). Taxonomy (NCBI): domain Eukaryota; kingdom Metazoa; phylum Annelida; class Polychaeta; order Phyllodocida; family Polynoidae; genus Harmothoe; species Harmothoe impar. The sequence goes on along the minus strand of OX381714.1, from coordinate 71,601,245 downwards.
GATGGCTACATTTCATGCATTAGGGCGACCAAAGACATTATATATTATTGCACTGTGCCTTAAATAAAGGGTTAAAAGATGCATAAAGATTCATTGTAGTAATTTCAGTATTCAAGTTTGGGCAGGAATGTAGCCCTGACAGGTAACTGGCCACATCTCTTAAATCCAAAATCTTGCTTAAAGGGACTCATATAATGAGATAAGGGCTCATGAGGAAAAAGTGAAATTCCAGAGGTGGAACAAGAGGTACAAGGACATATTGCACCCCCTGAAAAAATACTCTTAGTCGAGACATAAGTCAAGGGTTGGATTGCCACTCACTCCCATCTACTACCATCCATAATACATAACTTTGTATTTGTTTTCTCCATACATACTCTCTAGTGGATGAAGATCATATCCACATTTGGAAAAAAAATCTCCGACCCAGTGGGGACAGAATTCAGTGCAAAGTTGAATCAACATTGAATAAACATTGAATCAACATTGATAACCAGTCATCAATGTTGATTCAATATCCTGTGCCCATTGGGAAAAATGGTTGTTGTTAATTATAACACTTTTAGGCAACAACACTCGCCTGGGCAGGATGCACCAGCCCATGGGAAATGTACATATATGTCTGATGTTAAAGTGTCAGACATATGCCCATCTTCCCAACACTGTCTACCTTGATGCTTTTTTATAATGTAACAAGGTAAATAATTGAGTTGGACCCATATACATCTTGGGTTCAATCTATAAAGCGTGGAAACCAAGGAAGACAGCACTGTAAAAACACCTGCAGTATTACATTTTCTTTCTTTCTTAGAATTATATTACATAAAGAAATAAAAAAATCCCTATAGGAAATTGATCGTTTATATGTATCATGATCAACATCCACTGATTTATATGCACCAGAGCTGTCCTTAAAGGGCAGTAAAATGATAAAAGGGTGAGATGCTTTATTGGGTTTTTTAAACAAGTTGTTGTGATTATAAACCAATGTGGCATCTGTGAGAGGTACAGTTGCAGCACACCCTGCGAGTGAGAGATTCTAAAATGATAGATATCTATTTCAGGAAATCAAACATGATATTGAATTAGTTGTCCATCTCCTCACTTCAAACCCTTTGCTCGCTGCACTATGCCTCCTTCTTTTATATTCATTTGTCTTCAGAATTGCAGGATTGGCAAATAACTCTCCAAAACACACACTGCATGAAAATTCCTATTTAAGTATATTTAAGTTTACTTAAATATCCGGGAAAAGCCATGGAAATGTCGTTTTGAACTTTCCATGAAATATAATGAGCTTTAAGCATCCCTTAAATGTCGTTTAGCATTTACGTTTACCTTAAATTTACCGGAAATGTCGTTTGACATTGACAATAGATTTAAGTACATCTTAAATTTACCGGAAATGTCATTTGACATTGACAATAGATTTAAGTACATCTTAAATTCACCGGAAATATCGTTTGACATTGACATTAATTTAAGTTCACCTTAAATTTACCGAAATGTCGTTTGACATTTACAATAAATTTAAGTTCACCCAAAGTTCACTGAAAATGTTATTAGACATTTGTGGTGAACGTCAGTCCATCTTGAATTTAGTGGAAATGTCATGTGGCATTTAAGGTTACCATAAAGCTACTGCAAATGGCATTGGCATTTAAGAAAATTTAAATTCATGTTAGGGGAGTTCAGGGGACCCTTATTATACATTATTTTAAGGCTTTTGAAGGGGTACAACCTGTGATATTAACCAGGGAGTTAGGGGACCCTGATTCCGTTCTTATACATTATTCTAAGGCTTCTGGAGGGTACAACACGTGGTACTAATCAGGGGATTTGGGGGCCCTAATGCCGTTATTATACATTAATTTATAGCTTCTGAAGCGGTACAACCCGTGATATTAACTAGAGAATTAGGGGACCCATTATTATTGTAATTCCTCTACAGGGGTAAAACTGGTCATATTAACCATGGGACCCTGATGCCGTTAATATACATTATCCTAAGACCTAAGGCCTCTAGGGGTGTACAACCCATGATATTACCCAGGGGAGTTAGGGGACCGTGATCCCGTTAATATACATTATTTTATGGCTTCTGTTACAGAAGCCCTAAAACAATACAGTGTATCAGTCCAATACATGACCACTTATGTTTCTTTTGAAATCTTGTTTTAGAAATTGAATTGTTAAACATATAATATAATGTAATGCCGCCTTTTCCTCAATCAATTCTTTTATATTACAGCATAGCATGTCTCAACTTACAGTTATAATAGAGAGTGTTGTTGCCCCCCCCCCCACCCCCCCCCCCACCAGTACCCCAACCAGGCCGGGACACGGGTACAGTTGAAACAATGGGAGGTGTTATAACGGTTTCTATGTATAGACCTATGGCTCCATACTTACACTAAGCTGAGGCCACATACATGTAGCACACATGTGACCTACATACATTATAAACAGCCAATAGGAACACAGCAGCAGGACTGAGTTGGCAGTTTGAATCACTATACAGTTGGACATGGACGAGGACGCAGGTACACTACCACTTAATAAGTTAAACTCATATATAGACTAGATATTATCGGCGCGGGACTATCAGTATATATTGTCACCACCAGATGGTACACCTGTAGGACTTATAGTTCATCCGCCCACCACTGGGGGCATTATCCAACCTCGGCCGGCCTGGTCAGCTCTGCTGCGTCAGTGGGTGATCAGGAGGCCTCCAACACGGTCTTATATATTTTTTCTTTTGGATTACCCCCCCCCCCCCGGATCCACCATGCCTAAGCAGTGTGATGTCTGCTTGCGTGAGTATGATGGTCGCAGGAGAAGTTGTCCATATTGTCAGGATGACGATGAATACCTTCAGAGGGATTCACAGAGGGTGAGTTCCAGCCGGAATGTGGGGAGTAGAAGTGGTACCCTCGGATACAGTGCTAGTATAATGGGGGACTTGGACAGAGATATTGGTGAATTGGGAGACGTCAGCACTCTCATTGACGAGTTTAGGAGGTTGTCCACCAGTTTAAACTCACGGATGGACAAAATTGAGGGGCTAATCACTGACATTGATGAGAGGTTACCTGTAGCCCAGGTCGATATTCAAAATGGCGACCATGACGCAGGTGAGGACACCGGTGAGGTCCAGGGTGAGTCCTTAGTCAGGCCCTCGGAGACTGAAGGTGCCACAGGTGGCACTACTGGTGGTGCCTCGGCCACTACTACTACTACTACTGGTACTACTACTACTACTGGTACTAAGGGAGATCCTGGAGTTAGGAAGTTCAACTTTACGTCCTCTGCATCTAGTGCCGGGGCTCCCCCGGATATAACAGGCCGTACTGATGCAGATCGCCGAGCTGAGGAGGAGTACCGTCGTCACAGGGGTCGCCTGATCCTGGGTCGTCAGCGTGAGGAGGGTCATCGTGGCGAGGGTCGTCGCGGGGAGGATGAAGCCGCAGTCTTAGCTGCCGCTGTTGATGGGGCAGAGCCGGACGTGGAGGAGGCTTATGCTCAGCAGGGCAGACCGATACCGATCAGTAAGTTTGACTTGAGGAGGTTCTTGCCAGCAGCAGAAAGGAGGAAGCCATTACGCATTGATACATCTGAGAAACTGATTTATTTACTTACACGTCTTCTGGAGGATCTAGCATCCAGGGGGTTTGATGTGACTGGCTTACTGCAGCATTTAATGTATGTATCATGGATGGCATCCACTGGTATATACTCAGTGGATGCGCTAGTAGAATATGACTATGAAATGCGCGATCGCGCAAGGGAAAAAGGGTGCAGTGCTTTCTGGGCGGTGACACACACTTGACCAATATGTATTTGGGCGCTAATGGCACTAAGGCATACAGGTCTTCGAAGGGTAGCAAGTCATCACCTGCTGGTACCAGCAATTATGGTGGACGCAGGCAGGGTCAAGGCCTCTCAGGGTGGAGAAGAGTAGCCGCTGAGAGAGGTATTTGTTTTGACCATGCACAGGGTAGGCGTTGTGATGGCTGTCGTTTTAAACATGAGTGCTCTTGTGGTTCTAAAGATCATAATATGCTGAATTGCCCTCACCAAAACCGCCGTAGTGGGGATGGTGGGGGTAACAGTGCGTGACTCACTGCCCATTCTAGTGGGGCATGTACTGTTAACAATGAGGCTAAGTGCATCCCGGTATGTGTAAACTCTAGTACATGTAATGCTGAAGTAGGTGTTGATTGTAAGCCCCCTGTATTGGGCGGTGTTATTGTTGAATCAGCTGTTCGGGATATGGGTCAGGGTTTTGTACATTGTATCGCTGGGGACCGTGCCCATACCTCAGTTACTGTTGATGACACTGTGGAAGATTACCCTGACGCTTTATTCAATGGTTGGGGTGAAGGTGAAGGTTCAGACATTAATTTGGATCATAGTGAAATTTTGAACTATATCTCGGTCATGGGTCATTGTGATGATTGGGAAAGCAAATGTAATAGACTGGACATCACTCCTTTAAAGGTGACAGTAAATGATAAGGGTGGTGCCCGGGTTGAGGTGTCATGCATTCATGACTCGTTATGGGAGGAACTACCAGATTTTGTAAGTTTCACTACAAATGAATTTATTTTGAGCCTGGCCCTGCCTTCCAAAAACCGTCCCTGCCTCCCAGAGACCGTCCCTGCCTTCCAGAAACCGGCCCTGCCGTGCAGAGACCGTCCCTGCCTCCCAGAGACCGTCCCTGCCTCCCAGAGACCGGCCCTGCCTTGCATAGACCGGCCCTGTGTGTCTCCTAGGTGGCTCCCCTGGCGGCCAGGGGCCGGCCCCCAGTCCCTTGGTGGCTCCCCAGGTCTGCAAGGGCAGCCCCCTCCATGAAAACAAAAAGATGAAATTGATGAATGAATACCTGCCATTGACCCCCCCCCCCCCCCACCAATAAAAGCACTGCCTATCCTTTTAAAGAATAAACAAGCTGATTTAATGATATATGCAAAAATAAAGCTAGAGCAATCGTAGCAATATGAATATATATATATATATATATATATATATATATATATATATATATATATATATATGTAAAGGTCCTTAAATGTGATTAAATCTCGTTCATGGAAGTCCAGCACTGGACCTTGATATTATGTTTAATGACCTTTAATGACCACCTTGCCAGGCCATTTAATCAACTTAAATCCACTTAAATCCTACCTAAATGTCGCCTTAAAGTGTTCCTTTAAGTACACCAAAATGGTCCTTAAATGTCAAAAATCGACATTTAAGTTTCACCTTAAATCTTCTTAAATATGACATTTAAGTAATAAAAATGACATTTAAGGTATACCTAAATAGATATTCTCGTGCAGTGACAGTCAGGACATTGTGACAGCTCCTTTCAGAGCATATCAGTTAGGCCCCACAATGCATTTTTTTATATATTTATAATGACAACAGTGCATCATGACATAAAACATCAACATACGTTAAAGCAGCATGCAGCCTTTAGGGTTATAAATGGGTGGGTGAGTATTGACTAAGGTGTCGTTATCCTTATCCTCCTGAACCTTCCAAGGCAAGGACACTGTCGATTCGTTGTTCTAAGAATTGATTCACAGACGACCTTGGTCTTTTGGTAATTAGAGACAGAGGGAGAGACTTCATTGGGTGTGGTTCTATGGTTGCTACATGCTGTGATACCATATGATGACATGGACAAAATCCTATGCCATGGACACACATGTATGTCATACTTCATGAGTTTAAGATACACACTAGCTTTGACAACTGTACATGTGTGTACTGTGTATGTTAATAAGTGATATTGCTGTGGTTACATGCTGTGATACCTTGTGGTTACAGTGTTACCCATATTTGAGAAATTAATCTGAAGGGACAGTTTTACATACCCATGATATCACTCTTTGAATGATTTTCTTCTGAATCAAATGACCTAGGTATACTTTAACACTTCATGTACATTTAGACAAAGAATGTATAGTAGAGAACTAATGTAGCAATTTTCAGCACCCCTCTGAAGTGTAACAGATTTGTTGAAGGTAGCACAACTGATATGTGAGTTGAGCTTATACTAGTTAAACTTGCTGTAGAAATAATGTACATGATTTGGCATGTATTGAATGCCTGGATTAGTCACATGTGGCAAGAGAAACCTGGGAACAAGAATAGCCAGAAAAGGCATTACATGCTGTAAGGAAAGGGTTAACCCTTTAAGTATATGATGTTGCTAAAATATGATATTTGCTGTCTTGATGCAGCAATGCAGCAATGCATCATAATGATTAGGAGTGTATCAGGTGCAGAGGGTTGACATGGTGCTTGAAGACTGGTGAGTTACTTGCCAGGGCTGCATTCCCTCATCATGAGTAACAAGGGCAAGAGTATCATACTGCATGAAATACTGTGCTTTAAATAACAACATACAGCTGAAATAAGGCATATTTATATGTTGACTCCCTCTTCTATCCTCTCACCACCCTACCTGTGTTAGATACTGCACTAGGGGAATCCCTTGGAGGTGTCTACTTGCACCCCTTATCTCTGGAAAGATCATAGCTGGGCACCCACCAAAGGGCTGCCCTAAATAGATACTGGAATGTCCAGGCCTAATAAAGGCTGACTTACCTGATATACTGCATGCTATAGTTATGGACATGAAAGTACACTACTGCATGTAGATCTTGTTGTTGACTCGTTGTGGATAGGTTATGTCGAAGGATAGAGCACAAATAGAAGATTCCAGGGTTCCCTGCAGCTACTACCAAGACAGGCTTGTGTCTGAGTTGCTGCTGCATGATAAGTGCGTAACACAAGGAGCTATATACAAATCTGTACGTTACAGTGCAATGATTGGTAATTATCACCGCTGAGCTCTGATTGGCTGGTCTAATACCACCCTATTTCTCCAGAGTACCTACTTTGCACCACTTGTGTCCCTGCAGATCTAATTTATGCCACCTTGCCCAATGAGATGCAGTAGCTACATCACAAGCTGGCCCCAACTTGGCATCACAGTCCCCCGCCTTGAGATTGTAACCAGCAGACAGTGCTGCCAGCTGGAAGTCTTTTGGTCAGAACATCAAAGTGTAAGGATGTTGCTGGTAGACAAAAAGTGGTTTATCATGTGTGTGTCTGACTAAAAATATCAATTAAGTTTACAGCCAGCAACTGCTTGTAGGTTATGACACTAGAACATTGCAAACTGGAGAGACTGCCAACCATTCTAGTGATGTACTCATGGCTAGCTGTGAAGCATTAAACTGCTATCCTAGTACTAGCCTAGTGGTAAAGCATTGTACTGATATCCTAGTTTCTAATGGTAAAACATCACAACCGAGTGTCTATTGGTGAAACACTATTACCTTGTGCCTAGTGCCTAGTATTATAGCATTGTGAAGCACCATGAAACATTATAATCATATCCTTGGGCTTAGAGGTGAATCATCATAACCAAGTGAGAGTCATCTCCTTCTTCTGTATCTGAGCCCAGAGCCAAAAGTGTAGTTATGTTGATGATCAACAGATATATAGACAACACTCAAAACACTGTTGATAACAGTAGGAACAGGTAATAAATATGTAAAAAAACACAAAACAAATTTGTGTATATCATACTCCACAAGTTTAAGGCTCAGTCTCAGGACTTTGTAACAATTGGATAGTCTTTGACCGGGTGACTTCTTTGACCGTGTGACATCTTTGACTGGTGATGTCTTTGACCGGGTGACGTCTTACCATGAAATGGTATTGTAGGTCTATGTGTCTGCTAATAGTATTTTTACCTACCTGTTAGAGTCTAATGGTGTATTTGTACATGACCACATATTTAACCAGATTTAACGTGCAAGATAGTCCTACACGCCCTGCCCAACCTTGTGAGCAGACAAGCAGTATAATATGATTCATGGGGTTACTCATAGACTCCCTAACAAGGGCAAAACTACATCCCAGGTCTGAGCTAATCAAACCAAAAACAAAGCCTACAAACACGGGTAGACCTAAAGCATTCTACTGCATCACTACCCACAATCCTCACAATCCTCCAATAAAACAAATACTCACAGAGGACTGGGACCAAATGAAAAAGACCAAAACCACACAAGTATTTCACGAGCACAAACGAGTCTTTAGCAACAGGCAAAATAAAAAGCTTTGTTGATGAACTAGTGAAAGCATCCACCAGACAAAAATTGTCTACAACCAAGGTCCCACACACTAGAAAATACTGTGTAATACCCCCCTGAACTGCAAGTACTGCCCGATTCTGAAAAAAAGGGGTTTCATCCAATCGACCACAAGCGGCAACACGTTCAGGACATTGACCTACGTCAATTGCCAGAGCGCCAAGTTGCAAATTTTGTGGCATGTAATACGTCGGCCAGACCCTACAAAGGATTATGGATCGGTTTCAGGGCCACAGTGGCGACATAGAGAATAACTGGGATAAATCGGTAGGTAAACACTATAACCCCCTCCAAAATTATTGGAACCACAGCTAAAAAGTACCATAGCGACTGCCTAACATGCCCCTATTTCCTTCAACCCCTTCTCATCCTGTTAAGCCCCTCCTCCCAGGTCACTGCAATCTCCTGCAATTTTGACAGTATCCTCGTAGGAAAAAGCACAGAAATATGAATGTAATGAAGCACCTCAAGAATATCCTTCAAAAGGTATAGATAGTCCTCGTGCCCATTACAAAGATGACAATTTACCCCAGCTCATGCAACCTGTCCTGGACTTGTTTTACTGTGACCCAATATCTGACCTGATACTTCAACTGTGCAAGGTCCCACCTAGGTAGACAGTTCAATATTCTGCAGATCCCTCTTTCCAATATACTTGAAATCCTGTGAATTGCCTATTCTACATCATCAAATAGCACTTAAATTTTCTTTGATGCAGATTATCCTGGTGGTGGGAGAGAGCTGGAGACAAGGCAAAGTAGGACATGTCAGTCAGGGACCAATCTCACTCTTAACAGGGGTTAGAGACCCACACCCCTGCTGTCAGTGGGGAGCACCACTGTCAGACAAGAAACTCCTATGTAGTCAGTACAAATTGTAATAACATAGATCTATATGTATAGCCCTGATCCATACATCACTTTCACTAGATATTTCAGGAATCTGCTCTTTTTTGAATTGCAACATAAGTTGAAGAGCAGAAGAGTAAGGCATTTGCACATTTGGAAGTTGGAGGGGTCAAGGGTAGTTTGCAGGGAGGCTGGAAGATGAATTTCCCCTCTATCTTAGTGTTTCCACGTTCTCCCCTGGAATTTTTCTGTTGAGATGTTGAAGGAACATTTTGATCATCATCAAACTTCTAATACTCTTTTCAACTAGCCTTGCCTTAAGGTGTCCCTGAATACCTCCTAGTTTCAGATCTTCACATGGTTACTTCTGATCTGTTATGTTCAACATTGTGTATGAGGGACTTACCATAAGCTGACATCCCGTACTAAACCATTGATCGATACCTAAATGTGCTTGCTCCTCCCCCAACTCTGTATACATATTCTCTTCTCATGACAAGAGTGAGACAATAATATGAAAGTATTGCTATCACCAGCTAATCTTACACCCACCTACCTGATGCACTGCATGTTGCTGATGTGAGACAAGTTCACCATCCTCTTCTAGCAGAGTCCTTTAACACAGTGGAAGGATGAGACTAAGAGCTGAGCTGTCTGTATCTGCAAATCTTAAGAGAAGACCAGTAGCACAGGGATATCATGGGTGTGTCTGATATGACTAATTCATATATTGCATGTTGACATCCTGAATGTCAGAGGTCCTGAGTGTTGCATGTCTGTGTTTCCATGTTTCTTTGTTCATTGACACCTCACTTATTAGGAACATATATACGATGCATCACGTCATGCCATAGCACAGTTATATATCCTGGTAAGGTGTGACCGGGATCTACTCCTATTACAGACCTGAATGCAATCTAAGTGAATGGGTGTGGTGAGGTGGAAATACCACACGTGCAGTGTTGAAGGAGAACCTGCCGTGACATCAGTTAATTAACTCAACATTCATGGATCATGTTTTTACTAGGAGGTGAGGGGTATCATGGGTGTGTCTCACAAAGAGATGCTACAAGCAGACTCTCCAGTGAAGACAGCACCGAGTATATATGCAGCCAACAAGGCCGGAAAACTATACTGGTTATTGTGAGTACATCTGATTAGTGGAACTCAAAATTCGATCTGAATAAAAGTGATCCAGGATGTTGACCAAGACCATACTTCTCCTTCTGCCTAGTCTAATTATTCTTTTAACCATTTCTTTACAAATCTTCAAAAGGCTGACTGAAATTTTGCACAAATCAATTCTCCCCATTGAATATACACAATAAAAATACATTTCTAGGTCCCAAAGGGCCTACTTTCTGATAAATGAATGACACTTTTTTTAAGCCAAAGTGGTGGCGTAGCCACCTGGTGATGCCGCCAGGCAATATCAGGACAAGGTATATGATGTTTGCACTTTACCAAAAGTCAGAACGGGGTCGCCATCTTGGATTGCGCCGCCATCTTGGATTAAGGAGTCACAACACAAATTTATGCTAATAAAGCTCAACCTTTGATAGGTGCTAAGGTTGATCATAATAATACCTACCCCCCCCCCCCTAAAATGGACCCAAGGAATTTAATGGTTTTATTGGTTCATTGCAAATACAGCTGGTTGCCAAGCAACAGCTATTCTTATTGTTTATCTGCCTAGCAACACACATTTCGAAGGTCCTGAGGTTGATTATGATCACGCATACCCCCCCTATTATGGACTTAAGGAATTCAATGGTTCTATTAGTTTGTTGCTAAAACCGGGTTGCCTAGCAACAACTATTCTAATTGTTTATCTGCCTAGCAACACACACTTCCATGGTCCTGAGGTTGATAATAATCATACATACCCCCCTAATATGGACCCAAGGAATTCAATGGTTCTATCAGTTTGTTGCCAATACAGCTGGTTGCCTATCAACAGCTATTCTTACTGTTTATCTGCATAGCAACACACTGTACCATATATTATTCCATAGGGGCTAAGACTAACGGTACTCTTAGGCCTATCACTGATTGCAAAAGGCCACTCCAAAAGTCTATAAACAACTTCATGAGTGACACTTTTGATACATTCTCTTACAAAGCTGTGCACTATCTGACAGAAATGTTGAACCCAATGGACTATGTCTGTTCTATTGATCTGTCGCAAGCCTACCGTAGTGTCAATATACAACCAGACAATGCCACCTACAAATGCTTCCGCTGGAATTTAGGCCAAGGCGAGAGTACCTATGAGGACAGAGTTCTATCTTTTGGACTTAAATGTGCCCCCTACTTGTTCACCCAGTTGGGTGACTATGTGGTTAGATGTATGCATAGGAGGGGTATCTACCAAGTCTCTAACTATATTGATGACCTGACAGTGATGGGGCCTACCTATGATGACGGTGCCTATGCCCAAGGGCTGCTCATATCTATTGTCCGCGGCATGGGGTTTCATGTCAAGTGGCCCAAGGTCACGAGGCCCTTGAAGAGAGTGGTGTGCTTGGGGATCATAATAGACAGTTCAGCCATGGAGATTAGTTTACCTAATGACAAGCTATTTTCACTGTATAAGGTCCTCGCGGAATTCTCCGCCAAGCGTGTAGCCACCAAGCTTGAAGTCCAGCAGCTCGCAGTGATCCTGGGCCACTGCTCCACGGTGGCCGTACCTACTCATGTACGGTCATCAACCTAGGAAACAGTATCAGCAAGTCACATCATAAGGTGCATCTGAATGATGAGTTTAGGGCGGACGGAAAAGCCAGGATTCTGTGCCCCAAGGAGCCATTGGCTATAATCGCTTTTTTTAGAACAAGATTTTTTTAGAACAAGATTTTCTTTATTCACCAGAGGTAGTTTGACAAGGTTTATAATGTGTTGTCGTACATTGTACTTGTTATCATCTAGAGGCGCAGAACATAGATAGGTACCGGTAATGTTTCCATTTGGAGTACCGTATGATTCATGTACACGTATTAATACATAAGAGTGTGGCGAATAAAGAAATGGTTGGACCATCAGTAGAACTGTTATTGGGGTCCAACCATGAGATGAATGGGTCTTCAATTTTCAATGTAAGACATAACAGTTCTTGAGTTGAAGAGGCGTTTTGTGACTTTAACATTTTATCCTGGGCCACTGCTCCACGGTGGTCAGGGGTGACTGTACCTACTCATGTACAGTCATCAACCTAGCAAACAGTATCAGCGAGTCACATCATAAGGTGCATCTGAATGATGAGTTTAGGGCAGACGGAAAAGCCAGGATTCTGTGCCCCAGGGAGCCATTGGCTATAATCGCTTTTTTTAGAACAAGATTTTTTTAGAACAAGATTTTCTTTATTCACCAGAGGTAGTTTGACAAGGTTTATAATGTGTTGTCGTACATTGTACTTGTTATCATCTAGAGGCGCAGAACATAGATAGGTACCGGTAATGTTTCCATTTGGAGTACCGTATGATTCATGTACACGTATTAATACATAAGAGTGTGGCGAATAAAGAAATGGTTGGACCATCAGTAGAACTGTTGTTGGGGTCCAACCATGAGATGAATGGGTCTTCAATTTTCAATGTAAGACATAACAGTTCTTGAGTTGAAGAGGCGCTTTGTGACTTTAACATTTGTTGTATTTAAATGCATTTTATGCAGTTTTATCTATTTTACCCCGTTTAAAATAAAAATTTGTTAAGAAAAAAGGCAGATGGTTTACTCGTCCTCCTCAGGTATTGTATCTGACAGTGTTTACTTGACCAGACAAAGTTTCAGTTAACCTAACATCCGACTTAAGGCTATTCCAGCTTTGAGCACAAGAAACTTCAGGACTATTTTCATAGGCAGTACAATGTATTGTTGAATATTTTAACACAGGACCTTCATTAAATCTAGTGGCTCGTATGGGTTTAACAATAAACCTTTTAGTATGGTTACCTCAGGACCATGGAAGTGTGTGTTGCTAGGCAGATAAACAATTAGAATAGTTGTTTACTTTTTCTCATATTAGAGTTATTGTTATTCAATCGGTGAATCCATGGGGTTACCATGGAAATAAATATGCCCAGACCATCAGTCAGTATACCTTGTCATTGTCATATTATATGCAGGGCTTATGTGTCCGTTGAGCTTGATAGTGTTAAATGTAAATTGAAATATCTAGTAAGTTCAGTTGACATTTAACATAAGTTAAATAAGTGCATAAAATGTTTTTATCTGTGTACAAAGTAATGATGCATGCATCCAACGATTATAGATGTATATTTGGCCGTGTCTCACTAAATCTGTACAAGTAGTAGACTGTGACTGGATACAAACAATGACAGGGTGCAATCTATGACTGGTTGCAATCTATGATCGGCATGAAAAAAAAACATCTTATTTAGGGCAGATGTATATATAGAAATTGCCAGAAAGTATTAATGGATTAGACTTTTCCCATTTTAGTAGTTAAGAGTTAGGGGGCTTCCATAAAGTATGCACACACCAAAGGAATGGGGGGGTCATGGCAAATGCATACTACAGCGTACATGAAAACAGGTGTGTGGGGGGGGGGGTCTAAAGCCATTTTTGTATATTTTTTATGTACACATTTTTATGATTTTGAAGAAAGATCAGACCTATTCACCTGGAATTTCAGTGGTTGGATTGTGGCGTTGTCACATAGGGAATTCTGATGTCTTGCACCCTGTGGAGGAGGGGTGGTCAAAAGCATTATTCACCATACAAAATAATTGTGCTTGATGCTCAGCCTTCATGATGGGCTTGGGGCGGGGATACGCCAGTAAACTTCATATAAAGGGGGCGCAGGGATGTTGGGGGGTTCAGGTCAGGACTTGGGTATGTACTTAAGGGGGGGGGGGGGGGGGGGGGGGGGGGGGGGGGTTGGTCACTCTAATGCATACATAATAGAACATTGGGGGTGGGGGGGTCTACTTTCTGGGAAAAGATGTGTATACATACTTTATGGGCGCCCTCGTAGGTAACTCTTGAATTGTAATGATGACTTGCAGAGATCGGCCTTGATGCCGAGAGAATTGAATTGCGTCTAAGTGGCCCCAAGTGGCCAAAAGTAATAACAGTTTATTTACTTAAATTCAATGGAAATCTTTAGGGTTGACTATTACAACTGTTAAACTTGCATATCAAGGCAGCATTTAGCTTCTTATATGGGTCAGACCCCAAATAAATGTACTAAGTCATGTTCTTTTGGGGTTTTTCACTTTCCAACAGCTGTAGACTAAAGATGCCTGCATATTATAAGGTAATTTTTGTTTAGGTAAGAGAAAAGACTTTCGGGGTGTCGGATGAAAATTTCTTGTTGTATGACCCTTCAAAGTTGAAAAATTATTTGTATAAGAGCCCTGGCGGTTATATGCGTATATTGCCGGGTAGCCTGCCACGCCCTAAATCTAGAACGCAGTGGCGCGGGGGTCGTGTTATTTCATTGTATACTCGCTAGGTGTGTGCGTGGTGGTTGTCAGGGACGCTACTGAGCCCGCCACAGTTAGATTAAAAATTCTCTCAGAACTGTACAGTAATGTGTCCAACCACATTGTGTATTATGATAAACCCAACATACCATAATTCCGCCATGTTTTTCTTAGGTTGGGGGTGATTTTAATGGTCACCTCCTACAGTGTCAACTCGTTTTTATTAGTATAGAATGGCTAATATCAAGCATATGTACATAATTCTGAGTAAAAAGAAATGCATGTCTTTTAATCCAAAAAAGTGCAAGAAGGTGTTTTCCTAGATATACAGAGCCGTTATATTGGTACAGAGGATGTTTGCTACTGTTGAGAGTGTTGATAAAGAATCATACCAAAAGTGTAATGGCCCATATATCTTTTATTGTTTTTCACCTCACTATGCTTGGTCACCACGGGAAGATGGTTCTATATGAAGGCAAAAAAAATATATATGAGTCAGACCCCACATAAATGTACCAATTGGTGTTTTCCAGTATTTTTCACTTTCCATGAGCTATAGAGCAAAGACATCTGCACCATACTAAGTCTTGTTGGTTTTGGCCAAGAGGGAAAACAATCATACATACTAGGGCTAACTTATAATGAAACTAGATGTAACTGTATTGTCTGTAAGAGCTGTAGTGACAATTTCATTGTTTTGGTTGTAATGCCCCACATATATACACAAACTTATACTCGCTGGTTAATAAAAACGGACCCCCTGGAGGCTGTTTTTCCCCATTGGTTTTTGTGTCCGTATGTGTCATACAGGGTCCCGGCAACCCATACGGGCAAAAAGTGTTTTTCCTCATCCGATACGGACAATCCGATACGGATATTTTTTACCAAAAAGCAGAATCCCGTATCCTATACGGGATCCCGTATGCGCATACGGAAAAGAAGTGTTTTTCCTCATCGGATACCGGAATTATTTTCCACATCCGGTCCGTATAAGTCTCCTCAATTCCTGAGCTAAGGGAGTAGCATAAATTCAAAAAAAGTGCCCCGTATGCAGCATACGGACATTTTAACTCCCGCATATGGACATTTTAACTCCGCTGCCACATTGAATGTAGCGACCTTGACCTTGGCCAACTAGAACATGCTTAAATTGATATTTCTTTGAAAAAAGTAAGGTGTATTCGGAGTACAAGAGGGCTTTAACCATAAAAATAATCTTTCAATCTCCATTCCCTTATATATATATATATATGAGAGGAGTTGAGACCAGCATGACTTAGCCTCTAGCCTTTAGTCCATACATTTTGGCCTAAGTATGTACTATGGCTGGTTAGGTAGATAAGCAGGGGCATACCCACACCTTGATACCCACACAGGGGAGAAACCTCTCTTGTGTAAGCCTGACAGGCAAAAGATATCGACCCAACAGGCCATTGTAGAAGTGTTACTACCTTGCTAATTCCGGGCTGTGTTGGTACTGCCAACTAGAGGCTAGGTCAAGCTGGCCTCAACTCCTCTCATATATATATAAGGGAATGGAGATCGCAAGCCAATTGCAGTAGGTCATGTGGACCTAAACCATTATTCTGTAAGCTAGTACAGTCCCCCACCTCCCTTCACCCTTTTTAAAGTGCACATATACATGTAAGAAAATGGCTCAAGGATTGTTTAAATGAATAGATAAGTAAAGTCCAACTTCTACCTTTATAATAAAAGAAATAAAAAATAAAAATAAATTGAGTTTCAAAGAAATGATACAAAAAAATGTCTTTTCTTCTGTAACTCGGTAAATGATGGCCCTACGGAGCTGAAACTCTGCGTATAGACTCCTTGTCTAAACGGTGGTAGACAATAGCTATCAGAGTACAGAGCTGGCTGGGCACCAGTGGTGAAGAAAACACTCCGAATTCAGTGCCTTCCCCGACCTCTCCTTTCTCTTCCCCGACCTCTCTTGTCTCTTCCCCGACCTCTCCTGTCCCTCCCCTGTCTCAGACCCTATTTATACCATCCCCAGTCTACCTCCCTATGTTGCTACATATGATGATGTCACAAAGGGGAATTCCCTAGGGGTTTCCTGGAATGTAGACTGGTTTTTGTACATTTTTACAATTAGGGCAGGTGAATGCCGTATTAGTATGCCGTATGCAGCAGAATTTATGCCAATCCCGTATGCACATACGGACGTGATACGGAGGGGGAAAAAAACTGTTTTTGGGCTTCCCAATACGGGTCCCGTATATGGTCCGTAGTTTTACTCCATATTGGTTCCGTATTGGACCAATGGGGAAAAACGCCCTGCTGGGAGTTAAGCTTTCCCTTAAGTGGAATCCAGAGGACAATATACTAGACTTTCAAGAAAAAAATATATTTTAAGAAAAATTGAGGTTTTGCAAAATCCCATTTTGGGATTTTTAGGGACTGCATATTAGGAATTCAGACCCATATGGCTTTTCATATATATCAAATATTGGTTATGTCAATCACAGTCAGTTTACAATATTTAACAAAGAAAAAAAGTCATTATATGTGCATATAAGTGTTTATTTCAGGTTATCATTGTACAGATTTATACCACATGCATCTAACCATAAGACATGTATGTAATTATATATATTCTCAGGTGGTTTCGCTTAGTGATTAATATTTAACATAGAGAATTACCATATGCATGCTCATCAACGATTCCAGTTGGTTTGTTTCATGTGTATCAGACATAGTTCATAAAACAGTTGTCTTCATCCTTGTGTATTAGATAATCGTTGGTTGTTATTCTGTTTTAAAAATGAACTGCTTCCTTAAATGAATTGATTCCTGTTTCACCAACACTTATGATCTAATGATGGATACAACAAAAGCCATTTACTAAATGAAAACAGAGTTATAGTTATTCATAACCTGTTCTTGTCCATCAAAACTTCTAAACTTCAAACACTCACTCTTGCTTCAAATACCATCTGTACCATGGGATTATCTCATAGTTAAGATAGTCCTGCATTCAAAAATAAAACCCAATATTGAGCTTTATTATAAAATGTTGATGTTTAAAAACCTTCTTAGTCTCCTCACTTTAAATGATATAACCACTTTTACATTTGTATCTTTAGACACGGACATTTTAATCTATATTCTTAACTGCCCGCAATACAATAACACAAGTGTACAAACTAAATTATCGGCAGATACAGCTCAGACGATGAATCAATTTTTTGGATTTTACCAGAAGCCTATTGCCTATGTATTGTTTAGTGACATTATATATTTTATGGGATGTATGGGATTTGCCTGAAAACAAAGAAGCAGCATCTATGAAAAAGCCAAATTATAATTTTATGCTGAAATGGGTGTGAAGTGAAGATGTCACTGCAAGGTTACATTATTCTTTGTACCTTCACATGGGTGATGATAAGCCCATTTAACATGAAACATCAATAGGGATCACACAACAATGCAGTTTCTAAATCCAGCTCAGGTTAAGACTCTATCAGCAAGTGTTGCCTCATTTAATCTCCATTACCTCCATTCTAATCACCTTCATGTATATTTCCATCATCAGTACAACAAGCAGAACCCTACATTGTTGCATGACTTCGCTATTAGCTGCTTGTAGTTGGGATTTGGGTTCCCTTCCCAGATTTGCCCTTTGCATTGACATTTTAATCCAGAAAACTTCATAGTTATGTGAATCCGTTATATGTGGAGGCCACTTACTACATTTATTAGAAAATTACTACTATAGTCTCTGTTGGACACAAGTGGACCCAGAGGTGGCTGCTGCACATGTCCGTAGTAAACCTGGTTCCCAGCGAATCTGGTCCCAAACGTAGATCTACACTTGGTGCTTTATTGTACCAGTAGGGGTTCCTTTTATGGCAGCTGGATTTCCTGATTCAGAATCTGCTCCTGATGGCTTTTTGCAGCAATGAAACAGAACCTCTTTGAAGGCTGCACGGAACTGTCTGAAAATGCCAAGTGACGAGTTAGTACCAAAATACAAAGCATACTAAGAGGGTCCATTTGAATATTGTGAGAAATGTTTCATATAAATATAGTTATTTTGTGTGTGATTATTACAGGTGTCTAGTCCTGTATGGACTGTGGTGCCCCTGGTGGATTTAGTGTACAGTCCACTGTTCACACTTCACACATGTCAACTAATACCACTCTTGAGTTATGTTTTCTGCATAGATTTCCTCCAAATTTATCATGAGTATAAAAAAAAAGATATTTGGAGGTAAAAAACATTTTCCAGCTGCGGAAATAGGGTTCGATCAATGCTTTAGCAAATAGGTTTTGAGCGGGCTGTATGGACTGTACACTTCATCCACCAGGGGGCACCATGGGCTTTTGTTGGAAATAAAATTGGCTAGTGGACGCTTTTAGTTCTCTTTTCTTTTTGGTAGTACATATAAAAAGGCATAGGCTAGAGAGTCTCTTTGAGTCATTGCTGATGAGGTAAAACTGAGGCAATATCCCAGGAACCTGAAAGCTAAGTGGGAAACGGCCCTAGTCTCACCTTATAGATATCACACAAATTTGGTTTTAGTGAGTTTTGCATCTCCTGTCTAAAAATTGCATTTCTCTTTTTTTTTTTGGAGGTGTTTTAATCTTTTTATTGACCACAGAAACTTTACAATGGTTGTCGCCTTCCATCCTTGATATGACATCGATACCGTAATTTCTTCTACTCAGTAAGCATATTCATAACCAATTGAGGATGAAAATACCATAAATGTACTAATACACAGTCAATGTAGATTAGGATAGCACTCAGCATTGCTGATTTTACATGCTAACCTATAGTATTTATCACGGTATATGTATCATACACTTGTTCTGTAAAAAGCAAGATGGACTACACAGGACTTTGACAGGACAGAACAGGTAATTAAAACTTCAGATTACAATAATAAAACATAATGTATTGTCAAGGGCTCTAGACTATGTATCACGTATATTCCTATCACAGCAGCTAAACCACAAACATGAGTATTTCAATTTATGAAGGTATCACAGTATAATTTCCAGGAGTGAACGAGGAGTGGGGACAGGTTGCTACTCTCAAATACATAATAGAGATGTAAAATTTGCAGAGACGTAAAATTTGCGGAAATAAAATCATATTTATATGAAAACCACTTATAATCATTGATCTTACCAGCTAACAAGAGTTTCATTTGGGATTTGAATTCGGATGATTCCATAATATTTCTTAGTTCCTTATCAAGCACATTCCAAGTCTGAGCCACAAATACTTCTGTTGATTTTTCAAACGACGTTAATACAATTTTGGAATATTTTAACAAAGGAGCAACCGACTCCCTGGTGTTTCTCGGTCTAACATTTAGGGCATCAATTTTCCTGGATTTTTTAAACCCATATAATTGCGCATGATACACTCCTATCTATAAGCTTAGGAAGATTAGATTCCTTGTGTATTACACTCGTAGAGGTAAGTATAGGGACCTTGAGACAGTTATTCAGGCATCTGTTTTGTACAGTTTGCAGTAAATTGCTGCTTGCTTTACTCGTCCCATGGTAGATAACGTCACCATAATCAAACAACGGTAGTACATAGGTCCTATAGATTATCAACAGTATTGCTACAGGAACATACATTTTCAGAATGGCCAGCATATACGACTTAAAAGCCAGGTTTTTTCTTAGCTCTTTTACATGGTGGTTAAAGTTAAGCTCATAGTCTAGGATTACCCCAAGGTATTTATAAGTAGGTACAAATTTTAACTTCTCATTATTTATTCTAATGTCCAAATTTCTTACTTGTAAAGTCTTTGATTTGTTTGAGGAAGAAAAAAGCATTAATTTGGTTTTCGACTCGTTGATTGATATCTTATTTTTTGAAGACCAAGAGCAAAAATTGTTTAACGAGGCTTGAATGTTTCTTGCTAATAAATCTAAGGATTTTCCAGAAGTGTATAGCACTGTATCGTCAGCATACATTAAAGTTTGCACATTAGATACAGTTGTTTTCAAGTCATTAGCGTATAATAAAAAGAACAAAGGACCTAAAATACTTCCTTGGGGGGTCCCACATGTCATATTCACGACCTTAGATACTGTATCATTACATACCGTGACTTGGGATCTATAAGAAAAATATTCTTTAATCCATGCCAGGTTTTGACCTCTAATACCGTAGTTTTCTAATTCTTTTAAAACAATTAAATAATTTACAGAATCAAACGCCTCTTTGATGTCAATAAAGGCAGCTAGGGTTACTTCACCCTGGTTTCTAGATCTTAAAATATCACCTGTGAGTTTACTAATAGTATCAATCTAGGAACACTTCTTACGGTACCCACCTTGTTCCTTAACTAATACATTATTATTTTCTAAATGCGAAGATATATGAGAGCGCATCAGCCTTTCAAGGACCTTGCCAGGGATTGGTAGTTGGCTGATAGGCCTAAAATTAGACACATTTGACAAATCTCGTGATTTGGGAAGGGGTGTGACTTTTGCCTGTTTCCAGCTTATAGGAATTTTAGAATTTGTAAGCGACAAATTTATTATTTTCATGAATTTGGAAGGACATGCTAGCACCGAGTCTCTGAACACCTTTGTCGATACATCATCAATGGCTGAGGATTTGTTTACATTTAAATCTTTTATCACATTTAGAACATTTTCCTCAGAAACAACTTATTCCGACATGGGTTCATCAACTACAAGCCCCTCGGAATTCCATTCAGCAGTGTGTTTGGTTGCCAATTTTGGGCCTATTTCAGAGAAAAAAGTATTTATGAAGTCTGCAGTGTCGTCAGAATTAATTAAATTTCCCTCATCATATCTGAGATTTATCTGTTTAGATCTCACATTTAATGTGTGACTCTATTGACAACCAATTTAAGCGAATTCAATTTAATTAACCTATAACATAAAATACCTTGCAAGTATTGCCTTCTTAGATCAGTTGGCAAAACTTTCACTTTTTTATGAATATCTTTGACAGATACTGACATAGAGTCTTTAGTTTTGAGAGACGTTCTTATACCCACATTTTGCAATTTTTTCTGATCATGCAAATTTATGCCAGATAAGAATATACTACTATTATCAGTATGTGGTAGCAACATGGTTTTAAACAAAAATTTAGAAGTATCTTCATCCGTATGCTACCTAAAATACCTTATTAGCCATGTCTGATTTACGGAGCTGATAGTTTTTGAATATTGCAGTTTGAAGCTCACATTATTTTCCATTATGATTCCTAAATATTTATACTTACAAACATTCTCAAGTTCAAAACCTTTTACAAAAACAGGAGGAAGAGACATATTTTCCTCATATGTATACAACATGGTTTTTGTTTTCTTTGCATTAATTGTAAGCTGATTCTCATCACACCAAGTAACTAATACATTTAGGTCATGTTGGAGTGAATTTGAAATTTCATTCAAGTCATGCCCAGAGTAAGAAAGTACTGTATCATCAGCATATTGCAAACAATTACAAGATAAATTCTACTTGGATAGGTCATTAACATATAATATAAATAGGATAGGCCTTAGTATGGAGCCCTGAGGTACACCAAATGACACACTTTCCCAGTTGGAATATACACAATTAGCAAATGTCTTTTGCTTTCTGTTACTCAAGTAGCTGCTAAACCATTCAACTCTAGCACTAAAGCCATATCTTGGCAATTTGGCAAGTAGCTTAGTATGACTTATAGTATCAAATGCCTTTTTATAATCAATATGAACTGCACCTGTGTACTTCCCTTCATTTAAAGACTCAAATATAATATTATTCAAATCCAATACTGCATCTTGAGTACTTCTATTTTTCCTGAAACCACTTTGTTTGGGGTTTAGTAACATGTTAGTCTCAAGGAAAGTATTAGTCTGGATGTGAATAAATTTCTCCAGGATTTTACCAGTCACAGGCAGCAAAGAGATAGGCCTCAAGTCAGAAACATCTCCAGGGTTTTTTACCTTAGGAATAGGAGATATTCTTGCTTCTTTCCATTTCTCGGGGAAGACACCTGTTGCAATTGACAAATTTAGAATAAAAAGAAATTTGTTTCTTCTTCCAACCAAGAATTCTTTCAAAACTCTTGCAGACACCTGATCAAAGCCAGAGGATTTTTTCTCATTAATTAACAACAGCTCCTTGACAAGATATTCTACAGAGATATCATTAAAAGATGATATATTGTCCGGTGCCTCAATAACTGGGGCCCTGAAATCTATGACAGGATCAATTTTGTCTGCAAGATTTTTCCCAATATTTGCAAAAAACTCATTTATATGATTGGCTGTTTCAGCTTGAGGTATCTCATCACCCACATCATTTTTTAGTTTAAAAATACCACTCTTTACCTCTCCAGGGAGCATTTCCTTTATTGCAGCCCAAAACTGTTTGGGATCTCCAGAATTATCAGCAATTACATCTTTAATATAATCCCTCTTTGCTTGCTTAGTTTTTAAAGTAGACCTATTTTTCAATGCTTTAGCCACAATGACATTTTCAACATTTTCCGTTAATACAGCTTTCTTTAAAGCTGCATCCCTATCATGTATAAGTCTAAGCAACTCCTCAGTTACCCATTTAGCTTTTTGCTTTTTCAATTTTCTGTTCTTTATAGGGCATACTCTATCTAAATAATTCAGAAGTCTTCCAAATAATATTTCCCAGGCTTCATCTGGGTCATTACAAGCAAAGAAATCATCCCGACCAAGCTCACTTAGGCTTTGTAACAAATCCTCTTTACTATAGTTTTTATAGGACCTACCTAAAAAATCAGTAGATTTACTTTTAACTTTAGCCTTCTTCCTTACCACATACACAGGCACATGGTCACTAACATTTGTATATAATAAGCCAGTCTGGAAGACATCTTTGGAATTAGAAAAAATTAGGTCAATGACTTTATCACTATACAGAGGACGTGTGGGATATTTGATATACTGTTTGAACCCATTAGCAATTTCTAGTGGAACTAACTTATTCTTTTCAGAGGAAGGGGCAGCATAATTAATATTTACATCACCACCTAAGAAAATGTCTTTATCTCTTTTTCCTAGAGAAATTCTTTTTAGAGCCTTTGTGACTGACTTAGAGAATTCATTAACATCTCCTGAAGGAGGCCTATATACATTGACCACAAATATTTTCCTTGTATAAGGCAAATTTATTTTGGAAACCATTAACTCACAATGATCATTAACAACATTGACATCAGCACCCTGCAGTATTTCATGGGTGAGACCATTTTTCACCAACATACAGAGTCCTCCACCTCTCTTTACCTTACTATTTTCATTTAATATTTCTCTGTCCAGCCTGTGCACAACGTGACCGGGTATACTGAAAAAATTCTCACCCATATGCTCTTTGACCCAAGTCTCAGAAATACCTATAATATCAGCATTCAGACATGATAAATATTCTTTGATATCATCATCTTGAGATCTAATACTTTGCGCATTCCAGAATACCATTTGTAAACCTCTAGGCATATTGTAAGATGAGAATTGATGAGGGGGGGGAGGGGGGGGCAGGGGGGGTTGCATCATTTATATCTTGTACAATAATGGATTGATGATTTACCGACTGCATCAATCAGGAATATATTCACCTTGAGTTGTTGATTACACTATTATTAATAATTATTGGATAAATTAAATCTGATAGTAATAATTCAATACCAGAACTTATTCACACATACATAATAATGCTTAAGGTGTGACTTATTAACTGTGGCAAAGTTAATTATATCACCAATAAAACAGTTCCATGTATAACATCAAGCATATCCCCCCAAAGACTCAAAATACATAGAGTCAATACATGTTGATTAGGTCAGGACTGACCAATAGACCATCGACACATCCAATTTGACATTGAGAACCCAACCGAAGCAGTTTTCAACTAGTGTTTTTTCAATAAAATACTCATTTTGATAGCGAGCACCTTATACATTGATACTCATATTCTACGGGATGCTATACAGCGCATAGGATATCTAATAACCTTATAATAATCACAAACATGTTATAATTCAAGAATACATACGCGCAGAACTCGATAGTACGGTGTAACCAACTCGCTGATCCGCCATGTTTGTTTACACTGTTACTATGCATACCGTTACCTAGAGACACTAAGGCAGCGCGCCTGTTCCTTAGCTACCAGAGGCGCTGTGACGTCACAAAATCATTTTGCTGCCCGAGAGTTTTCGCCGACATAGATCTACAATTTTACCGGCGTTTACTACTTAATTAAATGCTCTGCAAGTACACGGAATTAAGTAACCGAAATAAGTAGGCATCAAGTTGACATACTTATCTGTGATATGTGAAAGATATACCCATGACAAAAATTTATTTCACATAACAAACTGCTTCTGTTAACACTGAAAGTTCTCATGCAGCTCGTTGCAGTTCAGCTCTCTTCTCCCTTCTGATTTCAACTAACATTTGTCCAAAGTTATTCTGGCCATGCCATTTCCCTACCTCTAGGTCCTTAGATAGTGGATGGACTCCTACTCCCCAGAAGGAACATCCTGAGCACTCCCAAATAGGCTTAATACCAGTATCAATCAGCTTTGTTTTCATGCTGGGAATGGCAAACTTGACCAAATTGATCTCCTTGAGAATGGTGCTACGCTGTGCAAGCCAAGGCTCGTTGCTTTTAATTTCCTTACCAAGTCTCTTGATTTTCTTTGGGTCGGTTTCCTTCAAAATGTCCATACCCCTGCTGACATCACCACAAATCTGGGC
The DNA here is from genome assembly GCA_947462335.1 of Harmothoe impar. Taxonomy (NCBI): domain Eukaryota; kingdom Metazoa; phylum Annelida; class Polychaeta; order Phyllodocida; family Polynoidae; genus Harmothoe; species Harmothoe impar. The sequence goes on along the minus strand of OX381714.1, from coordinate 71,576,025 downwards.
CTTGATGTAGTAGAGGGCTTGCTCGTTACATGAATACGTAGAACCTTGATAAGAAATTTCTTGGGGATAGAAATTTGAAAGAAAACTATGTTCTCCCTGAAACATTATTCCTTTTCCAACTTCTCTAACTTCTCTAGTGCAGGCTTTCTCTACAGATAGCTCTTTGGGCAACAGGTGAAGTTCATTTTTGCCATTGAATGGTTTTCCTTTTAGAATAAGAAAGTCTCCAGCTTGCCGGACATCCATTTTGAGCTGCTCTCCCAGGTTGACCACTCCCCTCACTGTTTCCCGTACTTTCTTAGTTTCCTCGTCCACGTCTTCTACTATGGTAAACTTCCTGCATCTCTTATCATTAGTATCTCTAATGGCAAATCTCTTGTGTAAAAAATAGTCCCGTACTCGTGTTGACTGGAACTCTATAAGGATAGGCCTGGGAGTTTGGATGCCAGAAAAAACTCCGAGCCTTTTGACATGTACAATATCGTTCCAAAAGTTTCTTTGCAGCGGAATTAGAATACCACAGACATCCCTCATTAAGTTCTCCCTCTTGCATTCAGGCACATTAAGTAACAATAAATTGAACTTCCTTTTATCCTGAATTGTTTCTGCTTTAATCTGCTTCTTGCTAGAATCCTCCTTGATCTTCAACGCTTCATCAACTGCTACTTGGACCGCAACTTTGACCGCCTCCTTAAATTCTGGGCGTTCACTAAAATGCTTCAAGTCTTTCTCTAAGACATCCACTCTTCCAACTGTATCCTCTCCTACTGTTGTTTTACTTGCAATAAACAGAACATGAGAATCAAGCAGGTCACTATGACTCTGTGAATCCTTTTCAATATCACCAACTTTTTCTTTGAGTGGCAACAAAGCGTTTTCCACGTTATCTACTCGAGTCTTAAGTCCCGTGAGCAGATCCATGGACTTTCTCATCATCTTGAGCTCCTCGAACAGCTCATCCATCCTTTGGTTAACTCTAGAAGGCATGTTGAACCAGTGCAGTGTTAAAGCAAAGTACTATCAAAATCGTAGAATAGTAATCCAAAAGTTGTATAGCAGATCAGTGAGCAGATCACTTTTTTAAATTGAGCAGCTCCAACTGCTCACTGCGTTGTAGATATCGGTAACTCCACTTGATATCGCTCACTAACCATCACTTTTTGAAACAGCAGCGTAGAGAACTTAAAGCTACTGTAACTTTTTAAATATCCATATATCTTCTCCAAATTTTCACCAAATATCAATCATATATTCCCCCAGATATTTGTCGCGAACTTTGCATTGTAGATCTAGATAAACTCAGTAAAAATTCCTGATCGGTTGCAGCCAGCTGCCTCACACGTGTTAGCCAGTCAGCGCCATCGTTCTCCTTGTCCAGACACATTTCTCAAATTTCAAACAGTTTGGAGATAGCACCAGTCACAGTTAAAAATTTACAGGATCAGTTGATTAGAAACATAACAATAACAATATTTACAATCCTCCAAGTTTTGTTTTTTGAACTTATGTACAGTGGTTATAAAATTACGATCCCAGTGAACAATTTTTCACTGACAAGTATATCAGGTTTATTTGATTATAGAAAAATATTTTTGGGGAAAAAATTGTTTAACCGGTATTAGGTACATATTTTAAAAGGAAGTTCATTGGATTTTTACATATACATTTTATATCTAAGAGTCAGCTGGTGGTGGTTGGTCTGGCTGTGTGTCGACTGGAGGGACTGTAGGTGGAGTTTGTGGTACTGGCCTGTCTTCTGGCTGCTCGACGACAACGTTCTGCTAAGCAGGGGGGGGGGGGTACCAACTCTGGGTAATGGCGCCCATGGATCTTCAGACGACGTAGTACTGTCACTATCATCTTGCTCTGATTTGTTCCCCTCATCAACAGCAACATCCCCTTGTCCTTCCCCTTCCCCAGCACCTTCTTCTGCACCTTCCCCTTCACCTTCCCCTTCTGGAGTGTCAGGATGTTCTTCTTTGTGGAGTTTGTCACTTCTTGCCTTTTCCAGCAATAACCCCAGCAAGTTGCCTCCGACCACTTTGTCTTTCATTAGGTTCTCAGCGTTACCTAGATGGTGACCAGCTCCATAGATCTCATTATAGGTCAGCTCGTACAGATTTCTCTGTTTGGTGGCGAGTAGCAGGGCCCTGAGAGTGGGATCCTCTAATTTTGACAGCAGTAAGCTGTATACAAGTGTTGACTCTGAGTTTTTCCACTCGTCTGGTGGATTCACCTTGGCTCCCATCTTCATGATTTCGTATGGATCGTCACAGGCCATGATGTTTATGGCCACTTCCACGTTTCCAGCTGCCTTCGCTTTCTTGTATTGCAAGGCTTGTTCTAGGCTTTTATACTCAAACAGTTAGTCCTCGACCTTGCAGGGGAATAAATTTGATAATGGGTGGTGTACGGACTTGAATCCTTAGCCATCATCGGTTCTGACAGTGTTCGCTTCCCTCAGAGACATCTTGTGAGGGAGGTTGTTCAAGTAACAATGCCTGTAGGTATAGCCATCAATGACTAGAGAGGGCTGTCTTAACTTTATGCGTTTGACACTGAGCTTCTTCCTCAGAAAGAATACTGCCCGCAAATCATTGTACTCACGCCTCTCAGTGTCAGATAGCTGGTCCATGACACTGATACCTTTCCAACCATTCTTATGCTGTAAGTCTCGGATGTTCCTGAAAATATCCCCCTTCATCGGTCGGTTTGACAGCTTTACTTTGATCGGCCTCTTGAACCCCGGTCTGTTTCTTACTACCCGTCCAAGGCAGTACACCGCATTGACTTTCTTGTTTCCGTACCCGAGACCTAATTCTTGGGATAAATCATCTACCAGACGTCTCAGGTCTTCTCTTCCTACCGGTTCAGTGACACCTTCAATCACAATGGTCTTGGCCTTTTCTGCTTCCTCCATTTTGCCAAAAGAAATCACATGTTGTTGTACGACAGAGGTTGTGACAGCTATCTTCTCAGCGTTGGCGCGGACGCTGTCATTCAGTGTCCCTATGGTGGTGGTAAGGTCTGACACCTTGTCTGTCAATTCATCTAGAAGGTGAGTCGTCTCGGCGGTATTGGTATCCAATGTTACAAGTTTCGTCTCTGCACTGGACATTCTAGCCTCCAGGCCCACTAATATATTGGCTGTCTTAAAGTTATCAGCTTCCACCTGCTCTAACCTTTTCTCCAGGGCGACAACAGTCTCTATTACGTCTGGTAGTAAGGACGCCGGTGACAATGGCTTCTTGCGTCAAGGTCTGTTTGCTGCTTTCGGGTCCAACATTTTACCTCGTCACGCTTAATTTTAGGGTAATTTCAGGTAGTCACATCCGGGGGGGTGGTAGGTAAAATCGCACTACCGAAGAACCGAAAAAGTTGGATCAAATTAACTTCATGTAAAATCCGATAAACCGGGTCCCCCTTCTCAGAGCGGTCTACTCCAGGTCCGCCATCTTGCTCTTTTAGTACAGAGATAGAAAATGTCTTATATTACTATCTTTATTTTACTTAACAGTTATGCTAAAAACTCAAATACCTGGGATGGGTACTGCAATCATCTATTGATCAGAATTGAACAAAATGCTGGAATGACTAATAGGTGTGACCCTAGGTCAGCAGATGACCTGGGGTCAATCACCAAAGAGCTTTAAAGAGGCACAATAGCTGGGAATAGAATGTTTTTGGCCATACCCAAGCCCACTGTTTTAGGTTTTTGGCCATCACTTCAGCTGGTATACAGATCCTTGTAATCTCATGCCAACTGTTGCAGTTTTCCTAGGACCCCAGTTATACCTAGCAACAGCCATTTCAAACATTCCAGGCATAAGATCTGACCCTCTGACCAATCTTATCCCTCATACCCCACTACAGTGGATTCCTGTAATTTCATTTGCTCACCAGAACCTGAAGAATTTATCTTACAAGTGTGTTCGGTTCTGCCTTGTAAAATTTAATCTAAAACATTTGCCTAAATCAGATTTGATAGAAAACTCACCTTGAGATGATTGCATATACGACCACATTGGTCCAGCTGTTTATACCTCTCACCATATCAATAGCACCTGAAATCGTTTTCCCATAGCGGAAACTAAACGTTCGAGATTGGCCCACATCCAATGACATATATGCTTCCAGAATCTGGCCAGGGGTCACGGTGATGATGTATATGACAACAAGTACTATCATCATGTACGTCAGCTGAGAACATAATAGAAAATAGCAATGCATGAGTCAAGCTCATCAGATAGCCGAGTCTCCTATAAGGAATCGATGTCTTAATATGTATAACTAAAGAATAGAATTACATATAGAGTGTCAAACTGGAATAGAATGCATATAGTGTTTATATCAATTAAGTCTGAGTGATTACCTTGAGGCGAGCTTTTTCAGCTGTTGTCTTCCTGCTGTAAATGTAATCATCAAATGCCTCTCTGTTTAATTAACTTTTTTTATCAATACATCATTGTAGATATACATTCATGTACAAAAATGTCTACATGAGTGGCAACACCATAAAACAAATGATTAAATTGACCAATCCCAAGTCATCCATTGGCATGAAATCCATATTATCGCTAGGAAGGCACATCATTAGGAATGAATTATACTCTAAGTCTGAATAATAAGGTTTGAAATACTTTTTGCACAGAAACAAAATTCTTGCCTCTCACCAAAAATACATTTGGCAGGATTGTTCTCTAATGACGCATCTAAACAGATATGTGGCTAGTTCAAACATACCTTGAATCTACCGTCATCTCCCTCGATTTCTTTATGCTGGTACGCAGGCTGCGTACAGCAGAGGTGTAGTTGAAGCATAAGATGGGCACTGGTAGAACTAGGTAGACTGCCAAGTCATAGACTCTACGGACCAATCCGTGGGGTGCAGATGCATTGCAAACATATCGTGGATTATCAATATAAAAATCAAACTGTAAAAGATCAAAATGTACAATTTATCCACAGTGAGAATTATAACTGCAAACTTCAGTTTTGTGAGATCCAAGATACAACTTCCTGTGCTTAAAAGACTCTCAAGTACTTGAATATAAACTATTCTTTGTTCTTCGTTTATCAGGGATATTCTTTCCCAAAAATGTATTGAAATGAAGAGTACTCCAGAAAGGGAAAAGAATCAATGATCAGGTCTGCTTCTGTGATAACTTATATTTGGGGAGAGAGGATTAATCTGCTCAAGATGAAACAACACTCTCCAGAGCGGATAATTATGTGGATCAATAAACATGGGGATATTTGTATGGATGTTTTGTAAGACAACTTACAGAAAAGGTGAGTTCTAGATGTCCATAGGCCATCACTCCCGATATGACCCAATTCACAATAATGATCAGGAATGTTTTCTTGGGGGTAAACTTTAGGATCGTCTTCATTGGCCAACAGATGGTAAAATATCTGAAACCGAGACATGACATGGAAACATTTCTGTTCGTCTATATTTTATGTGTGGTTTCATTGACATTGATATCAAGTGCAGCAGCAATGATACTCAACCATTATTTATAATCATGTGAAGGATATTGATTTATAAATGTGTAAAAAAAAAGTAATACAACTATCAAATTAGAAATTAAGGTGCAGGATGAATGAGCCCTCTCCTGCCCAAGGCAAGCGGTGTCGAGTTCAAATTCAATATGCACAGGCATTAACTGCTTTTTGGAAACTTACTGTACAAAATAAGATAGATATAGACATGTAGTACAGTTTTATTATGAGAGTCTAATTAGATAATATAGAAATAGAAACAGTCACACTCAGATTGCAATAGTATTGAAGCAGGGTCTATTGTAACATAGCAAGCCCTGTCTTAGTAACCCAGGTTGACAATTTACCTTAGAAACACCAAGCCTTAGCTTAGGAATGCCAGGCCTCTTGTATTACAATAAAACAATGATTGGGCAAAGTGACAATAAGTAGTATTGTATGTAATGCAAATGTTCTATAGTAGAAAGAAGAAACGGTTCCATCAACATGCAGCCAATCACAGGCCAGCATTTGATCATGTGACCTACTAATTATGCAAATGAGGATGTGACCTGGTTTCTAAACCAATGAGTGTCAAGTATTTGGTCACGTGACTAATTATTATTCCAAGGGGAAGGGGCTTATCATGCTTCTCGACAATGTTGTATCATCCTACAACAACACGATCCACGCCACATTGAAAAATCCCACCAGCTGACGTGAACTCCGACAACAGGGAGACCATTTTCTACCCTCACCGCACGCTGACTAGAAAAGGTGAAGGAAGTGTGGTCAAAGGGCGGGTGTCGCTCCAAGATTGCTCCTGGCGATCGAGTTAGGATGTTGAGAGCTAGAGGTGCTTTTGACAAAGGGTACGAGGCCAATTGGAGCAAGGAGGTGTTCAACCTGAGCTGAGTGGTGAGAGACCATGGATTTGAGCTGAAGGGTGACCCTGGAGAAGAGATAAAAGATGTATGCTACCCTGAGGAGGTCCAAAAGGTGAGTTGCTTCAATAAGACATATCTGATACACAAGGTGCTACGCCACAAGACGGTCAACGGAAAACAGTTGACCTTTGTCTGTACGAAGGGTTATTCCGATAAGCTCAATGAGTGGATCCCCGTGTCAAAAGTGAAGGACCTTTGAGACATGAACATCACACTTCCAAGCAACAGCTACACAGAGTACTACCCCAACAACACTTTGGCCTCCTTCCAGACCCATTTTGAGTCACCATTGACCCTGGGGGAGGATTGGGAAGTGGCACTCAGAGAGATCATTCTACCCACAGAGTGGAGCAACGTGCGGGACGATGACCTGGTGCTGATGGTCCCATTGCGAACAAAGACAGCGTTGCAAGAAGCCAAGCGAAGAAGACCTTCAAGAAGGAGCCAGTCCCTGACATTGACTGGGGTAGAATCAATCGAGTCATGGCGTTGGACAAGATTATGAAGAGCAGGAACCGGTTTGCTACAGATGAAGAGCGGGATACTGTGCCCTAGTTATCGCGCACCCTGGAGTAAGAGTGTCTACACCATGGACCCGTTCGTTGATGTGTACTCTGTCTACGTGTACACGGATGCCATCCAAGACAGAAGAGTGGGCGACATGCAAGTCCCCCTGCTACGTTGTGTCGCAGAGCAAGGTGGACACGAGCGGTATACAGGCAGTTTGGTTTCCACACTTAGACTACTTCCCGCTCAAGTAGCAGAGGTAGGATTCCATCAGTATATACTTAAGAGACAAAACGGGTGAATCGATACCATTCTTCAGAGAAGAATTGACGGTGACGCTTCATCTATGACCAACAGAGCGCTAGTTCGTCAACCGGTATGCTTCGACAACAACTACCTGACTTCAAGACCGGTGCCGGCGGTAGAACGACCAGTTACGGTTAGGGCGGGTACTACAGAGCTCAATGTGGGAACGGCATGACCTTCTACAGCGGTCGACCATAACAGGGTGATCATAGTGTCGGTGGTGCGCTCCTGGGTCCCCTAGTCATCCTAGTAAGCATGCTTGATGCACAAAGGGGGATATTTTTGACTAACTGGCAGTTGTCATGGGGTTTCTACACCAAAACAGTGGGGAGTGTAGTGTGAGCGAACTGGATCTACATGCTGTGCCACTGACTCAGACGAGTGTGCTCAGGCCTGGGTTCACTGGAATCGTGACAAAAAACTATTTGGGTGATGGAAGTAACATTACTTTCACCATCAGCAAGTCATAGGAGTATACCGACCTGAGCAAAAACTATGTACACCTGGAGTTGGATGTGGTAAAAGCGGCCAGTGGGGGGCCTTTCGTGGCTGCCACGGACGTGGTGGCACCAGTGAACAACTTTGCACATTCTCTCTTCAAAGACAATCAAGTCACCGTGGGTGGCTTTAAAATTTCGGGTAACACAGAGACCTATGGTTTCCGAGCCTACCTCGAGGCCCTACTGAACTACGATGGTGCCATAAAGGAAAATCTGATGAAATTTCAAGTTTGGTTCAAGGATACGGCTGGACAGTTCAATGTGCCGACTGATGCGAAAGCGGGCTTCAAAGCACACCGAGCCCTGATCTCCAATTGTTGGTTTAAACTGATGAGTTGTCTACACTTTGATCTCGCTCATCAGCCCAAGTTGATTCCTAGTGAAACAGAGATCGGCATCACCCTAAAGTCAGCTCCACCTAGCTTCTGTCTCATGAGTGATGGTACCGAGTATAAAATCAAAAAACACAAAGTAAAACTCTATGTGTGTTGTGTAACTGTAAATCCTGAGATCGTCGAGACTCATGAACATGCAGTGAGTACTCAGGGGCCTTTCAAGTTCCCCATGAACCGAGTAGAGCTTACCACCTATGCCATTCCCAAGCAGAACAGAGACCATACTTACACACAGTCCAACATGGGTCAGTTACCCTCGTGCATGTTGCTTTGCTTCGTGTATCACAATGGGTTCAGTGGTCACTTCAAGAAAAAAACCTACGAGTTGAAAGTTCTTGGAACTAACTGGAGTCAGTGTTGAAAATGTTATAAAAGAGGATGAATAAAAAAAATTTAATCAAACTGTTTTAGTTGTGTTTTTATTTAATTCCTCTCCTTGAAATATTTTCTTACAAAAAAAAAGGGATTTCTCTACCAAATCTGGCTCTCTGATTGGTTTATTTATTTAGGTCACACCCTCATTTACATAATAGACCTCTCTCCTTTTGAATAACAATTAGTCACGTGACAAAATACTTGACACTCATTGGTTTAGAAAATAATCACGTCCTCATTTGCATAATGAGTAGGTCATGTGATCGAATGCTGGCCTATGCTGGCATCTTTAATACTTTGGCATCACTCTTACCTTGCATTCATTGAGTATATCTTTATTCTAATGAGAGGGATTTTATTTCTCAAGGAAGGAAATATGTATGTATCTAGTGTCTGTATGCGACATTTTATTATTTAGTACTCACCTTTCAAAGCTGAGCGTTATCAGATGGTTGACTGCAGCAAACTGTGTGAACTCTTTCAGGGTGCTTATGGCTGCACACCCAACAGGTCCTAGAACGGGATTGGTGATGGTGGCGAGAAAGGTATCAAGGTACTGTAATAAATGAAGTTCATGTGCATTACAATTCAATAATGCATGTTGGTTACATTGAAATTTAATGGGAGAAATACTATCAGCTTCTGATACAGCTTGTGTCATGTCGGGTCCTCATTAGCTAGTTATAGTGTACGTGATTTGCAGCCATAATATGCATGAAAATAAGTGGCAAGTACAATTGACAATTAGGTGTGTAAGTTGGGATTATTGTACATACAACGTTAACACTACTGCAGTACTACCCAGTATAGCTTTCAAACCAGCTTTCTGAGGTAGGCTGCCGTGCGTGTTCCCGTATACCCAAGCGGTGGAGGAGCGCCACTGGTGGTGACTGTAGGTATTAGTTAACTAGCCTAGACATGCATTGTGCTTGATGATAATCAGCGATGATATAGTGTTGTATGTGTTATCCTAGATGTGTGCATGTATATTGATAGCGGTTAAGTATTCATGATATCACACTAGAAAGATGTGGCTTTGACCAGGGTCGAGGTGGTCACCCTGTCAAAGCCCCTCTTGAAGTTGCATTTTGGGAGTGAAAACCGAATTTCCTGATGGGATTTATATATTGCATCATAATGACTGAATATATTGTATATAACAACCTAACCCAACAGCTATTTCATTTTTAGCTCCCCCCTGGACAAGACTGGTTCCATGGAGAGATGGCAGGTAAGAGGGCCAGGGCCATTTCCTATCATGGGAGAATAACAGCAAACATGATACCCTTTTCACTAGAAATTTAGCAAATCGGTTTTTGGACGGGCTGGCCAATTTGGTGCCACAGCACCACCTGATAATTATGGGTTTTTAGAATCTATTCAATCATTCCCCAATATTTTCTTGTATTTGTTGAATAAGATTGGTTAATCAACCCTTAGGCATAATCATACCCTTCCTATCCAATTATGGAAGTACCAAGCAGACCTATCATCATCAGGTTTAAGCCATATGCAGCATAGGCAAGTTTCTATAGTGCACATTGGCCTTCAAATCCATAGTTCATACTTACATGCAGCATATATGAGTCTGGTGTGAGTATGAATAAATTGTAATGCCACAGAAATAGTGTCTACACCTGATAGCTGCTTAGAGAACCTTCTTTTCATCATTCAAATATACAGTGTATTTTATTTCCAAACTGTGAGAACATCTATTTATTGTTTCCTATTCTACATCACTTCAGCCGTTTCTTGTATTATTGTATGATGTCAATTATTGAAAAACTCTATATATTGTATAGGAGTGACATCTGGTGTCACAAATCAGAACTACTAGACCAGTTGCCCTGTCCAAACCCAACCTCAGCCCACATCTACCAGCCCGCTTTGAAACTGATCTGAGCACAAATTGGGAAGCCCAATCAGGGCCACTCTTCAGCCCAGCCATCTGCCCAACATGAACCCAAAACAGGCAGCCTGCTTTGAAACTGATCTGAGCTCAACTTGGGCATCCCGCTTTGAAATGAAAGTATAAAGTTCATGTGGTGAGGAGAGGCCAGGTGCGTGCTGCTACTCCTGGTAGGTGAAGTTGAGTGAATGCAGTACCGGTTAACCAACCCCAAGCATGGGGTGGGGAGAGTTCAGCCAATCACAGCTCAGCTCCACAAGGGGTCACAGGTCAAAGTAGACTTGCAGTAGTCTTAGTAGATGTGCATACAGTCCTTGGCACCAGTTCATATTTATAAACAAATAATGCCAGCATTATTGGCCCCCTAAAGACCTGTGAATATACCAACCCAGTGAACAAAATACGGGGAGTTGTGGTATGTCCGCCATGCAGACGATTTATGGCACAAGGGATGTAAAACGTGAGTAGTGAAGCATGACCATCAATATATCTAATATGTAAAACATGGTGTAGTGCGGTATTCTTTATCATTTCGACATCTCAATGTGCAAGTACAAATATCTCTGTGTCTAAAATGTCGACATTGATATTGCAACTAAAGTAAAAACATTTATAGGCTGCACAGTGGTCACTGTGTGGCAACTCGCAAGAAGCACCTGGAAGTTATAGTAGAGAGCTGACACTTCTCTCTGCAACTCAGATAGAAAGACAGAGGTCAACAATGATCTGTCTGATTGAGAGGTTTCTCCACAAGTGGTACATTGGATCATATCACACAAGTGGAGAAACCACGAATTCAGACTGATGAGAGTGGATCTCTGTGTATTTTCACGTAATTGTAGGGGCACGATGTCACCGGGTGTGTCCCGAACCCCTCAGGGGGTGCCATAACCGGCTGTCATCGTGCATTGTGCCCTATATGTCCGAGGGACTTGTCAATGCAATCCAGTAAGGTAGGGAGCGGAGAACAGTCAGACAAGGGTTGGTAGTGTAACGGTTAGCACGCTTGTCTCCGGTGCGAGAGGTCTGTGGTTCGATTCCCGGCTGATCCAATGACTAAGTTTTCCGCGACCCCTACACTTATTGATAAATCATTTTTCAAAACAACATTTAACTTTTAATTTCATATCTTTTTTGGTGACATCAGTAGTGTAGTATGTATCGGGATGGGACTATGACTAAGCTACTGAAATGGTCCAAACGACAAGAGACCAATCACAGGCCTCCATTTGGTCACGTGACCAGAAGTGACCTACTTAATCTAGCTCTCAGCCAATAAGAGGCCAGCATTTGGTGACCATGGTAAAGTGACCCACTGAATCAACCAATCACAGGCCTCCCTTTAGGCGGGAAATTCAAAAGGGGACTGGAAGTGACTTATTGAAGGGTGACCTTGACCGGATAACCGGAAGTGACCTTGTTACATAACCGGAACCAACCTCATTTGCATTCAAGCATTTGCATTTTCATGTTTTTCTTTTTCCTCCAGCTAATCTGTAATGTACACCACTCTTATATACACAAGCTATCTAGTTTGTATACCTTTATGTGTACAACCATGTAGATCAAAAACGTGTGGTCCGTGTCTCATTCACTGGAGTAGGTGAGCATTCTTAGCCCTGCATAGAGCACTGACAATTTCCACCAGGATCTCTCTTTTGTCAGCCAGTTCGGTCAGGGCCTTGGTGGAAAGCGTCACGCCGACCGGTGTCGGAGTCATGTCTTGACCTTCGTACTCGCGCACGTGAATGATGTTCTTGCCCTTGTAGTAGCTGACACCTACGTCAAAGTTGTGCCCCTCTTGTAGTTCCACAAACCAAGTGTCGTGCTTAGGTAACCCTTGAGACACAGATCTGTCACATTTCCTTACCTCCTCTTTGATGTCGGGGACATTTCTGATGAGCTCGAAGAGGGCACAGATGGAGAACGCCACTTCCTTGGTGGATGTTACTGCACCCTTTATGGCCCTGTATCGCTCCTTTGATAACTTAGCCCCACTACTTCAAAGTTGCAGCTTCAAACCGTCGATGAAGAACTCACGCTTTTCCTCACCTTCTTCAGGTTTGTTGAGGGCACCATTGTTGTTGTTGTTGTTGTTGTTGTTGTCGGCCGTCATCCGTGAATCTTCAGGCAGAACATTGCGACTAGCATGACGAGCTGAAGTAGCAGCAGAAGTAGCAGCAGTATCAACACTTGTGTTGGTACCCTGGGACTTGTGAGAAACGGTGGGTTTTTGCGCGGACAGCCACACGCCGTCGTCAATGGAGGGGGATGAGACACTAGCGTGTCGGGGCGTGGAAGGTCAACTTTGAGGTAGAAAGCTCTCACTCTCATTTGTCCCCTGGTCGTCGTGGGTCTGCGCCGGAGGATAGGTGGTACCTGTCTCTCGCAGAGACTGGGCAATGACTTAGGCCAAGATGTCTGGAGACTTTTGACCGTCAGTGTATGATGAATCCGGGTCTTCCTCCTCCTCCTCCTCCTCCTCCTCCTCCTCCTCCTCCGTTCCATTGGAGTCTGAGGTGTTTGAGTAGTCAAGGGCAATGTCTCCTTCTGTCACACCTGTTGTGGTGGTGTCAGTGGCCACGGTAGCAGTAGTATTGACACTAGTGCCTGTAGCAGCTGTCTGATGTAGTAGGAGGAGAGAGGTTCTTTCTTGCTGTCTTCCTGCCACTGTATTTGTAGACGCTAAGGTTTCTGTTAGGTCGCTTTCCAACCATAGTGAGGGTTTGTGTGGTCGGGGTGTGTAGCACGTGTGTGCTTGGTAGTGTGAGTGATTGAGTTTTCTGAACGACTGCCTTTATATACTACTATGGAGGAGATAAGCCTCTTACCGTAGTTTCAATGGTGGTCATGGACAAAGAGGTGTCACAGATACCTCCCCTAGGGCGGGGTAGGCCATCAGGAGCAAATGGAGTAGTATAGTATGTATCGGAACGGGACTATAGTTAAGTACTGTTTATTACTCAATCGACATGCAGCCAATCAGAGGCCTCCCTTTTGGCGGGAAATTCAAAAGCAGCCAATGAGAGGCCTCCCTTTTGGCGGGAAATTCAAATAGGTCACGTGACCGGAAGTGACCTACTTCCGGTCACGTGACCTTTGGGCGGGAAATTCAAATAGGTCACGTGACCGGAAGTGACCTACTTAAGAGGGTCACGTGACCACCATGTTGGCGGGAAATTCAAATAGGTCACGTGACTGGAAGTGACCTACTTAAGGGGGTCACGTGACTACTAGGTTGGCGCGAATTTCAAAATAAGTCACTTGAGATTTTTATGGATAAATAAATTTTAAAAAAGAAAAAGCAATTTGAAAGCTTGCTAAAAAAACATTTAAAAATGCGGCTCTTTTTTTTAGGGGGGGGGAGGGGCACTCTGGGTGGCACTCTTTAAGATGCATGGGGGGGGAGGGGGGGAGGGGGGGAGGGGGGAGGGGAGGGGAAGGGATTTTAAGAGTGAGACTCGCTTCTCTGCCCTCTCTTTTAGAGGGCAGAGAGGCGAGTCTACTGGTTCGTCTACTTACAATGAAATGTATCATGATGCGTTTATGATGATGTGCATCATGATGTGACTATCTTACAACCCTATAAGAAATAAGCAAGGTCTCTCTCCTATACATAGGCGTACTTACACTGGCTATTTGTAAACTAATGAATGCGACTTCCTCGTTAAAATTAGTATCTACAACTCTTTCAATCTTAAGGCTTTTGGTTTAGTTTATTCTTTTGTTCAATTTTGGTCCCACCTCAAAAGAGGAATAGGACCTCTGCAACAATTGTCGCTTGCTCATCAGAGCCGGGGTGTAGAAGGCCCCTGCCCTGTCGGGTACGTTCTAATGAGATAGATCTCACTCTGGTACGTTTTGGTTGGTTTGGAGCTCTCGGTCGACTGTCTTATGCACCCGAAAAAAACAGACTTTCGGTGTCTCATGATAAAACTGGCGCGTTATACTAAGTGCTGGATTACTTTCTCATTTTTTTATTGTTCTATCCGATGCTTATTTAATTTTTGCACTGATAAAACGGTTAGCTTGTACAAACACGTAGTCTATTTAAGCGTTTAGTGTAGAAAAGGAACAGAACAGTGCACAGAAAATAGAGCTACCGACTACATTTCGCCCAGTCACTCAGCGGAGAACAAAAGAACTACTGACGTAGTGTACCCGCTATTCCGACAGTTGGCGCCACCGTTCGAATCTTTATACTTTTCCCGCGTGCGACATGAAGCCCTGGGGTAGGTACTGGCTGTTTGGTTGTAGGTACCGAAACATAAAAAACTACAGCCAGTCCATGCTATGGTGAGACGGCTCTCTTATTCCCCCTTGAGTAGCGTCCGTAGGGCCTATGACAAAACTTAGTCCCGTACACTGAGCAGCTTCAGGTCTGAAGGCTCATACAGAAAAATGTGTGGGTGTGTGGGTGTGTGGGTGTGTGGGTGTGTGGGTTGCTTTACGCCTTACTTAACAGCTATGGTCATTTCAAGGGCGGTGATGGTGATCGAATCTATGGCCCTTTTACCGAGACAAGGGTTTCTTTTACATCCCACACTACATAGGGGTGTGTGGGTGTGTGGGTCTGTGTGTGTCTGTTCGGTCTGTGTGTGCACGCGTCTTGCACTCCGGAACATGTTCAGACACGTTCGAACCTGCTCGGACGTGCCTGGACAGGTCTCACACGCCGACCGTGTCTGAATATGTTTTCACCTTATAGCTGCTGCCGATGCTGCTACCGCTGCTGCCGATGCTGCTGATGTTAGTAGTCGCGTCGACAAAGAATCGTCATTTGTCACACTTAAGCCTCTAGTTAAATGCGCGACGGGTAGTAAGGCTACCAACGCGACGACCGGATCGCGCTCTTGCTTAAAGGTGCACCTCAACTCAGTGCGCCTTTAACACCCGTCCCATACGAACCATACTAAGATGCCGACAGGACCAATTGGTCCGTCCGCGGTGGCTGCGAGAGATTGCGCGCCGTCTAAATTCACTGCCATGATTGGCAGAGGGGGGGCTGATTACCCCTCGTCGGATGAATTGCGGCGGAACCACAATCAATTTTTCGCTGTTTTAGATAAAAAGAGATCCAGACCTATCCGCTCGTCCAAGAATTATTTTTCTATCAGCCCGGGATCACCCCCAAATTCAGGCCTAAAGTCCAAAAACCCAAAAAAATTTTCCTATGGGATTTTAAGGTTGAAGCGTTTTTTGTGACCCCAAGGAGCAGCTCACGGGTTCGAACCCTGTAAACGCCTTGACGCGCTTTCGTCGCCTTAGGCGACGTGGCTAGACGTCTTGACTAAAACTTAGTGAGGGTTCGAACCCGGAACGTCCATA
The DNA here is from genome assembly GCA_947462335.1 of Harmothoe impar. Classification (NCBI taxonomy): domain Eukaryota; kingdom Metazoa; phylum Annelida; class Polychaeta; order Phyllodocida; family Polynoidae; genus Harmothoe; species Harmothoe impar. Next base: position 71,560,274 of record OX381714.1, on the reverse strand, counting down.
TTAGCCGCCTAATTTCTACTAGCCCCGAAAACGAGAGTATCACATCTATATAGGTCACCCATGTTAGCCTTGGTTTAAGTGCGTGCAGAACCGTGTATTGTGCATTTATGCAGCATACAGATATGGAGACATGCTGCTACAGTGTCAAATTGATCGACATTGTATGTAACTGGACATGAAGAAGGATATTTTTACTTAGTTTTCTAAAAAGAGGGTAGTTCTCGGTACTCCTCCAGCAGCAGTGGTAGGGGAGTCGGACAGGTACTTAACCCTATTTATAGGGGCGCTAAGGTAGGGAGTTTGATAAATTTTTGAAAAATGAGTTTAAAAATACATAGTTGTTCCATTAGTATAGATCTCTATGAGAGCTTTTCAGATCTGCTTAGATCCAGAAATATCATGGTGAATGCATCTGAACATATTTCCCATTTCTGTGATCTAGGCAGGAGAGGGGCACCTTCACAGCAGTTAGGGGTTCTGTAGCTCTGGCCCTAGGCACCCTTCTAACTCAGACAGAACAGGTTTACTTAAAATGGCTAGGGTCATTGTTGGGCAGAGGCACATACATCTGGATTTCACATACGTCTTCAAGAACACAATTACCAACATCCCCATGGTAACAAGTTTTAACAACTCATATTTATTTATTACATTTTGACATGAAGAATGTCACCATAATATTGTAGGCTACAGAAAACAGAGACTCTTATCTTTCTCCACTAATGACTCCATTCATGTTGACTGCCATGATATTGTGATTAAAATGAGGGGTTTGTGTTTTTTTATAGCTCAAGAAATGAGGTCAGGAGGGCTATTTTTATGCAATGCACCAGTGGGGGTGCTATTAGGAAGGGTGCATATTTGATCACAGAAACGGGCAGACTACAGCGGCAGCGCTATTTTGAACTCTCTAGAGGCTAAGGGTTTGAGATGAACGTGTCCCATGTCGCATGTCGATTTTTAAGAAATGACCATGTCACATGACACTAAGTGAAAAAGGCGTTGTCACTAGTGTCACTAAGGGGGAAAATGTAGGGGCACCGTAATTGATACAATCGGACTCTTGGGACCATAGACTACTAGGATTTTTTTTTTTTAATTTGACCACCCGCAAGGCCGGAATTTGAAGGAAGAGTTGAGGCGCCTACTTATACAGTAATTGAGAATTTTTTATTCATGTCACATGTCGATTTTTAAGAATGGTCTAATGACACAGATAGCGCTAAACTTAAAGACCTACTCCCCGCCCCCTTAGTCTTTCTATACTGAATCCGGGACTTGCCGGCGAGGCCGACAAAGGGCTGACCTAATGAGCTCACAGCTGGACTAGATACCCAATGTTTTGGATTGGAGAAATCAGCAGAGCAATAAAAGCGTGCTGAGGCTGGTGTTATTTTCAAGGGTGGCCCCTGTGAGTTGTAAAATTGGTGCTAAATGTGGTAACCAAGAGGATGCTAAGTTTATTGATATTGTCCGCTAATGATACTTAAGGTGGGTGTTGTCTAAAGTTTTAATTGATATTACCAATGTGGCCAATAATGACTTCACAGTTGGGGCCCTCGCCCGCAGGTCCCAGATTCAGGGTATTCTTTGTTTATTGTGTGGCCCCTAAAGAGGGGCCGACTAACTCCTTAGAGTTAGTTAGATGCTGCCGCTGTGCTATGCAACATCAGCGTAATTAATTACGCCTCATGTTGGGCAGCATGGATCACTTGATGGGTGATACCTCAAAGCACAAACACGGCAAAGCCGTGTGTGGCATGCGAGGACCAGTGGGTCAGGGGTGATCCGTTGCAGACAGAATACCGATCCGTGTGAGGTTCTGACTTTCTATAGCTTTTTATAAAGCCTTAGATATGGTGTGGTATTTTTCATCTCGCTATAGTTTAGTTGGTATTTAAGGAAACCGCCTCATTTCTATCAGAAATACACAATATTGAATTGTTTTTATATTTCAATATATTAGAAGCGCGCTTTGTTGCCTATATAGCTCATTATGCGTTGAAATGCTCGCGAGCATCGTAGGAATGTACAAAACCCCTATTGTGGCGCCATCTGACGAAAGAGCGGGGAACTATACTAGCGCGTTCGTTATTCACATCTTTGACAGGGACTTGGTTGGTTGTTGGGCTGCTTTACGCCCTAATTAACAGCTGAGGTCATTTCAAGGGGGGTGATGGTGATCGAATCTATGGATGACTGAAGGTGGAAAGCACACCCCTACACTTTTACCGAGGCAATGGAGCTGCTCAAAGGGTGTGGCGAGCTAGACTGGAGGATGTAATAACTAGGCGGCAGAGGGGACAAAAAGACAATCTCGTAGTAGTAGGTCTACTTGGATCTTGAGTAGCCGCCCTTGTGGTTATAATTACCTAGACTAGTTGGCTCTGCCAGCCTGGTCAAGTGAAAATTGGTAAGGAGACTATGAACTAAGCTAAGCTCGGATTTTAAAATGGTCTATAAAAGTATAATAAAACTATAGCGCACCCTCTTAGATTTGATGATAAGACACAGCCTACTAGGTATACGCATTTGTACAAGGGTATCATTGTGTATAAAATGCTCTTTTGGTACATCATCCCGACTCTACACGAGCACCATTTTCAACGACAGATAGTGCTGTAGTGAATTTCCCATCTCAAGGCGAGCCCCGCTAATTATGGAGACCCTGGAGTAGGATTAACATTATATCCCAATGTCTGTGGTGGTCATTTATGACATGCAGACTGCACCCTGGAGGTGATAGATCTGACCACAGGCCCGCAATATGGGGCTCCCCTCTGAGAGTATCAAGGTTTGCGTATAGTCTCCTGCAGTTTAAATCTGTTACCTCCCCCTTTGTCGGCCTCGCCAAAATCCTGGGAGATTCACTTTAAACCTAAGGCTTACCCTTTTTTATTCTTTGTTTATTGTGTGGCCCCTAAAGAGGGGCCGCGGTGTTGATTAATTACACCACATGTTAAGCAACATAAGATCAAACCTCCCTCAAAAGCGTCAAGGCTCAAAGTCCTGATGGACAGGAGCCCTGTGTGGCATTCGAGGACGAATGGTTGAGTGATCCGTTGCAGATGCCGTTCCGTGAGAAGTTCTGACTTTATATAGCTTTTATATCGCTTTAGTTATGGTGTAGTATTTTCAATCTCGCTATAGTTTAGTTGATATTTCAAAGAATCTGCCTCATTCTATCAGAAATACACAACGTTGACATGTTTCTTATATTCAATATATTAGAAGTGTGCTTTGTTGCTTATTATAGGTCATTATGCGTTTAAAATGTTCGCGAGTATCGTGGAAATGTACAAAAACCCTATTGTGGCACCATCTGACAAAAAGAGCGGAGAACTATACTAGAGCATGTAATCGCCAGACCAGCAGGCGGCAGCAGAGTGGTCAAAAGACAATCTCGTAGTAGTAGGTCCACTTGGATGTTGAGTAGCCGCCCTTGTGGTTGTAATTACCTAGACTAGTTGACCCTGCCGGCCTGGTCAAGTGAAATTAGTAAGGAGACCGCCCATTAACGTGCTCCACAGTCTTTAGACAGTTAAGCCTATAGTCAAGACCGGAGAATTTGGCGAGACGCCCCTCTGGGAGGTCATAATCCTCAATGTTAGGTGTTAGCTCATTAACATCAGATACCATATTAACAACCCATTTAAAATGGTCATTTTAAGAGCAACTCACCCTATTCTGACAAAATCCTATTAGCAGGTAACCTCTGTATAATCCATACTGCAAACATCTGCTACTTCGAGCGTCTGCCTCGTGACTGATAGTGTACAACAAGACGAAGTGAGCAGAGATAAAAAAAATTGAGGCTCTTTATATAGCCGAGAGAGCGGCTAATCTGGATGGTCTAAGCTTGTTTTCACCTAGAGCCCCACCCTCTTCCAGAGAGGAATCAAATCGCTTTTCACCTGAACCCTTCCACCCCTAATCCCTCAGCATGAAAAGAGAGATAACGAGTGTAACGTGCGCTACATGTATATGGGATTATAGCTGGTGAAGAGATAAAGCCGGGTCACCTGCGTATACAAAGACTACAGGGGGTGATTAACGACAGGTGTGACGCGCCAGCCCGTGGACGGATTATCTTTTAAGCTGACGCTTATTCAACTAGCCAGCCGACGTCCGCGCCACTCACTGCGGCAAGAGGAGGTGCTTTTGTTTTACACTTGAGCCGCTTACCACATGGTCACAGACAGACACGCGCCCCCTGTAGCTTTTTTTTTTTTTTTTTTTTTTTGTATACACACGCTAATCTCATAACCCCCTTATCCGTTATACAGGTAACGGGTATTCTCTTTTAAAATAGCCGCCAGTCAGCTTAGCTCTAGAAGTAAGAAGGCGTATATAAGGAGGCTCACACGTGTATAGGCGCCTTATAAGTCGGCAGGGGGTAAATACTAGTGAAAAAGGAAGGCAGGTGTGCAAGTAGCTTTTCTAAAAGACACGTGTGTGCACTAAGCTGCTTAAGTCTAAACCCTCCCGCAGTAGTCAGGTGGCATGTGAAAACTTACTTAACAGATCTCTTACATTGAGTAGAGACTCTGTGCTGAGAGAGTCTTTTCAGCTGTTTAAGAGGATTATCTAGGACAGGGTACATAAGGAGTGAAACGCCGAATAGCGGCTACTCGGTCTCGTGCAGCACAAGCAGCAGCATCTGGCAGAGGCTTCAGCAGCATCTGTCAACAGCATCTGTGACATTGTCAGCAGCTGCAGCAGCTGCACGAGCAGCACAAGCAGCTAGCAGCTGCTGCAGCAGCTGCACGAGCAGCACAAGCAGAAGCATCTGTCAGCAGCATCCGTGACATCGTCAGCAGCAGCAGCAGCAGCAGCAGCAGCATCCATGACATCGTCAGCAGCACAAGCAGCCAGCAGCTGCTGCAGCAGCTGCACGAGCAGCACAAGCAGTAGCATCTGTCAGCCGCATCCGTGACATCGTCAGCAGCAGCAGCAGCAGAATCTGTCAACAGCATCCGTGACATCGTCAGCAACTGCAGCAGCTGCTGCTGCTGCAGCTGCAGCAGCGCCGACAGCAGCAGCACCGACAGCAGCAGCAGCACCGACAGCAGCAGCAGCGGCGGTGTGGACCACTAAATTCGAGATGAGGCCTAGTGACATTTGACATGAAGCTTGAAAAACATAGTGACAGGTGACATGAGCAATTCTTAAAATCGACATGAGATATGAGCATAATTAAGCGACATCGACATGCGCCATGGCTATTTTTTAAGACAAACGTCATATGCCATAGCCTCCTCATCCAGACCTCCACTAGTAGTGCTCTATAAGCGCAGGCTTTGCCTTAAGAGAGCTTTAGCTGTGAACCCTCTCCTCCCCCCGTGCACACAGGCGAATATCAGAGTCAGCTAATGGCGCCAATACCGCTCTCATACAAGGGTCAGGCGCTGCTGGACTATAATAGATGGGTCAAGGACCGTTCTACTGAGGGTCAGGCAGGCTAAGTCGGACATTCAATGACAGGCTGGTCTTTGGCAAACTTGCTTGAAAGTCTGGCCAGCATTGACAGACTGGGGCATAAGGATCCCGCATGGTCAGACTTTCAAGCAAGTTTGCCAAAGTCCGGCCTGTTATTGAATGTCCGGCCTAGCCTGACCCTCAGTAGAACGGTCCTTGACCCGTCTAATATAGTCCAGCAGTGCCCGACCCTTGTCTGAGAGCGGTTTAGGTGTCATTGGGTGCCTCTGATATTTGCCTCTGTGTAAGATGAGAAAAGGGGGCTGTCGCTGTTGAAAGACTATATTTCAAGCTCAGAAAACTGTAATTAGCTTTCCAAGTTGTTTATTTAACAATATCTTAGCCTAGCAAGAAGCTGTCAGATGACATCTAAGAAAAAATGTAAGCTGTTAATTGATTCAAGAGAAATTAGTTTACAAATAGCCAGTGTAAGTACGCCTATGTATAGGAGAGAGACCTTGCTTATTTCTTATAGGGTTGTAAGATAGTCACATCATGATGCACATCATCATAAACGCATCATGATACATTTCATTGTAAGTAGACGAACCAGTAGACTCGCCTCTCTGCCCTCTAAAAGAGAGGGCAGAGAAGCGAGTCTCACTCTTAAAATCCCTTCCCCTCCCCTCCCCCCTCCCCCCCTCCCCCCCTCCCCCCCCATGCATCTTAAAGAGTGCCCCCCAGAGTGCCCCTCCCCCCCCCCTAAAAAAAAGAGCCGCATTTTTAAATTATTTTTTAGCAAGCTTTCAGCTTGCTTTTTCTTTCTTAAAATTTATTTATCCATAAAAATCTCAAGTGACTTATTTTGAAATTCGCGCCAACCTAGTAGTCACGTGACCCCCTTAAGTAGGTCACTTCCAGTCACGTGACCTATTTGAATTTCCCGCCAACATGGTGGTCACGTGACCCTCTTAAGTAGGTCACTTCCGGTCACGTGACCTATTTGAATTTCCCGCCCAAAGGTCACGTGACCGGAAGTAGGTCACTTCCGGTCACGTGACCTATTTGAATTTCCCGCCAAAAGGGAGGCCTCTCATTGGCTGCTTTTGAATTTCCCGCCAAAAGGGAGGCCTCTGATTGGCTGCATGTCGATTGAGTAATAAACAGTACTTAACTATAGTCCCGTTCCGTTACATACAATACTACTAAATGGTATACAACTGCTGTACACAGAGAGGGGAGAGTGCACAGCTAAAATATTTTTTCTTACTTTCTTTGAACAATATTGAATGGTAGCCGAAATACCTAGTTTCAAGAACAACTCTCAGAAAAAAAAAAAAAAAAAGAGATTTAACTTCATAAACAAAATGACTGAAATTCTTTATTTAAAAGAGTCAGTTTGTCTGCAAAGCGAGCTTTTTTCATCTCACTTTTTCTTAAAACAAGAAAATTATTTTTGGTTGGGTCATAGCAGGAGGAGGTGAGGGAGGGAGGGCGGTTGTTAAGGTTTAAGCGGATCTCAACCCTTGAGAGCCACCTCTTCAGAAGGGAGTGCTAGCTGACAAAAGACTTAAAAGAGATTAGTCACCCTCAATTTAACTCACAAGCAGTATAGTGTGTATCGGGATGGGTCTATGCCTAAGCTACTAGATTCAGTCTTTTGTCGTTTGGACCATTCTACTAGGGTGGCCATAGGTCCATCCCGATACACACTATACTACTGTTGCATTAGGACAAGGATTACTGTTTCAACACCCCTAATTCCACATAACACCATTACCACGACAGCCAGCCAGCCAGCCAGCCAGCCGTCCAAAGACTTAGGCTTAAAAATTGACTCTGACCCTCAGGTCACACTGAGAGGGTGGCAGAGACTACTGCTTGTGAGAGGAGAGGGGTGAAAATGCCCAAACCAGCCTGTGAACCCCTAATGAGCGCTGTTTGAAAGACGCACGAGAGGGGACTATCACAGTTAGACCACCTGTAATCCGCTTAATACCATAATAACAATGCCCATTGTCAACTATGTGGCGGATCCAAAGCCTTAGTTTGACAAAGGGGTAAGCAGAGGGAGGGCGAGAGGGCAGGCGTAATAGCCTGTGGTGAACGGACTCAAGACCCCCTATATAAAGCCAACTCATCTCGAGAAGAGTACATCGCTTCTGATCACCAGCACCACCACCGTAACCACCGTTACCAGCACCACAACCCAACGCCTGCAGTAAACAAAATGATTCCTAAATCCCACACCTCACTCAAACATTCCTATGATGTTTGTCAAGTGCGTCATGAGGATTTTCTAGAGAGTAGGAATTTCTGCTTCAGCAACGAATTACTTAGTGAAATAGGTAGTAAGTTACCAGCGCAAGAATGGAGCAAATTAGGTATACGATTGGGCGCTCTGTACGACAGTCTTGAACGCTTAGTGCGCGTCAACAGCATCAAAGACATGTGTAGGGAGATGTACCAGACATGGTGGACTGAAATTGCCACGCGTCATACCAGATGGGGTCGCCTTTACCACACCCACCTTGCAGCTGACCGCCGAGATATAGCTGAGCAGACGGAGATCTTCTTCAAACACCACGATCTTGATTACAACGAACCCGACACATGTGTGATGGACGCATACTTTCTCACCATTTCTGAAACTCTGGCATCTTCTAAGAATTGGAAAACCGTAGGAATACAGCTGGGTTTAACCGTTGAGCAGCTGAACAACATCTCTCGACAACAGGAAAAAGATGTGTCTTTCTTATGTTTTGAAATTTCGAAACTGTGGGAACTTCGCCCTCCCATTTACACCATAGACTCATTCAAGTGTTAATGGATGACTTTAGAAAGTTCGATGTGTGCATAACTATATTGCATGAAATGGTAGAGAAGGAAAAAGCAATAGCACACAGCGTGGGTAAATACCTTTGGTAGTACATGATTGATAGAAAAATACAAGAGCTGTAGCACGTGGTGGTAGTGGTAGTGGTGGTGAGGACAGAGATAGAAAAAAAACAATCTTAAACGAAAACTATACATGGAAAAAAACACGGAATTTAACGTCTCTTTCTTTTACCAGCTCAGTACCGCCACCACTAGCACCACCGCCGCCACCAAAAAAGGCTGCCAAATACGAATGGTTCAACAAGTTAGAAGTGAGGCTCCGCACTTTTAGAGTCATGTCATGGCTTCACAGAACAGGTTTCGCAGAGAAACTCGCCGCCCAAGGTTTCTTTTACATAGGAGGCAATGACACGGTAGTTCGCTACCAGTGCGGCATCAACTTACACAGTTGGAAGATGTGGGATATTGTCGTGGTTGAGCATTTCTGACACTCACGTCAATGCCCTCTTGTCGTGGTCGCACTGAACAAGAGTCCACTAGACATCAAACTACTGTCAATGATCCTTGGACAGGCGACCACACTAAAGAAACGGCTGAAAATGGTGCGTTCTCAAGTGCAACTTCTCCAAGTTGAGGTGCAGCTTCTGCACAGAAAACACAAACGAAGGGATGAGAAAATGACAGAGATAGAAAAACTGTAAAACCAGGAGAGGTTGACTACTGGGTGAAGAAGGAGAAACGGGTGTAACACAACTGAAAGGCTGCGTGCTACACAAAGCGCTAGCACCAGTAGCACCAACAGCACCGCCACCATCATCTCCATGCATGGAGCAGGGGGAAGTGCAGGGAGAGGTAATGGAAGAACAGGTAGTGGATTGTAGCTGAGCTACGAAGAGGTTAAACCTATTTCTGCTCTTAATTATAATGATAAAAGTGTTATGTATCTACCATTGTAAGAATAACAATACCGTATTCGACGTAATAAGCGCCCTCCCCCTAATAAGCGCCCCTCCCCTTTTTCGGGCATTTTTAGACTAGAACAAAGACTCAAATTTTCCAATTTTAGAGACAATTAAACTCTTAAGTACTTAAAATGCCATAAAAATAATTTTATAAGCGCCCTGGGCGCTTATTACGTCGAATACGGTAGTTGTGTACATCTGGAAGCGGTATCGTGCTTCATTATGTGTGGGGCTTTATTTCCCAAATTCATGCATATAAAAAATATACTGCTCAATGTATAAATTCTGTCACGTTGCTACTATACGACAGGGTATACTCTGTTGTGACTATGTCAAAAAGCTTGCACCATGTACAGTCTCCATTAGGAAAAAAAAGTGCAACGTGTTCAGTGTGTTGTGTGTTGATGTATTAGGTGAGTACTTTTTGAAAACAATTTGTGAGGACTCTTGTCCCGCTCTCATGTATAAATTCTGTCGTGTTGAATGTGTCCGCTCTATTGTATAATTTATCGAAATAAAAAGAATTATATGAAAAAGGCTGTTCAGACTTATTTCTATCCAAACCAATATCATACGACCACCCATCTTTTAAAAAGGAGTTAGTTGTACCGGATGCCGACAGACACCATCCCCTATACATCGATCGGGGGAAAAAATCATATACCTCCGCTTGTGGCATTGTTTACAAACAAAGGCCCACGTGGTCGGGTCATGTGGTGTTGTTAACAAACAAGGTGGGCCCGGAGGCTTCCGATTGGTCGAGAGGCTCCGCTAATCCCGACCAAGCCAAGTAAGTGACTTCCGGTTACGATCATGCCCAAATAAGGTCGCTTCCGGTCACGTGACTCCTCCAAGGGGGCATGGCCTCATATGCAAATGAGGTCACGTGACCCCATGGAAGTCTGTGATTGGTTACGCTCATGCCCAAATAAGGACACTTCCGGTCACGTGACCCAAACAGGGTGTGGTCTCATATGCAAATGAGGTCACGTGACCAAATGGAGGCCTGTGATTGGTCTCTTGTCCTTTGGACCATTTCAGTAGCTGAGCTATAGTCCCATCCCGATACATACTATACTACTAACATCATCGTGGAGAAACACCCAATCAAGAATGAGCATCAGTTTGTCAATTTGGGTGTGGAGAATGGGCATTTTAGCAACTTTGTTTCTCCACATGAACTGAGGGTTACAGCTGTAAGTGCTATCACCCTGCCCTACTGTTCAATATTGCTTGAGTCTCTCCTAGATCTTATGATTTATGGATACCAAATATTCTAGGTTAAAATTTTATTTCACGGGTATATAGTATAACTAGCTGGGAGGGCATACGCCTAATAAATGTTCAGTTAATTACTACAATAAATATAACATATTACCTAGGACACTTACCCCATAAAACACAATGGTAACTGAGTTCAGACAGTCAGCCACTGCCATACCAACCAGGATTACGTTAGTTGAAGACTGCAACTCCCTTTTTACCAATACTGATACAATGATCAACATATTTCCTGAAATATAAGAATCTGGTTTTGCATACATATTGTATATGAAACTCAACCTGATGATATAATGTTTGAGTATCAGTGATCTGGTATAGCGATAGAATGTTCATTAACATATATGAACAGACAAAGCATAATAAACAGTACAGTAGTAGGCTGGGTAATTTCCCATAGTATAGGTGTATATCTTTCTTTCAGCGGGGGATTGCTCATACCATGAGATGGCACCTTTATAACACTTTCTTCAGCAGATTGTACCTTTAGCAAATTCATCACATAATTCAATACCACCAAACAACCGATTGTGTGCCTTTGAGCTGGCCTAATATAATCTGTGTTTCAGGCTGGTTTATAGGCTACCTGGAGGATGTGGGCCTGTCTCTTGTCCTCCAACAAATTGTTAGTCTGTTGTGTACATTGTTGGTAGATGCGAGGCCAGGAGTGCTAAAATATACTCTGAGGGCTCTATTTTGGAGGGTCTGTAATTTCTTCAGTAACAAGTGATTTGAATCATGGTAAAAAAATATCTCCATAGTTGAATCAAAATATTGTTAAAGCCTGATGGACGTAAAATCACGTTTTTGTTAGGTCTCTAAGCCATTGCACTGTTCTCATGACTAAGATATCACCACTTCATCAGCTTACATCACCACCTTGGCTACTTGTAGGGCATCACACAAGTTATTAATGAACAAAACAAAGAAGAGGGGTCCTAAGGTTGAGCCTTGTGAAACGCAATAATCAAGTAGTTAACACAAATAGGATTACATCTTCTTTCAAAACTTAGGTGTCCTTATGTGGCAGTCAGAGAGCAATCAGAGAGTATTTTCGAAGGCATAGAGGGCCTGTTTCCTTAGGCAATGTCTGAGGAACTCCTTGAGGCTGCCCAATACTAGAACCAGACAAATCACTTCTTCCATGGAATTGATCCCTCAAAAAGGCTGAGAGTGACTGTGTGCTTCTTGACGGGGATCGCCTCTTCATCTCAGCTCACCAAACGCATAATCCGTTCTCTTGAACACTCAACAGAAGTGGCATGCCCTCCTCTTCCTGCCATGGCGTCTAACCCTATATAGGAGATGACATTGTCCTCATAGATCTTTACTTCCTCTGGGACCATCATCCTATGTCTTGCATGGGGGCAGTTGTGCCATGCTGGATAAATGTTTCTTCATAAAGGAAGCATCCTGTCCCATTAATGATGATGGAGCTGTCAGTTTACTCCTGTGTGAGGAGTAGTCATCAAAGATCCCCGAATGTTGGTGCCATACAATGATATTAATCTGTTCTGTCATGTATGATTGCTGCATCTTCCCCCCATCGCAGTTCTTCATCTGAAGCAGGTTGCCGAACATGCTTATCCCGCCCTTTCATAGGGTGGGCATGAGGGGTCCGTCCTGGTGGTGGGGCCCGGCTGGTTGTAGAATGACCGTTGGACTGAGCCTGGGACTGACCCCTGGTGCTTGCTGTTCTGTAACAACAGCTGCTTCATGCCTCCTCTCCTCAACCTCTAGAAATGCTCTCGTATTCTCGGACCTCTTCCTGTCGGTAGTGCCCTCAAGGTAGGCCTTTTTGTGTTCCAGAGATTGGATTTTCTCCATGATCAGCTGCCATAGTCAATTTCTTGATTCTCTTTCTTTGCCTATCAGATTCATCCCAGTCAGCAACTAGATTAGTATTTCTAGCTTTATTCAAGGCATTAATCTTGTCAATAATTTTCTGTCTTTGGACATGGACAGCCTGGACAGGGTGGACAAAACAGACAAAATGGAAAAAAGGGGATGTTGCGTTTGTTCCAGCTCTGGATGCCTTCATTCCTGCACCTGTTGTGTAGGCTCCTGTGGTGAAGGCTCCTCTAGAGATGGCTACACCACCCTTTGTGCTGGGGACCCTAACGCCATGGCCGCCTCCCTCCAGGCAGCCCTAGCCGCCATGTTCAATTGGAACAGCAACATCAGCAGAGGCATCCATATTCATGTGCACTACCGACATGTAGCAGCCACCCAAACCCAAACATTTCTTTTTTTGCAAACATTTATCTTTATTTCTGAGTTTATACAGTTCCAGTACATCAAAATATTGATCGCATTTGTGCTGTAGGTGCACTCCTGTATAATTATACCCCAGTTTTCCATTAACAGGTATACATTTATATTCCAGAAACTCAGAATAGAAAGGTTCCCCTCCTCCCACGCAAATTAGGTGTGTGGAGGATTTTCTCGGGGAACCCTTTCCTTCACAGGAAGAAAAACAATAGCATTTATAAAATAAATCTTGGTCCTGTTTAGACCAAGCCACTCTTAACCTAGGTTAATGTTGACTCTTTATTCAATCACATGTACATAAATGGATTATAACCAAAACAATTTTAATGAACAATTATAGGTACCTCTCCCTCTAGCCATAATTTTCTATCATTTTTAAAACTGATGTGGGTTGGTAGGAGGCGTACAGGTGCGGGCAGTGCATTCCACAATATGGTTCCATAATGTTCAACAGACCTGTAGTATACATCAGTATTGGGTGAATGTCTGAATAGGATCGGTTCTACATGTGCTCGTGTCGGGAGATTTCTATTTACTGTATATTCTGGGCTTTGCGCTCTCTTATACATAGCATTTTCCAGATGTACTTTTCTTCTATGAATTAATAATGGAAATTTAGAATTCGCATGTACCACATTGGTATCTGTAAGGTGGTCAACCTTTAAACATATCTTCAGACATCTATTTTGGGCAAACTGCAAATCCTCAAGAATATAGTTAGCCGCAGAGCAAAAAAGCTGGTCTCCATAATCAAAGTTATATCAAAGCTATACCTTTAGTCATTGATGATCTAAGGTTTGCCACTACAAATGTCTTGTGGTTTATGGACTTAAGCTGTTGTATAACATGCAGGTCATATTTCAAATGTGAATCTAACAATACACCTAAATATTTATATGATTGAAAAACCATGAGCTTAGTGTCATGTAAAAACAGATTTATGTCCTTGGCATTTAACTTCCTTTTTGATGCTGTAAAGGCCATTACCTTTGTTTTCCCTGTAATTACAGTTAATTTATATTGGAGGCACCACAAACCAAATAAGTCAAGACTAGATTGTAATTTCTTGTGAATATTGCCCGGATGTATACAGTAGAATAGATCACAATATAATAGACTACTTTTATAATGAAGCATATAGGAATATACAATATATAATTATGATGAACAACCAACACATGTTAATGGGTGCATTATGCGTATGGCTGGATATACCTGCCCTTTATTTTTATTATATACAACAATAAGTTTAAATTTCAACTGTCCCAGGCGTTGCGGCGTCCTTAGCGACCACCCTACAACCCTGGCGTGTGACAAATGAACTACCATGACCCCTGCGTCAGCGCGTCCTATAAAAGGGGCGTGGCACCTATACAAAGCAATATACACATATAACTGCCAAGGCTCTTATATACACAATATTGCCCGGATGTATACAGTAGAGTAGATCACAATATAATAGACTACTATTATAATGAAGCATATAGGAATATATAATATATAATTATGATGAACAACCAACACATAATAACTGTTATCCTTAATAAAAACACTTTAAAAAAAAACACATGTTAATGGGCGCATTATGCGTATGGCTGGATATACCTGCCCTTTCTTTATTATATACAACAGTAAGTTTAAATTTCAACTGTCCCGGGCGCTGCGGCGTCCGTAGCGTCAGCGCGTCCTAGAAAAGGGGGCGAGGCACCTATACAAAGCAATATACACATATAACCGCCAAGACATATACACAATATTTCCCAGATGTATACGGTAGAGTAGATCACAATATAATAGACTACTACTATAATGAAGCATATAGGAATATATAATATATAATTATGATGAACAACCAACACATGCTGGATATACCTGCCAAAGTCGATGACAGAAAGCATAGAGGTCTGAGATACACAGCCAAACACTATCTTCATAAGATGAGCACTCATAACATGCCACCACACAAATAATCACTCAATATTAATGACACTAGCCAACATGGCGGCCACCTTGTGATCAATAGAAATCCTATCTTGTACAGGCCTTCTCAAGTATACTAACACTTGATTGCTCTTCCAATCCCCCCTGCCCTTAACAACATCCAAGTCAATACCTAGCCTTGCCAGGAAAGTAGCACCGCCACTCCTGAATCCATGACTAGACACCCTTTCTGCTTCAATACCAGCTCGGGTAGTGGAGAGTTGAAGGATCTTTGAAATCAAGGAATATGACAGAGGTTTGACATCATCCCCTTCAGGTACCATAAATGCAGGTGGGCCCGACTTGCCTTTCACTTCCTCGAAGTGGCGTTCCACCCAATGCACAGCACATAACGTAGTATTTAACAATTTTCTTTCTCTAAACTGGATTCTTTTAGTCCTAGTAACTGATACCATCATGCCCCAATCATAGAATGTAAATGCATCACGAGTCAGCATACTCTCACCATTTGTGTAATGACATTTTCTCATAAGAGAAAGAGGAGTCACTATAAACAGACAAGTGTGTATGAATGGGCCTAATTATCTTAGCCGCACCATTAAATTGTTTGCCAAACTGTAACCACCATCTGATATCAGCACTTGCCTCACCAGATAGTCTCACCTTATAATGAGGTTTATCTACAACATTACAAAGATCATATATGCGACGAGTGAAGCAGTGGCCCCCTTTCACAACCTTAGTAGTGTGTGCTAAACTACCCTCCAAAGATTGAATTTCTTGCTTAGTCAGCTTTAATTTACCCTCAGCCTCTGACAACTTATACACAGACCAGACATTTTATCGTCAGGCAGTGTCAACGTCATAGAAACACAATCAATATTAATGCCCAAGAATGTCACCTCATGCGCTACAGGTGATATTTTTTTGAATGATAACACAAAACCCAAATGCCTTATCACTCTGAACAGTTTATGCTGAGCTTCAATACATAAATTCTTACCATCATGCATGATAAGGAAGTCGTCAAGGTAATTGGTTATATCTTTATAACCTTTACGGTACATACATCTTACAATAAATTCTGATACAGAGTTGAAAACATAAGGACCAGAGGCCATACCAAAACATAGGCGAGCATCCACATATGTCACTTCACCCGCCCCATCATCCAAGTCCCATTTCAAACCTTGAAACTTCCTGTCTCCATAATATATATGCATGAAGGCGTTTCACCGTATCATACGGAGGGTCCGTATGTCCGATTTTTGTGTTTCTGTTCATTTTTGCGTTTCTGCTCAACATGTCCGCATCTTACGGAAAAAGATACGGCCGCCGTATTCAGATACGGCCGGCCGTATGTACATACGGCCATAATTGCGTTTCTGTTCAACATACGGAGCAAGAAAAAACGTATCTTTGGTGTATTTTGGTCCAAATATACGGAGGGGTAGGAGGGGGGGTTGTATGTTGAAAACAGGACATATACCCTGGTTTTTAGGGCCGTATGTCTCTTTTGTGCGCCGTATGTGGTATTTATGCCCCGTATGTTGGTACTGGATGTGGTGTACATGAGGAAATGGTAGGGGCCGTGAGGAGGTGGTAGGGGTCGTGAGGAAATGGTAGGGGTCGTGAGGAAATGGTAGGGGTCGTGAGGAAGTGGTGGTAAACGGTGGTAGATAATAGCTACCAGAGTACAGAGCTGGCGAAAATGCAACACAAGAGAGGTCGGGAAAGGCACGCCTGTACTCTGATAGCTTTTGTCTACCAGTCTATAGGCAGATTTTCAGCTGTGTAGGGCCATTATTTACCGAGTTATGGAAGAAAACCCTCTTTTTCATGTAATTTCTCCCAAAATCCATATAATTTTTTATTTATTTTTTTATCATGAAGCTAGAAGTTGGACTTAACTTATTTACCCGTTAAAATAATTCTAGGGCCATTTTATTACATATATATATATAGCACTTTAAAAGTAGTAGTAGTTGAAATGTTAGCACTCAAGAGGTTTTGCACCTGTGTGGATGGATATGAACTCGCCGCGATACAGGGGTGGCCCGCTCCAGATACCCAGTCAACACTTACATTTTACTGACCAAACAGGCCATCGTACATCACAGGGGCGTGGCAAGCAGTTTCAAATTAGGGGGGACTGAGGGGTATATGAAACCCTTTTTGACCCCTTTTTACTAGACATTTTTGGTTTGACCTTTTAGGGGGGGGGTTCAAAAGTGGGGGGGGGGGCATGTCCCCCGCCCCCCCCCCTTGCCACGTCCCTGTATACACCGGTATGTGCAGCATTAGTATAGCCACTGACTGCAAATTCCGGGCTGTGTTGGTGCTGCCATCTAGAGGCTAAGTCATGCTGGCCTCAACTCCTCTCATATATATATAAGGTAATGGAGATCGCAAGCCATGTGTTGGAGGTCATGTGGACCTAAACCATTTTTCTGTAAGCTAGTACAGTCCCCCACCTCCCTTCTCCCTTTTTAAAGTGCACATATATATGTAAAAAAATGGCTCTAGGATTGCTTTAATGAATAGATAAGTAAAGTCCAACTTCTACCTTTATAATTAAAAAAAGATAAATTTAAAAAAAAAGATTTTCAACGAAATTATACCCAAAAATGTCTTTTCTTCTCGGTAAATAATGGCCCTACAGAGCTGAAACTTTGCCCACAGACTCCTCGTGTATAAACGGTGGTAGACAATAGCGTACATTCACCACCATGTCCTGATGTCCAACACCATGTCCACACGTCCCCCACCATGTCCACACGTCCCCCCACCATGTCCACACATCCACCACCATGTCCACACATCCACCACTGGGCACCTCCTCACGTGTACTACCACCTCCTCACATGTACTACCACATCCTCACGTGTACTACCACCTCCTCATGTGTAGGCCTACTACCACCTCCTCACGTGTACTACCACATCCTCACGTGTACTACCACCTCCTCATGTGTACTACCACCTCCTCACGTGTACTACCACATCCTCACATGTACTACCACCTCCTCATGTGTACTACCACCTCCTCACGTGTACTACCACCTCCTCACGTGTACTACCACATCCTCACGTGTACTACCACCTCCTCATGTGTAGGCCTACTACCACCTCCTCACGTGTACTACCACATCCTCACGTGTACTACCACCTCCTCATGTGTACTACCACATCCTCACGTGTACTACTACCTCCTCACGTGTACTACCACATCCTCACGTGTACTACCACCTCCTCACGTGTACTACCACCTCCTCACATGTACTACCACCTCCTCATGTGTACTACCACCTCCTCACATGTACTACCACCTCCTCATGTGTACTACCACCTCCTCACATGTACTACCACCTCCTCACGTGTACTACCACCTCCTCACGTGTACTACCACCTCTATTCCCTGACATAACCAAACATACGGACCCTATTTATACCCTCCCCAGCCTACCTCCGTATGTGTATCAATATTATGACGTCACAGAGGGAATTCCCTAGGGGTTCCCCGGAATGTAGACTGGTTTTTGCACATTTTTTCAAAAGAGACAGGTGACAATGTCCGTATGTTGAGAGGGCCGTATGTTGGATGCCGTATGTTGTATTTTTTTAATAAAAGATACGGAGGGTATACGGAGGACCAACTGAAACCAAAAAAGTAGTTTGGATGTATTTTGTCCGCATCTTGTCCGCATCTTAAGGCCGCATGTTGTTTTTTATATCAACATACGGTGAAACGCCTTCCTGACCACGATAAGCGTCACTGATATCTGTACTACAAAGCCACATATTTTCATGTAATAAATCACATACATCATCAAGGGATTTGTACACAAACTTTTCACAAATATCTCACAATATTCATTAACTGGAGGGCTGTCATCGCCACTCCTCGAGCAATCGGTGATGGGTCTAATATTAATTTTCTCATCACATGGATCTTTTTTTCTTGTTTATAGCCCCAATCGCATGAATACATTTTGATTTATCATCAGTGGCCAGAATCTGACCTCTCTCAATCTCAAGTTTCAGGCGGTCCGACATGAACTCACGATTACCTTCTTTCATAATTGAATTATAATATACATTTTCATATTCACGAGGGCAATCGGGGTTTACAATTCTGAAACCAAATATTGTCCCTTCCATCAAATATTGCCAATTACAGTCAATCTCCCCCCACATAAAACATTCAGTAAATACTATACACGGTTTCATAGTGATAGGGGAACCCTCTAATACATATTTACATGCGCAGAAACCATCAAAACAGCGTTTACATACATTAAACGTAGTAGTCCTGGGACCATTAGACTCATTAAATGTGACCGTAAAACAATCATTCTTGGTTAGCAGCGGCCAACCTTTTCTAGACACACTCACAATATCCACATTCTGGACAGGTGCTGTAGCACTGATCAGCTGTTTTGCGTTTACAACTAAGTCTACATGGTACACAGCGGACGGATTACATACGTCAGAATCACACTTCCCACCCATACAATTAACACCAGGAGCCGTGGCCCTTTCAAACATATTAGGCATTACATTGATTCCAGCAGTGCAATTAATATCGTTGGCCATACTAATACCCTGTGCAGCAGTCAAGGGGGAGTCGGTAACAACCTTAATAGTCAGTGTTATGTAATCAGGTGAGACGCAGTCCTATGCCTTATGCATACGGACGTTGGTGCAGTCAGGACCCCAGTGTGTGGGATCATGACATTTATTGCAAATATGAGCGAAAGCACAGGAACGAGAGTCGCACCCTGCCCCATTAAATCTGTTACATGCCATAACCTCACCAGCGCCCCCTGTCCTGACGCCCTGGTTGAACCGGCCTGCGGGAGGAGTGGTGCCAGCTTGGGTATATGTACCTCTACCCCTGCCACCTTGATCCCCTCTCCCCCTACCTCTGGGAGCATTGCCCTGGCCTGAATTTTGAGACTCTTTTTTTGCTCTTTTGAGACCCTCTGTACCGAAATACCTTTTCTCCACAAACTCCAAACCGAAACAAAATTCATCTATGTCCTTTCCCCATATGCAATCCTCTCTTATGTCTGTGTCATACTCTTATGTCTGCGTGCTTTCCTCATACAGATCACTCGCTGCCTTGAAAGAAATAAAACCTAGATGGCAAAGGAACTTCTTCATTTCATCAAGATCACAAAAGGTTTGGTCTTCTATCCCTACACAAGCCCAATTCAGAGAAATGTACATCAATTCGGCATATGACAAAGACCTAGGCTCCCTGCCTCTGGTGAACCTCTTCACGTCAAATTTCTTTTTCTTTCTAGAAATACGTTCCGCGGAACAGTCTCTACCTTCACTCTTGACGTCAAAGTAATGAGGGGTGCTTGTCCTGGGGTCTGGGGTGACGTCTCTCGACCGCGGTGGAGTCTTGTCTTTGGGCTTGTCCTTCGACTTGTCCCTGCCCCGCGCGCCTTGTCCCAGAATGCGTCCCCGGATCTTTTCCTCCAGCGCGCTGATTTGCTCCTGTTCTACCTGCTCTGCGTCTAAGGCCTCCAAATATTCAAAGTAGTCTGCACGGCTGCCAAACTTCTCTTCAAAGTGAAGCTCTGCCAGACTCTTGTTGGCCTCCGCGGCCTCCGCTTGGGCCTCCTTTTTTGAAAGAGTGTCCTCCTTCAGCCTGCTCGACCTGCGGGGCATTCCAGAATAACCGTCTGTCTTCTCTTCTTTGCAGTTTTTCCCCCGGGGAACTGCGTGGTCCTTGCCACAAGCATAGCAGCATGCTGATGCCATACTTCCGTGTAATTCCGGTACTTCCAAGTAATAATGAAGTAATTAAATAGATTTACGGTTGATTGCTGGCCTACCCTGTAGAGCCATGGAGGAAGGGTCCTCTCTCTCAAGCAAGTTTAAATTTCAACTGTCCCGGGCGCTGCGGCGTCCTTAGCGACCACCCACCAACCCTGGTGTGTGACAAATGAACTACCACGACCCCTGCGTCAGCGCGTCCTAGAAAAGGGGGCGTGGCACCTATACAAAGCAATATACACATATAACTGCCAAGGCTCTTATATACACAATATTTTCTAGATTAACGTCAGAGTCAAAAATGACAGTGTCATCGGCATGAAGTTTAATACTAGAATTTTTTACACATTTTGGCAAGTCATTCACATATAATAAGAACAGCAATGGCCCTAACATTGAGCCTTGCGGGACACCGCAGACCACTCCCAGGGGATCCGACAGAGTGTGATTTACCTTGGATTTTTGTATCCTTTGGCCTAAATAGCTATTTAACCATTTTAGATTATCATTTCTTATACCATAATTTTCTAGCTTGTCAGACAGGATGGAGTGGTCTAAGGCCTTACTTAAGTCAATAAACACCGCAACACTGGGCTTAGCTACAGTCAAGTCACGAGATATACAGTCTGTAAAATCAGCTAAGGTTGCTTTTGTTGACTTCCCTGCTCTAAATCCACCTTGATGTGGAGACAGTATATTAAATCTAGTAAGAAAATTCATAATGTGTTTGTGTACAAGTTTTTCTATGAGCTTACAGGGAGTTGGGGTTAATGGTATGGGTCTATAATTTCCAACATGTTTAGGGTTACCAGATTTATACACGGGCACTATGGTGGCAACAGTATTGGTTTCAAGCGAACAGTTAAACATATCGGTAACCTTATCCACCACATGTAAAAAAGCATCTTTTATGACCATATTTGACATATTATCAATTGCTGATGATTTCCTAATATAAATTTGTTTAACCACAGTCTTAACTTCATTAACAGTACATCCAAAATCAAGTAGGGATTCGTGTATTCTCTCGTCATACGGCTTCCATACATCATGCATGTCTCTTGAGAGATTAGGCCCTATATGGCTTAAATCATAAACATCATGGTAAATACACTCCCTAATGTAAGTGCAAATACCACCTCCAGTTTTGGGGTTACCGTTTTCATCAATTTCTTGGTCATGATCTATCCATGCTCTATCTACACGGTGTAGTATAAAACCTGGGAAAGCATATGACAAAGAGTTATGGCCGTCTTTAAACCATGATTCTGTAAAACACATAATATCAAATGGATTATTGAACAAGTCTATTTGGAGTTGGGCATAACTTGCATTTAAACTCCTCACATTCATTTGTAAGACCTGTAGGCCTCTTTCACCCACCAATGATTGAACACTAGCCATATTTTTGATTTGGATTCATAACAAGGGTTGAGGGGGTACCTTTTTGGTGTTTGACAAAATCAATAAACAAATAAAGAATAGCATTGGCCCTTTAGGACCTTTTGTAATTACTTTTCCCTGGTCTTTTCTACTAGACCTCAGCTTATAAGCCATCTAGGAGAAAAGGAAGATATATTCCTAGAGTAGAGGACAGTGAATGGCTTTTTGCTCGTCCCTGTGAATACTATCAGCGTTAACTAAAGCTGGGTTTTCTCGTTGAGCTCTTGTACTTTACATTAACTAAGCGTGTAAATGTAAACGATAACAAATCTTAATGACTAGGGACTTAGGGGTGCTGGTTAGGACAATATACGTCCTTATTACTATGCTTATATACATATTTTACCGGTAGTATAGCATTTTTTACTCATAAACATGAACATGTGTTTGGTACCGGTAAGTCACAGTTTTTATCTATGTAAAAGAGGTACAAGTACAGTCATACAGTCGTACGGTGTCTCGAGATCAAGAATTTCTTTGGCCAAGTCATTCTTGCCACACATTAGGTGTTGAAAGCCCCTCTCTGTAGAGTCGTACACATATTCCTTATATCGGTTGCTGAACTCTGCATATTTACTTTGGAAGGCAATTCCATCTGGAGTGTCTTATGTCTTAGCAGCCTGTAGTGAGAGACCCTGTGGTAGAGCATCAATGCTTGAGTGGGGGAAGGACTCACCATCAATAATAATATTGAGGTTTTTGACAACAGATTTTATGTTCCGTGATCGAGCTAGAGCATTTATGGCTCTTAATTCTCCCTGTTTGAGTCTGTCTTCAGGTGTAAGATCGTCGGTCAGTGACACTCCAAACCATTGGTTGAAGTTGCGTAGATTTCTGACATTCGAGAAGATTTGCTGTTTGAATTGGTTTGAGGAGAAAACAACTACAATAGGCCTAACCTTGGTTTTCCTGCCATTTTGAGGTTTATCAAAACGACCCCTCCTATGCACAGATTCAGCCGAGGTAGAAGTGAAATTTAGTTGAAGATCCCTAAGTAGGTCATCGACGATCCCTCAGAGATTCTGGCCCTCTTCCTCCTTATAGCCTTCTAGTACCAGTATTTTTTGCCTGTTTTCACTCTCAATGAACAATAGTTGTTTTTGAATATTTCCAACCCTGGTTACATGTTCTGTTACCTTTTTGCTTAGCGAGTCGTGGAGATCGTCTGTCTGGGCCAAGCTGTCATGAGTGAGTTTGAGTTGAGTTTGAGTTTTGTAAAGTTTTATTGAAAATCATGTAAATGGTCTTCCTTTTCAATACGGGGTTGACTAGGCCCTCACAAAAGCAGATATCGATCGTGTGCATAAAAGTAGCAATAATCGTCCAAAAACCCTTGTTCTTTATCGTGAATAAATGACAGTTTTACAACCAACTTGTTCTGTTCATGATTACATTAATCCAATACCCATGTGTGTGTCGTGTGGCATCGTTAAATAAATATGTGGATGACATATTTGTATACAATAGACATAGTCATACAGTACCATCGATATGTTTGGTAGAGTTACATAGGTCCTAAACAAAGTCACACAGTAGAAAAAAACAGAGATAGATGTGTTTGTCACATCTCATGTGTTACATGAGGGAGGCATATTACAATGTTAGATAATAAAGCTGGGTGCTCTGCCCCTAAGAAGTTTGTCTCTCTACAAGATCAAGAAAAATAATCAATAGTCTTATCTGTACAACCTTCACCCGTTTACATACATTTATATTAAAGTACAGAGTTTTATGAAAACAAACAATAAAATGCTTATTATGACAAAAAACAAAAACAAATGCATATTATTACCTTTTACAAGGGGGTCGGTGTACCCTGTCCCCATTTGCCCTTCCCTGTATATAGCTTTGGTTAATTTAGAGAATAGAAATCTCAGGAAGATAACTAGTTTTATCCTACTGGTAACCACACTAAAGTACGAACAAATTCTACGTATCACTTCGATCAACAGTTAAGTCAAGTTTAAATAAAATCCTGAACATGTGTGTAAAGGCCGCACTCATAAATTTGGGTAGAGACGAGTAGAGTGGCGTATTACCCCACCGGAGCTGACAAAAATTGACCAAGTAAAGCTAATAGTTCAATACAATACACTTCAGCGAGAAGGTAAGAGGAATCAATCTAGGGTACATCAAGAAAGTTAAGTTTTGTTATAGTGCTCTTAAAGGAGACCTTTGTCTCAATCCTTTGAGTGTTAGCGTCCAGCTTGTTCCAAAGCACAACGCCCCTGTGCCAGGGACTTTTACCGGTACTTACATACCTACATTGTTTAACAGGAAACTTTAATTTATGATCAGCACGGGTCCGCCTACGATGTGGCTCAATCTCGAAACCAATTTGCTTAGATTTTTTATACATCAACATCAACAGAGCTATGGCACGCCTTTGAGCTAGTCTCGGTATTTTGAAATGTACATGCAATTGCGTTACAGATGTTCGTTCATACATATTATTGTATTTACATATTCTGAATGCTCAGTTTTGTACTTTTTTAACCTTTTCAATTAAATCAGCAGTTGCCGCATCTATCACAAAGCTGGCATAGTCAGTGAAAGGTATAAGTTTTTGTTTGTAAATCAACAGACATTTTTGCTCATCCAGATATTTCCTAATCCAACCAAGTAGATACAGTTTGTGTCCAACAGTTCTCAGTAAATTGTTTACATGCGCTTTAAAAGTGAATCTTTTGTCTACCGTGACACCTAGATACCGGTACTCATCAACCTCCTCCAAAGGGATGTCATCTACCTTAACTGTCAAGGGGGGTACCGGTAGTTGATAATTATTCTTTATAAATCTCATGACTTTAGTCTTCTTTTTGTTTATTGTGAGACAGTTTCTTTTAAACCAAGCAGCCCCTCTGCCCATATTATCATTTAACAGCGCTTCAGATTTTCAAGATTACTAAAGGCTAGGCTGACTGGGGGCCTGGCATTCATCATTCTGCCGACCCTTTCGCAGCTGATGACATCTTGTATGTCAACTTTAATTCTACAGTTCCTAAACATGCCACCAATGATCCTCTCTAGATTCTCGTCAGGCGTGTGATTGACACCATGTATAATGACAGTCCTGTCATCGGCCTCAAAGTTATACATCCTACCTGCTTGTGAGGGGGCAGTCTTGTCAGGAATGGCCCCTAGTGGAGGGGGGGGGGGGGGGGTGGGAAGGTCAGGCCCCTTTTGCTTTGATAGCTCCTGCTCTATACCTTTAGCTATAAGTAGATCAATATTCTCTCTAGTGGATTTCTCTTTCTCTCTCAGCTGGTCCAGCTGTTGAGTGAAGGTGATGTGTTGCTCACTAAGTTTATCACTGATCTCACTAGCCATTTTTTCCTCAAGGTTCTTTTTGAGAGATAATATACTATCCTCCCTGATTCTGGCTTCGGTTTTAATTTCAGCGTCCAAATTGGACAATTTGTGGTCGAATCCTTCGACCCTCTCTGCTTGCTGTAATTGAATCTGCTCAATACCTTCATTTGCCTCTTTAATCCCTATTTGGAATTCCTTCTGAACTGAATTTAATTTGGCAGTTAATTTTTTGTCAGTCTTTTTGAGACTGCACATAAACCCTTGAATCGTGTTGGTTAGCTCAGTATACTGCTTGTTTTCTTACTTAGCCCTCTTGGGGCTCGCCGTGTTGGCGGTAGGGCTGGGCGTCTTACCCCACTCTACCACTTGTGACTGGTCCTTGTTGTTGCCCTTAGGTGTGACAGACGTCTCTGTCAACCTGTCTTCACTTTCGCTTGAGTCAGCAGAATGGCCGTCATTTAAACTGCTGTAGTCATCCTCCAGAGTCAGATGTTTCCTCCAGATGATCATCTGTAGGTCTGTTCCTGGTCAGTCTGTTCCTGGTCAGTCGCTTGGATTCTTGTGTACCTGCCATGTTGACATAACAGGTGCGCGGTACAGGTGAGTGGGGGGGTGGTAATGGCCGGGCACAGCCTACCTGTGCCGGCGTCTAAAACGTATAGCAGCGTTCTGTATATACGTTTATGATCTTGATCCTTGGTCTCCTTATGAGCCTGGATAGTTCATAGATCGATGTGCCTTAATGAAGGCCTTCAATGTCCCCTAAATTCCATGTTATTTCGGTCAATTGTACTCCCTGATTCGGTTTAGCTTCTCACCGCCATGATGACGTCACAGCCCTCAATGTCCCCTTAATTCCATGTTATTTCGGTCAATTGTACTCCCCGATTCAGTTTAGCTTCTTACGGCCATGATGACGTCATAGCCCTCATTAAACTCAGTGGCACGGGTCTCACCTTGTGACAGTCGTCCATGTACCGTGTCAAACATAGAGGCAATCCTGACAGCACGTGCGTCCCCTTTAGTGAAGCGTCTTTCAATGGTGTCAAACAGGGCTCATATCCGTGTGGCCAACTGTTCTTGTTCCCTTAGTCTGGCATCGATTTCGTTGATTCTCTCAATGGCAGAGGTGTGCGACGCATTTGTCCTTAGATACGGCTTGGTTTCCTTGACAACCGGCGTTGGTAAATCAAATTTCAGCACGGTCCCTATTTGGAGCGCGTCCGTGTCAGCTGCGCCGTCTTGTTGTTGGTTATTGATTCGGGGTCCGCCCTGGTCATTCATCGCGGCGTTAACGTCTGGCATGTTTTTTCTCCGAATTCTGCCACTTCGTTGTGGTTTAGGAGATAAATATGGCGTATCCAGTGTCTTTAGGTGTTAACATGTGTACTCAACGAAAATAATTCAGTTTGGTGGGATATTTTCATAAGAAATGTCCGATTTTGAGCGGAGCAGCCGTTCAGGGTGACTCCACTCGCTGGCGGCCATCTTCATCTAGACATGAGCCCCACCTTGCCAGTGAATCAGGAAATGTAAATACTTTGAATCAATTTCTTCATCTGGCCTCATAATGAACATTGTAATTACAGGTTGAAGTATTCCACAGGACCTCTCAGGTTGGGCAACTGTGTTGGAGACTGACCAGTTTCTTAGTATGCCCTAAGATTGAATGACAGTCCTCAGAACACAGGGTGTACCAAGAACTTGGTAAACTCATTTATTGTCATTTTTCTCATATATCCTTGCCAAAATGCATAATTCAGATGCCACTATAGGAAGCAAAGGTCTATAATTTATGTATGCCCCCTTTTTCATAACTAAAATTGGAATATTATCTAAAAAATGGCTTTAACTACAAAGTTTCCTTCAGTAAATGTTTAGTAAAATCAGTTTGCTAATTTTTTGTTAAAGCTGCTAATAAAAATGGACCCATAGGATGAAACCATCAATTAAGGGCCACAAAATAACGTTTTTGTTTTCATTTAGTGATGTTTGATAATGTAGTAAATAAGCCATATAATGTAAAAATGAGTATGAAATAGTAGAGTGTTTCCATACTCCCACCTATGACTCAAGGGACCCCACTAATTACATGCACAGATAAGAGTCACAGTCCAGTGACCACAGGTAAGGTGATTGGCCGATTTACCTGCATAAGCAGGGGTCATGGTCCAGTGAACACACCAGTCGTACCAAGATTATGGTACAGCCCAAGATGGCGCACAGTGTCAAGTCTTTGACATGGGTAAAAGAATTAACAAAACACTGAGACATAGTTCTTCATCTTTTATATACTTTGGCACATAGTAATGACATGTCTATATGTGAAAGTGGTGACAGTATAGATGGGAGCTATTCGGAGGTGTTATCTCTAGGCTGGAGGGCCGCACTCTGACAGTCCGTCCTGCATGCATGCTGTTTATATCTACATGGATCATAGGACATGCGCATGGAGGGCATGGATACATGTCCATGGAGATATGTAAATTAGTTGATAGGAGCTGCATTTCCATGCATTCCAATAGTCTGGTTCTATGCGTGGGACAACTATTTGTATAGACTACGGATAGGGGTTAAATGAGTGTTCTGAGCTGCTTGGTGGGAAAG
The DNA here is from genome assembly GCA_947462335.1 of Harmothoe impar. Lineage (NCBI taxonomy): Eukaryota > Metazoa > Annelida > Polychaeta > Phyllodocida > Polynoidae > Harmothoe > Harmothoe impar. The sequence goes on along the minus strand of OX381714.1, from coordinate 71,532,412 downwards.
TATGGTCACAGGAAGGTGTCAGTTCCGGTCACACAATGAGAATGGTATCTAGACCATAATCTAGGTCCTCAAGGATTTGGGAGATCTTATATTATATAAACTATACTATTGACAACAGTACTATAATCTTGGTACAGACCCAATGGAAAGGGTGTATTATGTATTTAGACTGTTATAATAACATGGTCTCGGCCCCAACCTGGTCTCCCGAGTCCTGTGGTTGACCTGTGACATTGACGCTGAACAATTCAGTATGTATCGGGATGGGACTATAGCTCAGCTACTAGAATAGTCCAAACGACAAGAGACCACTCACAGGCCTCAATTGGGTCACGTGACCTCATTTGCATATAAGGCCACGCCCTCTTGGAGGAGTCACGTGACCGGAAGCAACCTTATTTGGGCATGATCGTAACCGGAAGTCACTTACTCGGCTCGGTGGGGATAAGCGGAGCCTCTCGACCAATCGCAGGCCTCCGGGCGGTCTCCTGGTTTGTAAACAACACCACGTGACCCGACCACGTGGTCCTTTGTTTGTAAACAAAGCCACATGACCTAACCACGCGAGCGGTCCTCTGTATGTGAACGACAGGCGGTGGTATATGATGGAAGGCTGATTTTATTTAGCAGGAGGAGATTCAGGTGGGATGGGGGGATGGGGTGGGGTGCGGGGGACGGGGGGGCCTCGGGTGGGGGGGGCCTCGGGTGGGGGGGCCTTCTCCTCTCCTTTCTCTTCTTGGGGGGGCGAGAGAGAGAGACAGACAATCTGTCATCCTCTGGTACGACTGACTTCTTTACAAAAGATGGGTGGTCCTATGATAGTGGGTTAGTTATAAATAAGTCTGAAACAGACTTTTTCTTTTAATTCTTTTATTTTGATTAATTATACAATAGAGTGGACACATTCACCACGACAGAATTTATACATCGATCAGTTCGAATTTTTTCAAAAGTACTCACGTAATACACCAACACACAACACACTGAACACGTTCCACTTTAGTTTTTTCCTAATGGAGACTGTACACGGTGCAAGCTTTTGACATATTCACAACAGAGTATACACTGTCGTTGTATAGTAGCAACGTGACAGAATTTATACATTGAGCAGTATATTTTTCAAATCCACGAATCGGGGAATAAATCCACACACTCTTTACATAATGAAGCACAATACCGCAGAGGAAATCGAGACTGTACGAAGTGTAATCTTGGCGTATCACTTTCGTGCAAGTGTCTTCAGGATTGGGGGAAAAGTCGTAAGCCATGGTCGCCGTCCACAACTCGTCGAGATTACAAGCCAAATCCACCGAACACTTATATCAAGCGGTCCATTCGGATTGTATCGACACGACAGATATCAGCAGCCTCTACACCAAAGTAGGCATACTCATTGCACAATATGTTATCGAGACACGGATGACAGATTGTCTCAAACTTATACCCAGGGCAATGACATGCTTTTTCCAACAAGTCCATGTCTTTCTCTAGCATAGTCAATAGCGTATTGCAAGATTCAACCGTATACAGCCTTTTGATGAGAGGACACTCCTGCCCGTCGTGAAATTGATATATCCCGAGACATCTGTCTCTCAACTCGTGGTTCGTTCTCCAGAAACCATCTTTGAAACAACTGTCAAACGAAGGGAACGTGAAATTAGAAACGAACACTTTATGAACACCTTGGTTCGCCAGCGGTTCTTTATAGAATAACATATCGGTCGCCTCGATCGCCTCCCAAGAGAAAATTGGTTCGCAAGAACACATTTTGCGTTGTCTTTTTTCACGATATACAAGGTGAGGTAAGCCGGTCGTGGTTTACACGACAAACAAAGAAAGTATTCTCACTGGCTTACCTTCTGCTGAACAACTAAGCTACTTTTTTTATAATCTTTTTTTTTACTACTCTAAACTCACACTGTCGCTAAAACTAATATCTAATATTCTTTTTTACATTTTTGGATTTTTTCACTCAGCCCTTTTTTTTTTTAAGACGACTCCGTCTTTCATATCTCTAAAGGACTCGTCGTCACACCGTCAGAATGAACGCAACGCTTCGAGTATGAGTAACTCAGTCTCTTTTTATCTACGGTGTTAGTGTGCATTTTATTTTCTATTACTCTAAAATTTGTGTTGGTGGCGTTTATAGATTTTCGGTTGGAAAGAACGTCAAAGAAGTCTTTCGGTTCTTTAGCGTTTTGTTTTTTTATCACACCCTTGGCGCTCATTTTCTGACATGTCATTTCACCCGCCGAGTTGTTATCTTAGCAGATGTAAGTCTTTGGGTTGAGACTGAGAATACCGTCACCTTCCCACTGGTATTTCATGAGACCCGGAGTTTTCATATCGTGAACGTAACGTCTCTCGCAACAGGTCATCGGGGTCCACTCTCTGACGCCTTCTGTCTATGTCTCTCGAAAAGCTCTAAGTGCTGGTCGCACACAGCTATTGGAATCCAGTTACGTTTCTCTCGGAAATATGTTATGGGGTCGCCCTTACCACGCCCACCTTGCAGCTGACCGCCGAGATATAGCTGAGCAGATGGAGATCTTCTTCAAACATCACGATCTTGATTACAACGAACCCGACACATGTGTGATGGACACATACTTTCTCACCATTTCTGAAACTCTGGCATCTTCTAAGAATTGGAAAAAGGTGGGTTTAACCTTTGAGCAGCTGAACAACATCTCTAGACAACCGGAAAAAATGTGTCTCTCTTATGTTTTGAAGTTTTGAAACTGTGGGGAGCTTCGCCCTCCAATTCACACCATAGACTCATTCAAGTGTTAATGGATGACTTTAGAAAGTTTGATCTGTGCATAACTATATTGCATGAAATGGTAGAGAAAGAAAAGCAATACCACACAGCGTGGGTAAATACCTTTGGTAGTACATGATTAATAGAAAAAAGTCACGATACAAGAGCTCTAATACGTGGTGGTAGTGGTAGTGGTGGTGAGGACAGAGATATTTTATATCCTAATGCTTGCAAGGACGGGCATCACTGGAGAAATTCCGGTTCTTAGACACAACTATGGTGTCTTATTTGAGCCCCAGGCTCACACCAGAAATCTTATCAACGATTATGTTGACTTTGAGATGACTCTTAAGGTTGATTTAATCAACACCGGCTACTCATGTAGGCGGAGTAATGCAACTTCAGATTTGAATCTAAAGTTGACTTTGCTCAACGAAGAATAAGCTCTGTTGACGAACCTTATTATATATATAAGTGAAGGGGGGCGTTATAAAAGAGCTTTATTATTAATTGGGGGAAAATTCTAAAAGCAGTCTTTGGTGTGGAAACAGAAGAAGAGACCCAGAAATTAAAAGCTGTCCTATCTATCATAGACAAAACTATCCATAATGATAAACACTATCAAATTGACGGGAGACATTCATATCGCCAAACTGGCACATTCGCATCACCCGCTAATTAAATTAACAAAGACCCACGTTGAAGAGGCCCAGCACCTATTTACTAGCCAGTTCGATGACATTTCAAAATTGAATACATTTAATTCCGAAATGCTAAATAAATTGCAAATTGACCAAAATATACATGATTGCCTGTGGAAAATTATGCAAAACGAAATGAGATATAAATACTTAGTTAATCTCATCTTTGCTATCTCCAGACTACAACACAGTTACATTTCACGTGAACTGGTGCCGGCAAACAAAATGCTTTCCCTGATTGACGATTGGGGAATGATTCTTTTTAGAAACTATTCTCTTAAGTTAGCATTTAACTCAATGCATTACTATTACAACAACAAAGTTGTAATAAAGAGTAAAATCGCAAAAAGTCATATTGATTATGTAGTAAGAATTGCAGCCACTTATATGGTTCAAAATTTCAGAGTGTATAAAATTTCTATTTTTGATGTTCGCACTGATATGGCGCATAACTGAAGTGGCGCATAACTGAAGTGTGTTGCGTTATACGACTCTTAAAAACAAGGTTAAAATATTACTAATAAATGACACACATCATTCAACTGAAATGCGTGCCGTGACAGATAAATACCCTGAAGATAAAGAAACAATGTGTGTTCAGATATAATACTGACACTATCCCAGAATTCAGGCACATAAGAGTTAATGACATTAGACACATTTTAATTACAAATGAAAATGTGGGGGTGATAGAGTGTCCAAAAAGGAATATCATGATTGTAAAACTTGCTCCAATGTCCATTCTAGACCTGCCATGTTCATGCAGTCTGAGGACAAATTCGTATGTTTTGGACTCTAACAATATCATGTGCGAAATTAACACAAATTTCACCATAAACACTGGGGTAAATTTGCCATTGTTTCTTTCTATCGACATTAATGTCCTAAATTTTAGAGGGGGATTTTTAATCAATCTGGAAGTCCCAGACTTACATGAGTTACATATAAATTTCTCACAGCAAATCCAACTTTTGGATCTTGAAAATAATTACGTTTCTGATAGTATCAAGAAAGCTGAGCATCAAATTCAGCTTGATAAACAATATCAGCAGCCAACCAATAATTGGGCGGCGCATGTTTTATACGATTATGGCCCAATTTCTATCAGTTTTTGTTTGTAGTATTGTGTCGTTGAGCATATCACTATATTTGCTGTACAGGATCGATGGTTTGTTCACAATCCTAATTGGATTCAAGTCAGCCCTAGGGTTGAATGTGACCCTCACCCAGTAGAAATCAGAAGACTTCCATGACCTTGACCTGTTCCTCAAGACAGTGATTTCCCAGACGCATTTAACACGACAATAACGTCCGATGGTGACACCTCTATGACCGTACAACATCTATAAATGTCTTTATAAATGTAGGACGACCCGGTACAATATCATGGGACCTGCCGACACAAAGGTGTATTTGAAAATCAAATTTGCAGAGCATGTGTTTGCTTTCCAAGTGGGCCAAGTATTGCACAACATCTCTGCCATCACCATGCCAAACCCACCCTCAATTATTGCCATACACGCTCCCAGGTTTTGTTCCCGACGTATTGAAGTCAAATGGGACCAAATGAGTATTTGCGAATATTTCGCAAATGGGAGACTGGAGTCCACTCTGTTCCCTAGCAGGCTAACAGTGCCTAAGGGATGTAGGGAAAGCGTTTGGGTAGCCATCCAATCAGGAGCTTTTCACGCCCTACTCATCATGGCGGATGCTCATGGCAACACTATCACCCTGAAAGGAGATGCCATGAAAAAGCCCAGAGGTATACCCGACGAGTGATGTGGTAGGTGTTGTAAACATGTTAGCATGTTTAGAAAAGTGTTTAGAATTTAAGATTTCCCACTTATAGAACCAATGCTATGTACTGTTCTAGTCTTTAAGTCTATCTCATTCCTTTCTTTTCTGTGCATGCCATCATTTTTTCATGGTATTGGAATTACTAAGCGAGTTGCCACATACAACGACTGATTCTAACATGATAACATTTACACTTATGTATAACATTTTTATGACTTGTGAAAACTTAGTTTTGTTATTAATTGTGCATGATTTTGTTGCATGTATTTTTTCATACATAAGAATATCATATTCAATATGTGCGCTTGAATTGAACTGAACTGTCAGTTACTATGGTTATGCTTGTAAATATAGGGTAACTAGCTCCAGATAATATAGAATTGGCTATGATTAAAATCAGCATCTCAACTATGACAAATCCTGCGGGGTTAGAAATGTTTTGCATGTATATAATGTGTCTAATCTGTGTTGTTCAATTGTTAATCTGACGGGGACTTTTAGCCGCCAACTGTAACCACTGCTGGATAGGCACTCTAAAGCGCACAATCCAGCACACAGTGACGTGGTTTGCCAGCCGCACCAGCGACAAACCAAGGGCATCAACTGTCCTTAAGAAGAAGGACCAATGCCAACGCCGATGCAGGAACTACGTCCCGCATGCCAGTCGTAAGCAGGAGCGTAAAAAATCTGGACGACCAGTCCAGGGACGTGTACATCGCCGACACCCTTGATAGCAATAGAGACATTACCCATGACCATGCTACCATGGGGCTTGACGATTTCTACTGGTCCGACAGCGAGGCTAACCCGCGCACATCCATAGCCAGCTATGAATTTATGGTGGCCCAGTCGGCTTAGATACACTATTTTAGCGAACACTGAGGCCAACTTAACATCATACTTTGAATAGCTGTGCATTGATTATAACCTTACTGAGGCAAAGGATTATTTTTACACAACGAACTTGTTGCTGACTTCCTTTATATGCATTATCATTCACGGATCATCCATTACCACGAACTTTGTGCCAGGATTCACCGCAAGGAATGTTATTTGTTAGTGACTTTGAAATAATTTTAAAAACTAGGACTGCCATGGAAGATAATCATCTTTTATGATAAAGCAGTCACCAGTATATCTTTTAAACATTATTGTCTTATTGTATTTTGTATACCTTTGAAATTGTGTTCATGTTGTATGCATAATATTCGAATAGACGAGGTTGTTGCTCCGCTACTACATCCAGAACTGACCAGGTAAGGCGATTTTGGCACTCCCTGACATGTTGAATTGACATGTGACCACATGCTGTGTTTCCATTGGTTTGTATTCATTAATTAGGTCATGATAAATACATTTGTTTACCCAAGAAATAGTTCCCTATTTGTACTTTCAGCAGAACACCCAAAAGATACAATTTTGGGGTTCCTTAGAGGAGACTATTTATTTCTGGTTCACAGAAAATAAAAGTTTGGGTATGGGGAAAAAATAAAATATTCAATTTTATTTTTTCTGGTTCAATGGACATTCAGCATAGAATGTGTGGTTGGTTGAGTTCAGGATGTTTCATCTTATTCCAAGATTCATCAGGTAGACATTCAGGAGTTTGTGGGTTCAGTTAATTAAATTAAATCTAATTAATTTAAGCCTAGTTTAGATTTTATCTAGACACCTAGGTGTAGATGAAAATCAGGGCTGACCCAGATTTGTGACCTAGTTTAGGACTTCTCAGTCAATCAGGACATGTGGGAGCTGCACTGTCTAGGTGTCTACAGGTAGGGAATCTACAGGTAGGGAATCTTATTTACTTGGTCAAAACTATATCTCATAGTTTTAGGTTAGGTGTAGGATCAATCTTTCAATTGATATTTTCCCTGTACCAATTTTTAAATGGACACAGGTGACTGTTACCGGGGTTATTTGTACATTTTGAAAAAATGACTTTTACCCTTTCACTACACCGAGAGTGTGTTTTAGCGTTTGGGAAAAAATGACGAGGCCTTTTAGGGGTACATCTAACCAAAGCCTTTCTCCATTATGTTCATCCCTTGCGGGATAACAGTCTTTAGGCGTTGTATCCAGTTCCATTCTACTGACTTCCTCAGTTTGTTGGCATGTTTGGATTGTGGATGTTCATAGATGAAATCCAAAATATAGACTTTCACATCATCCATACGGTTATGGTCCGGTCTATTGAAGTGGTATGCCACTTCACTTTTCCCATATCGTTTAAATTCAATATCTTTTAGGTGTTCGCCTATACGAATTTGGGCACTTCTTTGGGTCTCCCCAATGTACCGTTTATTGCATGTCTTGCATTCCACACAATATACTATATTTGAGCTTTCACAACAAATATTTTTCTTTGTGTCTTTGTACACATTTTTGCTTTGTTTTATCTTTCCTTTTTTCCCCAACGCTAAAACACACTCTCGGTGTAGTGAAAGGGTAAAAGTCATTTTTTCAAAATGTACAAATAACCCCGGTAACAGTCACGTGTGTCCATTTAAAAATTGGTTCATGTTGTATGCATATTATTTATTTTATTTCTTTCAGGTACTAACCCTGCTTTGATACACTTGTTTAATTACAATTGTCTCATCTAGGACTTGTGGAGATGTAAACATTTACGAGCGAACATTGTATAGATTTGCCTATTATTTTGGAAATTTTGTTAACATTATAACTGACGAGTAGTGATTGAATCAGCTGATCACCTTTGGAATTAAACTGTAAATTTTGTAATTATTCAATATTTTTATAACAAGAGGACATAATAGCCCTAACAATTTGTGTTTCAAAAATTAGTTAAAAATCACTATTTTTGGGAAAAAAGGATTGCCATAGGTTTCTTCTTATTCCATCAAACTTAAGATCAGTTATTTGTGTGTAGTTAGTTAGTTTTCTAGGCATTTACGTTTTTCAAATTAGTTAAATGATCTTCAAATGTTGGTGACGCGACTATGATGTTGTCAACGTAGGGTAAACACGAAGGTAAATGTTGCACAACATTTGCAATAACATTGTGGAATGCCTTCGGTGATGTAGATAATCCCATCGGCATGGTTCTATAACGCCAAGTTTTACCCGGCGTGGCAAAGGCTGTTAGATCTTTATCCCTTTCTCTTAAAGGTATCTGAAAAAATCCTGAGTAGGCATCTAAAGTTGAGAAATATTTTGCCTTTAGATTTCCTACTTTATTTAAAGTGTCGTCAATTCTTGGAAAATTGAAAGCTGGGTTTTTAATTTGTTGGTTAAATGTCTGAAATCAACTACTATCCTAAAGGATCGTTTTCCATTTACAGCTTTGCCCTTTTTGACTAAGAATGCGGGACTACACCATTCAGTATGTCCTGGACATCTCTCTATTACCCCAGCTTCCTTCTGTCCCTTTAATAGATTTTCCATGATTTCTTTTCGACCTGGCGAGGTTCTATAGGCCATTATATTAACTGGCGTATAATCTCTCTTTAAATCGATTCGGTGGGTATATTCCGTAGTTGTCGTTAATTGGTTATCTTTGATGATAAAAGTATCACTATTCCTATCCAACAATTTCCTCAACTCGGCTTTTTGATTCAGACCCTTTTCATCGATTATATAATCACAATCGTGGGAATCTACTGGTTCTTCTTTTAAATCATCTGGACCCATAAAGCCGTCCTCTACCCGTAGGGAGTATAAACCAATTATGGCGCCCTTTTTAATCTGATAATTCTTATCAGAAGATTTAAATACCATCAAGGGTACTTCATTACTAGTTTTTGTGGGCGTTACAAACCCTCTTTTCACACAATATGGTACATTAAATGATCTTCGCAAATTTTCTGTCATACCAATAGTATCGTGCATAGACCTATTTGAAACTACAAAGGAACATACATAAGACTAAGTGTGAGGCGGGATGGAAATATTTTCATTAGCCCTGATCGTCAGGATATCCAGATCCAGGTTATGAAACTTAATACTAGACATAGTAGGAAAATGGCGTCACAAGGCTAGAACGAGGTTTGGACCGCTCCGCAATATTTTCGGGAAATTTAGTAGTCAAACTACACGGAATTTAAACATTTTTGGATCCACACCTTTATGAGGGTATAGAGTATCGACTAAACATGGCAGACGCACAAAAATCTGTGAAAAAAGGCCCAACTAGGGGAAAAGACGACATGCTGCCGGCTGGAGCCACCACCGCTGACGTAGTCTGCGCTGTCAACCAGCTTGCACGGCGTGTGACAGCGCAGGAAAAGAAGACCCAGGGGTTTGAAGGAACTTTAAAGAAGATAAATGATACGTTAACTGGTATCACCGAGACGAATGCCAAGACAACAAGGTCGCTGGACGGCATATTGGACAGGCTAGATAGCCACAGAGATCAGTTAGCAGGTGTCACGAAAACTTTGGAAGAGACGGAAACCTCACTGTCAAGGATATCCGACACGGCCCTCGCCCAAACAAGACTGCTCACAAAGCACGACAACAAATTAGATAGAATGGAAGCCTTAGACAAGAAAAAGGTAATTGTCATCGAGGGTTGCCCCGAAGACCCGCAAGAGAACTTGTATAATATTATAGGGCGATTATTTAAAGACATGAAGGTCCCATGGGGGGTCGAGCAGATTGAATCCGTCGAGAGGATCGGAGTGGCGCAGCGTCAAAACAACAACCAACATGGCGATCCCCACCAAAAGGTCAGATACCGCACGGTACGAGTAGTATTACACAGGCCTAACATCAAGTCTGGTCTCATGAAGTCGCTAAACAACTTGAAGAACAATAGATATTGGTTTGGATGTTCGATTGGCGACGAGCTCACAGAACTGGAAAGGAGGCAGTTTATAGACCTACGCGCTATGTATTTTCTAGCTAATCAAGTTGTGCATTTCGACAGGCGAAATTCCGGACTCCTGGAAAATTGCTACGGTGACCCCTCTTCCCAAGGGGGGTGACCTTACCAATGTTTCGAATTATAGGCCTATTAGTGTGCTACCGGTACCTGGCAAGGTCCTGGAAAGATTAATTCATACTGCTATATCCACTCACCTAGAATTAAATTCAATCTTGTCCAAAAATCAGGGAGGGTATCAGAAAAATAAATCAACACTTGACTCAATTAGTATATTAGTAGATGACATTCTGGAGCATAGAAATAAGGGTAACATTACACTGGCTGCTTTTATAGATATTAAAAAAGCTTTTGATTCCGTAAATTTCTCAATATTACTAAAAAAACTAGAGCAGTATGGTATTCGCAACAGGACCTTGACGGTGATAGAGAATTACTTATCTAGGAGACAGCAATGTACGCTCGCTAATAATGTGAAATCCAATATTCTCCCTCTCACCTATGAACGAATCTAAGACTAAAATTATGACCTTTGCCTCTCATAAAAAATTAAGTAAATTAAGGAAACCCAAAATTAAACTGAATAATACTGAGCTGAAAAATGTTGTCTCCTACAAATATTTAGGTGTAATTCTGGACGAGGAATTAAACTTCTCTATGCACATTAGGAACTTGATTAAAAACCTTAGATTTAAGTCTATATTGATGTATCGATCGCGAGACTCCTTATCTAAAGAGTCCTTGTTAAGAGTTTATAAAACTCATGCATTACCGGTTATTGATTATTGTGATGTTTTATATGATAAAGGTAATGCAGATTTGTTAGAGGAACTGCAGCGAGTCCAGAACAAATGTCTGAAGACCTGTTTTCATGACCATATACTGACTCCTACCGAGCTGGTACATGCTAAGGCTAAATTACCTATGCTCCAGAGTAGAAGGGACTATCACATAAAATTATATGCCTTCAAAAGGTCTTCTCTTGATATGTATGTACAAGTCAGGCAACGGGTAACTCGTCTGTCTGAAGCGCCACTTTTGAGATATTCTACTATAAAGAGTGCCTCCTATGAACGATCTGTATTGGTAAATTGTGGCCAGAGATGGAATGCTTTAAATGTAGATACTCGTAAAATTACATGTGCTGAAACCCTTAAGAAAAAAATGAGAGACATTTTAGAAAACTCCGTACCAAATTTACCTGATTTACATTAAATTTGAAATCGTCACCTTGTACGAAGGCTAGTAATTTCTGGGGGAATATTTTTTTTTTTTTTTTTTTAGTAAAAGACTTATCATGAACTCAAGATGTGAAATCATTTTCCTAAACAGATTTGTTATTTATTAATTGTTATGTACACTATCTTCCATGATTGCACCACCTAAACAGGTTTTCTGACGGTGTATATCATAAACTTGTTGACTGAATACCGGACGAAAATCGGCTATTACACAGCGTAATATTATTACATACCGGTTATACACGACAAACGATGAGTACCACTTGTATGTCATACATTGTACTGATTGAATCAACTCTGGTCAATAAAGTTTGAATTTGTTCAAAAAAAGTACTACGTAGAAAATCTACACCAAGTATTAGTGATCTGCTTAATCTAGGCACAACATAGAACACATGTTTTAAAGACACACTTGACACAGTCATTTGGATTTCTATTCTAAGCCTAGCAACTTGTGATGCCCCATCAGCCAGAAATACTTTAACATGACATCGTTCAGTTTTAAACTTAGATCTTTCTAATATAGCTCTGTAGAACCCGTGCGAGATTGACGCACCTGTATCGACTAATGCTGGTATTTTGTAACTACAAATCACAACATTTAAAGCTCCAATGTCTAATCTACAATTAATTACATTTGGCTTTTTAATACCAGCATCTCTATGACTACGTCTAGAGGACCTGCTCTGATCTCTAGACTCTAAGAGTTTAACTGACTCTTTGCGTGGGTAGCAGTTGGCATTGTTGTCAAATCGCCGCTGCTGTCATATTTATCTGAACTGTTGCCTTTGCGGCTTTTTGAAGACAAATTTTTACTTTTTTATTGTAATTATCTCTCGAGTAACTTCGATTATAGTTGTCACGAGAAGGCGATGCTGTAGAGTCCCTTCCAGATCTTGATGAGTTTGAATCGCGGCTGCAAGACCTGGATTTTGACTGTGATATAGGTTTGTCATATTCGGACGCACCACTGTGTGATTTGACACCGTTATCATTTTTGTAACTTCTCCTAGAGCGGTCATTGAAGTTAACCTTTTTAGATTTTACTCTCATTTGCAAGGCATTGATTTCGGCCTTATGCAGCTGAATTGTCTCTTGGAGATCTCCAGATGCGAAATTGTGCTGCTTTTGTATTGATCTATAAATGGCCTCTTGTTTTTCACCTTCGATAATGGCGTCTTCAACAGTCTTAGGGTATGAAGCCATGACTGCTTCTTTAATTGTGTGGTGCATATTGCTAATAAATAGCTCTACTTTAAAATCACCCGACACATTTGTTTCAGCTAGCAGCTTCATCATGTCGGTACCATAATCATGCACCTTTTCTTTTTCACCCTGTTCACGATGGGCAGCACCTTTTTCCAATTCATCAATGGAACGCGTTGGAATCGGGCAACAAAGGCATCATAGAACTTAACCATGTCCTCTGACGATTCCACCATCCTATAGGCTTGGTAATAATCCAAAGCCTCGGCGCTTAGTATTGCGCATATCCATCAAGATAATATTTAGAGTCTTCATGGATTTTGCGTGCATACTCTATGTAAGAGTTGATATGGTCCTTTGCTGAGAGCAAGACCGTCAGTTGTGAAAATATATCTAATTTTCTGCCTAAAAATGTTACTGCTTCTTTATGTTTGTTATAAGCTAAACCTTCATTTGGCCTGTCATTTCTACGATCTATTTTTGCCAAAAGTCTACTTTCCAAATCTTCAGCCAATAGTGCTCTTTTCTTTAAAATATCAATTTCTAGGTCATTTCATGGCAAACATGGCCTCTGGACTACCAGGTTGCGGTGCATGTCTTGATTTTAATGCCTCCAAATCTGCTCTCAACTTAATAGTTTCTTTGCCAGCTACTTCTAATTGTTCTTCTTTATCATGTTGCTGTTCATCATAGTGCTGTTGTAATTTCTGTAACTGGGCTGCCAGCGCTGCAATTTGCTCTTTAGCCTCGTCTAAGTTTTTACACTGATCCATAGCGATAGTCTGTTATTGACCAGAAAGTGTCGTTGTCAAAATCTACTAACCCTAGAGAGCTGTTTATACTAGTGTTAGGTTGTGAAACGGCACTATGGTCTAACGTTAATGTATCACTGGATACGGTGTTATTTGCACCCAAAAATTCTACAACACTATGCATTGTGTCACTTATCTGTTGCTTGTATTCGTCGTCAGTTAGGTGTTGTCTGACCCCGGTCGGCGATCTTCTCCTGATTGGCATCAAAGTCACTAGTTGTCCCAGATTCTGCAGACCCTCATAGGCTTCTTCAGGCAGTCTGCTCTTCAACTTCAAGCTTCTTGGACATCGGAGACGTTCATGTCCGCCTATGTAACGGCTATGGTTCATGTAACGGCTATGGTAGTTTACACCCACAAAAACGACACCTTTTCACCTCACTGCTTCATGAGAAGCACGCAAGACCGTCTGTTCTCCACAACATGTGGCACCCCACCGGCACGCCATCTGGAGTGCCTTACTTGAACTCACAACGGGGTAATCGCTCAGGGGACATGGCATAGGACGCCAGGTGTTGCCGCCTAGCGTAGAACTGTGCAATTCCCACCTCAACCCATATTACACGTATATTATTGCCCCTACACTATTATGCCTATTTGTCTATGTTTTTTTTTTTTTCGTTTCAGCGAGCTCTGAGCGAGGCTCATTTATTACAAAGTATTACATTTGACAAGCAGATGTGATGTTTTCATTTGTAACTGAATAGAAAATAGGGTGTATCAATGATATGTCCATAAAGTCAGTTTGATCCATGCAGGTGATAATTGCATATTGTCCATTTATAAAAAAGAAATGATTGTTGTCTATTGCCCAATTTAGCAAATTATATTGTTGGTCCATATTTTGATAAAGTTCTGTTTCAACAATTAAGTGTTGAGTATGCAAATGATTAAGTATACCGAAGGTACTTGGCAGTATGGCACCACTAATGTCCTACATATGAGTAAACAATTTAATGCAATAACTAATAACTAAACAATTCAAGTAGTGGCCTTATACTGTGTGCCTATTACAAACTATGCATTCCTGAGTGTAATAATTACATGTACCCCTAGCTAGTTGACCATCCCACTCCTGATACTACTTGTTCAGGAAGCACAATTAATTGCAAGGTTGTACATTGTGACAAATAGGTATAATAAACAAAGGAAAGAAAACACAGTGAAAACAATACATGGAAAGACATTATGGAAATGCAAATAAGAACAGAACAAAAATAGATGGTGTTCCCAGGGCCCCCTATACACCTAAGAGCGCATCAGCACCCACAATGAAGTTAGACTTATTGAATTGAATTACATTGGCTATGAATATAAGGGTTCAGTGTGATGGGCACGCACATGCGACCATATAGCAGAGAGTATATCGAGTACAAGTAAGGCACTTAGATCATTGAGCAACCGCAGCAGGGTCTTCCTCCTCAGAGTCTGACGAGGACCCTGCAGCCTCAGACTCATCAGACTCATCAGAGGAAGAGTCCCCCTCCACTCCCATACATCTGTTTTTGAACATTTCTTTGGTGTTTGCAAGTTGGACTTTTGGTTTAAGCCGATTCCAAAGCTTTACCCCTCTATAAAAGGGGCTCTTTTTGAACCTTTCCAGTCTGGGCCTTCTAACTGCGAATTTGACCTTATGGTCAGACCTGGTTCTGGGATTCACTACCGGTCTCAGGTTTAACTTCTTAGCCTTTTTATACATCACTAGCAACAGTTGTTCTTTGCGCCTATCAGCTAGCAATTTGACATTGCTTTCTGCATGTAGCAGATCAGTTGCTATCCTATCATAATTACCTTTACAGATTTTCAGGCCTCTATTCTGGAGCCTCTGCAGCTTTAGCAGTAGGCTCACAGTGGTGCCCTCTGTGACAAAGCTGCAGTAGTCAAAATAAGGGGTTATTGTTTGTCTGTAAATCTGTAGAGCAGTGTGCCTATTTACTAGGTACCTCAACCTGCCTAGGTTGATTAGCTTATAGCTAACTGTTCTGATGGTGTTGTTGACTTGTTTGACCATAGATAACTGACTATCAATCTCAACTCCAAGGTACTGGTAGCTATCTGGACTATCCAGAATAGTACCATTGACCTCAATATCCTTGACCTTTAATTTTGTTATTTGAGACTTGCTACCATGCCAGACCACCTTGGTTTTTTTCGCATTTATTGTTAGCCCACTGACTTGACACCAAGATGCAATGCTGTTTACATCCTCCTGCAGGTGCCTGTGAACCTCATTTATATCTTTGCTGCTGGCTACTAGGGCTATGTCATCTGCATAGAGCTGCATTTTACAGTGCTTGGTGCAGTTTTCAATGTCATTGATAAACATAATAAACAATAGGGGGCCAAGGATCGACCCCTGTGGCACCCCGAATTTTACCGATTTGGCCTCAGACTTGTTATTGTTTAACATTGTCCTCTGGCACCGTCCACTGAGGTAGGCCCCTAGCCAGTCAGCAAAGCCTGTGCCCAGTCCATATGCATGTATCTTATTTACTAGTAATGACTGATGTATGGAGTCAAATGCCTTGCTGAAGTCTACATAACAAACCCCCAGTGCTTGTCCCTCATCTCTAGCTGTATAGAGATCAGTGGTCAAATCAAACACAGCATCAGCTGTGCCCATACCTTTGCGGAAGCCATACTGCTTAATAGAGAGGAGATTTTCATCTTCTAGAACTTTTGTGATATACGAATGAACTAGTTTCTCCAACATTTTACCAGGAAGAGGGAGTAGGCTAACCGGCCTCCAGTTGGAAACAAGAGAGAGCTGCCCAGACTTTGGAATTGGGATTACTAGTGCTCTGGACCATTCCTCTGGGAAAATACCATGTTCAATACTACTATTAAAGAGACATCTTAGCTGGGGGATGAGGACAGAGAATGCATCCTTGCAGACCCTTGCAGACAGGAAGTCAAGTCCCGAGGATTTTTCAATAGAGATATTGCTTACCACATTGATAACCTGCTCATAGGTAAAAACAGGTTTACCTTTGGGCCACTTAGCCTCCCCATTGAGCTGAGCTGCAGCTCTAATGTTGTTTAAGAGGGAAGGTAGATCAAGCTCCTCCTCCACTGGCCTATCATAGGTGGCTTCATTTTCATCAAATAGCTGCTTACCTATTTCAGCAAAGTATGTGTTACAGTATTCTGCTGCATCTTGACCTATTTGTCTATCGCCATTCTCATCAACATACGTGGCTGATGTTGACTTGTCTTTTGGGTTAAGAAAGCTGTTAATAATTCTCCAGAATTTTTTACTATCTCCTCTGCACTCTTCTAACATGTCTTTTATACCCGAACCCTTAGCCTTTTTACAAGTCTTGGCTACTCCCCTCCTATGCCTTTTTACAGTGCCCAGCCCTTCAGTAGTTCTTTTGGTAAGGTATGCACGTACAGCCCTGTCTCTATCCAGCATCGTCTCCCTGATGTCGTTAGTCATCCATTCATTGGCGTGGTCTTTACAAGTGATGTCCCTAACGGGGCATGTGATATATGCATATGTTGTATGTTTGATTATGCTTGACTGTATTTGATTGTCTTTGACTACTTTGACTACTTTTTGGAAGCTTTACTTTCTTAGGCCATGTCTTTTTGATCAGCTCATATTCTTAACATGGGACACACCAATCATATCGTATCCTTTTGTTATCTCATTGTATCCTATTCTTTTGTTGTTGTTACTTCACCTGTTGTCACCGATTGTGCCATGCAAACCAAGAACCTTAAGCATTCCACAGTGAATTACCAGGACAATATGGTCAATGGACAATAACAACATATGGCAGATTATCACTACCTGTACTATTGTTGATAAACATTTTTAGATCAACAATTTGATGTACATCTGTATATGGGATTGCAAGAGTATGTGCTTACCATTATAAAATTATGTTTAAAATCTGAATCCTTGTTAACTAATAGTATATTCAGTCAATATGCTCACATCAAGCATGAACCGAAATAGAAACTTTTCAGGTCATATGAAATATAATACTTTCCTTCAGTTACAAATGAAAAAATCACACAGCTTTACCCCATGTAATACTTTGTAATAAAAGAATCTCACTTAGAGCCCACTGAAATGAATATACTGCACTGGGTTAATCCGAATTAGGTGTAGACTAGTAGCAGCTATTATCTCTGTAGGGATAAGGGCCAAGCTGCTAATAAGGGGCTGCCTAAAGTATGGGGAAACACATTTTCACAACAAACCATGTTAGTCCGCTTCGAATATATTGTTCCCATATATTTAAGTGAATTGAAATACATTTACAAATGCAATTAAAACTTACCAAATATCCCAAGAATCAGTGATAGAGACGCCAATATTGCATTGAATACAGATAGTGTGATATTTTCTTTCATCATCTCAATAGGAGAACCTTTCCACAAATCAAGGAAATATGTAGCATTACCAGGACTACATTGCATTGACATCTCTCCCCAAAGTGGGTACAAAAGGAGCTGGCAATATAACTTTGCCCTGAGGATTGGGTCAATTGCTATTTCCTTGGCCTTGTTTAGCCAAAGGGTTGAAAAAACAATTTGACCATTGTCATTTCCAATAGAAGGATAAACAAATGGCCAAGAGTTACGCAGCCCTTCCTGAAATATGAGTGTATTTCATGTACAGCATAGAATGAGTTATAACTTCAGAAACATTGGCAGTCTACACAATTGCTGTATAGATACATTCATAATAATGTTACATGAAAGAAAAACCGATAATTAGAAATACATTTATGTTTGAAAAAAGATGTTGCTCCAGAGTTGGTTACAGAAAATGGTAATATATATTCTTAGAACAACTACTAAATGTAAGGTCACAGATTGCTAGAGTATAACCTTTCACATGCTTGGCATGACTACTACCATGTAACAGCAGTAATCTAGGGCTCAATTCTCACGGTTGTAGGACTCAGCCATTCCCTGTATGATCACCGTCTAGCTAAGCAACAGCGTCTAGCTAAGCAACAGCAAGATCTTAAATCATATTAGGGTATGGTTCTTGTCTAACAATGCATTTATTTAAATATCTTACTCACAAAGCTGGGAAAAATGTTGATGGGGAGTAGTATAACTGGGAGAATAACAGGGTTCTAACAAGGTTCTGGACAGGTGACTTTAGTCACCTATGTGATCTGAACCAGGCTTACAGTGTGTTTAACCTGATACAAAGTAGGATCCAAGAGATGCTTGTAATATTTATCTCCACATATGGTAGTGGTGGAGTATACGGCATGTCATGGAGGAGAAGTGTGAGGGTGTGAGGGTGATTAGACACGGCTGCCTAGTTTTGCCTAGGTTTGACCTTGTTCTTATTTAGGTCCCGCCCCCTTCCTGGGGTTATTTGTATCCACTCGACCATTCACAGGGCATGCAATCACATCATACATAGTTCATTGGGAGTTATTGTGAAAACATATTATATCAAAGATCGTCCCACTGGATTATCCATTCACCACTCTCAGGGATCACTCCAAATTCAGCTCATTTAACATATGAGACAAGACATAACACTACGCTATGGCGTCATACTTAGCCATCATATCACAAAAGCCTTTCATGACTCTCTTCTTTGAACGGCAATATGGTTGAGAGATCACTTCCCCTGTCCATAGGCCTCTAGGCCGCAACTGGAAGTGCCTCCAGGACCATTTACTATGTGTCTTGAGAACCAGTGTCTTGTCCACCCTGCGCAAGATAAAGTATTGTTTTGGGTGACGTTACAGTGAGATCCAAACCACTATATTTTTCTCGCCTCCAGTCTTTACCTAAATGAGGAGACACAGGTTTCCTCCACCTGCTCTTCTTGTGTTGGCATAAATAGGGTAACAGCCTGTGAACATGTGATGTTCGGGGCTTACTATGTTTGTTTCTTATGATGCAAGTTGTCTCAGAAATGATATGAATCACTTCCCAGGGTCAATCAAGATTGGAGCTTTTTGCTGTGTATGGGTTCATTTATTGATGTCACCCAGTATCGGAAAGACCTTAGTCTATAATAGTCAGTTATAACCATAGCGTTGTAGTGATTCACCTTACTCCTCTCACCCTCATGCTGTGTGCAGGCGCTGCCTCGCTGTCCCTCTACCAGACTTTCCCGGGAAGCTCCCAATGTCACCGAGGACATGCCCCCTCCCCCCTGCAGTAGGTGGTGGTGTGGGCCTGGGACTCCCGGATTTGTACTCACTGAACCTTGACCACTGAAGTGTGTGTGACCCTGCTGACATGTATATAAGGCCTGCCTGCCAGGGAACATTTTAGTTCATTCTGTGACTCTTGCTGCTGCAGGAGCGTAGAGTGGAAGGCAGCAGTGGATCCTAGATCCCTGCTGTAGGCCTACTATTGGGACTGGGCTCCCCACAGATTGGTTGCTCTTACACACATCCCCACCTCCTAGAGATTACTGTAACACGTCCTTTGCTCCAATTCCCTCCCAACTCCCACGCTGGAGTTGGAACCTGGAGGCTCAGATTGAACTATCATTGAATCTTTCTTTCACATAGAATATATTAAAGATATTTGAACGAAGTTAGGGGCTCCTTTCTCAATGAGAAACGATCACTCTGTGGATCAAGGATCACAATCCATGAGAATCCTATAGTGCGAATTGCTATAGTATCAAATAATAGTTTAGATAATGTTTATTCTAGGAGCTGTTGTCCAACCAGAGGTGCACATGTATATCAACCTGGATGATTCACCTGGATGATTCAGTCATGTATGAGGGCTGCAGTCATCATGGGGTGCCATTTACTACAACTATGAACCATAGAGTCCTCTGAATCGTCCACTGTAATTCTATCCTGAGATGTTGATCAATGCTTAGCAGAATGAATCTCACCAACTTGAGAAATGAACCCCTGGTTCACATCTGCTTTGGTGAATTCATACAATGTGACATAAATTGTTGCTTAATGTGCTGAATAAGGTTAAAGTACACTTACCAGTTTTGTTTCATTGTAACACAATACATGACAGAATTTAGCCTTCCTGAGAAATGCATTGTTCAGAATATCTCCAGGGGGGAAGGGGCTCCAGTCTTCTACCATTGTTGTCAGTGAGTCAAGTCCTGTAGAGGGATTTGGTCGGTCTGCATCTCTCTCCAAGGTTGTATTAAATGTACCATCCCCACCTCCTAAAATAAAGATCAATGACAAAATATATCAAGGGAATAGAACCATATTCACCAAAATATCGAGGTTATTCCAAAACCATATCAGAAATCTAGTTGTGTGAAATCCTTTTAAACTTATGAATTGGTGGTGCTACGGCTGCAAATAATACTGTAAAGACAGACACTTATTGTCCTAGCAAATATAATTGGGTGATTTGTGTTGTTTACACAGCTCAGTATTTCAGCATTAGATTAGGATTACTCACCTGGCCTCAGTTCTTCCTGCCCATGTTCAGCTGCAAGAGATGGTGCAAGCAGGAGGAGTACCACAGCCACACTATGGGAAAAGGCAGACACAGATTAAACATTTTGCTTCGGAACCAATTTAGCAAAGGCAAATTCTATTAGAGAAAAGAGAAAACTGAAATTCTGTACAATATAACTCTCCCTAAAAACATAACCTACCTGACATAATACATGCTTATGATGTTCTACACCCGGTCCCTGCACTCTGATATTAAACTAACACCATCCACGTTATGGGTTTTGAAATATACCCCCTTTCCACTGACTTTTGGATGTAAAATACCCCCTATTAGCCGACTTTTGGCCACTAATAATACCCCCTTTCACAAAGACGCTGACCTTTTCATCCCAGGAAACACCCCTTTATTTAAAAAATGCTGAGTTTCTAGCCTCCAAGTTAGTGCCTAGAGGTCCACAGGGTACCCCAATTCCTAGAATACTGATTTAGTATGTGATGCTGACTCAGATACATGTGTCTGTCACACCAATATTGGACATCATTTACGCTTTTTATATTTTTAAAGGGACATTGATACATACACCCCCCTTTTATATTTTTCACTGATTTTTTTTTTTTTTTAAACACCCCTATTTCTCATTTCTACAGACATGCCGATTCAGGCAAAAAGTACCCCTTAGTCGGCGTTTTCATAAAATGGATGGTGTTGGTTTTCACTCCAAGTGCAGGGACCGGGGTTCTACAGCAGTACACTGACTATCATCTCATCCCCTTAAGGCTGATTTATTCAATTACAGTTGTTATAAGCAGCACCTGTTTAACTCACTTTGCCTCCCCTATCAGCTGAGTCACTTTGAGAGTTGTAAGGATTCTGTACCCTGCCTCCGCACTAAACAAAAACATAATGCTTTCAAGTGACTGATTCAGGGTAGGCATGATGCGTAAATACAACCTCAGCTTATCAGGGTTGCTTTCATGCATCATGACAAGCAAAGATATAGCACGTTTAGATACTAGGTGGCCTTCACCCTATAAGGATGGCAACTTGCATCATTGTTTTATACCCTTCGTCATAATGATGCATGTATGCAGCCCTTGTTAGTAACCTTCGTTGTCAGCTGGGGCCCATGGGGGTTGGCCAGCCAGATCCCAGAGGGACAGCTTAGCCACAGTAAGGCGCTCAATATGTCTATAACCCTAACCCATATATATATATATGGTACTAGGCCTTTGTTGTTCTATAAAAGAGAGTCTGACCTATTGTTCATCAACCCCTTAAGAGCTGCATAGTGCTTTCACACATCATGCCATCCCTTGATCAGTTCCAGAAAACTGGAACCTTCAAAAGGTTCTTTTGAGTGTGAGAAGATGTAAAAACATCTATCCCGTTTATTTTATCCTGGTGTACAGAAAGAACTTAGAATACACTTGCTTAGAGCCTGTAGTCAGCCCCATGTAACACCATATAACAAGGCCAAAAAAACGCTCTAAACGTATCCTCATGTATATCTATGTACCACTACCACTACAAGTGTGTGATGTGGATCGATTGTCAGGAGTGGTACTTACCAGGGCTCCATTTATACATTTTACCAAGCAAGGATGAAGCATGGTGTGTTAGATATAGTAAAAGTAAGCTGGTGTATAAGGGTTATAAGAGCAATGACAGAGTAACTGTCCATCGCACTGGCCAAGGATAGTCACCATATCCATATCTCACTTACACTCAATACCGTAAATTCTCGCGTAGAAGCTGCGGCTTGTATGCGAGTCAGACTCAGCTTTCTTTTGATACCGAACATGCCTATATAGGGTGCGGCTTATACGAGAGTTTTTATTAGTATACTACAGTACAAAAATAGCAATATTCAGACCCCCTCTGCGGCTTATACAATTTGTCAAAGTTAGGGTTCGGCTTATACGGGAGTTATGCTTATACGCGAGAATTTACGGCAATTGGTCATTGGTTGGTATGTGCCACCACCTGGCTTCCCGGTCTGCGCTGACCCTTGGAGCATTCACATGGCTTCCACATAGGCATGAGTGTTTTCTATACCGAAATGTATGGCCTTGGCTGTATGCTCGGCTGCCAGAAAACTAATCTCACCGGTAGCAACTTTGGACGTGACATCATGTTTGTATTTAGCCACAGCCTTTGGCATGTAAGTGGGACGGATTTCTTTTAGGGCAATATATTTAAAATGTTCCAGATACCCCTGCAGACTGAACCTGGAGTCATTTGCCTTCAGTACACACTCGGTCACACAAACCATCCCATATATTAGTTCCCTGTACGACACGTCTTCATACGTTTTATCAAATGGGAGGTGAAATTCAGGCCTGATACAATGCCTTGACCACACTCTCACCTTGCACAGGTAGACCTCCAGGGTTAGTGTCAGTACCAGCCAGCCCCAGAGCCTGTAAGCCTAAGCCAACCGATTCTAGTCCTGCTTGAAGCGTCGTCGCTGTCATTGCCGCACCTTCTCCTGGTGCTGCTGGAGACCCATCAGCGTAGAAGAGTTGACGATGTACCCCATGTCCACCCTTGAGTGGCTGGCCAGCAGCGGGATCATGAGGTTTGAACCCTGGAGGGGGAATGACTGGCTTCTTTATTATCGTCGTGCTCCCGGCGCCGCCATCTTGTTTGGAAGGTAACTCCGCATTTACAGCGTTGATCGCTGACAGCCTATCCTGCATGGCTTTTAGCTCCACCTTCCTCTGTAAAATCGCCTTTTTCTTCTCCACCAGCTTAATTTGTCTCGAAATGTTCTGTTCCCATTCTATTGATGGCAAACCAGGCTCCTCACTTTTGCGTAATTCAAAGTCGTCCTCCCCGCCTCGTCCAAGGCTCCTTTAGACCGGGTGGGGTTGGCACACTGAGGACATGATGCCTTCCGATGGTCATACACAAAATCACAGCTCTTACAGGGCTGCATGGCTCTAACTTCCACAAAATTTCACAATAATATCCTTGGACAAAGCGAGCAGTAAGCTGGCCAACCTCTCTGGGCGGCGCTCTGGCAGAAACAACGCCGGTAACCAACACACATAAACACAACGCTGTAGCATAGCAACAGTCCAACCTAGGGGGCGCCCCTTACCGGGTAACAGACCAATTTGGCGTGCAAATACACTCGCCAATAGTGGAAACAATGTTCACTCCTTTCCAACCATAAACAGGCAGTTTCTTTTGGTCAGATATCAACTGTGTTATGAAGCACATTAAATCAATAGTGGTACTTAAAGGACTTAGGTCAAGATTGATTGCCAACCAAGACCCCAGAGAGATGGCCTAACTCTGTGGTACAAGAGGGTACGGTGCTCACTCTGTATGTAAGCTGGTAATATATATGTTTAAAGTTACAACATCTGACGCTTACTGCTCAAAACATGAGTCAGGATTTTCAAAAATTTATCTCTCTGGGGGGGGGGGGAGAAAATAATTGGACCACACTTGCTAGTGAGATAAGATAAATTTTGGTGAGCTTGTGCCAAAATCAACTGACCCGTCTGTTGTTAAAACATGACCAGTCCCTTATTAACTCATAGAAATATAATGGTAGACACGCCTTCAGGCCATACCCCAGCAGCAGTCGACATAAATGTAAACGGAGTGGGTAATTCTGCCAATGCCTTGTTGAACTTGTAGGACTTCCCCTGCATAAACATTGATATTTGTCTAAACTTTGTCTTTTGCTTAAAGTCACTTAAGTTAAGCAGCTTAAAGTGCATGCCATGTGAATGCCTTAATTTGTTGGCATGATGCACCAATGCAGCCCCGATGAGTAAATCGTAGATGCTGCATTGGTGCATCATACCGACCCTCGGGAGTGTCTCAACCCCATAGTGTCAGCATGATGCTTTAATGTAGCACTGGTGAGCCACTTACCAGGGCTGCATTCATGCATCACAACGGCCAGTATTATGATGCCCTAAGGCATCATGCCATCCTCAAAGGGTTAATGCATTATGTCATCCTAAACGGGTTAATCACAGCGTACATCCATACCCATTTCCTGTCTCGTTGTGGCACGCAATGCCAATATAAAGGCATCCAGACCCATATTTGCAACAACCTTTCTCATAACAACCTGTAATAGCCTATATGCAATTGACCATATTGCATTTCTATTCATACAAAGTGCGCAATTAGGTTTTGCTCCTCATGTGAAAGACCCATATATCACTGCATGAAACACTTGATATAAGTTTCTTTAAGTTTTCCCTAAATGCCATAATATATGCTTAAATATTGTAGATAAGTAGCTATAGTGACATTTGATCGACCTTGTCGGGAAGACTTAAATGTCAAAGCTTCCAGATTTAAGCACATTTTGGTATACCAAAAGTCACTATTTTGGAATATTTAAGCAAGTTTAGGTTAACTTGAATGCACCAAAATATTTACCTAAATATGATTAAACCGAATGTCAAGGCCATGGGAAATTTACTTAAATGTGATAAAACCAAGTGTCAAGATCATGACAAATTCACTTGAAGATTAAACCTAATGCCAAGGTCTGGATACTTGTCCCCAAATATTCACATTGACTAAGAGGAGACGAGTATAGACGGGACAAACGGGGATAACTGCGGTTGGGCCTGAGATGGTCGTAAATAAAGACCGGCCTATTTATTAACAAGTAATAACGAAAAGTGTAAATGTATATATTAGAAAAAAACAAAAAAAAATGAGTCTGTCCTGGCACCCAGGTGGGTGGACATGAGGCACTGGCTGGGGTAAGGGGCCAGGTGGCCCAGGTAGGTGGTGAGAGTGGTGCCACCTGGTGAGTTCTTCCGTCAATACCCCAGCCAATCCTGTATAACATATATTGGATGGATCCATTGACTAGGAGGGGACGAGTATAGAAGGGACAAACGGGGATAACTGCGGTTGGGCCTGAGATGGTCGTAAATAAAGACCGGCAACCACCGAGTCAAAAAGTCTATCCAAGTCTATTTTCATAATAACTGTTAGAGGAAGCCTAGAAGCTAGAAGAAATTGCTTTAGCAATGGCACAGTCCGTAAGAATCCGGGTCCTGAGAGGCTTGGCCAAATATATGAGGGCAGAGAGACTCGCCCAGTCCCCGGTGAACCGGATATCCTCAAGTGGGACACCGCACAGGTGCATGAATGCTGCCCCGGATCTCCTGAGCGAGTGGACACCTGCTCGCTCCGTGTCCACTCCAATGAGGCGTAAGAGTTTCTTAAGGAAGGTCAGGAGCCTCGGGTACTGTAGAGGTGCTATAGAACCTTTAAGTCTGACCAAGAATGCAGGCGAGTCAGGGTTCGAGGAAGGCAGGTCCAGAAAGTGGGTCTTAAGGAGGCTCACAGCACACAGCGGTGACCCGTCAACCGCAGCCACCGGGATCTGATGAACACGCTGACCGTATCGGATGGTCTTGGAGCTGGATATTGTGACCAACATTCCCCAAGGGGTGAACTTGACAGCGCTGCGACGAAGACAGTGTGTGCCTGGGTTTGCTGTAGAGCCTTGCACAAGGTTGCTTTTCCTAAGTAGGGTCCTGAAGCTCATTTTTACACGAATGTACATAATGTTTCTGAATCTGGCACGATTGGTTTTAGAATCTCAGATCATGTTCCTATTTATATTATTGTAAAATGTCAACGTACAAAAATCAAGAAAAAATGTGTACTAGCTAGGTCTTATAAAAACTATGACTTTCTAAATTTTAAAAATGCTCTTACTGAAATCGATTGGAACCCTGTTGTTAATGCTGATAATGTCAACATTATGTGGGACAGACTGATTGAAATTATCAAATTAACTCTTGATGAAATGTGCCCCATTAGGAAATTAATAATTCCTGAGTTCTCTCCTGACTGGCTTACCCCTACAATCATTGAAGCTATGCGGGAAAGAGATAGGTTGTATAACATTGCTAGACGTACAATGGACCTTGATGACTGGCACATTGCTGACTTTCACAAAAATAGGGTGGAAAGCATGATTTTCATGAGTAGAAAAAATTAAATTGATCTGCTCCTGATTCACCGTAAAGACAAACCCCACTAAATTTTGGCAGGCAATTAGGAAATTATTACCTATAAAGACGAGTGCCACCCTGATTAAGTTAAGAAATAACATTACAGGTCTCATGATCCCCCCTGAAAATTGTGCAGAGCATATCAATGACTATTTTTCTACAATAGGAGAGAAATTAGCTGAAGCGCTGCCACCTGGTGCACAAATGGTGAATGAACAAAACCCATACGGTACACCAGCTGACAGTAGGGACATACTCACACCACTCACCTATAATGAGTTTATGACTATTATAAGAAAGATTAACATAAAAAAGTCTTCCTCTATTAAGCATATTAAGTCACATGTTATAAAAGACGCCTTTATGTGTATACCAGATGTGATATTATGTCTCTACAACAAATGTTTATCAACAAGTACCTTCCCTTCTAAATGGAAGGCGGGCACTGTTGTCCCCCTGCCAAAAAAGCCTAACTCAGTACAGGTTAGTGACTTAAGGCCTATTAGCTTATTGCCCTTACCAGGGAAACTATTAGAAAAAATTGTGTGCTGTAGACTCCAAAGCTATATGAAAGAATGTGGACTTCTCTCACCGCACCAACACGGATATAGGGAAAACCACTCGACTCAGACTGCCATCAGGGAACACCTACAGAATATTATAGAAAACATCATTAATAATAAACCTACTATCTCCCTCTATCTTGATTATAAAAAAGCTTTTGACACAGTTTCCCACTCAAAATTACTTCACAAATTATCACTTTTCGGACTTAGTGAAAATAGCTTAAAATGGTTCAAAAGTTACTTAAATCAAAGAAAACAAAAAACAATCGCTAATAATCACTTATCAACTGAAAAAACTATCACGTATGGTGTTCCTCAAGGATCTGTCCTGGGTCCAGTCCTTTTCTCTATTTATATAAATTCTTTACCAAAAGTTTATGATTTTAACATTACATTATACGCCGACCACGCTGTAATATCTGTAAGCTGTCCCATTAAGATGCAAATGGCTGTTGATCTCATTTCAAAGTGGTGTGTAAAAAACAGCCTCACTGTAAATGAGGCTAAAACAAAATGGATGTATTTCAATAATTTCCAAAGAAAAAATCCTGTTTTTACACTTAACGGTACTATATTGGAAAGGGTTTACACCTTCACATATCTGGGACTAACCCTGGATCCTGACCTTAAATTTGTAGAGCATAGAGCTAATACAGTCAGAAACATTAGAAACAAAGTTATACAGTCTGCCAGGGCTAGATGCTATGTAGATATACCTACTTCATTAACAATGTATAAGACTATGACCCTCCCCTCCTTTGATTATGTGGATTATGTATGGGACCGTGGCAATGTAGGTGAAACTAATGAACTTCAACACTTACAAAACAAGGCGCTCAGGACGGTATATAAGGTTAAACTTGAGGCCCATCCACTGTATAACACTGCTCAGCTCCATGAGAAAAGTGAATGCATGTTTTTATTCACAAGACGTGATATACACCTACTTTTCTATGCTTTTACACTAAAAAGCCAATCAAGGCTTATAGATAATAGGAATCTCCCAACCAGAAATAACCAAGGCATCCGTCTGAAAGTGCCTCGATCACTTAAACCTATTGTATTAAGGAGCTGCTTCTATAGAGCCATCATGAGATGGAATATGTTGAAACCCTTGTATACCCTAATTGACAGCCTGGCAGATTTTAAATTAGCAATCAAGAAAGACTACAACCACTGCTTTATGTAAAAATGTTTTTTTAGCACAATTTTAGGATGTTCCCCAAACAATGTATACCCTCATTATCCCTCTCATCTCATCTCATGCCATCATTTTACAGAGGTGATATATTCTGTGATTTTATTCAACACTACTTTTCTGTGTACCCATTGCATTCTATTTTCAACTTTGTTACGCCATAACCAACACATACTTATATCTGTGATAAGCTAGCTTGATGAAAGGGGGCCTAGCGGAAGCAAGGCAATGCGCCTAAGCTAGGATGATGCATCTACTCTTGTATTTGTTATCTTTTACCCAATAAAACACTTTAAAAAAAAGCTCACAACTACGCAGGCCCACATGGCTCTGTCATTGATATCATGAATATTTACAAAGCCGAACATGGCTAACAATTGGGACACCGAAAGGGTTACCCGAATAGGGGTTGGATCGCCAAGGATCCTCCTCAGCCCCGACATGGTACTCCGGAATATAAAGTTTCCTCGAATTGATGAAACATCATGACCATAGTGCGAATTGAGACTCAGCACCGCACTCACATAGTTATCAATAGTGGCGTATTTCACGTCAGCTGACAGGTACACAATGTACCGACACATAACGCGCTGGGTAGTGGGGAGAACAGGTGAGTCGGTCTTCGCGCAGAAGTTAATGTACCTTTTCCACTGACTACACTTAGTCTTCCACGTCGCGACACTCCACGCGTGCGCCCTGATCTCTGCCGCCCGGGCGTCGAGCTCTACCCCGAGGCTGTTCCCCGCTGCAACAGATGAAAAGTGGTAGGTTATGCGGGGGTAACAGCACTCGTGATAGAGCATCAGCAACGACGTTGAGTTTGCCAGCAATGTGAACTGCTGTCAGCTGACAATTGTAGAGTACAGAAAGCCAAAAAAGTTGTCTTAGGAAGGTCATAGCGTGCTTGTTAGCGCTTTTGCCTTTATTAAGCGCACTGACCACATGGGTATTGTCAGAAAAGCAGATGACCTTCCTATCTCTCCAGGAGGGGCCCCATCTCTGTATGGCCATTAGGATGGGAAACAGCTCCTGGACATTAATGTTATCAGGCACAAATACATCAGGGCAGGGGAGGCAATGATTATGGTAATCGATGTTCATGGATAGGTCACAGTACCACCCCGCACACAGCCAATCTGTACCGTAGTGTACACCGTACCCCACGCCCGACGCGTCCATGTAGAGGTCCGCGCACGCCTGGGGGGTCGCTGCAATGATATTCGCACTACCGTTAAACCATGAGGCGAACCGCTGCCACCAGTCTAGATCTTCGAAGAAGGCTGTGGATAGGGTGATGTACCTTTTACCCCCTGTGCATGCTGACAACATAGCTATAATTCTGTGGGAGAAGGTTCTACCCCCCCTGACCAGGGTTGAGCAATGGGCTAAAACCCCACACAGGCGTCGAAGCTGCTTCCTTGTCGCCCTACGGCGACCAGCAAAGAAGAGCAGCTCGGTGTGAAGTTTGGCTAGCTTGTCCCTAGGTAGGCGTAGTTCCATAGTTAAAGAGTCTATCTCTACGCCTAGATACACCTGGGCCTGAGAGGGTGACAATACCTTCTTGTAGGCAATGTAGAAACCTACTGACCTCAGGGTGCTGTGGAGGAACAGCTGACCGGCCTGGCATTCAGAGAACGACCGGCCGAGGACTGATAGGTCATCTAAGTAGTTGAAGCATGTGTAACCGTGTGCGCGCATGTAGCGCGTGATGCTGTCCGTAATCCGATTGAACAGGAAAGCGGCCATTCTGGTACCAAAGGACAGGAAGTTGTCCACCAGGAAAGTAGATTTGCCGTGCACTTCCCATTCAAGGCCCTGGTACTCGCGATCACTAGGCCTTATCATTATTGAGCGGTACGCGCTAGAGACATCAGAGACCGACATGTACATACCAGGCTCTAAAACCTTAACTATATCATCTATACTGGAGTAGCTAAAATGATGGAAAGTCTCCTGCATGAAAGAGTTTATAGAGCGGCCTTCGGGTCTACTTGCATCCGTAATGGGTCGGAATCCCCCTCCCTTCTTGTCAACTGCTCCCATGGCATGTATACAGGTAGGGGGGTTCGAGACTACCGACAGCTTGCCTGCCGCTAATTCCTCCTCGATCAAACTGTCTATAAAGTCCAGCGCATCTGGCTTAACATAATTCTTGGTAGAATAGGGGTCAATTGGGGAATCAGGGTCAACCAATTTAAAGCCGTGTAGCATACCATCAAGCAAAAAATGG
Source organism: Harmothoe impar (assembly GCA_947462335.1). NCBI lineage: Eukaryota > Metazoa > Annelida > Polychaeta > Phyllodocida > Polynoidae > Harmothoe > Harmothoe impar. The sequence continues at coordinate 71,501,657 of OX381714.1, read as the reverse complement.
CTGTCGAAGTCCCAAGTGTCCACCCCGTACATGTTTGTAGGTCCACTGCTTAACATTAACCTCCACCCAGCTGGCTTCATCTGGGATCTCACACCCTCCAGTATATGGTCACAATTACTGTCCCAGAGGGGGGCATAATGGGAATAGCCCTCTATCAGATCCTCTAATGAGCTGGTGCAAGTCATGTTGGGTACCTTACAAACAACATTTGGTGAATACGATGATGGAGTACGCATGGGGGCTGGATCCCATCAGGTTGGCCGCTGACCAAACTGAGGAGGAGGGAATGAAGGACCTTGACCTGCATGGCCCGGGTTCTGCTGACCTTGGCTCACACACCCACTCTTGGCCTTGTGGCCTCCCCTGCATACAGCGCACACATGAGACCTGTTACAGGGGTTGAAGCCACAGTGGGTGTAGTTGAAGGAAGCACAGATATCCTCCGGACACCGGGGGTGACTGACTCCCCCCTTCTTCTTGGAACTGCCACTGTTTTTGTTGGAACCCCCTTTCATCCTGGCTATCTCTGCCCTCAGCTCTGCTACAATTGTGAGATTTTCAGCCCCTAAGTGAGTATACACCCCCTCGTGATCTGCCGCAGAGAAGGTTTCTACTTCCCCTGACAGAACCTTGGAGGTGAGGTCATGTTCATACCTGGCTAGGGCTGGGGCAGTGAATGAATTGGATAGGCCCTTCATGGCTACAAACCTCATATGGTCCCCATAGTCTTTAGCAGACCACTGAGGTAGATTGGCAAACATCAACTTCTTTTGGACACATGTCATACCAAACAGTAACTCCCTGTATGTCATGTCAGAGTACACCTTGTCAGTGGGTATGTGATAGTCAGGTCTGAGCCAGTGACTAGACCTCTTCCTCCTAGTCACCTCCCCAATCCTACACAGAGTAGAAAGCAAATCACCTTCACCTGAACCTTGGTTGTTCCTGGTGTCCATGAAGTTGGGGAAGTTGCCAGACAGGCCCATGTGAGCAGGGGTGAGGCCTGCCTTAAACAGGCCGGCCTGTAGGGTGGTAGAAGTATCTCTGGATTGCTGCTGCTGCTGAGTAGGCCCTGTGTAAAGGGATCCATCCCTGTAAAACAGCTGAGGGGAGGAGTGAGACTGCATTGTGGGCTGTGTGTGTACACTGGCACCCACCTGCTGGCTGTCTCCTGCCATCATCCCGGCTACTGCCGCCATCTGCGCGGGTGTACGATCCCCCCCCTGGGTATAATCCATGTGCTGGGGGGTACCAAAGCCTCCTACATGCTGAGAATTGAGCAGGAATCGCTGTAATTCATCTCCAGATAGGCAGTCCGCAATGTTTACATGCGCTTGGGCGCCATCTTGGATTGCGGCTTGTTCCCCGCGGGCTGTTTGATCCGCGTATTCGGCGCCTGTTCCGCTGGGGATCAGCGGAGGCAGGCGCTGTCCGCTGCTGGCTGCGTTTGCTAACACTATATCGCTCGCGGCTCCTGCACGCGGACCGCTGCCGCCGACTGCTGCTGTCCTAGCATTTCCAAACGAGTCCGCGAGGCGGGCGCTGCTGCTGTCCGCGTTCGCTGACACACCCGGGGCGGCTGTGTAGGCGGATTGAGAGGCTGTATGGGCGGCGGGAGGGGATGTTTGGGCGCTTCCGAATGCGGACATCCCTTGTTGACGTTGAGCTATGGCCGACTGCTGGGAGGCATAGATCGTCCGCATCGACTGTCTGTATTCCTCCTCTAAGGCCGTATTGTCAAGCTTAATCTCTGCTAACCTCTTGTTTAGGTCGATTAGGTCTCTCTTCCGCCGTAATAGGTCGTTCCTCTCCCTGGCTGCCGCGATCCTGTCTTCCAGGACCTCTTCAGGCTCTCTCTGGTCAGGAGGGGTGGGTGACAGGCTGGACTGTTGTTGTCGGTCACCCCCTCCCCCCACCTCACCACCATGGCCACCGGTGACCATGGTCTGGCCTGAGGTGTCTCCAGGTAAAGTGTCCTGTGCCTCCTCCTGTGTACTAGTCTTATGCTCAGGAGCGGGTTGACCACATCCAGGGCAGTTCTTGCAATTCCCATGGAAACCATGGCCACAGTTCTGGCATTGAACCATGATTAAAATGCAAATTCCTAGCAAAAACTGAGTCTGTCCTGGCACCCAGGTGGGTGGACATGAGGCACTGGCTGGGGTAAGGGGCCAGGTGGCCCAGGTAGGAGGTGAGAGTGGTGCCACCTGGTGAGTTCTTCCGTCAATACCCCAGCCAATCCTGTATAACATATATTGGATGGATCCATTTAAGCACTTTTATTGACATTTACATGACCTTTTAATGTGGATTACCAATTTTTCTACCTTTACCTAAATATCATTAAATATAACAAAATCTTCTTCTTTGGGGAAACGGTGGGATGGTACTTCTTATTTTTTTGTTATTTGGTGTTGTTTTTTAGGGAGTTGGCAGAGGTACATCATTTTCGTCGTTTTTGGCCACTGGGGCGAAGGGATATCGTGAATTTTGTGCATGGACACCAGACCAGTGGACATTTTGGAAAGAAACGCTCTCTTGCGAGGCTCTCCAGAAGATCTGCTCAGGTGGATCTCTACTTGTCCTGATTGCTGTTTGAGTAAACCAGCTGAGGGCCTGGGGAAATTACCACTAACTCAAGAGCTGTGGGGAGCTAGATTTGCACACATAGCGGTTGATATCATTAGTGGCCTAAACCCCACTCCTGATGGAAACATGTTCATGATGGTAATCTCTGATTATTATTCAAAGTACACAAGAGTGTTTCCATGTGCCCTTACATTTGTGAAAGGCTGGGTGCTACATCTGGGTGTACCTCTGATGTTGCACAGTGATCAAGGCAGAGAATTCGAATACAAGTTATGGGCAGCAATGTGTCAAAACCTTGCTATATGCAAGACAAGAACAAACCCGTACAGACCTCAGTCTGATGGGCAAGTAGATAGGTTCAACAGAACCTTGATACAAGTCCTGAAGCCTCTGGTCAACAGTCAGATAGATGATTGGGATGAACGATGCAAATTTGTGGTACATGCTTATAACAGTATGGTGCATGCATCCACAGGTTGTTCCCCAAATATGTTGGTGTTCAGGGAGGATTTGATTATGCCTGCTGACTTGGTATTTGGCGTAGCTGGGATATACACTGAAACACCTTGTCAGGTAATGTTCGTGGAAGCATTGAGGGATCAATTCAAATCTGCATATGAGATGGTTCGATTGCGATGTGAGCTGAGCAAATCAGCATCTTGGCAAAAGTCGGCTATGACGTGGATTTGAAACTCAGATCTTTTCGAGTGGGGGATGAAGTAGTCAGGCTACATGATCCCCTGCAGCAGTTGAAACTGTCGCCCAACTGGGATTGGAGCTTTGGATTGTTTCTGAGTCAACAGTGGTGATCAAATCGGTATTGGGACGCCTGTATAAATCCAATGTAGCGAGGCTACGTCGGTGGCATGGTGATGTTTCAGTTCATTTGAAGTCCGGAGAGTATTCAAAGTCAGATGACACTGTACGGAGGGCGACTACCCAGGAATGGCGTGGTCCTGGTAGACCTAAGAAAGTGGTGTGAGCTCCCTCCCGCAGAAGAGTCATTGTCTTTGGGTACTGGTAAAATTAAACGGGGTCGTGGTAGGCCTAGGAAAAATTTTACCAGTACTAAAATTCGAGCTTCTGGCAAGAAGGTAAAAAAAACAGGTAAAATAAGTCTCGGCAAATGAAGGTCTGAAGGGGAGGAAGGCTGTCCAATTGACTACTGAACATCCTGTGGAATCTTCCCAGAAGACGAGGTGTAAAGAACCCAAGGTAGGGTTGAGATGCAGTCCCGTGTTAGGCCAGGGTACTGCTGTGACCTAGTTTGTATACACAACAAAAAGTATGATCCCATAGTGGTAGTACAGACCTAATTGCTGTCGAGTGATCAGGACTGAGACTGGGCTGGATAGTGAATGAACCAGAGGGTGGCAGACGGATCAAGCTGGCGGATATTGTTATGTTATCTGTAATGACATCTGCCTAAACTGCAGAAGAATTCATAACCAGCAGCAGCCGCAGCCCTGTGGAGTCAACCCAATAAGGGCTTCACACTAGTGAGCTACCCGTTCCACTCATGACTCATGACAGGAAACTTGAGCGTCCCCGGCTGCGTTATCCGTTGATGAGAAGGGCTATCCGGTGAGGCCTGAACGCTGATTGGTTGACCCCTGCTCCCACGGCGGGCGTGGAAGCACAAGACAAGAAGGGCGATCGCCATTTTGAAATCTCCCTGGGGCGACGCACGGCCGCATGTCTGAGCAGAGGAGGAGAAAAGAGGGTTCTAGGACCATTCAGTTCCAGAAAACCACATCATAAGACGCCAAAAGACGGTCAGTTTACTTAATGCGTGTCATCAGGACAAGTGGAACTTTGTTCCAACGTTAAACTTCGACGCACGCTGTCAACACTAAGCGTGTGAACTAATAAAGACCAATAAACTTAATTAAGGACTATATTGTACACAACCGAATGGACATTTATCATTAATCATGACTCACATGATAATGCAGTCAGTAATTTGTAGGTGTCTTGTTATGATATGTTTTGCATACTATTGTATATTATGGTTATGTGTGCTTTAAATTGTTTATTTATTTCAGGCGAGGACCCTGGATGACACATTTGTTGTAATACAATTGTCTTATCTAGGACTATCTAGGAGCTTCTTGACATAAACCGTTTATAGGGCGAATAATGTTAAAATCGTTGATTCTCGGACATGTGGTTATCGCATAAATTGTGAAGATTTGAGTGAATCAGCTGATCGCCTGGAGGTAATTGATAATCAAAAGTTATTAATCATTCAAAATTTATGACGTGATTGAGATCTAAAGATCCCGGTCTTTGTAATCTAGAATTATGATGGGGAAATTGCTGACTTTGAGGTCGCCAACTTCTGTTGAAACTATGTGTTCAACAAACAAAGATTGCCACAGGGTTATCTATGTTTCAATCAGACTCTAAATTCCAGTGTGTTATATGTGTATATGTTAGTTTAACTAAAACTCGATATTGTCCGTAAATAGATCAATAATAACATTATGTTAGTTTTTTTTGAGTTAGGTATTAACGAGATCGACGGATCTGAAATCCGTGCCAAAAATACTGCCTACTCATTAATCATGGACACTACTTTATAATCGTCTACAAACATCACTATGTAGATTAGACCTTATTCCAATCTTGTATACTTTTCTGTGTTCGACATTGAGTGTTCCCTTCCTAAAAGTTTGGACGTTTGGTAAAATTGTTATTCCTTTATATGTTGTGAAAACCACTGATATGAAAACCATGTCTGGACATATTCAATAGAGGTTGTTTACATAGTGATTTAGAGTATATATCTAGTAGACTATTTAAGTGTTTTTGTTCGTGCAAAGATAGTATAACAGATTCAGGACGTTCTTTCAAAAACATTATTTCAGTTATCGTATTGAAATGTATTATTTTAAATCTCGTAAAATCATTGTAAAAAGTTAGATTATGGAGAAAAATAGGTGTGTACTTATAAACCTAATTGGATATTAAGAATATAATTTTGGTGCACTTGCACCATTACATTACGCCAAATTATTGTTCCAATAATTTTTTCCCGAGGGGGATATCATAAACCATTGCATTGTCGCCACCTATAAGTCGAGAACAATGCATTTCTAGACTTGCTACCTGGTACCTCCACCCGCCACTAGTGGCGCTCCACCACTGTATTTGTATATAAGGAGCGTGCACTACCGGCTATACACAGAGAGCTGGGTAGGGTAGTAGGTGCACAACACTGCATTCTATATGTACAATAAACCCCAAACTACCCATTAGTAGTGCCCATTACAAAGATGACAATTTACCCCAGCTCATGTAACCTGTCCTGGTTTTATTGTGAGCCAATATCTGCCCTGATACTTCAACTGTGCAAGGTCCCACCTATTCTGCAGATCCCTCTTTCCTATAATACTTTGAATCCTGTGAATTGTCTATTCTACATCATCGAATGACAGTTTCATTTTCTTTGATACAGAGTGTCCTGGTGGTGGGAGAGAGCTGGATACAAGGCAGAGTAGGACATGTCAGTCAGGGACCAATCTCACTCTTAACAGGGGTTAGAGACCCACACCCCTGCTGCCAGTGGGGAGCACAACTGTCAAACAAGAAGCTCCTATGTAGTCAGTACAAATTGTAATAACATAGATCTATCTGTATAGCCCTGATCCCCACATCACTTTCACCAGATATTTCAGGAATCTGCTCTTTTTTGAATTGCAACTTAAATTGAAGGGCAGTAATGCATTTGCACATTTGGAAGTTGGAGGGGTCCAGGGTAGTTTGCACGGGGGCTGGAAGATGAATTTCCCCTCTATCTTAGTGTTTCCCAGTTTACCTCCTAGAATTTGCTGTTGAGATGTTGAAGGAACATATTGATCATCATCAAACTTCCAATACTCTTTTCAACTAGCCTTAAGGTGTCCCTGAATACCTCCTAGTTTCAGATCTTCACACGGCTACTTCTGATCTGTTATGTTCAACATTGTGTTTGAGGGACTTAGCATAGGCTGATATCCCATACTAAACCATTGATCAATACCTAAATGTGCTCGCTCCTCCCCGAACTATGTGTACATATTCTCTTCTCATGACAAGAGTGAGACGATAATATGAAAGTATTACCATCACCAGTATATCTTACACCCACCTACCTGATGCACTGCATGTTGCTGATGTGAGACAAGTTCACCATCCTCTTCTAGCAGAGTCCTTTGGCACAGTGGAAGGATGAGAGTAGGAGCTGATCTGGCTGTATCTGCAAATGGAGCCTTACGAGAAGACCAGTATCACACAGGCGTTTCATGGGTGTATCTGATATGACTAATTAATATATTGCATGTTGACGTCCTGAACGTCAGCTGTACTAAGCACTTCAAATTGTCTAGGGGTATCATGGGTGTGTCTTATACAGAGGTCCTGAGTGCTGCATGTATGTGGTTCCATGTTTCTTTGTCCATTGACACCTCACTCCTTAAGAACATACATATACAATGCATCACGTCATGCCATAGCACAGTTATATATCCTGGTAGGGTGTGACCGGGATCTACTCCTGTTACAGACCTGAATGCAATCTAAGTGAATGGGTGTGGTGAGGTGGAAATACCACAGGTGCAGTGTTGAAGGAGAATCTGCCGTGACATCAGTTAATTAACTCAACATTCATGGACCGTTTTTTTACTAGGAGGTGAGGGGTATCATGGGTGTGTCTCACAAGGAGATCCTACAAGCAGACTCGCCGAGTGAAGACAGCACCGAGTATATATGCAGCCAACAAGGGCGGAAAACTATACTGGTTATTGTGAGTATATCTGATTATTGGAACTTAAAATTCAATCTGAATAAAAATGACTCAGGATGTTGACCAAGACCATACTTCTCCTTCTACCTAGTCCAATTATTCTATTAACCATTTCTTTACAAATCTTCTTAGCCAATTTTGGTCAAAAGGCTGACTGAAATTTTGCACAAATCAATTCTCCCGATTAAATATACACAATAAAAATATATGTCTAGGTCCCAAAGGGACTACTTTCTGACAAATGAATGATACATTTTTACAGTCTTTGGATAACCCTCAGGTAGAATTTCTGGCATTTTTTACGTTTTGAGTGTAGATTTATTGAGCCTCTCACAATATACAGAAAGATGGTAGGTTGAAGCACAATAATAAAAGAAAAGTATCATACAATTTCTGAATCATCAATACTATACATTTGAAAACAAATACAAGATAATGATATGCTGATTGTAATAATGTTCAGATGAAGAAGGACGAGACAGGACAACATTAACTTCACGTTACATGGCCAGACAAAGACATTAGACGAAAGATACAATGGCCAAGAAGAGATGTTAGTGGTGCCTATAAGTTCAATGTTGAGTTCGTAGCTGTATAACACTAGCTTTGCGTTCAGAGGAAAAAATAAATCCTCAATTTTCATGGACAATTGAGGGATTCTGACAGGATCGTAAAATACACATGTCCAGGCTATATGCCATATCAAATTGTACAGTATGTAGGGTACTCTGACAAAACAGCGAGTAGAGCTGCGGAATAGCGGAACATTGCAACCTTGCTCCCCTGTACTAATTCACTTACATAACTACCATTAGCCAGCTATGCAGTACAAATCATACTAATCAATGGTTTATACAGACAGGAAGCCACCACTAGTGCCACCTTAGTATCCCGCCCTAGCTTCACACCCAAGGTTCATACCAGGCCAATTTCAATGATAGATACCATTCAGATGTGCCCTTATTTTATGTACTAGTACCTCCAGGTGATACCAAACCAGCGAGGTAAGGATTGGCCCCTGGAGTCAGTGATCCCAATCCAGTAATCTCCAAGCCAGGAGCCAATAAGTCATTGGGATGATCACAATCCATCAATCTTCCCAATGCAAGAATTGCACTTACACATTTTGCACATCTTATTGGAGCCTAGTGCCTATACAGGTTTACACACTTTCATTGTCACTATGATCAAACACCAAGCTGTCCTCATCTACCCAATCTGCAATAGGTTCATCATTTTTAACATGCAAATCAGGAATTCGTTTTACTTGAATTGAAACTTAGAATTTGATTTCTAAAGCCTCCAAGGTTATTCCAGAGAGTGTTACCTCTATACCACAGTGATTTTTTATATCCTTGCAATTTAGATCATTTCAGTTTGAATTTTATTTTCTCACTTGAACGTGTAACCCTGTCACCTCTGTGTGTGTCAATGAGTCCTTCGACCGTTAAGAATTTATACATCCAGGTAAGGAGCATCTCATCTCTACGTCTCAATAGCAATGGCAGATTTGATTTACGATGTAATACTTCTTCCTCCATGAAGTCACGTTTCCCTCTGTAGCAGATCCGCAAGCCTCTATTTTGCAATCGTTGTAATTTGGGTAGGGTAGTATTGTTACAGCCTGCATAAGCAAAACTACAATAGTCAAATAATGTCATGATCATAGTTTTATAAACTAACAATGAAGCACTAAGTGTCAATAGATAACGCAATTTTGCAAACCTAAATAGTCTGTTGTTTACCTTTTGTATAACATCCTAATTCCAAGTGGCTGTCCAATCTTAAGCCTAAGAAAGTATACTCATTCACAGCTGATAAGACTCTACCCCCCATATAGAAGGGTAGTGCTACCTGGCTAGCCAGCTTTTTGACCGAGCCAAACCACACCACCTCGGTCTTCTCTATATTCACAGTCAGTCTCTTCTCAGTGCACCAATTGCATACATTTTCAATATCTGACTGTAGTCTTTGATGAGCAAGTACCATCTTATTACTCGAGGTAAGAATGACCAAGTCGTCCGCATACATCAAGAACTTGGACGACTCAATCACCTTTGTGATGTCATTGACATATATGACAATAGAGGCCCCAGCACAGATCCCTGGGGCACGTCATACTTGACAGGTTTTACTCCAGATGTGAATGAGCCAATCCTCGTATAGGGGCACGAGTAATAAGTGTAAACATGGGTTCATGGAGTCAACGCGGGAAGTGCCTCCTTCGGACACTAGGTGGCAACACCTACGCCATATCCTTTTGGTTATCCGGTAGCGGAGCCAGGCAGGGCACTCCAGACGGCGCTCCGCTGGAGTGCCACGTCAACACTGCTTGGTCCGCGCTTGGGGTATATAAGAGGTCGAGGTTGACTACCTCTGGGAGTTCGTCCCAGGACGAGCTCAGACCCACACCCTTCGATACCTTTTCGATCACGGGGCACCTACACCCCTCCCACTCTCTGGCTCTTGCACCAGCTATGCTGGTACAAGACCAGATCATCCAGCTCTGCTGACTTCGAACTAAGCTAGAACGCTATCTGTACACTTCGAGTTGGTTATTGATTGAACTGAACAAACCTAAGTGTTTCCTTCGAGGCTGTGATCGTGAGACTGAATAAAACCTGTTGCATTCAAACCAAATTTGGAACCTGTGTTCACGTGATACTTCCACAACCCCTACATTGGTGCTGTGACCAGTTCAGGTGAAATATTGAATAGCACAGTTGGTTCAAGTGAACATGGCTGAACAGGCAAAGGGTGGAGCGTCACTTCACCCCATTTCGAGTCCGGATCCGGAGGTAGTTGCAGCCCTTGAAAAGCACTATGGACCAAGTCGTTCGAGTTCCACACCAGAACCGAGGAGAGGCAATCCTGATTCTATTCGAAAAGATCTGGGGTCAAACCTAGAGGATTCGTTGTTCGAAACTGACGGCTCGAAGAGGCATGTGGCTCCAATGCCAACACAGGGCATGAGCATGTTACATGCTGAACGACATCAAAGACAAGAAGTCACACGTCGTCACTTCGCAGAAAAGAAAAGTCGGTTCGAAGAAGCAAGGATTGCAGAAATGGACAGGATGAATGCAGAGTTCGAAGCATTGAGTCATTGATTAGCACAACTCCGTATGAAGAATGAGGAGTTTGATAGCGAAACGATGGAAAAACAAGGTCGCCTAGATTCAAAAAGAGCAGAACTTGTTCAGATGGAAGATTAATTCTCAACAACAAGATACCCTGCGACGAAGAACTGAGATCCTTGAGCGGCATCAAGACCAAGCCGTACAGGATTTGGATGAGCTTCATGAGACCTTGAGGGAAGCAACCAAAGCTATGTTAGAAGTATGTGAGTCTGTGGCCCGTGAGCTGGAAGAGTTACAGTCAAGAAGAGATAACGAGAGTTCTCAACCCGGTTTGGCCGGATTCGACCATGTGAATGATGGAGTCTATGACTCATCATCTGGTGGGGGTGACGTTCCCCCATCCAGAGGAAGAACCAGACGGGTGACCATTAACACAGGAGGTTCGGATGGAGTTGGTAGGTCCGCCAGCCAGCCGGTCAGGTTCTCATGATAGAACCAGCCGTATTGGTTCTGACGATAGATCTACAAGGTCTGATCCGAATGAACCTTCGAGTTCCTCTACTGGGAGGACAGGGAGATCTCCTACCAATGCAGGTAGACGAGTTTCCCGGCGTGAATCAATGTCCCCAGGGATGAAGTTGATTTACGATTCGAATCCCTGCATTGCTGAGATGGGAGTCGATTGTGTAAGCAGACATACTGACAATGCCGATATCGTAGATTGGAGCGTTGAACAGTCATGTTTGTTACACAGAGACAACCATAATGCTGCAAGACATACGGCAAGCACTTTAATTCCTTTCACTGGCAGACAGCCATGGCAGGAATGGTTTGCTGACTTCATGGATGATATGAGGTACAACCGTTGGTCTGAGCAGGAATCGTTGGATGAGCTACTTCGAGCGCCCAGAAACGGGCCTGGCAAGTTAGCTGTTTCAAGATGGAGAACGATGCATGGTGCCAGATCATTTACCCAGTTGGTGGAATGCGCCAGTTACCTAATCGGTAATGTGGGTAATGAAGATCCGCTCCGTCTGTTTCAAAAAAGGACTCAAAAACAAAATGTCTCTCATCGTGTGTTTGGCCTAGAGCTGCAAAGTCTTCTACAAAAAGCTAGAACACGATGGCAATTAGATGACCCACAGTTTCTTGATGATTTGTTCTTGCAATTCATTGAAGGCTTGAGGGATTCTGATGAACGAGCGGCAGCCTGTGATAGTTGGAAAGCTGGAACAGATTTGTTCATGGCCATAGAAGACTATGACAGGAAATGGCATCTGCTATCTTCGAAAGTGTTTTCGAGAACTTTCAGTGTGGTACAAAATCCCCCTACCAGAGGATTCAGAGGAAGAAGTTACAGGAAGGGAGGAGGAGATTAGCACAGTTTCTCACAAGAACAGCGGCAAATCTTATTCCAATTCGAATTCGAAGCGCTATCCGAAGGCGGACACACTGCACGAAAATAGAGGTTTAAGAGATATAGTTGCTACTTATTTCTCATGATAACCTCATCCGACCTCAGTATATCCCATGGCAACTTAGGTCTTGAGGTTGTCATGGAATATACTGGAGCTTGATACCTCTGTAACTTGGTTGGGGAAGTTGTCATGGAATATACTGGAGCTTGATACCTCTGCAACTTGGGTGGGGAAGTTGTCATGGAATATACTGGAGCTTGATACCTCTGCAACTTGGGTGGGGAAGCTGTCATGGAATATACTGGAGCTTGATACCTCTGCAACTTGGGTGGGGAAGTTGTCATGGAATATACTGGAGCTTGATACCTCAAGATCTTGGGACCTATGGGTGGGTAGGGCCGGGGGGAATCATTTGGATAGCTTGTACCGACCTTGGGGGTTGGTAGGGCCGGGGGGAATCATTTGGATAGCTTGTACCGGCCTTGGGGGTTGGTAGGGCCGGGGAGGAAGCATTTGGGTAGCTTGTACCAGCCTTGGGGTTGGTAGGGCTGCGATATATAGTTTCAGACGTTTTTAATCAATAATAAATCATTATAAACAGTTTACTTCATGGCTTCCTGTTGTAACTGTAATATTATGTGCATCATATGAGGGATAGTCATTGACCTACATGGCTAAGGTATTGTTCCAGGCAGCTAGTGTGTGGCTTCAGCAGGGTGTGAACTGAAGGTGTGAGCAACAATGAGGAGGGGTGGAGGGGGGGGGAGTGTTTCTAAATGTGGATTATAGTTTTCATATATATTAGCATACTGTTCCTTATATATGTAGCTGATGTGTTTTTCTGCTTGAAAGGACAATTTCAAGTGATTCCCCATAGCATTCTCAACTTTGGCTTTTCATGGGATTTAAAGGGGGCTACAACCCACCCCACTGCTTCCTACCCGGCTCTACCTGCCCCAGGGCCGCCTACAACCCACCCCACTGCTTCCTACCCGGCTCTACCTGCCCCAGGGCCGCCTACAACCCACCCCACTGCTTCCTACCCGGCTCTACCTGCCCCAGGGCCGCCTACAACCCACCCCACTGCTTCCTACCCGGCTCTACCTGCCCCAGGGCCGCCTACAACCCACCCCACTGCTTCCTACCCGGCTCTACCTGCCCCAGGGCCGCCTACAACCCACCCCACTGCTTCCTACCCGGCTCTACCTGCCCCAGGGCCGCCTACAACCCACCCCACTGCTTCCTACCCGGCTCTACCTGCCCCAGGGCCGTCTACAACCCACCCCACTGCTACCTACCCGGCTCTACCTGCCCCAGGGCCGCCTACAACCCACCCCACTGCTTCCTACCCGGCTCTACCTGCCCCAGGGCCGTCTACAACCCACCCCACTGCTACCTACCCGGCTCTACCTGCCCCAGGGCCGTCTACAACCCACCCCACTGCTTCCTACCCGGCTCTACCTGCCCCAGGGCCGTCTACAACCCACCCCACTGCTTCCTACCCGGCTCTACCTGCCCCAGGGCCGCCTACAACCCACCCCACTGCTTCCTACCCGGCTCTACCTGCCCCAGGGCCGCCTACAACCCACCCCACTGCTTCCTACCCGGCTCTACCTGCCCCAGGGCCGCCTACAACCCACCCCACTGCTTCCTACCCGGCTCTACCTGCCCCAGGGCCGCCTACAACCCACCCCACTGCTTCCTACCCGGCTCTACCTGCCCCAGGGCCGCCTACAACCCACCCCACTGCTTCCTACCCGGCTCTACCTGCCCCAGGGCCGCCTACAACTCACCCCACTGCTACCTACCCGGCTCTACCTGCCCCAGGGCCGCCTACAACCCACCCCACTGCTTCCTACCCGGCTCTACCTGCCCCAGGGCCGCCTACAACTCACCCCACTGCTACCTACCCAGGCCTACCAGCCTCTCTCTACTTTATTAGCTAATGGGCAATTTTATTATATCTTTTAAATCTTATCATATTACATTTTGTCAGGGATTTGTTGAGATTTAAGTAAGATTTAACACCAAATTGCCATGGGCTTTAATGGGGTTTAAGTAAGCTATAATATCCGTCTTCCCATGTGTACTCCATGGTGGTCAATGCAATACTGATCCCTCAGCCAATCAGAAGCAAGTCTCGTTTTGGTCACATGACCAGTACTGCATCCCTTATATAATGGGGGTGCAGTGTGAGCTCCTCAGTCCACTGCTGTCTGACCATGGGAACACACCTCCTGCCTTCACCTACCTGCCTCCTGCCTTCACCTGCCTCCTGCCTTATGAAGAGTTGCCTGACTACAAATCATCAAATTTAATCATTTATTTTTAAATGATGGAATCCTAACCCCCTGAATAAAATATACTGCATTGGGGTTTAGTGGGGTTTAATGGGATTTAAGTTGAAAATATCCCTGGTTGTCCTTGGGTTTAATGAGATTTAAGTGAAAAATATCCCTGGTTGTCCTGGGGTTTCATGAGATTTGACTGGAAAATATCCCTGGTTGTCCTGTGGTTTTAGTGAGATTTAAGTGAGAAATACCTCTGGTTGTCCTTGGGCTTAATGAGATTTAAGTAAAAAAATATCCCTGGTTGTCTGGGGGCTTCATGAGATTTAAGTAGAAAATATCCCTGGTTGTCCTTGGATTTAATGAGATTTAAGTGGAAAATATCCCTGGTTGTCCTGAAGTTTAATAAGATTTAAGTGGAAAATATCCCTGGTTGTCCTTGAGAATAATGAGATTTAAGTTCAATGTAACTGAGGTTGTCCTGGGATATCAAGTAACTTAAATCGTACAAGCGTACCTTTAAGAGAAATAAATTGCCCTTAAATCCTATCCAACCAGAGGTTGACAGGAATCATTAAACTCCATTATATCAGTTGCAACCCAAGATTTACATGAGATATATTTGGCTTTAAGTTACACTTAAACCTTAGTTTTCGTGCAGTGACAGGAAAACACCTCCTGCAACCTCTGGAACCACAAGCACACCTTCGACTACACCCTCAACTCCTAGTTCTGTGGAAGGACTTCTGTTACGGTTGACTGACCTGATTTCTGGAAATCAGCAACCTGCAGTGAGGAATTCGAAGCCAAGGGTGGATAAAACTACCCGGAAGTGTTATAGATGTCAGGCACTGGGACACTTTGCAGCAGAATGCCCAGCTGAGAACCCAGTACCGAAACCAGAAGATAAGAAGACGGAAAACTAGAGGGGGTTGCTCATGATGGCAAGGAAGTAACCCCTAAGGTGAATGTGTGCCAGCTTATCACCAACGGTGCAAACGATGAAGTCTGAGGTACAGAAGAGACTGGAAGCTTGGAGGAGGGACCTGATCAGTTCCTTCCAGGTATGTCCAGTGAACCCAGTAAAGAAGACGTCCGGGAAGGAAGTACTGGAGAAGTGGCAAATTGGATACAGGAGCTGGAGCTGGGGATGGTCAGCAGTACCCGATTGTCCCCGGATCACCCCTGCCTGAAACATTTGAAGCGGCGAGGGGTGGATCTTGGATTTCGAAGGTTTCACCGTCAACCCATCACCACTGGATGGGGAAAGGTGGTATTTGAGTGTAGCAGTGAAGGGTAGAGCTGCGGAATTTTTGGTCGATACTGGAGCTAGTCACTCTATGATCTCCAAAAGGTTCCATGATCAAAACGAGGGTAAAAGCTCATTCAGCTGACGGTCGCTGCATGCAGACGTTTGGTAAAGCGTTTTTCGAAGTCAATATAGGTGGACAGGATTACCTCCTGTCGCCTACTATTGATCTAAGTGATGATGGCATCATTGGATTAGATTTCGCTGCATTGTACGGGGCAATGTCAGAACCTTGTAAGGGGATGTTGAAGATAGAGCATCCATACAGGATGGCCATACAATGCGTGTTGAGAAAGGTATCTTCTGTAGCCTCGGTGGTGCAGATGGTTAAGATACCTCCAGGACAGACTTGTGATATTCTGTTTTCGAGTGACAGTATCTTCCGGGACTAAATGGCAGTAATCGAACCCGATGTGGTGAGATTGGCGTCCATTGGACTCAAGAGTGCAAATACTTTCATTGGCAGCGGCAGCAGGAATTTGATTCCTATTTCGAAATCCTGGAGGTGAAGAAGACCCAGTAGTTTCATACAGCTAAATGTTCTTTGGTCAACTTATTCCAGTGCTGGGGTTCCCAGGTGTGATGAACACCTCATCTTATTCCATTGCTTGGCCCACTGTTTAGTGTTAGATACAGTATATATCCTGTCTGCCACCACCTCAACCACCAGAACTGTTCTGTCTGCTGTCAGTGACAAGAGGTAAGTCTGTGTAGTGTTAGATACAGTATAGGTCCTGTCTGCCACCACCTCAACCACCAGAACTGTTCTGTCTGCTGTCAGTGACAAGAGGTAAGTCTGTGTAGTGTTAGATACAGTATAGGTCCTGTCTGCCACCACCCCAACCACCAGAACTGTGCTGTCTGCTGTCAGTGACAAGAGGTAAGTCTGTGTAGTGTTAGATACAGTATAGGTCCTGTCTGCCACCACCTCCACCACCAGAACTGTGCTGTCTGCTGTCAGTGACAAGAGGTAAGTCTGTGTAGTGTTGTAATCTTCTTTTTGTGATGAAAGATCTGATCAGATATTTCCTGACACTACAGGGCACTACCTTGCATAACTTGATGTATTCGGTATATTTCTCTTTCAACTTGTAGAAATCTAGATGAGCAGAGCTGACCCAAATAGATGAAACAAGTAAATCTGGTTCTTCCCGATTTAAGGAAGAGAGCTACAGGCGCCTGGTGGCCGTTTTGTGAACTACAGCTCAATTCACTTTGAGAGGGTTCTGGCATTTTTTAAAGCTAGTTTCTATCATTGTTTGTTCAAAGGTTAGCCTTAGATATGTAAATCTGCCTTTTATAAAATATAGTTTAAAAGAGTTCCCACAAATGGTACCCCCCCCCCTATTGTGCCAAATAGGCTTAAGCATTAAGGGACCTGCCATATTGTGCAAAAAAGTAGCCCTGCAACAACATGATTTTACTTCATAATCTTGATTGCTATATATTTCTAAACTTAACTTTAGTTTTTGAAAGAAATTGTTTGCCTAGTTTGTGATTTATTCACCAACCCACACCAGATATAGCTATTTTCACTGGCCGAGCCCATATGATTCAATGATATAGACATCCATCTTACGTCGCTTATCCTGGAGAAACTAGCACTGGGACCCCACTTTTTTATTTCATATTTTGATTGCATATGATATAAAAAACAAATAATTTGAGTTTGAAGAAAATTGTTTGTCAATTAATTTTTGGGTTACCTGTAGCCTCTGTCTTTAACACCTGGTTGTATTGGAGCCAACTTGCTCATATTTGGCCAGCTTGTAGAGCTGGCCCTCGATTTGAATGGTTGCACGTTCATGAGCTCCAATTTTGTTACATCGAGAAGTGGGACGGGGTTGAGATGAGGTCGCAACATTTCGTCTTATTCATAAGGCTCAGTCTCATGAGTTTGTAACAGTTGAAACGTCTTTGACCGGTGTCATCTTTGACCGGTGTCGTCTTTGACCGGGTGTCGTCTTTGACCAGGTATATAGAAAAGGTTTGTTTTCCATTAAATTTTTTTTTTAATATGTATATGATGTTATGTACTTGGTGGCACTTCTTATTGCATGATACTTTGGACAGTGCAGCTGTTTAAAGTATTATGCAATGATAATAATAAGCTGTTTAAAGTTTAAGTAAAATTCCAAGTGACGTCTTTGACCGGCTGAAGAAAAAAGCCCCAAAGGGACCCTTAATATGTGCATAAAAAAATTTAAAGAAAATTGGGTAAAACAACCATAGACTGTTTATTACATGAAGAAGTTGTAGCTTAAATTTCTTTACTATATACTACTTTTTTCTTCATTTTAATCCCTACCCGGTCAAAGACGACACCGGTCAAAGACGACACCGGTCAAAGACGACACCGGTCAAAGACGACACCGGTCAAAGACGACACCGGTCAAAGACGACACCGGTCAAAGACGTTTCAACTGTTACAAACTCATGAGACTGAGCCATAAGGCTTCATCAGGCGGTGGTCTATTTAAAGCAAATAGCTGTCTTAGAGAATAATTGACTAGTTGTCTCAGGGAATACATCTAAAATCTGCATGCTGTCTCAGGATATACATCTGAAACCACCTAATTCCGGCAATACATCTAAAATCACTCAGCTGTCTCTGGATATATACATCTAAAATCAACCAGCTGTGCCAGGGAATGAATTTTAAATCAATTGCCTGATTATGGAGTTGCCTAAATAGGTAAAACACAGATATTTGGTTTTTCCTGACTTAACAACTTGATGTCTTGAGGCTAACTTGTTCAAACTTGGCTAGTTGACAGAGGAGATCATTCTCTTTGCTTTGAGTGGTTGCCCATTCATGAGCTCCAAATACATTTAGAGTTATGACCATTCTTGTGATGAAAGGTCTGATCAGATATAATCTGACTTCACAATATTGCTCATCTTCCAGGACACTACATGGCACTACATTGCATAACTGGATGTATTGGGTATATTTCTTTCTCAACTTGTAGAAATCTAGATGAGGAGAGTTGATCCAAACAGATGAAATAAGGTCATATCTGGTTCTTCCTCATTTAACACCTGGTTGTATTGGGGCCATATTTGGCCAGATTGTAGAGATCATTCCCTTCGATTCGAGTGGTTACACGTTCATGAGCTCCCATCAGATTGTGGGATGTTTTTGTCAGTCTTCCAACTGGTTATGGCAAAAGCCTGGTATGTTATTGTTACTGGGCTTTGCCTGGTACTGCGGTGAGGGCTGGTTCATCAGGACCGATTGGAAGCTGGTTGTTCTTCATTTAACAACTTGGCTAACTTGCCCAAATTTGGCCAGTTGATAGAGGAGATCTTCCCCTTTGATTCAAGTGGTTGCACGTTCATGAGCTCCAAATACATCTCTAGCTCTTGTGATGAAATGTTTGATCAGATATTTCCTGAAGTTTGACCCAAACATGATCAAAAAGGAACTGTCTTGGCTGTGTAGAGGTTGTGGGATGTTTTTGTCAGTCTTCCAACTGGTTATGGCAAAAGCTTTTGATATTTTGTCACCGGGACCAATTGGAAGCTGGTTATTCCTGACTTAACAACTTGATGTATTCAGGCTAACTTCCCCAGATTTGGCAGATTGTAGAGGAGATCATTCCATTCGATTTGATTGGTTGCACATTCATGAGCTCCAAATACAGCTAGAGTAATGACCATTCTTGTGATGAAAGGTCTGATCAGATATTATCTGACTTAACAATATTGCTCATCTTCCAGGACACTACATTGCATAACTTGACTATATGTGTAGCTGTGCACACCTAGATACCACACAGGCACCTGTCTTCACTAAACTACAAGAACCTGGGTTTACACCATGGATGTCACATGATTACAGGCCCTATATGGCTGTTCAGGATCAGTATAAATCCAATCTCATGGCATCCCGAGTGTGCAACAATTGGTGTGAAATCGGTGGGAGATGAAATTCATTGAATGGGAAATAAGCACTGGTATAGAATCTCTATTGAGCTATACCCTCATTTTTCTTAGCAGACTTAGCACTGAACCATCAATTATGTTAGGGTTTATGGCCAATATCATGTCAATAGGCCTTCTGTCAAAAGGACCAATAATAAGGAGATAATAAGCACACAGAACACAGGTTTGCCATTGCCCTTGTCAATATATTTTATTGATAGAATATATACTTTTCACATTCTGACCCAACATCACATAATAAATATATTATTGTCTATTTTGCAAAACTACATTCGAACAGGGAATATTGACAGTGACTGCAGTTTCAAACCACAGTGGAAGAGGCGTTTCGGTTTATAAGCAACAATAGTCGGGGCTACTCCATGTTTGGTCAATGTTTAATAGTGTGTTTGATATATACATATACACATGTAAGACTACTTACTAGAGCATGCAGCATTCACATTCACCATCCAAGCGGTAAACGCCATCTTTGCATGCAGACGTTTGGTAAAGCGTTTTTCGAAGTCAATATAGGTGGACAGGATTACCTCCTGTCGCCTACTATTGATCTAAGTGATGATGGCATCATTGGATTAGATTTCGCTGCATTGTACGGGGCAATGTCAGAACCTTGTAAGGGGATGTTGAAGATAGAGCATCCATACAGGATGGCCATACAATGCGTGTTGAGAAAGGTATCTTCTGTAGCCTCGGTGGTACAGATGGTTAAGATACCTCCAGGACAGACTTGTGATATTCTGTTTTCGAGTGACAGTATCTTCCGGGACCAAATGGCAGTAATCGAACCCGATGTGGTGAGATTGGGGTCCATTGGACTCGAGAGTGCAGATACTTTCATTGGCAGCGGCAGCAGGAATTTGATTCCTATTTCGAATCCTTGAGGTGAAGAAGACCCAGTAGTTTCATACAGCTAACTGTTCTTTGGTCAACTTATTCCAGTGCTGGGGTTCCCAGGTGTGATGAACACCTCATCTTATTCCATTGCTTGGCCCACTGTTTAGTGTTAGATACAGTATATATCCTGTCTGCCACCACCTCCACCACCAGAACTGTGCTGTCTGCTGTCAGTGACAAGAGGTAAGTCTGTGTAGTGTTAGATACAGTATAGGTCCTGTCTGCCACCACCTCCACCACCAGAACTGTTCTGTCTGCTGTCAGTGACAAGAGGTAAGTCTGTGTAATGTTAGATACAGTATAGGTCCTGTCTGCCACCACCTCCACCACCAGAACTGTTCTGTCTGCTGTCAGTGACAAGAAGTAAGTCTGTGTAGTGTTAGATACAGTATAGGTCCTGTCTGCCACCACCTCCACCACCAGAACTGTTCTGTCTGCTGTCAGTGACAAGAGGTAAGTCTGTGTAGTGTTAGATACAGTATAGGTCCTGTCTGCCACCACCTCAACCACCAGAACTGTTCTGTCTGCTGTCAGTGACAAGAGGTAAGTCTGTGTAGTGTTAGATACAGTATAGGTCCTGTCTGCCACCACCTCCACCACCAGAACTGTTCTGTCTGCTGTCAGTGACAAGAGGTAAGTCTGTGTAGTGTTAGATACAGTATAGGTCCTGTCTGCCACCACCTCCACCACCAGAACTGTTCTGTCTGCTGTCAGTGACAAGAGGTAAGTCTGTGTAGTGTTAGATACAGTATACGTCCTGTCTGCCACCACCTCCACCACCAGAACTGTGCTGTCTGCTGTCAGTGACAAGAAGTAAGTCTGTGTAGTGTTGTAATCTTTTTGTGATGAAAGATCTGATCAGATATTTCCTGACACTACATGGCACTACCTTGCATAACTTGATGTATTCGGTATATTTCTCTCTCAACTTGTAGAAATCTAGATGAGCAGAGCTGACCCAAATAGATGAAACAAGTAAATCTGGTTCTTCCCGATTTAAGGAAGAGAGCTACAGGCGCCTGGTGGCCGTTTTGTGAACTACAGCTCAATTCACTTTGAGAGGGTTCTGGCATTTTTTAAAGCTAGTTTCTATCATTGTTTGTTCAAAGGTTAGCCTTAGATATGTAAATCTGCCTTTTAATAAAGTTTAAAAGCGTTCCCACAAATGGTACCCCCCCCCCTGTTGTGCCAAATAGGCTTAAGCATTAAGGGACCTGCCATATTGTGCAAAAAAGTAGCCCTGCAACAACATGATTTTACTTCATAATCTTGATTGCTATATATTTCTAAACTTAACTTTAGTTTTTAAAAGAAATTGTTTGCCTAGTTTGTGATTTATTCACCAACCCACACCAGATATAGCTATTTTCACTGGCCGAGCCCATATGATTCAATGATATAGACATCCATCTTACGTTGCTTATCCTGGAGAAACTAGCACTGGGACCCCACTTTTTTATTTCATATTTTGATTGCATATGATATAAAGAACAAATAATTTGAGTTTGAAGAAAATTGTTTGTCAATTAATTTTTGGGTTACCTGTAGCCTCTGTCTTTAACACCTGGTTGTATTGGAGCCAACTTGCTCATATTTGGCCAGCTTGTAGAGCTGGCCCTCGATTTGAATGGTTGCACGTTCATGAGCTCCAATTTTGTTACATCGAGAAGTGGGACGGGGTTGAGATGAGGTCGCAACATTTCGTCTTATTCATAAGGCTCAGTCTCATGAGTTTGTAACAGTTGAAACGTCTTTGACCGGTGTCATCTTTGACCGGTGTCATCTTTGACCGGTGTCGTCTTTGACCGGGTGTCGTCTTTGACCGGGTGTCGTCTTTGACCAGGTATATAGAAAAGGTTTGTTTTCCATTAAAAAGATTTTTCAATATGTATATGATGTTATGTACTTGGTGGCACTTCTTATTGCATGATACTTTGGACAGTGCAGCTGTTTAAAGTATTATGCAATGATAATAATAAGCTGTTTAAAGTTTGAGTAAAATTCCAAGTGACGTCTTTGACCGGCTGAAGAAAAAAGCCCCAAAGGGACCCTTAACATGTGCATAAAATTTTTTAAAGAAAATTGAGTAAAACAACCATAGACTGTTTATTACATGAAGAAGTTGAAGCTTAAATTTCTTTACTATATACTACTTTTTTCTTCATTTTAATCCCTACCCGGTCAAAGACGACACCGGTCAAAGACAACACCGGTCAAAGACGACACCGGTCAAAGACGTTTCAACTGTTACAAACTCATGAGACTGAGCCGTAAGACTTCATCAGGCGGTGGTCTATATTTAAAGCAAATAGCTGTCTTAGAGAATAATTGACTAGTTGTCTCAGGGAATACATCTAAAATCTGCATGCTGTCTCAGGATATACATCTGAAACCACCTAATTCCGGCAATACATCTAAAATCACTCAGCTGTCTCTGGATATATACATCTAAAATCAACCAGCTGTGCCAGGGAATGAATTTAAAATCAATTGCCTGATTATGGAGTTGCCTAAATAGGTAAAACACAGATATTTGGTTCTTCCTGACTTAACAACTTGATGTCTTGAGGCTAACTTGTTTAAACTTGGCTAGTTGACAGAGATCATTCTCTTTGCTTTGAGTGGTTGCCCATTCATGAGCTCCAAATACATTTAGAGTTATGACCATTCTTGTGATGAAAGGTCTGATCAGATATAATCTGACTTCACAATATTGCTCATCTTCCAGGACACTACATGGCACTACATTGCATAACTTGATGTATTGGGTATATTTCTCTCTCAACTTGTAGAAATCTAGATGAGGAGAGTTGATCCAAACAGATAAAATAAGGTCATATCTTGTTCTTCCTCATTTAACACCTGGTTGTATTGGGGCCATATTTGGCCAGAATGTAGAGATCATTCCCTTCGATTCGAGTGGTTACACGTTCATGAGCTCCCATCAGATTGTGGGATGTTTTTGTCAGTCTTCCAAATGGTTATGGCAAAAGCCTGGTATGTTATTGTTACTGGGCTTTGCCTGGTACTGCGGTGAGGGCTGGTTCATCAGGACCGATTGGAAGCTGGTTGTTCTTCATTTAACAACTTGGCTAACTTGCCCGAATTGGCCAGTTGATAGAGGAGATCTTCCCCTTTGATTCAAGTGGTTGCACGTTCATGAGCTCCAAATACATCTCTAGCTCTTGTGATGAAATGTTTGATCAGATATTTCCTGAAGTTTGACCCAAACATGATCAAAAAGGAACTGTCTTGGCTGTGTAGAGGTTGTGGGATGTTTTTGTCAGTCTTCCAACTGGTTATGGCAAAAGCTTTTGATATTTTGTCACCGGGACCAATTGGAAGCTGGTTCTTCCTGACTTAACAACTTGATGTATTCAGGCTAACTTCCCCAGATTTGGCCAGATTATAGAGGAGATCATTCCATTCGATTTGATTGGTTGCACATTCATGAGCTCCAAATACAGCTAGAGTTATGACCATTCTTGTGATGAAAGGTCTGATCAGATTTTTTTTTTTTTTGGACGTGTTTATTGCAGCAATCCATCTTGACGAGGGTTTACATGATGCTTACAAACAAATACCATTTTCAACTTTTGTGTAGCCAACAAACAGGATTAGGCTGTGAACAGTTATTCTTATGAGTATTATTTGTTTTTAGTTGTATGAACGTATGTACTGATTATGAGTATAATGTATAAATGAGTAATTACAACAATTATTTACATAGGTGCTCTTATCTGGTGGATTAGGATAAATACACCCGATGATAAATTCCATGCATATAAAAATATGCTGGTTGTGGATTAGTTTTCACATCATTGCAGAGTAATACAAAATCTACTATAATATCAC
Source organism: Harmothoe impar (assembly GCA_947462335.1). Classification (NCBI taxonomy): domain Eukaryota; kingdom Metazoa; phylum Annelida; class Polychaeta; order Phyllodocida; family Polynoidae; genus Harmothoe; species Harmothoe impar. The sequence goes on along the minus strand of OX381714.1, from coordinate 71,477,487 downwards.
CATGATGAATTACCTACAGCAACATGTTTGGATCAAAAGGGCTCATTCTAAACCCAGTTAATCTACAAACTGATACTTTACTTAAATAGTAAATAAATAATACCTCATCTTACATACTCTTTTTGCTTTGAATATTCATAATCAATTTTATCAATACGACGTACCCGGATCAAAGGGGCTCATTCTAAACCCAGTTAATCAACAAGCTTGTGTGTTATCTAAACAATGAAAAGAATATTACATTTACATGAAATTCCCTGCCAGAGTTAATCACAATCAATTATAGCCTTTCTTCAAACTTGCCCGTAAATCCTTTATTTTATCAATTTCTGTCTTGAATTTAACCTTGCTCGTTGCTCGTTGAATACCAGCAGACAATGTGTTCCACAATGCTACTCCCCTGTAGTAAGGAGACTTCTTGTAGAAGTGTCCTACTAAACGGGGTAAGTCAAATACTATTTTGGCTCCACCTCTGGTACGCACGCCTGCTCTCTCTGTATCATAATCAAACTCTGCTCCAAGAGTTAGTTTTTCTGCTCTAGTGTACATTAAACTAAGTAATAGTTTGTCCATTCTACGTTGGACCATCTCAATGTTACAGATATTGTGTAATTCTTCAACATGATATTTTCGAATATTGCTTTTAAGACAAATACGCAAAGCTCTGTTTTGTAATCTCTGTAGCTGTTTTAGCCCGTCTTCATTACAACTTGTAGTAATAAAACTGCAATACTCTAGGATAGGTCTTATGGTACATTTGTATACAAGTATGCTATAGTCTCTGGTTAGCCATTTACGTATAGCAGCAAACCTGAACAATTTGTTACAAATATTTCTTTTCAATAACTTAACCTGTTTGTCAAATGACAAGGAGCTATCTATAGTTACTCCAAGATAAGGGAAATGTTGAACAGTTCGTACTCTTTGTCCATAAAAGCTAATTGCTGTGTCCGGACATCTCTTGAGCTTATGTTTACTACAAAACCACATAAATTCAGTTTTCTTTGGGTTAATAGTAAGCCTATTAGAATAGACCCAGTCAGCAAAAATTTTACTTTCAGCCACAAGTACATTTTCTACAGTTTGGGCACTGTTGTGAGCATAATATATTACAATATCGTCTGCATACAATTTAATACTACATTTTTTGAAGATTTTCGTTACATCATCTATGTACAAAACAAACAATAGAGGACCCAAAACAGACCCTTGAGGGACACCATAATTAACTTTACATGTATCAGAGACGTTCCAGGCAAAAGTTGTCCTTTGACTCCTGTTATCAAGATAACTTTCAAACCACTTATAGTTTTTGTAACTTAGTCCTAAATCAGCTATCTTATTTAGTAATTTGGAATGTATTACACTATCAAATGCTTTAGTAAAATCCACAAAAAGGGCCCCCCCTATCAACCCGTTATTCCTGTAACTATATAGATCATTGACTAAATCAAATGTAGCATCCCCAGTCCCTGAGCCTCTTTTATATCCATACTGGCTTTCACTAAAGTTACCAGTAGCTGCCATCTGGTTGCTTAGAAAGTTGTAGATAACCTTTTCTAATACTTTTGAAGGCACTGGGAGCAGTGAAATGGGCCTCCAGTTGCGGACATCTCCAAGGTCACCATCCTTTGGTATAGGCTTGACCAACGCATCGCCCCATTTTGTTGGGAAGATGCCCATGTCAATACTGACCTGACAGATATGTGTAAATTGTGTCAGTAGGTGTAACATGGCCGAGATAAGAATGTCACATCTAATACCTTCAATGCCAGAGGACTTGTGCTTGTCTAAATCCTTGAGTATATAATATATAGTCCACTTTGAGATGTTCAGGCCCGGTATACCCTTTTCCACATAGTCATGTTCTGAGGTCCTACCAATATTGTCAGCCCTTTTCTGATCTTCCCCAACTATGTTAGTGTGGAGTTTTTCTCCAATACCAGTGAAGTAATCATTAATGTATTTGGCAGCATCGTCAGTTTTGATAGTAGCACCATTTTCAATATTCTTTAGATCAGGATAAACTACCTCCCCTCCACTATCGAATAGTTGGCCTATATGTTTCCAAAATTTTCTGGGATTGGCATAATTTTGGTCTAGTTCACCAGTTATTCCTCCTTTCTTAGTAGCCTTTGTCATTATATCAATCTTGCGTCTACAAGCTTTAATAGATTCCTTTTGAGCCGACAACCCTTCAACTCTGTAAATTGCTAGCCACGTCTCCCTCTCAAAGATAACATCCATTATCTCTTCATTCATCCAACACCTATGCCTGTCTTTGATAACCCTTTCAATATAGGGACATTTCCTATTGAGGTAAATTTCAATTGGCTTTATAAATTCATCCCAGAGAGTATTAGGATCTGTGCCCGGTTCATTGAAGGTAGCCCAGTCATATTTATCCAATTCAATTAACATTTCCTCATTATTGAACCCCCTATAATCCCTTCCCTTATAGACAGCACTTTCTGTTTCAAGTGTGTGATTACCACGCCTGGCATACACTGGTACATGGTCAGAAAGTAAGGCATTGAGTATACCGCTTTTAGTAACCTTAGTGCTATTAGTAACTATGTTGTCAATACAAGTCCCACTAAAAGGGCGAGTGGTTGCTGTTATTAGGATTTTCCAACCTATATCTTTACATAAGTCCCTAAATTGCTCACTTCCGCTGCACTCATCATCATTCATATTGAGATTGATATCACCCAATATCCAAGTCTCATGGCGACCATTGCTAGTGTCATTGTCATAATTCGCCACCTTTTTTAGATAGTCAATAAAACATTTGTAAGTGGCGGCATTTTTCTTAGGAATTCTGTATATACTAACAACCAACATTTGTTTCTCACCAGGTAAAGCAACTAATAGTGATAAGGCCTCATAATCACTAGTAATGATAGTTAGATCAGGTACTAAAGTACAATAGCGTGCAACATTGGAAGTCACACTAATTGCCACCCCCCCTGCCTTTTTGTGATCCCTGTCATGCCTGTATAAGACTCTGCCAGGGATATTAAGCATGCCTGTGTTAAGAGGTTTTTTAAGCCATGTTTCATTGAGGCACATTATATTACTTCTACCTAGTATTTTGTAAATTTGCTCTTTCTTACCATCAAAACTCTGGCAATTCATGGCAGAGAAAACTAATCCATTCTGTTTCCTAAAGTCCTGAAGGCTAAGAGCCATCAAGGTATCTGCTTATGACTATCATTACCTGATGACTATATATAGGATGAGTGTGTGTATATAAAAATATTATCTGACTTAACAATATTGCTCATCTTCCAGGACACTACATTGCATAACTTGACTATATGTGTAGCTGTGCACACCTAGATACCACACAGGCACCTGTCTTCACTAAACTACAAGAACCTGGGTTTACACCATGGATGTCACATTACAGGCCTGATATGGCTGTTCAGGATCAGTATAAATCCAATCTCATGGCATCCCGAGTGTGCAACAATTGGTGTGAAATCGGTGGGAGATGAAATTCATTGAATGGGAAATAAGCACTGGTATAGAATCTCTATTGAGCTATACCCTCATTTTTCTTAGCAGACTTAGCACTGAACCATCAATTATGTTAGGGTTTATGGCCAATATCATGTCAATAGGCCTTCTGTCAAAAGGACCAATAATAAGGAGATAATAAGCACACAGAACACAGGTTTGCCATTGCCCTTGTCAATATATTTTATTGATAGAATATATACTTTTCACATTCTGACCCAACATCACATAATAAATATATTATTGTCTATTTTGCAAAACTACATTCGAACAGGGAATATTGACAGTGACTGCAGTTTCAAACCACAGTGGAAGAGGCGTTTCAGTTTATAAGCAACAATAGTCGGGGCTACTCCATGTTTGGTCAATGTTTAATAGTGTGTTTGATATATACATATACACATGTAAGACTACTTACTAGAGCATGCAGCATTCACATTCACCATCCAAGCGGTAAACGCCATCTTTGCATTCACATACGCTACCTTCATGTTTTCCTATATGTTGTAATATACATTCATGTCACTACATATGCCTGTTTGTGGACATCGAGATTGTATACAAATATTATAATGTGTATATGTATATATACGTCATACATAGGGATGTCTGCTGTGTACCATACAAACAGTGACAGGCACTGTGACCTGGGGACATCCCGCTAACCCTAACCAACCTCCTCAGTAGCCACAAAACACAATCAGCAATCATTCACAAGGGTCATCAACTTTACAATTAATTAATATCAAGTTTATCATTGTGGTCATCATCATTTCATTATCATCATTTCATCATCATCATCATCATCACCATCTCTTACAACCTGTATCACTCTCAGTTAGAATTCTCCAGGAGACATGATTCTCTATTGGCAACATCACACGTCATGTGGCGGATGAGCTTCTATGTGAGTAAAACTTCATCCATATTGCAAAGGGGACAAGCGGGTCAGCTGTGGACCAATCAGCATCCTCCCTTATTTAGCCTGTGATAGGCGGGAACCCAGGGACCCTTCCAAGTTTAGCTTAGGTCGCCAGGGGCCTGCCAGGTTACGCTGAACCTGCCAAGTTACGCTGAACCTGCCAGGGGCCTGCCAAGTTACGGTAAAACTTGTCAGGGGCCTGCCAAGTTACGGTAGACTTGTCAGGGGCCTGCCAAGTTACGGTAGACTTGTCAGGGGCCTGCCAGGTTACGGTAGACTTGTCAGGGGCCTGCCAAGTTACGGTAGACTTGTCAGGGGCCTGCCAAGTTACGGTAGACTTATCAGGGGCCTGCCAAGTTACGGTAGACTTGTCAGGGGCCTGCCAAGTTACGGTAGACTTGTCAGGGGCCTGCCAAGTTACGGTAGACTTGTCAGGGGCCTGCCAAGTTACGGTAGACTTGTCAGGGGCCTGCCAAGTTAAGGTAACTTGTCAGAGGCCTGCCAAGTTATGGTAGACTTGTCAGGGGCCTGCCAAGTTACGGTAGACTTGTCAGGGGCCTGCCAAGTTAAGGTAGACTTGTCAGGGGCCTGCCAAGTTAAGGTACACCTAGCAGGGCCTGCCAAGTTACGGTAGACTTGTCAGGGGCCTGCCAAGTTAAGGTAGACTTGTCAGGGGCCTGCCAAGTTAAGGTACACCTAGCAGGGCCTGCCAAGTTAAGGTAAAACTTGTCAGGGGCCTGCCAAGTTACGGTAGACTTGTCAGGGGCCTGCCAAGTTACGGTAGACTTGTCAGGGGCCTGCCAAGTTAAGGTAACTTGTCAGGGGCCTGCCAATTTAAGGTTACTTGTCAGGGGCCCGCCAATTTAAGGTTACTTGTCAGGGGCCCGCCAATTTAAGGTAACTTGTCAAGGGCCTGCCAATTTAAGGTTACTTGTCAGGGGCCTGCCAAGTTGACCTGGCCCCACCAGGAGAGGAATAGCAGGTGTGGATAAACCCATGTAGGTGGCCGCATGCTGCGCGGGAGTCAGCCCCGGCTGTGGGAGATGTGTCATAAGGACGCTGGGAAGGGGAGGCCACTGTCTGACAATGTGTTCTACTCTCTGATTGGGGCTGACATGACAAGGTATTGACCAATGCAGCCAATGGCAGCACAGGACACTAACCTCGGTGCTGGCTGCAAGTCTAACAGGGCTTATTGCTGCAGCTGCAGGCTGAGTCTACGGCACACCCCGGGACACAAGACAGGGGGAGGCCTGCACCAATCACCACCCTGGACACAACACAGGGGGAGGCCTGGACCAATCAGACTCTTCCCCCCGGAGTCTCAGTGTTAAGAGCCAATACTACAAGCAGACAAGTCCCGGCCAGTAAGCTACATTTAACCAACACAACACAGCACATTGTTGCCGCAATCACAAAGTTAAAGAGGAATACCCGGCTGGCACATGTATGGTAGGGTGGGGTAACGAGTCATGGCTCCAACGGTGGGGCACAGTGTGAGGGAGAGGGGGGAGGGAGGGAGGGTGTGGGGTGGTGAGGGAGAGGAGGGAGGGAGAGGAGGGTAGAGTGGTGAGGGTAGAGGAGGGCAGGGTGGTGAGGGGAGGGGATGGCAAGGTGAGGAAGGAGAGGAGGGTAGGGGTGAGGAAGGAGTGGTAAGTGACAGGAGGGTGTAGGGTGGTGAGGGGGGGAGGGTGTAGGGTGGTGAGGGGAGGGTGTAGGGTGGTGAGGGCAGGGAGGGTGTAGGGGGGTGAGGGGAGGGAGGGTGTAGGGTGGTGAGGGGAGGGAGAGTGTAGGGTGGTGAGGGGAGGGTGTAGAGGGATGAGGGGAGGGAGGGTGTAGGGGGGTGAGGGGAGGGGAGGGAGGGTGTAGGGGGGTGAGGGTGTAGGGGGGTGAGGGGAGGGGAGGGAGGGTGTAGGGGGGTGAGGGGAGGGAGGGTGTAGGGGGGTGAGGGGAGGGGAGGGAGGGTGTAGGGGGGTGAGGGGAGGGTGTAGGGGGGTGAGGGGAGGGTGTAGGGTGGTGAGAGGAAGGAGGGTGTAGGGGGGTGAGGGGAGGGTGTAGAGTGGTGAGGGGAGGGAGGACGTAGGGAGGGGAGGGTGTAGGGTGGTGAGGGGAGGGGAGGGAGGGTGTAGGGGGGTGAGGTGAGGGAGGGTGTAGGGTGGTGAGGGGAGGGAGGGTGTAGGGGGGGTGAGGGGAGGGAGGGTGTAGGGGGGTGAGGGGAGGGAGGGTGTAGGGGGGTGAGGGGAGGGAGGGTGTAGGGGGGTGAGGGGAGGGAGGGTGTAGGGGGGGTGAGGGGAGGGAGGGTGTAGGGTGGTGAGGGACAGTAGGGTTGAGGAGGGAGTGGTAGAAGAGGTGGTAACAGTAACAGAGGTTGCCACAGGGTGCACCCACTCAGTCACACGGCCCTCATCGTGCTGCTACAAACTACTTCTCAAGTGACTCTTGGTATTATTTACATCAAACACTAACAGGAGGCCTCTTCACAACAAGGAGCTTCAATAACCAGTGTAACAGTAACCTCTGGGTCCAGGCTCGCTGCCTTACACCTCCACCGTCGTACCACAACACACCGTAATGCCCAACATGTTGTAGCCAGTCATCAGTGCTGGCAACATGCACACAATCAATCCAAATAAATTAAAAATACAGTGGAAATATAATGGGGTCAAGTTTGTTAACAGGAGAATACAACCATATCATTTCTGGAAGAAAAACTACAGTACATTCTTAGTGTAGTTATTTACTGCCTCGAGTTAATTTTGTGAAAATAACCCCAAACATTTTACGTAGAATATCTCTTAAGGGCCCAAAGACACCAGTGTTGATTCGCTTATTGGCAATAGATGGCACTAGGCTCCTACTCAAATGGAGACAATGAACAGAAAATGGAAAACTTGAAACAAGACTTTGGTCAAGTTAATCTCTGCCATGACATGCCGCGGTGTGCTTCCCCCCCAGCCTCCTCCTGTCCCCGATGCAGGACCTCCCCACAACATGGCCGCCTGCCGCACCCAGCACGTATTGCACATCATCATTAGTACCTCTTTAACATACAACATAAAAACATAAACTGTATAAACTAGAAACATAAACAAGGATTTATCACACAAGTGCAAGTCAACATTTACAATTATCCAATTCCCTCTTCGTGTTTCATTTCATGGTCTACCATACTCATTCCATGGTCCCATACTTGTCCGTAAGCTATTGTATTTTTATGGTTTTCAGTTTGTAATGTTGGAGTAGTGGCTCCACTCCCGACGCCTAAAGCCTCACACAGCAGACAATTCATTGCATCCAACATGGCTGCCATGTGGATCCAACATGGCCGCCGTGTGCATCCAACATGGCCGCCGTGTGCATCCAACATGGCCGCCATGTGGATCCAACATGGCCGCCATGTGGATCCAACATGGCCGCCATGTGGATCCAACATGGCCGCCATGTGGATCCAACATGGCCGCCATGTGGATCCAACATGGCCGCCGTGTGGATCCAACATGGCCGCTGTGTGCATCCAACATGGCCGCCATGTGTATCCAACATGGCCGCCATGTAGATCTCCCACATCCTCCACTCTATTTCAGCAGCTAGTTCTGCTTCTGCCTCTATCTTCACCTCGGTGAGTCATCATTAAATTACTGCCCACACACATCTACAAACTGGGCATCTCTATCAACACACTCAAGGTCTTTTTCAGATTTTTGTTTTGTTCTGAATTCCATGAAGAAGAATGTGCTCCAAACCCCAAATAATAAGGTGAACCCCAGACCTGCAGATGCAGCAAGTACACTGCAGTCGGCTCGTACAGGACGTCAATAAGAGGAGAGGTTGTGTGCCTGGCCGCGTGACAGGAAGCAGGAGTCTGTAACAACATGTAGAGGTGGTGCCGCCACCACATTCAGCAGTTCTCTGAGGTACACACAATATCAAGGTGGATATCTTATTTACAATGACCCGAATCTGGAGTTTGTCTTTCTTCACAAAGTACAACTAAATGGACAACTATTGGCAGTGCACTCTCCAGCTTCAATGTCATACCCATCCTTCTGTAATGTCAAAGCGCACCTCTCAACAGGAACCACATCTTCCCTTTGTCCTCCAATACCTTATTGTCCACCAATTTTACATATTATATATATTTTTCACGAAAATAATAATCTGACAGTACAGAGATAAGAAAATATAATGACGCTTTATTACGGAGCCGGACAAACTGCATCTGCCACTCGTTCCCACACATAGGGAGCTGGAGACCTACTGAGCCGCAACCTGAACTAACGACTTATGTACCCGGTACTAAATGCAACTGGTGTAAATGCAGTGTCAACTGTGTGTAGCCCTGTGTGTAGCATGGGAGACCCCCGCAGCCGGCCTCCTGATCTGTCATCAGTCACTCATCAGGCATGGCGAGGTGCTATCAGCCTCCTGCTACACGCCCGGCCCCCATGTCTGCTACACGCCCGGCCCCCTCAGCTAGAGCTGTACCATGTCTATTTCCTACTCAACAAAGCTCCCTCTAGTTCCATGTGCCCCCCCCCCCCCCCCAGACTCTGCACTGTCTGCCAGGTACTGCTTCCTAATTACAATAACTGCAGGCCGCCTCCACCAGGCTTCCCTTTGGCCTTGTTAACAGTAACTACCATGAGGCTACTTTTGTGACGCATCTCAACAACACCGTGATTCCAAACAAACTCCCTACGCGGCAGACTCCATACAAGCCCCCCATGTCAGCTATGTCCTCCTACTGCCCCATCCCCCCCATGTGGCAGGTCATTCAGCCATGTCCCATCCCTGGGTACTGCTACTCTGGTGTGGCTGACATACTTCATCAGCTCCTACTCAGCCAAGCAAGAATTCAGAATTGTAACAAATGGTCCCAATAAAAAATACTTAATAAATAGACGATTGATCATTACGCAAATTGCACACAGAGTTTAAACTGTACTGTGTGGAAAAGTGCTCGCGTGGGATAGCAATGTACTCAACATGACTCTGGTCTGCCTGTAACATGTGTAACCTCTCCTCCTGTAACTCAGAATGCACCAACACTAAACAACAAGACATCTTCATCTCTCCCCGACCTCTCCGTGATGGGATCCCCCTGCCCCAGACGCAGCCTCCCCCCGGGCGTCTATAACAAGCAGCTCTACCTGCACCCCGTGTACACACACACCTGTAGAGTAATCAGGACAGAATAATGATCAATCAGCTCTTTACCTTCCACAGGTGGAAACAGAAACAAGTGAAGTATAAACAGAATATAACAAATGCAGCCAGAACTCAGCGGTGCGGCCCACAACCACCTTAACATCACTTTCTGTAACAGGAAATAAATTAACCTTCAACGTTTGAAGTTGTCTTAAATATTGTGTTATCTTTAACAGCTGTCGGCGTGTAGCACGGGGGTGTAGACCCTCCGTGCGGCCTTCTCTACATGAAACATCAGGTAGCCACAGTCTCTCCAACATGGGCAATAGCACAACATCTGTTGTAGATTCATAATGTGGTAACCAAAATAATTCTTGTCATAATTGTGTGCACACAGACTTGATGAGGAGGGGATGCTGCAGTGTTAGTGAGTGGGTGTAGGTCTGTAGGAGGTCCCTGCCTCCCCCCACCACACACACCAGGCTATAGTGTTAGTGAGTGGGTGAGGAGGTCCCTGTCTCCCCCCACCACACACACCAGGCTGTAGTGTTAGTGAGTGGGTGAGGAGGTCCCTGCCTCCCCCCACCACACACACCAGGCTATAGTGTTAGTGAGTGGGTGAGGAGCTGTAGGAGGTCCCTGCCTCCCCCCACCACACACACCAGGCTATAGTGTTAGTGAGTGGGTGAGGAGCTGTAGGAGGTCCCTGCCTCCCCCCACCACACACACCAGGCTATAGACATGACTAGGTCAGACTGTAAAGACACCAGAATACAACATGATGTGTCCCCTTTAGCTCCTCCTACCCAGGTGTCTGTGTCAGCAGCTTCTCCTTCTACATGTGTGTTCTATGACTCTGTCAGCCCTCCCATCTTCCTGTAGTATATAAAATAAACCTCTGTCTCACCCCGACCATCATCAGTTCACTCCCGGCAGCCACAGCCGTCCACCGTAGCACAACAAACAGCTCAATAATTTATCTCCCACCCAACCCAACAGTAAACATTGAATACCGCGATTACATTCAAGGCGACCAGTTTGGAGTCCAGTCTCGATTTGGCCCACTAACAGTAATGCAGAGTAGTGAAACATAATGCAGGTAGGATTCTGACAACTAATAATAATGTGTTAATGTAATATGTACAGAGATACAACAGGTGCCTTCCATAGGAGCAGGCAGAGCAGTAAAATAAGAAGAAACAAGTCCAACAGGATCCTTCACAGCGATCTCTTCTCCCACCAGGCGCCGTCATCACTCAGCTTTAACCATCCAAGACGACATCACGACCTTGTACCATCCAAGACGACATCACGACCTTTGTACCATCCAAGGCGACATCATGTACCATCCAAGGTGACATCACGACCTTGTACCATGCAAGGCGACATCATGACCTAGCTTGTACCACCTAGGGTTTCATCATGACCCTTAGCGGATATCGTGACCTTGTATTTACTACCAAAGGGGAAGAGGAAAGCCTTTCGTGTTCATCAAGATAAAACGCGCCCTCAGCGCTTCAATCACTCAGTGGGCAGCCACGAGGCACTACACACAGGGACCCAGTGTAACAGTACAGGTACCCAGTGTACCACCGGGAGCCTGTGTAACACAGGGACCCAGTGTAGCAGCACAGGTACCCAGTGTAGCACAGGGACCCAGTGTAGCAGCACAGGTACCCAGTGTAGCACAGGTCCCCAGTGTAGGTGGTGGTACACAGGGTGCTGTGGTACAGAGGTCCCTCACTGTGTCCATGTACATGTACATCACTGTAGCTAAGTATGGACACCCACATCATGCCACAGGAGAGAGGAGATGGTAACCTGTCCCAGTGGTACCTCGTGTGGTACCTCGAGTGGTACCTCGTGTCCCCATGAGGCTCCCACACTAGCTCCCCATCAGTCTGTCGTAACATCCACTTTCACTTGTCAGGCGGCGTGCTACTATTGGTTGGTGGTGGTGCCTGAGCTGCTATTCCTGTATGCGATCACCTTCTGGGCGAGGAATGCGACGATGGCTGCGAAGATGGCAAAGCCGAGCAGGATGAGGATGGCCCACTGCTGGTCGGTGAGTTGTCGGGGCTCGGCGCTGCCCCGGGAGAGGCAGGTGGAGCTGGGGGCGGGGGTGGGGGCCAGCTTGGGGGCCTGGGTGACAAAGGACACCCCGGGGCTGTAGGCCCCACTCAGGTCTGCCATGCCGTCCGTGCACACCCGTGTAGCACACACACGCACCTGGTACTCCGTCTTGGGGCTCAGACCCTTCAACCGGTAACTCGTCTCCGGCCCCTTGTAGATCTGAAACACACAGCACAGTGTAAGTACAGGGAAACAACCGGTAACTCGTCTCCGGCCCCTTGTAGATCTGAAACACACAGCACAGTGTAAGTATAGGGAAACAACCGGTAACTCGTCTCCGGCCCCTTGTAGATCTGAAACACACAGCACACAGTGTAAGTATAGGGAAACAACCGGTAACTCGTCTCCGGCCCCTTGTAGATCTGAAACACACAGCACAGTGTAAGTACAGGGAAACAACCGGTAACTCGTCTCCGGCCCCTTGTAGATCTGAAACACACAGCACACAGTGTAAGTATAGGGAAACAACCGGTAACTCGTCTCCGGCCCCTTGTAGATCTGAAACACACAGCACACAGTGTAAGTATAGGGAAACAACCGGTAACTCGTCTCCGGCCCCTTGTAGATCTGAAACACACAGCACACAGTGTAAGTATAGGGAAACAACCGGTAACTCGTCTCCGGCCCCTTGTAGATCTGAAACACACAGCACAGTGTAAGTATAGGGAAACAACCGGTAACTCGTCTCCGGCCCCTTGTAGATCTGAAACACACAGCACACAGTATAAGTACAGGGAACTCATAATGACAATAACTTGTAAACAGTTGTGGTTGTGCTATAACTAGTTTTATTGACTCGATACTGAGTTACTTTATTAACTGCATTTGTTCTCACCTGTTTGTACTAATTGTGTTATAATGTACTAAGGGAGTGTTCATTTATTATTTACAGGGGGGGGGTGGTGGGTTGGGGGGGGGGGGCGTAAAAGTTTCCGACCCCTTCTGAGGGGGGGCGTAAAAAATTCTGACCCCTCTTGAGGGGGGGGGGGCGTAAAAATTTAAGCCCCTTTTTAGCCAAAAAGCCCGCGCGTTACTATAGTTCAAAGGGGGGGGGGGGCGAAAAATTTTCGGCGCCTTCAGCGAGGGGGGCACGAAACGCTACACGCGCTCTCGAGGGGGGGGGGGGGGGGCGTAAATTTTTTTCGCCCCTCCGCACGAAATCTCACCATCCCCCCCCTGTAATTAATAAATGAACACTCCCTAATATTTGTGTACTAATTGTGTTATAAAGTATAAACCTGTTTATACTCTGTGTATTCAGTGTACAAGTGCTCAACTGTTTGTACTGAGTGTGTAATAATGTATTAGTTACTGAGTGTGTTATAGTGTATTAATACATGTACTGAGTGTGTTATAATGTATTAGTACATGTACTAAGTGTGTTATAATGGTACACGTACTGAGTGCTCGTCTGTTTGTACTGTATGTTAAAGGTGTGTAACTCATCTGTTTGTACTGTATGTTAAAGGTGTGTAACTCACCTGTTTGTACTGTATGTTAAAGGTGTGTAACTCACCTGTTTGTACTGTATGTTAAAGGTGTGTAACTCACCTGTTTGTACTATATGTTAAAGGTGTGTAACTCACCTGTTTGTACTGTATGTTAAAGGTGTGTAACTCACCTGTTTGTACTGTATGTTAAAGGTGTGTAACTCACCTGTTTGTACTGTATGTTAAAGGTGTGTAACTCACCTGTTTGTACTGTATGTTAAAGGTGTGTAACTCACCTGTTTGTACTGTATGTTAAAGGTGTGTAACTCACCTGTTTGTATTCCTGGTCGCGGGAGTGTCCGTTCTGCAGCTGCAGGCAGTACACGATGCTGTCCAACCCTAAAGGTTTGCAAGCTTGCCACTCGACCAGACACGAGTCCAGCAGCACCTCGCTAACCTTGGGAGCTGTCAACGGGAAAATACACAGGTTAGACACAGCGTACAGCAACTCTACACCACCCCCTACCTAATACTGCTAGTATACCCCACATCAACCCCTAGTTACCCCACACCACCCCTCGTTACCCCACACCACCCCTAGTATACCCCACACCACCCCTAGTTACCCCACACCACCCCCTAGTTACTCTATACCACCCCTAGTTACCCCACACCACCCCTAGTTACCCCACACCACCCCTCGTTACCCCACACCACCCCTCGTTACCCCACACCAACCCCTAGTATACCCCACACCACCCCTAGTTACCCCACACCACCCCCTAGTTACTCTATACCACCCCTAGTTACCCCACACCACCCCTAGTTACCCCACACCACCCCTCGTTACCCCACACCACCCCTCGTTACCCCACACCAACCCCTAGTATATCCCACACCACCCCTAGTTACCCCACACCACCCCCTAGTTACTCTATACCACCCCTAGTTACTCTACACCACCCCTAGTTACCCCACACCACCCCTAGTTACCCCACACCACCCCCTAGTTACCTAACACCACCCCTAGTTACCCCATACCCCCCTAGTTACCTAACACCACCCCTAGTTACCTAACACCACCCTCTAGTTACCTAACACCACCCCTAGTTACCTAACACCACCCCCTAGTTATCTAACACCACCCCTAGTTACCTAACACAACCCCCTAGTTACCCCACACAACCCCCTAGTTACCCCATCCCCCCATGTTACCTAACACCACCCCTAGTTACCCCACACCACCCCTAGTTACCCCATACCACCCCTCGTTACCCCACACCAACCCCTAGTATACCCCACACCACCCCTAGTTACCCCACACCACCCCCTAGTTACTCTATACCACCCCTAGTTACTCTACACCACCCCTAGTTACCCCACACCACCCCTAGTTACCCCACACCACCCCTAGTTACCCCATACCCCCCTAGTTACCTAACACCACCCCTAGTTACCTAACACCACCCCTAGTTACCCCACACCACCCCCTAGTTACCCCACACCACCCCTAGTTACCCCACACCACCCCTAGTTACCCCACACCACCCCCTAGTTACCCCATCCCCCCATTTTACCTAGCACCACCCCTAGTTACCCCACACCACACCCTAGTTACCTAACACCACCCCAAGTTACCTAACACCACCCCTAGTTACCTAACACCACCCTCTAGTTACCTAACACCACCCCTAGTTACCTAACACCACCCCCTAGTTATCTAACACCACCCCTAGTTACCTAACACAACCCCCTAGTTACCCCACACAACCCCCTAGTTACCCCATCCCCCCATGTTACCTAACACCACCCCTAGTTACCCCACACCACCCCTAGTTACCCCATACCACCCCTCGTTACCCCACACCAACCCCTAGTATACCCCACACCACCCCTAGTTACCCCACACCACCCCCTAGTTACTCTATACCACCCCTAGTTACTCTACACCACCCCTAGTTACCCCACACCACCCCTAGTTACCCCACACCACCCCTAGTTACCCCATACCCCCCTAGTTACCTAACACCACCCCTAGTTACCTAACACCACCCCTAGTTACCCCACACCACCCCCTAGTTACCCCACACCACCCCTAGTTACCCCACACCACCCCTAGTTACCCCACACCACCCCCTAGTTACCCCATCCCCCCATTTTACCTAGCACCACCCCTAGTTACCCCACACCACACCCTAGTTACCCCACACCACCCCTAGTTACCCCACACCACCCCCTAGTTACCTAACACCACCCCCTAGTTACCAATAACCACCCCTAGTTACCCTACACCACCCCTAGTTACCCCACACCACCCCTAGTTACCCCACACCACCCCCTAGTTACCTAACACCACCCCTAGTTACCCCACACCACCCCTAGTTACCCCACACCACCCCTAGTTACCCCACACCACCCCCTAGTTACCTAACACCACCCCTAGTTACCCCACACCACCCCTAGTTACCTAACACCACCCCTAGTTACCCCACACCACCCCTAGTTACCTAACACCACCCCTAGTTACCCCACACCACCCCCTAGTTACCCCACACCACCCCTAGTTACCTAACACCACCCCCTAGTTACCCCACACCAGACCAGGTACTCACGTCTGACAGCAGCAGGGGGGGCTTTGGTTGTCTTGAAGGAGTAGACGCGTGAGTAGGGTCCCTCTCCGGCCTCGTTACTCGCGAAGGTCCTGAAGTGGTACTCGGTCAGTTCCAGCAGCCGGTTAATCTTGTACATGTGGAGGGGGCCCTGGTACATGGTCTGGTAACTGCTGTAATACAATAAGGTACACATATATATAATATACATATACACTATACCCACTCACACCTTGTACATGTGGAGGGGGCCCTGGTACATGGTCTGGTAACTGCTGTAATACAAAATGGTACATATATATAATAGGTATATACATATACACACCCACACAAACACAAGTGTAGGGGCCCCTGGTACATTCAGGGCCATTTGGTTCTAAAATAACTGGTTTTGGGCAGTTTTGTCCAAATTTTGGGCATCCAACCAACCCTACTACTGGCTCCGGAGTGAAATTCAGGGCCATTCGGTTGAAAAAAGGACTGGTTTTGGGCAGATTTTATGTTCGTTGATCCTAATGCTACTGGTGGCTGCGGTACATGTTATGGTTAACTCATAACTGTTGTTTTCCCGTCTCACCTGCAGCAGCTCTAGCTCACACGCTGTGTAACACCCCTATATGGCTGTGTGTGGTACATGTTTTAGTTATAGCTAGGGACCTTCTACTAACCTGCTGTTTTCCCGTCCCGTCCCGTGTAACACCTCAGTATGGCTGTATGTGGTACATGTTAGTTATAGCTAGGGACCTTCTACTAACCTGCTGTTTTCCCGTCTCATCTCGAGGCCATACTGCAGCAGTTCCGGGTTCTTGCCGTCGCCCCACTTGAGTTTGAGACTGTTGTGAGTGACGCTGAGACACTCGAGGCGGGGCGGGTTGGGGGGCAGCGCCCGCGTCGTCACTTTGACAGCAGAACTAAAGGTGCCCACGCCAATACTGTTTACTGCCTGTACGCGCACTCTGTAAGATACAATGTAAGGGAGTTAATATCAGCTACAACACACACATATATAGGAGTCACACAGCACACCCACACTACAGCCACACACTACAATAAGGTCATTACGTTGAATGCGGTACTGGTGCAGGAATGGTGTTGAAGGTGAAGTTTGGTCACAGTATTTGGCGGAATCTTGTCTTTTATGTATAGATGCAGTCTGTACTCACTTGTAAGTTCTCTCTGGGGATCCTCTAAGTGTATATATGTGTATGTTATGGTGTAAGTAATGGTTTGGTATATATAATAGTGTGGTTATATACTTGTAAGTTGTCTCTGGCTGGAGAGCCTCTATGTGTGTGTGTGTGTATGGTATATGTATGTATAGGTGCTGTAGGTATATGATGGTATTGGGGGACACTTACTTGTAAGTTGTCTCTGGTTGGCTACAGAGATGAGGTGGTTCTGTATGTTTCTATATGTATATGTATGTATGTAATGGTGTATGTATGGGTGTTATAATGCTGTATGTATGGGTGTTATAATGGGGTATGTATGGGTGTTATAATGCTGTATGTATGGGTGTTATAATGCTGTATGTATGGGTGTTATAATGGGGTATGTATGGGTGTTATAATGCTGTATGTAAGGGTGTTATAATGGGGTATGTATGGGTGTTATAATGCTGTATGTATGGGTGTTATAATGCTGTATGTATGGGTGTTATAATGCTGTATGTATGGGTGTTATAATGGGGTATGTATGGGTGTTATAATGCTGTATGTATGGGTGTTATAATGCTGTATGTAAGGGTGTTATAATGGGGTATGTATGGGTGTTATAATGGGGTATGTATGGGTGTTATAATGCTGTATGTATGGGTGTTATAATGCTGTATGTAAGGGTGTTATAATGGGGTATGTATGGGTGTTATAATGGGGTATGTATGGGTGTTATAATGCTGTATGTATGGGTGTTATAATGGTGTATATGGAGTGAGTGACTTACTTGTAAGTTGTCTCTGGCTGCAGATCCTCTATGACATGCTCCAACACGTTGGCTACAGAGATGAGGTGGTTCTGTATATATATGTAATGGTGTATGTATGGTGTATGTATGGGTGTTATAATGCTATATCTTAGTGTCCTTACTTGTAAGTTGTCTCAGGCTGGAGGTCCTCTATGACATGCTCCAACACGTTGGCTACAGAGATGAGGTGGTTCTGTATGTTTGTATATGTATGTAATGGTGTATGTATGGGTGTTATAATGCTATATCTTAGTGTACTTACTTGTAAGTTGTCTCTGGCTGCAGGTCCTCTATGTGTGTATGTATGTGTGTGGTGTGTGTGTGTGTGTGTGTGGTGTGTGTGTGTGTTATGCATGTATAAGTGTTATAATGCTATATCTTAGTGTCCTTACTTGTAAGTTGTCTCTGGTTGGAGATCCTCTATGACATGCTCCAGCACGTTGGCTACAGAGATGAGGTGGTTCTGTATGTTTGTATATGTATGTATGTATGTAATGGTGTATGTATAGGTGTTATAATGGTGTATGTATGGGTGTTATAATGCTATATCTTAGTGTCCTTACTTGTAAGTTGTCTCAGGCTGCAGATCCTCTATGACATGCTCCAGCACGTTGGCTACAGAGATGAGGTGGTTCTGTATGTTTGTATATGTATATATGTATGTAATGGTGTATGTATGGGTGTTATAATGGTGTATGTATGGGTGTTATAATGCTATATCTTAGTGTCCTTACTTGTAAGTTGTCTCTGGCTGCAAGTCCTCTATGACATGCTCCAACACGTTGGCTACAGAGATGAGGTGGTTCTGTATGTTTGTATATGTATGTAATGGTGTATGTATGGGTGTTATAATGGTGTATGTATGGGTGTTATAATGCTGTATGTATGGGTGTTATACTGGTGTATATGGAGTGAGTGACTTACTTGTAAGTTGTCTCTGGCTGCAGGTCCTCTATGACATGCTCCAGCACGTTGGCTACAGAGATGAGGTGGTTCTCCCCCAGGTCGATGTTGTAGGCCACAATGTCGCTGCCGTTCCTGTGCGGCTCCTGCCACCCCAGCTGTATCGAGTCAGCTGTAGCCGTGCCCCGCACGTGGCTCACCGCCCCCGGGCTGCTGGGGGGCGTCACGCAGTGTACCTGCACGCTGTAGGGGCCCGCCCCCGCACTGTTAAGGGCCTGTAGTAAAACATACACACATTATAATGTAACCTAACCCTGCACTGTTAAGGGCCTACAGTAGAACATACACACATTATAATGTAACCAAACCCTGCACTGTTAAGGGCCTACAGTAGAACATACACACATTATAATGTAACCAAACCCTGCACTGTTAAGGGCCTACAGTAGAACATACACACATTATAATGTAACCTCACCCTGCACTGTTAAGGGCCTGCAGTAGAACATACACACATTATAATGTAACCTAACCCTGCACTGTTAAGGGCCTGCAGTAGAACATACACACATTATAATGTAACCTAACCCTGCACTGTTAAGGGCCTGCAGTAAAACATACACACATTATAATGTAACCTGACCCTGCACTGTTAAGAGACTGCAGTAGAACATACATACTGTCTACAATCTCAGGGTTCCACAAAGATTTCAGATTAAAATTCTATGACATTCCATGAGCAAAATCTCAATTTTCCAGGAAATTTATTACATTTTTGTGGGGGGAGGCATTCCATGACACACAGCAAACTTAACAAAATTCCATGACAATCCATGACAGCTTTTAATTCCATGACCCGTGGGAACGCTAGATCTACCCAAACCCAGCACCGTTCGGGTTAAAAAATCAGAAATCTGACATTTCCCGCACCTGGCACAAAAATTTTTTCCCTGACATTTTCCCTGATGGTGGTAACCCTGGGTGACCTGACCCCCTGACCCTGTGACCTGACCCTGTGACCTGACCCCTTGACCCTGTGACTTGTGACCTGACTCCCTGACCCCCTGACCCTGTGACCTACCTGTACTCTGAATGTGTATGTGGTGGCAGGAGACAGGCCGCGCACGTCGTAGTTGCTCACACCCTGACCTGACCTTGTGACCTGACCCCCTGACCCTGTGACCTACCTGTACTCTGAATGTGTAAGTGGTGGCAGGAGACAGGCCGCGCACGTCGTAGCTGCTCACACCCTGACCTGACCCCCTGACCCTGTGACCTGACCCCCTGACCCTGTGACCTGACTCCCTGACCCTGTGACCTGACCCCCTGACCCTGTGACCTGACCCCCTGACCCTGTGACCTGACCCCCTGACCCTGTGACCTGACCCCCTGACCCTGTGACCTGACCCCCTGACCTTGTGACCTGACCCCCTGACCCTGTGACCTGACCCCCTGACCTTGTGACCTGACCCCCTGACCCTGTGACCTGTGACCTACCTGTACTCTGAATGTGTAAGTGGTGGCAGGAGACAGGCCGCGCACGTCGTAGCTGCTCACACCCTGACCTGACCCCCTGACCCTGTGACCTGACCCCCTGACCCTGTGACCTGACTCCCTGACCCTGTGACCTGACCCCCTGACCCTGTGACCTGACCCCCTGACCCTGTGACCTGACCCCCTGACCCTGTGACCTGACCCCCTGACCCTGTGACCTGACCCCCTGACCTTGTGACCTGACCCCCTGACCTGACCCCCTGACCTTGTGACCTGACCCCCTGACCCTGTGACCTGTGACCTACCTGTACTCTGAATGTGTAAGTGGTGGCAGGAGACAGGCCGCGCACGTCGTAGCTGCTCACACCCTGACCTGACCCCCTGACCCTGTGACCTGACCCCCTGACCCTGTGACCTGACCCCTTGACCTGACCCCCTGACCTGTGACCTGTGACCTACCTGTACTCTGAATGTGTAAGTGGTGGCAGGAGACAGACCGCGCACGTCGTAGCTGCTGAGTCCCCCGTAGTAGATCTGGGTGAAGTCCGTGTCGGGGCGGTGCTGCCACTCCAGGCGGTAGTCTGTCACCGTGGCCCCGTTGTTGACGGGCTCGTCCCAGGACACGACCACCCAGTGAGGAGACTTGCAGCTCACCTGCAGCTTGGGGGGGTCGGGCACCCCCGCCCCGCTCACCACCTCCAGGGGGTCTGACCACTGCCCCACCTGTAACATTGGTACAAGGTTACATTAGTATTATACAGGCACCCCCGCCCCGCTCACCACCTCCAGGGGGTCTGACCACTGCCCCACCTGTAACATGGGTACAAGGTAACATTAGTATTATACAGCTTGGGGGGGTCCGGCACCCCCGCCCCGCTCACCACCTCCACATTTACAATTTCCGCGAAAATATGTCCAGCGCGAAAATATCTACATTTACAGTATATACATATGGTAGGTCTAGTTCTACAATCTCTAATTTCTCAATTGCATGCCACTTTCCAGTGACCATCCACAGATTTCTATTGCTTAAATAGTGGCTCTACACCCCCCCCCCCCACCATCCATAGGGGAGGAATAACAGCCATCATATTTACTGAGTGCCATATAGGCATACTGAGTGGGGCAGCTAGCTCCTCATTTAAACAGTCATTCTTGATTCACCCAACCCTAAACTTTACTCTATAGGCAGGCCCTGGTTGTCAGCTGTCACAGGTACTGTGAGACTTACCCGAGACCTGTAGGAGGCCCTGACTATGTGAGACTTGTTGGAGGCCCTGACTATGTGAGACTTTACTTGTTGGAGGCCCTGACTATGTGAGACTTTACTTGTAGGAGGCCCTGACTATGTGAGACTTTACTTGTAGGAGGCCCTGACTATGTGAGACTTTACCTGTTGGAGGCCCTGACTATGTGAGACTTACCCCCGACCTGTTGGAGGCCCTGACTATGTGAGACTTTACTTGTTGGAGGCCCTGACTATGTGAGACTTTACTTGTAGGAGGCCCTGACTATGTGAGACTTTACTTGTAGGAGGCCCTGACTATGTGAGACTTTACTTGTTGGAGGCCCTGACTATGTGAGACTTTACCTGTAGGAGGCCCTGACTATGTGAGACTTTACCTGTTGGAGGCCCTGACTATGTGAGACTTTACTTGTAGGAGGCCCTGACTATGTGAGACTTTACTTGTAGGAGGCCCTGACTCTGTGAGACTTGTAGGAGGCCCTGACTATGTGAGACTTGTTGGAGGCCCTGACTATGTGAGACTTGACTTGTAGGAGGCCCTGACTATGTGAGACTTGTTGGAGGCCCTGACTCTGTGAGACTTGTAGGAGGCCCTGACTCTGTGAGACTTGTAGGAGGCCCTGACTATGTGAGACTTTACTTGTAGGAGGCCCTGACTCTGTGAGACTTTACTTGTTGGAGGCCCTGACTCTGTGAGACTTTACCTGTTGGAGGCCCTGACTATGTGAGACTTTACTTGTAGGAGGCCCTGACTATGTGAGACTTTACTTGTTGGAGGCCCTGACTATGTGAGACTTTACTTGTAGGAGGCCCTGACTCTGTGAGACTTGTAGGAGGCCCTGACTATGTGAGACTTTACCTGTTGGAGGCCCTGACTATGTGAGACTTTACTTGTAGGAGGCCCTGACTCTGTGAGACTTGTAGGAGGCCCTGACTATGTGAGACTTGTTGGAGGCCCTGACTATGTGAGACTTACCCCAGACTTGTTGGAGGCCCTGACTATGTGAGACTTTACTTGTAGGAGGCCCTGACTATGTGAGACTTACCCCCGACTTGTTGGAGGCCCTGACTATGTGAGACTTACCCCAGACTTGTTGGAGGCCCTGACTTGGAAGAGATAGGAGCGTCCGGGAGAGAGGCCGGCTACGATGCAGTCCAGGGCGTGTCCGCGGTACACCGACTGTGTCGAGTTGTCTGACAGCGTCATCAGCACCTCGAACTCTGTCACCGGCACCCCGCCGTCGTAGTCAGGGTAAACTGGAACACAACCACAGGTTAATACATCTATAGTGCTGCAGGGTACTACAATAGTACTACAATAGTGTAACGGTCACCGGCACCCCGCCGTCGTAGTCGGGGTAAACTGTAAACACAAACACAGGTTTATATTACTACAGGGTACTACAATAGTACTACACTAGTGTAACTCTGTCACCAGCACCCCGCCGTCGTAGTCGGGGTAAACTGGAACACAAACACAGGTTAATACATCTATAGTGCTACAGGGTACCACAATAGTACTACACTATAATACATCTGTAGTGCTGCAGGGTACCAATGTACATCAACAGATACTAGAGGGAATCCAAGTGTACATTTACTAGAATAAACAAGATACTAATGCTGGCCCGAGATGATTACCTTCCTATGGGCCCGGATGGCCCAGAAAATAGGTTAAGAAATTTCTAGAACAAATCTTTAGCAATATAGTTATGCAATATCTCATAGTTATTTTCATAACTGAAAAAGCTAGAGTCTACCCCTGAATAAATTAATCAGATATAATGACAGCTAATCAATTGCTTAAACCAGGAGACAGAAATATGCAGAATGGTACTCACTCCAGCGTAGATGTAGCGTGGTTGCCTTTGGCTTCCCTTGTAGTTTGGGAGACATGCAGGGCCCTGGGGCAACCGCCTGCGCCTGCACCGTGAGGCACTCCGACCACTGCAACAAGAACAAGCAGTAGTATCATGAGCAACAATAACAACCTACTACATAACCCTAACCCTGCACCGTGAGGCACTCCGACCACTGCAACAAGACGCAGCATTATAACAATAATAACCTACTATATAACAGTAACCCTAACCCTGACCACTGCAACAAGACGCAGCATTATAACAATAATAACCTATTATAAAAGTAACCCTAACCCTGACCACTGTAACAGATGCAGCATTATAACAATAATAACCTACTATACAACAGTAACCCTAATACTGCACTCCGACCACTGTAACAGGCACAGCAGTAGTAGCAGGGGCAACAGAAGGGTTACAGCACACAAATAATATACTTATTTTCCCTTGATGCTTTGGAACAATGTGACTTATATAGATAGTATAATGGTGGCCAAAACAAGGCAATAAGTGAGAGATTTAGCAAAGCAGACAATTTTCACAAATTTCGAAGAAATATACACCTGCAAAAATATATAGACAAATGCCAATGCCCATTGACACCGTCTCTGCTGTATTTCACGAGTGGGGAATTGGGCAGTATCCCACGAAGCTGCAGGCTTAGTGGGATATGCCCCAGCCCCCACAAGTGAAAAACATCAGACTGGTATCAATGTAGTTGGCATTTGTGTTTATTCTTTTATTTATACCATTTAATGAAGGAAAAACTGCTTTTTCTTTTAATACAGTCACATTGTATTCAATGGGAGGCATTGAATATGGCCTTTCTAGTACTTAAGCATAGTAAAGCTTGTATTTCAAAAAAATAAACACATTTACAGTAGATACAAACTGCAGTAGCAGGTGCAGTGGCACATTGATATATATTGAGGTAGCTGGTGTACTAAGTACAGTAACACATGATACTCACATCACTCTTGCCTCCAATACTGCTGCAGGCCACGCGGACCCGGTACACGTGACCCGGGGACAACGAGTCACAGTTAAACTCACGCTCCGAGTCCTCATACACCAGCTCAAAGCCTGCAAGGCAACACACCAAGTTAACATGGGGGGATCAGGTAAAGTAACCAGAGGGTCTACAAGGTACAAGGGGGGGGGGGGTCAGGTAAAGTCACCCCAGGTAATCAAGTACATGGGTGGGGGGATCAGCATTGTCTAAATCAGCTATTCAGCATATTTACATCTACCAAAGTCCTCTTATATCCCACTCCCTAAGGACATGATGCTGGAATGGTGATGATTCAGACTCCCGGTTGTCTATGGTAGAAAGGAGGTTCTAAATACAACATGAAAGTGACCAATTGTAAGAAAAGAGATGACCCTGAATTAAGGTTCTCTATGGTAGTTAAGGATCTTGGCTTGGGAAGGTTTCCATAGCAGTAATTGAGTCCTGTGTTTATTGTGAATGTTTGACACCTGCCTGCCCCTCATGTAGGGATGGCACAATCTGCACTAAAAGATAAATGTCATAAAACTACACAGCACTGTTGGCAACTCAAGTTGGCATACAAAGACACAAGCATACTACAAAACTGAAGGTGGTTCTGGTGGTACCCGCCGGTGGGGCACCCTACCGGTGGGGCACCCTACCGGTGGGGCCCCCACCGGTAGGGTGCACCAGCTAGCTTATACTTCAAGAAAAATGGCCATGACAATATATTCAGTAAAATCTCATCGCATTAGTACAATATGAAATCAAATATTTAATCAAATTTACTATCAACATATATCGCCACACAACTACCGTACTCAAAGCTCATTTCCACTTCAAAATACGCAAACTGGAAAAGCTGCACATCACCAGCTGGGGTCACATTAAAAGGAAAACTTGCGCGGGAATTTTTATGATGAAAAATTACAACGTAAATGGTACCTTCCGCCAGTCAGCCAAGTACTGACACCTCGACAGGATGTCCTGACTTGTATATATATGTACTGTAGAACCTCACGTAGAAGCCGAACTTGAGTATTAGCCGCACCCTAACTTTTACAAACACTATACGCCTCAGAGAGGGTCTGATAACTGCTAATTTGGTACTGCCGTATACATCTTATAACTCGTATATAAGTCATAGAGTGGCATATATATATATGCCACTCTATGACTTAGTTTTGATCCTATAAGCGGCATTGGCGATCTGACTAGCGTACTAGCGGCAGCTTCTACGCGAGGTTTTACGTTACATCACAGACGTCTCACGGCCTAACTGGGGGTGGTGCCATACAGCATGATACAAGGAAGGCATTATTTACCGTCTCCTGCTGATATTAAAAAAAAAACAATACCGTCTTAAATACACCGTTATCTGGCTACCAGGAAATGGGAGTGAAAATCCATTAAGTTGGAAAATTGTCTTCAAAGAGGGTCACATTACCATTCATATGTTGTCAAAGGTGGTAAAACCTGGGCTACTTCACTGGGTGTGGAATTTGGGGTTGCCTACTTTAGCATAGAGACTGGTTAGAAATCACTATTGGTAATTGTTTATATAGCAACCCCATTTCTTGATTTGATTGTTCCTTTGTTTCATGTGAAAATTCATGAAAATTGATTTTACCAATTGCCATGCGATTGTTCATGATAATGTCAGTCAGTGAAGTCCCCGGTGGGGCTTTTTCACCGGGTGTGGAATTTGGGGTTGCTTATCCTTGAGTAGAGTCTGGTGATGAACCCCTAATTCCTGGGTTATGTTATGGACTAAAGCTACCCCTTCTTCATTACAGATGTCCTTATAACAAGTTGTGCCACAAGGTGTGGTTTCAGGTCCTTACCTCGTGAGTCGTCCAGCTCCAGGTGGTACTTGGTCACCTCCGCTCCTCCCGTGTCCCGCGGGGCCTCTACAAGTACAAGGATACTATATAGTGTCCTGCGCTGCTTCTACTACACCATACACAGTTCCTCCTCAGTCTCACCTACCCTGCCTAGTATACATACAGTACTACACCTGTATAGACATGTATAAACCCATTAGCAGTCACTGGTCTAACAATACACAGACCATGTGATTCTCAATTTGGTTGCGAAATGTAGATTGATGTCCTGAGTGTTCAGTGCTAGCCATCGACCTTAGTTGCGACTACATTTTAGACAAGGTTACGGGTGAAATGATCCGCTATATTTGTGACTGACCACAAGAATGAGTGATTAATACAAGCTACAGCGCGTCTTTGTGCCTGTACAGCCGACCACCAGATGGCTGTATGTAGCAGCCCGTGCCCCCGTGTAGACCCTTGACTTACCCCACACGACCTTGAAGCTGGTGGCGTGGACGTTGCCCTTGAGTTTGGGTTTGCCGGGAGGTGAAGGTCGGTCAGGCAGAGTGCGGTAACACACAATGTCACTCCACTTACTGCTGCCCTCCTCGTTGTTAGCCGACAACTGAAATATAAACAACAACAACATGGTCAGAGGTTGTTAGCCGACAACTGAGGGGCCATATGACGTGAGACTGTACAAAATTTGCTACGTCACTATAAACTTGTTTTGAATATAAGTCTTCATTGAGGGGTTTCATAACAGAGATTTTGTCCTTAGATGAAAAAAGGTGGACTTTTCTTTAATTTATCCTGAATATTAAAATATAAATAGACACTTCTATTTAGGACCGTAAGCCTTAGTAAACATGACACTTACCCTAAATTTGTACTCTGTATTCCGTCGAAGTGTTTCGATTTTGTGAGAAAGGTCTGATCCGTTGTAAACTGTGAGGAAGCCATGACCCTGCAAGACAATGAGGTCAATGTCAGTACAATAAGGTCAATGTCAGTACAATAAGGTCAATGTCAGTACAATAAGGTCAAGGTCAGTACAATGTACAATAAAAAGGATTACCCACGCTGCTTTATGAATGTAAACTGAAATATCATACGACATACCATATACTCATCTCATCTCATCTCATCAGAAATATTATGTAATAACTGTAAGAAATATTCTTTTGTACACGCCATGTCAAGAGGAAAGAAATCATAAGGATGCCATTGCTATATATTATATTAAAGACCGTCAAAGATGCTTGTATAGATAGGGGTGCTGGCGGCAGAAGGGCAATGCGCCCAAGCTAGTTTTCGCCTGAAAGGGTGATTAAATCCAATAAATCCACGTTTAAAAAAATAAAAATGAGGTCAAGGTCAGCACAATGAGGTCAAGGTCAGTACAATGAGGTCAAGGTCAGCACAATGAGGTCAAGGTTAGTACAATGAGGTCAAGGTTAGCACAATAAGGTCAAGGTCAGTACAATGAGGTCAAGGTCAGTACAATGAGGTCAAGGTCAGTACAATTAGGTCAAGGTCAGTACAATGAGGTCAAGGTCAGTACAATGAGGTCAAGGTCAGTACAATAAGGTACACCTAAAAGGTCAGTGATGTCATCAAGTTTTGTGGTGGTTAAAATTATTATCAAAATTCTTGTGATTTTGTTGGAAACATATACATAAATTTAAGATATAGTATGAATTCCTGTAAAATAAAAAATTGGCATTTCTGTAACTGAGAAAATGAGACTGTAGAAAAAAGAAACCGGTATTAATCTGGTCATCATCAAAACACAAAGTAAACAACACACAGAGATAATTGAGCCCCTTACCGTGACTTCGTCCTCCATCTGTAAGGTGAACTCGTCATCGTTTGGCCGCTTTATCCAGGATATGGTGAGGCCGTTGACGTGCTGGTCCCCCAGCATGGGGGGGTCGGGCACCGAGGGGGCACTGCCCGACGTGAAGAAACACACCGTGTCACTCAGCGCACTGTAAGGACGATACAATACAGTTAGACTCTAGTTGTAGAATACAGTTAAATAGACTGTTGTAGCGAGATAGGGACAGATCTACAGAAACACACAGGGTCACAATATGCCACAGTCAGACTCTAGTTGTAGTCAGATAAGGACAGAGCTACAGAAACACACAGGGTCACAATATGCCACAGTCAGACTCTAGTTGTAGTGAGATAAGGACAGAACTACAGAAACACACAGGGTCACAATATGCCACAATTAGACTCTAGTTGTAGTGAGATGGGGGAAGGAAACCTAGCGCGCTAATTACGTTAAATCTGGTGTCCCTTGGTGACGTTAGAGACAGTAGTCACACTACACTTACTACATTCACCAGTTACCTCTAGCCGCAGCCGCAGACAGCAAGCAGCCTCAACTTGTAGCAGGGGTATGTGTGGGTGTGGGTGTGGTGAGTGGTGGGTGTGGTGGGGGTTAGAGTTATAGTAGTTATGACTACTTACCTCTTTCCGCAGCCATTAACCGCAGCCAGCCTGAACTTGTAGCAGGTGGATGCCGACAGCTTGGTCACCTTGTACTGCCGCTGCAGACCTCCGTAGATCTCCACAAAGCCGTCCTCCCCGCGGCCCTGGTCGCATTCAAGTGAGTACCCCGTGATCTTGGAACCATTGTCTGTCGTCGTCTGCAAACAATGGGACGAGACATGAGGCTTCAGTAACACATCAGGACTTGATTGAATGGGCTAAGAAAAACCTGGATTTCTTCATTAAATGGCTTCAAATAAAAAAATAAATGCAAATGCCAACTACATTGATACCTCTCTGATGTATTTCGCTCGTGGTGGCTAGGGCATATTCCACTCAGCCTGCGGCTTCGTGGGATCTGGCCCAAGCCCCCACTCGTAAAGTATAACGGAATAAGATGGTATCAATGGGCATTGGCATTTGTGTATGTATCTGAATCATGGATGGACCTGGGCCATGAATCTAATTTGATTAATATACTCTAAATACATTAAAGCTTTATTATTTACGTTCCACTTAAGTAGGAGTTGAGTTACTTACGTTCCACTTAAGTAGGAGCGAGGTCTTGGTCCTGATGGAGAGTTTGGGTGAGATGGGAGCGTCGGGTTCACAGCAGGCCGTGCGGAATGTGACGGGCTCCGTCTGGTCGCCTCGCAGGTCGTCCAAGATGGAACACACCCTACAACCAAGGTATACATTATATATACTAATACTCCCTACCTAATACACTACACACCCACACTAACAGACACAGAATGTGACGGGCTCGGTCTGGTCGCCTCGCAGGTCGTCCAGGATAGAACACACCCTACAACCAAGGTATACATTATATATACTAATACTCCCTACCCAATACACTACACACACACACTAACAGACACAGAATGTGACAGGCTCCGTCTGGTCCCCTCGCAGGTCGTCCAGGATGGAACACACCCTACCATACAGGGACACATTACTGATACTCCCTACATCCCCTCCCCACACTAACACACACCCTGCCCGCTCACACCAGCAGGTCGTCCAGATAGAACACCTTAGTGTCACACACTAATTGGCTAATACGCCAGTTTTTCCAGGGGCTCTTTCAGAAAGACCTCTACGGCTTATTGGATGGCCACAAACTCGGGAGTTACATTTCAGACTTTAGAGTAGCAGCATACACACTACACACCTTTTGATAGCCACACAAGGGGTATTTTATATAGACATGTTACTATTGTATATCACTTAGGTGGTGTTCTATATCCACATGTTACTATTGTTATACACATGTTACTTGAGGTGGTATTCTACATGTTACCATGGTGACTTACTTGAGGTGGTATTCTACATGTTACCATGGTTTTTTACTTGAGGTGGTATTCTACATGTTACCATGGTTACTTACTTGAGGTAGTATTCTACATGTTACTATGGTTACTTACTTGAGGTGGTATTCTACATGTTACCATGGTTACTTACTTGAGGTGGTATTCTACATGTTACTATGGTTACTTACTTGAGGTGGTATTCTACATGTAGCTATGGTTACTTACTTGAGGTGGTATTCTACATGTTACTATGGTTACTTACTTGAGGTGGTATTCTACATGTAGCTATGGTTACTTACTTGAGGTGGTATTCTACTTGTTACCATGGTTACTTACTGGAGGTGGTATTCTACATGTTACCATGGTTACTTACTGGAGGTGGTATTCTACATGTTACCATGGTTACTTACTTGAGGTGGTATTCTACATGTTGCTATGGTTACTTACTTGAGGTGGTATTCTACATGTTACTATGGTTACTTACTTGAGGTGGTATTCTACATGTAGCTATGGTTACTTACTTGAGGTGGTATTCTACATGTTGCTATGGTTACTTACTTGAGGTGGTATTCTACATGTTACTATGGTTACTTACTTGAGGTGGTATTCTACATGTAGCTATGGTTACTTACTTGAGGTGGTATTCTACTTGTTACCATGGTTACTTACTGGAGGTGGTATTCTACATGTTACCATGGTTACTTACTTGAGGTGGTATTCTACATGTTACCATGGTGACTTACTTGAGGTGGTATTCTACATGTTGCTATGGTTACTTACTTGAGGTGGTATTCTACATGTTACCATGGTTACTTACTGGAGGTGGTATTCTACATGTTACCATGGTTACTTACTTGAGGTGGTATTCTACATGTAGCTATGGTTACTTACTTGAGGTGGTATTCTACATGTTACCATGGTTACTTACTGGAGGTGGTATTCTACATGTTACCATGGTTACTTACTTGAGGTGGTATTCGACATGTTACCATGGTGACTTACTGGAGGTGGTATTCTACATGTTACCATGGTGACTTACTTGAGGTGGTATTCTACATGTTACCATGGTTACTTACTTGAGGTGGTATTCTACATGTGGCTATGGTTACTTACTTGAGGTGGTATTCTACATGTGGCTATGGTTACTTACTTGAGGTGGTATTCTACATGTGGCTATGGTTACTTAGTTGAGGTGGTATTCTACATGTTACCATGGTTACTTACTTGAAGTGGTATTCTACATGTTACTATGGTTACTTACTTGAGGTGGCATTCTACATGTTACCATGGTTACTTACTTGAGGTGGTATTCTACATGTTACCATGGTTACTTACTTGAGGTGGTATTCTACATGTTACCATGGTTACTTACTTGAGGTTGTATTCTACATGTTACCATGGTTACTTACTTGAGGTGGTATTCGGTAGCAGGCTTCAGGTCCTGTAGCGTTATTTCGGGGGCGTCACCGCTACAAGACAAGATGTACGTTTTCAACTACATGAGGCACAATGTGTTAGATGGACTACAGACA
This sequence comes from Harmothoe impar, assembly GCA_947462335.1. Classification (NCBI taxonomy): domain Eukaryota; kingdom Metazoa; phylum Annelida; class Polychaeta; order Phyllodocida; family Polynoidae; genus Harmothoe; species Harmothoe impar. The sequence continues at coordinate 71,446,092 of OX381714.1, read as the reverse complement.
AGATGTGTGATGTCTGGTGACTTTACATGTCCTATAACTGTGCAATGTCTGGTTACTTCATAACTCCTATATGTGAGGTGTAATGTCTGGTAACTTTACATGTCCTATAATTGGAGTCAGGGCTTGTACTTGTACTACATGCTGTATGGTACTGTTACTGTATATATACTGTGTAATGTGTAATGTCCTGTAATATCACTCACCTATAGACGGGCTTGTACTTGCCCGACTTCTCTGAGAGCAGCAGTTCGTACTTGAACTCGTTGGGGTGGATGACAAACTCCTGTGTGTTACACTCGGGAGGCGTCAGCTGGATGAAGGCACTGCGCGCATCCACGTTAGACACCTACAGACAACATATAGAGAGGTTATATATATAACTCATATATATACATGTATATACATATAGTATACCCTCAGCTGCTACACTATACTCCCTAACCATAACCCTAACACAGCTGGATGAAGGCACTGCGCGCATCCACGTTAGACACCTGGTAATACAACAAGGTTATATATATATATATAGTATACTCTCAGTCTTAGCTACTACATCATACACCCTAACTCTAACACAGCTGGATGAAGGCACTGCGCGCATCCACGTTAGACACCTGGTAATACAACAAGGTTATATATACAGTATACTCTCAGTCTCAGTCTACATTAACCCTAACTCTACTACATTATACACCCTAACTCTAACACAGCTGGATGAAGGCACTGCGCGCATCCACGTTAGACACCTGGTAATACAACAAGGTTATATACAGTATACTCTCAGTCTCAGTCTACATTAACCCTAACTCTACTACATCATACACCCTGACTCTAACACGGCTGGATGAAGGCACTGCGCGCATCCACGTTAGACACCTACAGACAAGGTTAGAGAGGTTATATATATAACTCATATATATACATGTATATACATATAGTATACCCACAGTTACTACACTATACTCCCTAACCATAACTCTAACACAGCTGGATGAAGGCACTGCGCGCATCCACGTTAGACACCTGGTAATACAACAAGGTTATATATACTGTATACTCTCAGTCTCAGCTACTACATCATACACCCTAACTCTAACACAGCTGGATGAAGGCACTGTACGCATCCACGTTAGACACCTGGTAATACAATATCACACTATTAAGATCCTTATAGCATCTCAGTTACAAGGGCACAAATTCGAGGATTTTACGACAGAGCCGTAGTGGCTTTGGGTTTTTATAGGATCATTATGGGCATAGATTTATTCATTTTGGACTTCACAGTTTGTCTTTGGGCGGGCTTGAGTGATTTCAAGAGCCATCCTGGACCACTCAACTTCTAGTATAGGTCCTGCATGTGCAAAGTATGGGGATTGGCATTGACATATGGCTGTGGACTAGGTGTCTAGGCCTTATCACAATGTATACTGGTTCTACATTCAGTAACTGAAAACCAGATCTAGAGTAAATCAGTATTACAGGCTATATTTAACAATGAACAAGGAGACCTATGCTAGTCTTATCTTGTCATTTAAACCAACTTTCCCTCTGTGGTGTAAATGGCTTTGAATAACACAAGGCACCTGACAACAACATTATCCTATTGACATCCTTATAGAGGAGAGCATCCCAGTTACTGAATATATCAAACTGAAAAATAAAAAATACCACGGGCAGGGTTCCCACAAGAATTTCAGATTGAAATTCCATGATTTTTCATGGCATTCCATGACAAAGATTTCAATTTTCCATGACATTTATAACATCCTTGAAAGGGTCGGCCCCCGAAAAAATAGCTAAAATAAAGAAAGCAAATGGGAGATTTCTAGGAGATTTTGTGATATTAATTCCATTATTTTCATTTTCCATGACATTTCATGACACACAGCAAATTTTTACAAAATTCCATGACTTTCCATGACTTTCCAGACAGCTTTCAAATTCCATGACAGTCCATTACTTTCCATGATGGGCCATTACTGTTCAAGAGAACACTGTTGACAATGGAAGTTGACGCGGTTAGGTGGCAGTACTCTGAAGGTGGTGTGTATGTGTGACACCAGACTTACACTTACCTTGGGAGTCTTCATGTCAGACAGAAAGGTGCGGATGGAGCGTCGCTCCTCCTCCAACTCCTGCCCGTCCGCACTCGACGAGCTGCTGTGGTCTGTGCGACCCACCGACCCGTTTACTGCAACATAGAACAGTTATATATAATAGGGGTATTATAACCCTAACCACTCCCCCCTCCATTACTACGTTACTACAGGACCCTAACCCTGCTGTGGTCTGTGCGGCCCACCGAGCCATTTACTGCAACAGAGCAGGTAATAACTGTTATATAGGGGCATGTATATAAATAATAACCACTCCCACCCCCTTACTACATTACTACAGGACCATAACCCTGCTGTGGTCTGTGCGGCCCACCGACCCGTTTACTGCAAGAGGTAAGACGAGAAGCATGTATAACCTGTTATATAGGGGTATGTATGTAACCCTTACCACTCCCCCCTCCCGTACTGCGTTACTACAGGACCTTAACCCTGCTGTGGTCTGTGCGGCCCACCGACCCGTTTACTGTAACATAGAGCAGTTACATTACATATATAGTTGTATAGGGGGTTGTGTCATAAACCTAACCCTAATGTACATAACCCTAACCACTCCTCCCTTACTACAGGACCCTAACCCTGTGGTGGTCACCGGGCCTTTGCCAGTTAGGACAGCGGCAGGGGCACTTCTTTTAGGCTAGGGTGTCATTGATCTTATATTCATCTGTAATACATGAATTTAGATATTCTGGTACAAGTGCTCTTAGTCTGCAATTTGTGTTGGATCTAAACACTAGGTAAAAGCCTCATGCCCTGGTTCTTCTATTTCCATGATCTACATTCATCTTTTTGGCACCATTATTGCATGACAGTACAGGGGCAGACACTAACCTTTTCAGCTGTGGGCCACCCGGGCCCATAGCCCCAGAAATCTATGGGCCCGCAATTTCAGGTGTGGGCCCGGGAACAAATTTAACATTTTTCAAAGAGAAAGTCATAATATTTCCTTGATTTATCTTTGTTAAGATGAAATCAAATTGGCCCATTTCCTCTCGTTTTCCTCTTTCAAACGACATATTACATGCCTATACCTGTTAGATATAGTCCCCTCAAACATCTAGCAAAATTCCCTGTGGGCCACCCGGGCCCATGAGAAGGTATTTCTGTAGAAAACTATGGGCCCGCACCCAAAATTACGGGCCATTGGCTCCCGGGCCAGCGTTAGTGTCTACCCCTGACAGTATTAACCTCCCATGCTTGCACCTACCTCCCTTCTTTGGCCGTTGCCGTGAGTTGGGTGGGTGACTGTGGTAGTAGTGGACCTCCTTCTTGTTGCGTAGTTTCTCCTGTAGGCGTTGTTTCTGTCTCACGGCCCGGTCGTCCAGGTGGTTGTGGTGTGGTGGGGGGCCGCCAGGGCCGCCTGCAACACCACACAGGGTCAGACACAGCACACAGGGAAGGCACTGAGGGCTACAGCATGGCTTAGGGTACATGTATTCATGTACATGAAATATTATCAAAAATTATCATTACTGTTAACATACCGTAAAACCTCGCGTATAAGCTGCGGCTAGTACGCGAATCAGATCGCTGGTGTGGCTTATAGGATTGGCACAGAGTCCAGGTGCGGCTCATACGCGAGTTTTTACTCCTATAGTACAGTACTAAAGTCACCATAACTAGATCGCCGGTGCGGCTTATAGGACCGGCCCAAAGTCGGGGTGCGGCTTATACGCGAGGTTTTACGGTACTATATTTCTCATTTTTCATATTTTTACTACTTTTGCAGAAATGAGAAATCTGCAAAAAATATGTGCAGCACGATTATTTATACAGTATTTAATTGAAGAGGGAAATTCCAGAAATCCGTGAATTTAAATGCACGCGAAATTTTTAGCAAATTCTCAAAGATGTATACCAGTGAAAATTTCTATATTTACAGTGATCATGAAAATTAATTTCACCTAACCCTCAATATGAAATAATACTTTGAAAGTTGTTGTTGACTTACCTGGGCCTTGGTGTATGTGGGGGTTGTGGTTGTTGCACTGGTGGGGGGGCTGGGTGGGGGGTGGGGTGCTGTGCAGGTGGGGGGGTGGGGGGTGCATGTGGGCCCCTGGGGGCGGGGGGCCGTGGTGTGGGTGGTGGTGAGGGGGGTACTGGGCGTGGGTAGCGTAGGGGTACTGGGGGCCGTAAGGGGTGTAGATCTGCTGTGGGGCCGAGTTAGGGCCGCCCTGCAAGGATAAAGTATACACGGTTAGTGTCATCTACTCATAGTGTTACATCATATATACACGTATTGTCACATCTCACCTACTCATATTGTCACATCCTGAAGGATTCTTGTTAAAGATATTTTTACCTCATTATTTACGTTGCACTATATTTTATCTATCTAGCTACATATGTAGTTCTGTGACCAGCAATTTGCAGTTCTGTAGATGCAGAGTATATTGAGCGGTTTACGACAAAATGATGCTCATCAAATGATTTAGTTCCAACAATATGCTAATAGAAGTGACCAACACCGTGAAGATCTGAACATCTTAGGCCACACTAAAATAAAAATTCTCTAAGGATTTCAACTTTAAATCAAGAGGAGCGGTAAATATTTCACGTAATTTTTACAAACTAATATTTCCTGGTTCACGACGGAAAATAAGCCATCAAAAATTATAAAAATTATAATAATTCAAATTCTTCAGGAAATGATGCGGGCAAAGTCCATAGATACTTTTTTTGGGAAAAGTAAATTTTTCTGAAAATATGGTGGGGGAAATCCGTAGACCAACTCTTTTTTATATGGTGTCGCCTTAACATCTAAATATCTAAACATCTCAACACCTTAACATGTAAAAGGCAGCAAACAGAACAGACAGAGTGAGTGAGTACAGCATGTACAGCATGGCAGGTGTCTCTAACAGTGCAGCTAGGGATGCCATTGACATCCCATTTTTGTCAATTCCGATTATCGCGGTTTTTTATGTCAAAATAGAGTAGAGAAAAGCATTAAGTCAGTCCAATAAACTTATATTTCGTGGACATGGATTGACACAGTATGTGTTTTTAGGATTAATTATCAGCTTTTTTGAAGTGAATTGTTACCCATGTTAGGCTAATTTTGGGGATTGCTATTCCTTTTGAATGACCTTTAGTTCTAGTTGCAATATTTACAAAATTCTTCCAGTTTTGAAAAGAGAATTCATCAAGCTTTTTAGGGGTCAGTGAGTGTATCGATGTAACGATTTTCTCGATGCGATAATCAGAAAAACAGAAATGTCAGTATTTCAATTTAGGAGGTATCGATGACATCCCTAGTGAAGCAGCAGCATGTCCCACATGGAGAAGGCTTCCCTACATGTTCATGTCTCTACTATAGACCAATGCACCAAGAAAAGGTGACTTTTTCATAATATAGTTGTGTTTACTTTGGTTTTAGCAGAATCCTCATGACATTGTCTGTAGTGGCTATGGTTGCTAAAATTTCATATAAGATTCCCAGGACAATTAGCTTTTCAATAGTATATATTGGAATGCAGGATTTTGGGGTCATATTCATGATTTTGTCGGTCATGCTTCAGAAATGTTCAAAAACTTTATCAACAACTTTTCTGAAAAGTCACCCATTCTTGCTGCATTGGTCTGTAATGGGCATTGACAAAATCCTCTATGTCCTCATAAACAGGGTAGAGATCATTGAAATCCCTATTTTCAGGGAGATCCCTGACCACTTACATCTCTGTGTAACAGTAACACACACATGCAGCAACAAAGGCTGAATAGTGTACAGGTATTCAGCTTGTCTGAACTGTGACCAAGAATCCCCCCCCCCCCCAATCAAAACCTTGTCTGCCTATTCAAGGGTTTACTGACAGGCACTCTACCTGTGTGTCACTCTACCTATCCTGCACACTGCCTATCCCTCAGCCTACCTATCCTGCACACTGCCTAGCCCTCAGCCTACCTATCCTGCACACTGCCTATCCCTCAGCCTACCTATCCTGCACACTGCCTATCCCTCAGCCTACCTATCCTGCACACTGCCTATCCCTCAGCCTACCTATCCTGCACACTGCCTAGCCCTCAGCCTACCTATCCTGCACACTGCCTATCCCTCAGCCTACATATCCCTCAAGTTACCTATCCCTCAGCCTACCTATCCCTCAAGTTACCTATCTCTTGAATTAGCTCATCCCTCCAAAAGCTTAGAAGCTAAAGCTAACCTTCTCCTTGCTCCTCTTGCCTACTGTCTGTGCCTACTTATCCCTGAGTCTGTCCTAAATCTACCTATAACCCAGCCTACCTTGCTTCACCCAGTCTACCCATCCTTCATTATGCCTCTCCTGGCCTACCCCTCATATCTTCCCCGCACATCCCTCAGACTCCCTAGCCCCCTGGCTTTTACATATCCCCACCTTGCAAGATACCCTCCATACCATCTCTCACACTGCCTATTACACACACCATCCCTCTCACACTTCATCTTCCTGAATACCTACCCCTCATGCTTCCTATGACTATCCCTTATTCTGCCTATCCCTCATGCTCCCAATGACTATCCCTTATTTTGCCTATCCCTCATGCTCCCAATGACTATCCCTTATTCTGCCTACCCCTCATGCTCCCTATGACTATCCCTTATTCTGCCTATCCCTCATGCTCCCTATGACCTTATTCTGCCTATCCCTCATGCTCCCTATTCCCTTATTCTGCCTATCCCTCATGCTCCCTATTCCCTTATTCTGCCTATCCCTCATGCTCCCTATGACTATCCCTTATTCTGCCTACCCCTCATGCTCCCTATGACTATCCTTTATTCTGCCTACCCCTCATGCTCCCTATGACCTTATTCTGCCTATCCCTCATGCTCCCTATTCCCTTATTCTGCCTATCCCTCATGCTCCCTATTCCCTTATTCTGCCTATCCCTCATGCTCCCTATGACTATCCCTTATTCTGCCTACCCCTCATGCTCCCTATGACTATCCCTTATTCTGCCTACCCCTCATGCTCCCTATGACTATCCCTTATTCTGCCTACCCCTCATGCTCCCTATGACTATCCCTTATTCTGCCTACCCCTCATGCTCCCTATGACCTTATTCTGTCTATCCCTCATGCTCCCTATTCCCTTATTCTGCCTATCCCTCATGCTCCCTATTCCCTTTACCTCAGGTCTCTCAGTCTCTCTGTTTCTCCATGTACCTACATTATGGTGACCATTCCTGAGTCAGCCTACCCTTAAAGGACCTATCCCACAGTGTACATGTACATGTACCTACATAATGGTGACCATTCCTGAGTCAGCATACCCCAGGAGGTGTTTTAACACCATTTTCACCAGCTGATAATCTAGCTCCCAAAGACCCTAAAACAGAGAGGCACAACACTGAATACTTAACATCCAATTAGACTTGTGTAAATAACAGCAAGAAAATAGATATCAAAGATAAGTACAGCCACACACGGTTACGGTCAAATAGAGAAACGAAAAGACAAGAAATGTCAGCACGTCACCGTGTTCACGGTGACGTCATGCATCACTACGTCAGCATGCACACGTTCTACGTCAGGCCGCCTCCAGCTGCCGTCCTCCCCCTGTACTGCCGGCCCCGCACAGAGCCCCCCAACCCGTACGGAGCCCCCTGCACGGACCCCCACTGGCCCCGCACGGAGCTCCCTGCCGGCCCCACACGGAGCCCCCTGCCGGCCCCGCACGGAGCCCCCCGCAGGCCCCGCACGGAGCCCCCTGCCAGCCCCGCACGGAGCCCTGTACTGCCGGCCCCGCACAGAGCCCCCTGCCAGCCCCGCACGGAGCCCTGTACTGCCGGCCCCGCACAGAGCCCCCTGCCGGCCCCGCACGGAGCCCCCCCCCGACCCGCACAGAGCCCCCTGCCGGCCCCGCACGGAGCCTCCCTGCCCGCCCCGCACAGAGCCCCTGCCGGCCCCGCACGGAGCCCCCAGCCGGCCCCGCACGGAGCCCCCAGCCGGCCCCGCACGGAGCCCCTGCCGGCCCCGCACGGAGCCCTTGCCAGCCCCGCACGGAGCCCCCTGCCGGCCCCGCACAGAGCCCCTGCCGGCCCCGCACGGAGCCCCCTGCCGGCCCCGCACAGAGCCCCCTGCCGGCCCCGCACGGAGCCCCCTGCCGGCCCCGCACAGAGCCCCCCGCCGGCCTCACACGGAGCCCTGTGCTGCCGGCCCCGCACGTAGCTCCCCCCAACACGGACCCCCCCAGCCGACCCCGCACGGAGCCCTGTACTGCCGGCCCCGCACGGAGCCCCCCACATGGACCCCCACCGGCCCCGCACGGAGCCCCTGCCAACCCCGCACAGAGCCCCCCACCGGCCCCACACTGAGCCCCCCCCCCCCACGAGCCCCCACTGGCCCCGCACGGAGCCCACCCAGATCTGGCAGTGAAGGAGGCCGGTCAGCTAGACCCGGGATGCAGCAGCAGCAGTGGCGCCATCTAACACCAAGAGGAAGCAGAGAGAAGTAACCGGGGTGTACATACATAGTAGCCTACCGTCATGGGAGGGGCGGCCGCCATGTTGGGAGGTTGTGGAGACAGGATCACGTGCGTCAGGATCCCGTTCTCGTCCACGATCTGCTGCACCATGTGACCCGGCGGCACCTGCATGGGCATGGGCAGCGGCGGCCCGTTGTTGGACACCATCCTCACCGTGGCCGGACCTGCAACACCGAGAGGTACACGGTTAATACAACCAGACACAGCAGGGTTAAAGTACAGGGTTAATACAACCAGACACAGCAGGGGTAAAGTACAGGGAGAAGTACAGGGTTAGGTACTGACTCATACAGAGGAGGGTTAGTACAACCACAGACACAGCAGGGCTAAAGTACAGGGAGAGGTCACAAATAGGGACTGGTTAAACACAACCTCAAACCATCCTCGCTTCATTAACACACACGAACACATATATTAACACAGCTTCAGTTAACACATGGGGCTTCAGTCACACATGGGGCTTCAGTCACACATGGGGCTTCAGTTACACATGGGGCTTCAGTCACACATGGGGCTTCAGTTAACACATGGGGCTTCAGTTAACTCACACATGGGGCTTCAGTTAACTCACACATGGGGCTTCAGTTAACTCACACATGGGGCTTCAGTCACACATGGGGCTTCAGTCACACATGGGGCGTCAGTTAACACATAGTTGCAGTCCGGTAAAAACCTTTGTACAACTTTAACAACTTAACTGATATTAAAGGTCTTCAACACATTCAGAATAATCCCATTACTAATCATTGAACCTTTTTTCATATGGATTTTCAAAATTATTATCTTCTGCATCATACTTCCTATATGTACAATGTTACTATGTATAGACTCTAAAATGCTTAATTCCTTATTTTGCCACACACAGAAGATAGAGAAAGCAGATGTGGGGCTGGGGGACTGGGACTGGAGAAGCACTGGACCCATGCCATATTGTCTGTAGGAGCGTGACAAAGGAATTCAGCACGGAGCGGGATTATTCTGTAATCTTAAACAGATTAGGATCAAGGCACGAGTTGGGGCAGTGGGAGGTGACTCCAGGTCGGGTCTGTAGACTCTACTTAGTGTTAGATCCCCCCCGACACACACACACTCACACACACACACGGTGAGAAGTGGTTTAGGATTAGTTTAATCTGAGTTTAATATGTGCAGCAGCAGTAGCAGTAACAGCAGTAACAGCAGCAGGTGTGTGGGGGATGAATGTGGACCAAGTACCACACAGTGACACTGTGTAGACACACTGTGGGACCAGACCCAGACACTCTCCTATAACCAGCACCCCCCCACCCCCACACACACTCCAGCCAACCCCCCACACACACACACACTCTAGCCACCCCACACACACACACAGCTTCAGTGTCTGATTGTCCCCACATACCGGCCACATACCCAGCATACCTCCCCCCCGCCGTGTGTACCACGTCAACCCTGTACGCTACTGCATCATGCCCCCTGTAAGGATGGCATCATGCCCCGTGTACCCTGTAAGGATGGCATCATGCCCCGTGTACCCTGTAAGGATGGCATCATGCCCCCTGTGTACCCTGTAAGGATGGCATCATGCCCCCTGTAAGGATGGCATCATGCCCCCGTGTACCCTGTAAGGATGGCATCATGCCCCTGTGTACCCTGTAAGGATGGCATCATGCCCCCTGTAAGGATGGCATCATGCCCCGTGTACCCTGTAAGGATGGCATCATGCCCCTGTAAGGATGGCATCATGCCCCGTGTACCCTGTAAGGATGGCATCATGCCCCGTGTACCCTGTAAGGATGGCATCATGCCCCCTGTGTACCCTGTAAGGATGGCATCATGCCCCCGTGTACCCTGTAAGGATGGCATCATGCCCCCCGTGTACCCTGTAAGGATGGCATCATGCCCCCTGTAAGGATGGCATCATGCCCCCGTGTACCCTGTAAGGATGGCATCATGCCCCTGTGTACCCTGTAAGGATGGCATCATGCCCCCTGTAAGGATGACATCATGCCCCCATGCCCCCTGTAAGGATGGCATCATGCCCCCCGTGTACCCTGTAAGGATGGCATCATGCCCCCTGTAAGGATGGCATCATGCCCCCCGTGTACCCTGTAAGGATGGCATCATGCCCCCCGTGTACCCGGTAAGGATGGCATCATGCCCCCGTGTACCCTGTAAGGATGGCATCATGCCCCTGTGTACCCTGTAAGGATGGCATCATGCCCCCTGTAAGGATGACATCATGCCCCCATGCCCCCTGTAAGGATGGCATCATGCCCCCGTGTACCCTGTAAGGATGGCATCATGCCCCCTGTAAGGATGGCATCATGCCCCTGTGTACCCTGTAAGGATGGCATCATGCCCCGTGTGTACCCTGTAAGGATGGCATCATGCCCCTGTGTACCCTGTAAGGATGGCATCATGCCCCGTGTGTACCCTGTAAGGATGGCATCATGCCCCCTGTGTACCCTGTAAGGATGGCATCATGCCCCTGTAAGCATGGCATCATGCCCCTGTGTACCCTGTAAGGATGGCATCATGCCCCTGTAAGGATGGCATCATGCCCCGTGTACCCTGTAAGGATGGCATCATGCCCCGTGTACCCTGTAAGGATGGCATCATGCCCCCTGTGTACCCTGTAAGGATGGCATCATGCCCCCTGTAAGGATGGCATCATGCCCCTGTGTACCCTGTAAGGATGGCATCATGCCCCCCGTGTACCCTGTAAGGATGGCATCATGCCCCGTGTACCCTGTAAGGATGGCATCATGCCCCGTGTACCCTGTAAGGATGGCATCATGCCCCCTGTGTACCCTGTAAGGATGGCATCATGCCCCTGTGTACCCTGTAAGGATGGCATCATGCCCCCGTGTACCCTGTAAGGATGGCATCATGCCCCGTGTACCCTGTAAGGATGGCATCATGCCCCCTGTGTACCCTGTAAGGATGGCATCATGCCCCCTGTAAGGATGGCATCATGCCCCGTGTACCCTGTAAGGATGGCATCATGCCCCGTGTACCCTGTAAGGATGGCATCATGCCCCGTGTACCCTGTAAGGATGGCATCATGCCCCCTGTAAGGATGGCATCATGCCCTGTGTACCCTGTAAGGATGGCATCATGCCCCCGTGTACCCTGTAAGGATGGTATCATGCCCCCGTGTACCCTGTAAGGATGGCATCATGCCCCGTGTACCCTGTAAGGATGGCATCATGCCCCGTGTACCCTGTAAGGATGGCATCATGCCCCCGTGTACCCTGTAAGGATGGCATCATGCCCCCCGTGTACCCTGTAAGGATGGCATCATGCCCCCCGTGTACCCTGTAAGGATGGCATCATGCCCCCCGTGTACCCTGTAAGGATGGCATCATGCCCCCCGTGTACCCTGTAAGGATGGCATCATGCCCCCTGTGTACCCTGTAAGGATGGCATCATGCCCCCCGTGTACCCTGTAAGGATGGTATCATGCCCCCGTGTACCCTGTAAGGATGGCATCATGCCCCCTGTGTACCCTGTAAGGATGGCATCATGCCCCCTGTAAGGATGGCATCATGCCCCGTGTACCCTGTAAGGATGGCATCATGCCCCGTGTACCCTGTAAGGATGGCATCATGCCCCCGTGTACCCTGTAAGGATGGCATCATGCCCCCCGTGTACCCTGTAAGGATGGCATCATGCCCCCTGTAAGGATGGCATCATGCCCCCTGACTGTGTACCCTCTAAGGATGGCATCATGCCCCGTGTGTACCCTGTAAGGATGGCATCATGCCCCTGTAAGGATGGCATCATGCCCCCGTGTACCCTGTAAGGATGGCATCATGCCCCCCGTGTACCCTGTAAGGATGGCATCATGCCCCCTGTAAGGATGGCATCATGCCCCCTGACTGTGTACCCTCTAAGGATGGCATCATGCCCCGTGTGTACCCTGTAAGGATGGCATCATGCCCCCCGTGTACCCTCCTTCATACAGGAGGCTCTGCCCGTCTCTGTACTGCAGGAATGTCCACTATGCTGCATCCAAGACTGCAACTCCCTACATGGAGTATCTCACACAAGACGGCAATAAAACTCAGTTTTTGTTGCAGCTGTTTTATGTGTCTGCGTGTGAGATTCCACAAAAAGGTGAGACAGGACGTAACTCAGCCATGACTTGACTCAGCCACGAATTGATGTGACTTGACTTGACTCAGCTGTGACTCATATCACAGGAACCGTATCATTCTGCGTACCATGCTGTCGGCAAAATGCGCTTGGTTTTTAACAGAGGGCCGGTCTCATATGACCCCTGGACGGAGAGGAGTCTCCAAACTTTCCTTAAGTTCTTTGATCACCCGGAAGTAAAGGTTCACCTTCATTTGTTGACATAATGCACCAACGCGGCTTTACGTAGCAACTCGTGGGCGCTGCACTGATGCATCATACCGACCGATTTAGTGGGCTGCATTCACGACAACAAAGGGTAGTGCTTGAAACACAGCACTGCCCTTAAGGGTCGACAATACGCACACATGCTGCCCTTAAAGGGTCGACAATACGCACACATGCTGCCCTTATAGGGTTGCCAATGCGCACACATGCTGCCCTTAGAGGGTTGTCAATACGCACACATGCTGCCCTTATAGGGTTGTCAATACGCACACATGCTGCCCTTAAAGGGTTGACAATGCGCACACATGCTGCCCTTATAGGGTTGTCAATACGCACACATGCTGCCCTTATAGGGTTGTCAATACGCACACATGCTGCCCTTATAGGGTTGACAATACGCACACATGCTGCCCTTAAAGGGTTGTCAATACGCACACAGCACTGCCCTTATAGGGTTGACAATACGCACACATGCTGCCCTTAAAGGGTTGACAATACGCACACATGCTGCCCTTAAGGGTCGACAATACGCACACATGCTGCCCTTAAAGGTTTGTTTGTTTGTTATTTCTTTTATTTATACAGAAACTGTCGAGGGTAAAACCCTTTTTTGTAGCAGGTCCTGTCCGTCCTTGGACGGTACATGTCAGAGACCATAGGTCATGACCTTTGCAGGATGCTCGGCTCTCCAATGAGCCGGGCATCCTGCAAGTGTTCATATTATACATACATTCAACATCAAATTCATCAAATACTACAAAAGTTTTTTGGTTAGGATTTTGATTTGCATATTGCCTTGTTTAGGTTAGTGGATCTTAAATCTATACTGTAGATAATCATAATACTACCATAGTTGTCTGCTGCGTGCGTCCTCCCCTTTTTGGAGAAGGGGAGGGGGGGGGTAGAAAAAAAGGAAAGGTAAAGAGTAGAGAAAGAAAGGGGTAGATAATAATGGGGAGGAAGGGGGGTGGAGTGGAGGGGTGGGGAGTGGGGAGGGGGGGTGGGGGTAATAATAATATTTGCGAGGGCCAGATTATTGTTACTTTGGGGTTGGTCAGGTTAGTTTCTTATTCACTTTGCCGGTAGGTTGCTTTTAGGATGGGTTGTCGGTGTTGTGTGAGGGAAGGCATAGGATCAGGCAGCTGGGAGGGAGGATGGGACTCTCCCCTTAATGTCTTGGCGTGATGTCAGGTAGCAATTCTAGCTTGTCTTTGTATTTACCGTCGTTCCACTGCTTGAACTGCTCTTGTGTTTGTTTGGCTCTTATGTCTGTATCAAAACTGTTCCATGTCATTGCTACCCTATACTCTAGGCTTTGTCTGTATATGGGGTTCTTAGGCCGGATCACCTTGAGTAGTCTCTCATCATGTTGCCTTGTACGTATATTTCTCCTGTCTATAGCTCTGGCGTCCAGTGACACATCAAAAGCTTTTTGTTGGAGATGTTTTTCCCTTCTGTCGGCCATGTAGTTTATCCCAGATGCCTTCAACAATTTTTCTGTATTGGTTGTTCCCCTTTTCCAGAGGCAAGTTCTCAGGTTTTTATTTACTGCCAGTTGTATTTTCTCAAGCTTTGTTTTAATACATGTGCCATATATGAAGTCACCATAATCTGCTGTTGGGAGTAACATTGTCTTGAGGATGTCAAGGGCTGCCTGCTCAGTGGTGTTTTCCCTTACTCTCCGGAAGAGGTATGATTTATGATCAAACCTGTGTGTTAGGTCATCTACTTGTTTCTTGAAATCTAGACCAGTATCTAGGTGCAGTCCCAGGTAGTTGTAGGTTGGTGTGTACAACACTCTTTCCGCCCCTATTGAGAGTATTGGGTGTGTCAGTAATTTTCCTAGTGCCTTTGTTTGGAAAGTCATAGCTTTGGTTTTTTTAGCATTAAGGGATAGTTTATTCCTGATACACCATTCGGTAATTCTGGAGAGGTCCTGATTTATAGTCAGCTCTATTGTCTTATCTTGTGGGGTGTGTTCGACATACAGCACAGTGTCATCGGCATAATGTTGGCACCTTAGGTTTTGTAGTGAATAGCTTAGGTCATTTATATACATGAGAAATAGGAGTGGTCCCAGGACAGACCCTTGCGGGACGCCACATGTAATGCGTTCTGTTCCTGAGATGGTGCCGTTTGCTTTCGTTGTTTGTGTTCTATTTGTAAGATAATTTTCTATTAATTTTGATGAATTATTGTCAAAGCCCAGGTTAATCAGTTTTTTATTTAAGATTTGGTGGTCTAAAGTGTCAAAAGCTTTCTTGAAGTCGAGGAATATTGCTGTTGTACATTTGTCTTGGTTTAATGAGCGATATATATTGTTTGTTAATTTCGTGAGACTGTCAATGGTACTACGGGCTGGTCTAAAACCATCTTGGTTTTCATTTAGTAGGTCATTCATGTTAAGATAATTAATTATCTGTTTGTGTAGGATTTTCTCTGTAATTTTAGCTGGTAGTGGGAGGAGTGAAATTGGTCTAAGATTACTTACATCTGTGGTGTCTCCACCCTTGGGTATGGGATTGACCAACGCTTTCTTCCAACTGTCTGGGAACCTTTGCCTAGTTATAACCAGATTCACTATGTGCATGACATGGTGGGGTAATGTGAGCATGGCATCTTTCAGGACATGTGTTGCTATATGTGGTACACCAGATGATTTATTTGTTTTGATATTCTTAATGATCGGTAATAAATCCTCAATGGTACATTCTTCAAATGAGAAGACACTAATAGCTGCAGGTCCTGTGGCTACCCAGTCCAAATCCATATCTCTGGCTAGTTTACTCCCTATATTGGCGAAGTATGAATTAATGAAATTGGGGGTGTCAGCCCCTGTTACCTGTTCATCTGTTTCCTGGTTGACTAGACTAAACTCAATGTCTGTGGGTCTTGGGTTTAGGAGTTCATTAATGGATTTCCAATACTTTGCTGGATTCTTCTGATTTGCCGTGAAGAGATCTGTGTAATATTTAGATTTTGCAACTTGATTTTCCTCTTTAGACAGATTGTTTAAATAGGTGTATATGTTATGGTCATCCTCTGAATGTGTTCTCTTGTATTTTGCCCACGCTTCATGTTTGTCTTTAACAAGTGTTATTCTATCTCTGTCCATCCAGGGTGATTTCTTTTGACTAAAGTTAAATTCTTTAATAGGACATGTTAAGTCCAACAGATATGTAATTCCATCTATGAATATTTCCCAGGCGTCCTCTGCATCGTTGCTTGCCCAGAAATTGACCCAATTTAAGTTCTTGAGCCCAGTGGTGAAATTATCCTGTACATACCTCATGTAACTGCGGCCCACAAATTTCAGCTTTACTTTGGGTTGGCGGGTATGTAGTCTGGTGACGAAGACCATCTCATGATCACTTATACAGGGGGAGCATACACCGCTGTTATACACCTTGGGGGAGTTGGTCCATATGTGGTCAATCAGTGTGTGTTTGCCAGTTCTTGGGTTGTAGTGGGTTACTTGCTTGATGAGCTGTGTTAGACCTAGTGTATTACAAATTCTATTTAATTTCCTACCATCCCCATCTATATCTTTTAAGTCAATATTGAAATCACCCATCAGATATATTTCACATCCCCTATAATTTTCTAATATTTTTGCAATTTTTTCATGTATTGTGTCTAGAGCTGTAGAGGCATTTCCACTTGGAGGCCTGTATATATTGGCTATATATAGCTTCTTGTTCATTCCCTTTTTTATAGTGAAGACTTGCATTTCCAGGTTTTCATCGCTCCAGTTGTAGTTGACAGGAAATTTTGTATTTACTGTGATTCCATTCCCAATATATGACATTACTCCACCCCCACTATTAGGCCCAGCATTGAGTCTGTCCATTCTTATGATGTTGTAACCATTGACATGCACTTTGTTGTTGGGTAATTTGGCATGTAACCAGGACTCAGATACTGTGAGACAATCAATATTTGAGTTTATCAGCTGTGGCTCAAGGTCCTCATAGCTTCCAGGGAGGCTTCTTGCATTGATATGCCCCAGGTGCAGGCCCGCGAACCCATTAAAATCAAGAGAAGAGATCCCTGTTCTCCCAGTGCCCTCTCATATGCCCTCCACACACAACGATGTTAGGGTTGACAATACGCACACATGCTGCCCTTAAAGGGTTGTCAATACGCACACAGCACTGCCCTTATAGGGTTGTCAATACGCACACATGCTGCCCTTATAGGGTTGTCAATACGCACACATGCTGCCCTTATAGGGTTGTCAATACGCACACATGCTGCCCTTATAGGGTTGACAATACGCACACATGCTGCCCTTAAAGGGTTGACAATGCGCACACATGCTGCCCTTAAGGGTCGACAATACGCACACATGCTGCCCTTAAGGGTCGACAATACGCACACATGCTGCCCTTAAAGGGTCGACAATACGCACACATGCTGCCCTTAAAGGGTTGACAATGCGCACACATGCTGCCCTTAAAGGGTTGACAATACGCACACATGCTGCCCTTAAAGGGTTGACAATACCCACACATGCTGCCCTTAAAGGGTTGACAATACCCACACATACTGTCCTTAAAGGGTTGACAATACCCACACATACTGTCCTTAAAGGGTTGACAATACCCACACATACTGTCCTTAAAGGGTTGACAATACGCACACATGCTGCCCTTAAAGGGTTGTCAATACGCACACATACTGCCCTTATAGGGTTGTCAATATGCACACATGCGGGCCGCGATATGAGCGCTGAGCTGACAGGCGTTTAGTTACCGCGTGTAGCCCCCGGGTGCATGACCACTCACTAACAGCCGTTGTGGCCACAGTCCACAATCAGGTTGTCATTTCTGTAATTGCCAACTAGCAATATGAGTACTAATGAACAGGCCCTGTAGGCTTGTAAATGAGCATATTGGTAATGGCTGTTTGTAACCCCTGGTTACACTGGTACCCCCTGGTCAGTGGTACACTGGTACCCCCTGGTCAGTGGTACACTGGTACACTGGTATCCCCTGGTACAATGGTACCCCCTGGTACACTGGTACCCCCTGGTCAGTGGTACACTGGTACCCCCTGGTCAGTGGTACACTGGTACACTGGTATCCCCTGGTACAATGGTACCCCCTGGTACACTGGTACCCCCTGGTCAGTGGTACACTGGTACCCCCTGGTCAGTGGTACACTGGTACCCCCTGGTCAGTGGTACACTGGTACACTGGTACCCCCTGGTACACTGGTACCCCTGGTCAGTGGTACACTGGTACCCCCTGGTCAGTGGTACACTGGTACCCCCTGGTCAGTGGTACACCCCCCCCCCCCCCACAGTGGTCCTGTCCCCACCTGACCTTGACCCCACCCACCAAGGTCAGGCTCCACTACACAGGTCCCTCCTACTTCTCGTGCTGACCTTGACCTTGCTCTACACGTGACGTTGTGCTAACTCCAACTCGTCCACCAACCCTGTACAGACGTTGGTCCAGTTTAATCAAAACTGTGAATACTTTTTATTTCTAAAGACGTGCAGTAGTCGGTGCAGTGGTGAGGGGCTGCAGGGATGGGTGTGGACATGGCTTCTCACTGTGTACTTCCGGCTAACCACCCAGGTCACCACCGGGCTATGTTAGCGTTAACCCTTTAAGGACAGAAGTCGCTAAAAGATGACATTTGTCGCCATGATGCACCAATGCAGCCGCGGCAGTAACTCGCCGGTGTTGCATCATTAAGACCCTTCGAGAGTGTTTGAACCTCATAGGGGCGATATGTTGCTTTAATACAGCACTGGCGAGTCACTCGCCAGGGCTGCATTCATACATCATGACGACCAAGGGCATGATGCACCAAGGTATCATCCCGTCCTTTATAAAGGGTTAAATGGTGAAGGATTATAAGGAGGATTTAGGATATTTTAGAATGAATAGTTTGTGTGTGAACAGAATGCTGCAGGAGACCAGGCATCCATTAACTACATACACACCCGGGGGGGGGGGGGGGGGGGGGGGGGGGGGGGGTCAGGCCAAATACATGCAGTTACTTGCTGGAGCGGAATACATGAGTCATGCATCATAATGACGACATTGCTTATAATATTAAAGTGCTATGCTGTACTTAAATACCGCTTAATCTTGGCTGCTAAATAAAGCTATTTTTTCACCCCCCATGATGGCTGATGCCCCTGCATAACGCCGGACGCCCCGGCTGAAGCACGAAGGTACTTTGATGCTGTCTAGATGCCCTGGTATGACGCCCGACCCTTCCCCATGATGCCTCTATTATCCACTTGTTGTGATGCATGAGCAGGGTGAGTTACTGGCCGGCAGTCTCTGCGAAAACTTTTTCACCATGCAGGACATTCGGTCCAGCACTTTGCCAATTTTGCAGGACCAGATAAGATTTCTGCAGGACCGGATACCAAATCGAAGTCTTGCATAAAATTTAGGATAATTAATTATCTTATCACAGTTGATGCTAAAAGAAAATTACTTTGCACTGTGGCTGCCTAGAATATTAGGGTGTACTCTTTGGCTTATAACTTCCGTTATACTTGGAATGTTTGAAAATTCTTTCAGTTCTGAAAAGCCCAGAATCTGTAGGACATCTGGTCCGGCTACACCAGCCATTCTGCCGGACCAGAGCCATTCTAGGTGGACATTGCCACTCTGACTGTCCGGCAGGATTTGGCAAAGACTGCGCGAGGTTGCATCAGTGGCAGTGCATCATGCCGACTCTTCAGGCATGGGTTCACGATGATTGACTGATTTCGACCAATGCAGAAGGTGAATCAACTTCATGATGATCATCAAGTTCATCATCATCATCATCATCATCATATCATCATCAAGCCTACACAACGACATAGTACATTGAAGTACTGTATTCAAACTGTATTGTATACCAGGACATAGTCTGCACCTTACAGGGTTAGTGTATTAACACTACTGACTACCAGTGTATTTGTAAACATACCCACTGACAGTGAGGCTGTCCGCGGCTGTCAGTGGGTGCAGAGACCGTGTGTCACACTGCTGTCAGGCGGCGTGTGCTGCTGTCAGTGCCGGCCCCGGCCCGGCCTGCACGTCAACACACACACCCCACTCAGCTGGTACACCTGGTACCTCTACACCAACTACACTACACGCCCTGTCACAGTCATCTCATCTCTGGGTACACGTCTATGACAGTCACCTCTGGGTACAAAGTAACAACCCAGCCTTGTTCAACTTGTTGGTAAACTTGTTGGTAAACAGTAAGTGAGTACATAGTGACAGTGTACTCTCTGTAACTCAGTACTGTCAGTGTCACGGTGTCAGTGCAGACTGCTGTGTGATTCTGTCACCGTGACAGTGTCAGTGTTGTTGTTGTTCCCCCCCTGTCACTGCCCCCCCCCCCCCCCCCGTGTATGGGTCCATATGGTGTTATGACGTCTCAGACATGGAGTCAATACCAGGTTACATAACCCCCCCCCCCCCCCCCCTACTGTCGGTACCTGCAGGGACTGGGGTGTCGGGGCCCGGGGAGGCCGTCCTGCTAACTGCGTCTGCCGCCGTCTGGTCGGTAATATCCCCGATATGCACGATGTGTAGCCGCCTTATTCCGTGTGTAGGTTGGCGTTATGTCGGCACTCTACTCACAGAGAGGCATGCTTTATGTCAGACACGTCACAGTCCCCTCAGTCCGTACTGTACAAACCTCAAACGTGGCAGGCGGACAGCGCCCGCCGTATGGCAGGCCGTGTGCGCCGCAGTCAGAGGGGATTCCCCCAGTGGGCCATGGCTGCCCTCCCTGTGTGGTGGGCGCTAAACTAACTGTGAGGCTGAGTCCCGCTTTTCATGTGTTTTAGGGGCTTGGGGGGCGGGGGGCAGCCTCGGCCAGCGTCTATCCTACAAGGTGGATAGCCTGGGAGCAGCCTACCACATCGCCCAATACACATATTTTAATTACCCCTTTCATCATGATAAGAAGATATTTGTAGTTGGATGTGTATTGCCACTGCACACTGATTTGCGCCACCAAACTGGCGCAAAAGTGAAATGCAGCCCTGCTCCCAGCCCATGCTTTAGTATTGGGGTGGGAGTCCGAGACTGGGGGGGGGGCTGCCACCCTCATCATATTCTTTAGTAAGATTTTTTATTCAAACAATATTCACGTTATGTAAATGTAGGTGAAATCACATATATATAGATACATACGTTTGTAGTTTAGAGTCAGCCATTAGTCCTTGGTGATGAGAGAAACCACTTCTTTTTTGGAATGGCCCGAATTAGAAAGCCAAAGGAAATGACACTAGATCTACTCCCTTAAGGTAATTGAAAATCAGTGGTTTTGCTATAGAAAAAAATCAGGGTACCGTTTCACAAATAAAATCAGTGGAAAGGGGGTGTATTTGAAATGCATTAAGGATGATGGTGTCCGGTTTGTGCTGGGAGTGCGGGGACCTGGGACTGTGATGCTGAGTTGTTGGAACTGCGTCTTGTTCTGGTTCGGCGTGGCTCCTTGCGCTAACGGCTTCCCATAACGCCGACCACGCACACGTCACGCCCCGCTCACCTTAAACTGGGTCAGGGTCAAAGGTCAGCGGGTAGCGCCGGGTCAGCGGCACCAGGCAGCCACGGCACTAGGCCTACAGCACAGCATGGCCGTACAGACCCAGCACAGCCCCCCCCCCCCCCTCACACACACAACCACCACCCGGCCCCTCCCCCCTCCACCACCCCCCCCCCCCCGGCCTGGTACGGTACATGCCGGGTACACAGGTACCCAGTGTGGTACCGTACTTTGGACCGTGGTCTGCTGTGCACAACACGCAGTACTGCCCCCCCCCCCCCCCCCCCCGCACACACACACTAGTATGCCCCCCCCCCCCATTGGCCCTACATTTGATTTTTTTTAAATCATATAAATGTAAATATTTTTTGAGTTCTTTAAACAATAGCCCCTTCCTCCCTTTCTCTCATAGGCCAATCGTGTATCTGTTCCTGGCTAGGAATGCCCCCCTCCCCCCTCCAGTGGCTAGCAATCCGCGCTGTTATCGCTGTTACTGTTAGCACCCCCCCCCCCCCCAGCCTTCAGCCCAGGCAGGCCATGTAGGGCCAAAAAAAAAAAGTGTGTTTCCAGTAACATGGTCCAGGAGACATGACCCGGCCGGTCGGATTTCTTTTTCTTTTCTTTTTTTTTCTTTTAAGGCTTCCTCCCCTGAAGGCCTGTGATTACCTGAGTATTTCCTGAGTATTACCAACACCTGACCCCCACCCAGAGTTAGACTATTGTATAATGCGCAGTGGAGGTTTGGTTTGTGTATAAGGCCACTCAAAAAAAATATATTTCTCATCACCAAGCAGTGAAATATATGACGAGGGCTTTTTTTTTTTTTTTTTTTAACTCGGGCATAAATACATGGGAAATTTGGACTTTTTGCGATCAATCTTCACATTTTCGTAATTCAGTGTTTATTAATCAGCAAAAGTTATC